>JBBUKS010000100.1:8963255-8976793 GCA_038050645.1 Hedychium gardnerianum
TAATCAAAAGGACGGTTCATCCCATGAGTTCTCTTGTAAAATTATATAATATAAGTGTATTGTTCGATCAATTTTGACTTTTTGATAGGTCACTTTTAAATTTAAACTTTGAACCATTCAATTAAAATTGAAAGATAAACGTCCTATGATGATTTCAATAAAAAGGAGCGTTTGTCCCCATGGGATGAGCTGTTAGCTAATACATGAGGTGTTATCATAATGAGGTCTAGGAGTCAAATCCTGGCTAGTAGTCAGGTTCCTGTCCCCCTTATGCACTAGTCATTGTTCGGGCTGGCTAGACTAGCCCTCGTGATTTACCTCCTTCGTGTTGATCCTGGGACGGACTGGCAGGGACGCTGGGGGCGAGCGTTTCACCTTTTTATCATAATAAAAAGGAGCGTTTTTTTTAAATTTTATTTTCCCTAGATTTTTTTCTCTCTTTCCTGTTGTTTTTTTTAACGAAGAGAGAATGTTAAAACTAAATAATTTTATTAAAATTTAATATGTTTAGCAATTAATCCTAATATATTCACGTTCGTTTTCGTTAATTCATTTCAAAATTAATAAAAAATAATCATAAAAATTAATTTAATTAATTTGAATAATAATTAATACGTAAAGGACAGTAAAATTCTTTCTTAGATTATACAGTCAATCGGAGCACGTGCCGAAATTGCAATCCAGATTGCGTGGCGGGAAGACAACAATCCGCCCGAAAATCCACGTGATAAAATCTATTTATTCGTCTCTCCTCACACTGTCTCCGAATCCAATCCGCCCTCTCTCCCACTCCGCCGCCCGATCCTTCGAATCCGACTTCGATTCGATCCTTTTCCCTTCCCCGAGCCCGCGAGGAACCCTAACCCTAGCTCACCCCCGCTCCGTTGTTCCGGATTCCGCCGGTTAGGGTTGCAGTTTGGGGCTTTCAATCGTCGAAATGGCTGACGCCTTGAAGGACGAGACCGATCAGACTCTGACGATCGGGGAGTACATCGAAGAACTCGAGGCGGAGGAGCTGGTATGCATCTCGCGGAAAGTTCCCCTTTTGCATGTTTTTGGTTTGTGAAATTTGCTTCCTTTGGGACTTGTTCGAAGAGATTGGTGATGTTTGGGTGGCGATTGGTGACTTTAGGAGGCTGATCTGGTCCTGGGGGGCGACGAGGGCAAGGAGTGCACGTATCCGAGTGGGTACATGAAGAGGCAGGCCATCTTCTCGTGTTTGACGTGTGTTCCTAGTGGCAACGCCGGGGTTTGCACAGCCTGCAGCCTCTCTTGCCACGATGGCCACGAGGTACTTGAGTTCCCTGTTCTAGGTTGCCATTACTTGTGATTCTTTAAAATTTGTAGCATTTTTAGCATGAATTAGTTAAAATTTCTGTCCAAATCAGTTTAAAGTGTACGTTTTTACTGGTATCCTTCGCTACATCTGTTTGTTAATTACTCAAGAGAGCCTTCATTATTCATAGATGAATAACTTAAGGAGTTTTTCCCTTCGTCTAGTATATAATGATCTAACTATTAATTGCTCCAAGTCTTTAGTGTATTTTTTTCCTTACTAACTTTAACTTACTGTGGTTACAAGGTCACTAACATACTTTGCTCTTGGTTAAGGAGAATTTCGCTTGCATTGGAGAATAAACCGTTACATCTGCTTTGTTTATTCATGAAATTGCTCTCTATAATCCCAAATCTTCCCACACTTTCAAGGTAGCGTGGCAAGTAAAATACAAGTATTTGACACTCTTGACAATACCATGAATGCGCTATTGCAATTCTAAGGAGCAACTGAAATTAGTCTTAGTTTTGCATTTATTTGATTATGTTATTTTAAGAAGATCACATCTTATTTTAGAAATCTAGATGGCTTCATGCCTGTATCTTGTTTCTTAGTTGCAAAATTAGCAACATAAGTAGGGAATTTTAGAATAGATGATTTTATTTTATTTTATATTTTTGTTCACTCTCTTTTGGTCAATTAAAGTTTCCTCTTAGTTGGACATCAATTTTCCCATACTATAAGCTGGGAAAGGCTTTGTTTTTCTTGCCACCAATACCATATTAGAAGATACTGCCTTCTTCAGCTTCTCCTTTTCTGATTTTGTGTGCACTTTTCATAAGTTCTAGTATGTTGTGTTTACTAGGATGAAAATTGGAGATAGCAGAAAGGAAAGAAATGATTGGTGGCAAAGTGGAGAAGAAGAAACTTATTTCCATCCAATTCATTCATTCTATTTCAACCTAAATCATTTATGGCATGTTTTTGCAGCTAATTATTTGCTCATAGCATGCTTTAGGGCATCAGTGGGTCTTTCTCAGCTAATTATTTTCTCATAACATGTGTTCTCTTTCACAGAAGCAAAGTCTTATAACTGGTAACAGTGGATCTTTCATCCTTTGTAATTTATTGCGGTAAATCTAACTTTCCACTCAATTCTGCAGAGTAAAGATGAGAGATATATGATAATTTTTTTTATATATAATAATATTTATTGGTAGTTTGAGATATGACAGTTGCCAATACAAATTCTTATAGTAAGTCGTGATTTGAACCTTGTTTTGAGAAACAGAATGGTACTTGGGTGCTCCATTTGGTTATATGTCTAAAAGTATCAGTACATTCAGATTAGGCATATCATAGTATCTGTTATTAGTGCTTCAATCTAGTCTCATTTCGGAAAGGGAATATTATATTATTTCTGTCATTAGGTATATATATATATACATCACTTAGGCGTAAGCATTCCGGGGTATGTATTTAACATGATCACATCTATCGAGTTATTAGCTCAGTTATTTTGTTCGCCAAGGTATATAGCTAATTTGTTATTTTTCTCATCTATTTGAGTCAGCAGAAGTTAGGGATGACAATGGGTCGGATTTCATATCCTCCGTACCCATCCCCATCTTTTATATCCATCCTCATATCCATCTCCATACCCATCGGGTATTTACTTTCATCCCCATCCCCATACTCATCAGAGGATTGGGTATCCATACCCAATTATTACCTACAATTCTCTTTTTTTTAAGAAAATAAATAAATTATTTCAATGTACTCGTCTACTCTTCCTCGTCTCACGCTCCTTCAAGTGAGGATTTTTCGTGGAAAAGAAGATGAGATACGTGTTGGTGATCGGGTAAAGAGGCAAATTAAGTTTTTTTTTCCGAGGCGGGAAGTGAGCTAAAGTTTTTTCTTTCCCAATAAAAAAACTAGGCGTATATATATATATCGGATAGGGTATGGGTAGGATTTTATCATGTCTGCCTCCATACCTGAACCAGAAAATACTTATACCCGATTACTATAATCGGGTGTAAAAATTTCCTCCATATCCTCTTTCATTTGGGTCGGATATTGGATTCGGAGGAAATTGCCATCCCTAAGCAGTAGATGTCCATGCATCTGGCAGCAGCCATTTATTTTTGACTATTACACTTCTTTTGTTTTTATATAGTTCTTATTATTGTTGATAAGAATGAAAGATACTGACCAAAAACTTTGTGACAGTTTTCATGTTACTTTGCTGTGCTATTATTATGCACTGGTGCCTCTGTACACCTTTAATTGACACATGCTTATCGAAGTAATTATAATTGTTCTACTATTTGTCTTTCTGATAATACAATGTAGTTTGGCCTTTCTTTCCTTTTAATAAATATAATGCTCAGAAGCTAACAAAAGGCATTCATTTAGTAATGTTGTCATTCATGTTTCTAATACTTTCTTTCAGTCAAAGGCTACATACCGCTTTGCCTGCACAATATGCAAAAATAGTTTATCATTGTAGACTCGTATACTCATGGTATTATGTTTTGGAAAGGTTGTGGAGTTGTGGACCAAAAGAAAATTTTGCTGTGATTGTGGCAACTCAAAGTTTGGGGAATTTTCTTGCAAGCTTCATCCTGATAAGGAGCCTGAAAACAGTGAGAACTCATACAACCATAATTTTAGAGGTTCTTACTGCACGTGTGGTCGCCCATATCCCGATCCAGATGCCAAAGAGCAAATTGAAATGATACAATGCTGTATATGTGAAGACTGGTTTCATGATAATCACCTTGGACTTAACTCTCCGGACGAGGTTATTCTGATTTTTGCTACTTTCTCAATAGTTAGAAACTTTGTTTCATTCTGTTAATATTTCATGTCCTTAACTTCTGACTGTTATCTTTTTCCTTCCAACTTGTGGTTTAGATTGCTTGTTGCCCACACTATTATTGATCTTTTGTAATAGCATTGTCTGAGATTATCTGTTTAAGCATTTGATTTCATGCAGATTCCAAGAGACGAGGATGGCGAACCTGTCTATGATGACTTCATCTGTGAAAAGTGTGCCACCACCTTTTCATTCCTGAAATTTTATGCCGCTTCTATTTGGGCCTTGCCAAAGCAAAAGAATGCGCCTGCGGTCCAGAGTAGCACTGAGAATGTCATGGAGAATGGCTGCTTAACTGCTCTGAGTGCCAAGGCGATTGACAGTCATATTTCTCAATCTGAGATTCAGGCAAATTGTTCAAGTTCTTCTACCAAGAAGGATTCTACTTGCGAAAATAGCACTGAAGTAAATGCAATTTCGGAGGATAATAAAGCATGGTCTGAGGATCGAGATTCAACCGCCACATGCCCTATTGGAGTGGTCATTATTAGCGAGTCAACCCTTCCCTCTGAGAAAGCAGGACCCATGTTTCTCCTTAAAAAATGGAGAGAACTTCTTTGCAAATGTAGAAGCTGTAGTGAATTTTATACCCGTAAAGGAGTAGACTTTCTAACTGACAAGGAGGACACAATCGAGGAATATGAAAAGATGGGCAAGTCTAAGAGGGAGGAAAAACTGAAGCAACAGGAAGGAGCTGAATTGAACTTTCTCAACACTCTGGATCATGTCCAGAAAATAGAAATCTTCAGTGGGATAGCTGACATGAAGAATGAACTGCATTCCTTTTTGGTAAGAATTAAATACTTCTCTTCTTTTTTTTCTTTCAACGTCGATCCCTTAACCATCCTGTTTCTTGTGGTAATTCCTAATCCTATGTTAAACTTCCTCGATTCGGTTGGTGTCAAACAACTGTAAAAGCATTATTTGTAGGTTTTTACCATTCAAATGAAGCATTAGTTGGTACTTTTCTATTCTCCATCTCAAACCTATCGTTTTGCCTGGCAGGAATCGTTCGATTCATCGAAGCCCGTGACATCGGAGGATATCAAAGGTGTGTTTGAAAACCTTGCCAAGAAAAAGAAGCAAAGGCTGGCATGAGTTTCTTCGGTATCCCCGGAAACATGGAGATCTAGTTTAGTACCCTTTTAGACTTGATATGTCAAGCCATGAGTTATCGGCTTTGTTGGTGCTTGTTGTTGAACTGCTAATGCTGCTGCTGCTACTCTTGTTACTTTGAGTATAATCTATAGCAGTTCTCTGTTACTGAGAATATGTAAACTTATAATTGCAGTTGAGCATTTAAAGTAAGTTCTTATTACTGTTGAAGGCTGTTATGTGTTTGTGTTCTGTTTAATAGGATGCAAAATTGTATTTAAAATACTAAACATAAAATTTTGATATGTCATGTTAATTTTATTTTAATATTTATTTAGATTTTAGCAAATTAAGATTAAAATATATTAATGATTTTTTTTCTCAAATCCATTCCATTTCTCTCCCTCTCTTTTGATACCGTGGAGGGTGAAACTGTCATTTTAATAACTTTGGGGGGTAAATTGAAATTTTATCAAAGCAATAAAATCCACGGATGTCACTTCTCGTGAATACGGGTGTAAATGAATCTCGTTCACTAGTTATTTGGGTGTTGATTAAAAAAAAAAATTTGTTTCGTTAAGTTAACGAGCGAACTCGAGTTTGATTTCGAACTCAAAAATATTATTGAGTTGAGTTTGAGCTTAATAATATTTGGTTCGTGAGTTCGCGAACATGTTCGTTTAGAAGCTCGCGAACGTTTTCGTTAAACGTGTTTGTTAATGAGTTCGTGAACGTGTTCATTTAGAGGTTCATGAACGTATTCGTTAATAGGCTTGCGAACATGTCTGTTAATAGGCTCGCGTGTTCGTTAAGATACTTGTTTATCTTTTATATATATATATATATAATAATAATAATAATAATAATAATAATATTTTATTAATTATTATAATTAATTTTTTTAAACGTACTCGAATCAAATTCATTTAATTTTTAAATAATTTTTTTTGATCTGAGCTCGAACTAAACTCGTTTAATTTTTAAACGAATCTTTTTCAAACCGAATTCGAATCGTTCAACTATTTAATTTTATTACGAGTCGAACTTAAACTTAAGAATTAAAATTTAAATCGAGCTCGAGTCATACTCGAGCTCAAGACAAATAAGCTGAGCACAAGCTTTTTATTATTGTATTTGATTCGATTCGATTACATTCTTGCCACAGTGAATGAATTTTTATTAACGCTTCTTATTTTATTTTAATAATTTTGAATCGGTCCTTTTAACTTGATTAATTCTTTTTTTTTTTAACTTGGACCATGCGCTTCCAGCGGAGCTTCTCCTCTCTTCTCTCTCCTCCCGTTTCCCTCCCCGGAATCCGCCGCCGGTTCTCACGCATAGACGAACCAAGCAGGAGGCTGTCTCGTTCGCCGTCGCTTCTTCCCTGCCGCTGGGAGTTTCCGACCTCGGCCGCAACAAGGTACTACAGCAGATCAATAGCACGATTCGAGAATTTTAAAAAAGTGAGCATTTTGTGCGATGTTTCCGCTTCTTGCAGGTACTAGTGGCGGCCGCGATCGCTGGTACCATCGGGAAGCTCTCCAAGACGCTGACCTCGGCGATTTCTGGGAAGGGCATCGACTTCCAGATGGCAGTTCAGTCGGGAGGCATGCCGTCTGCTCATTCCGCTGTCAGACACGTTTCTTTTTTAGGCTTTCGATCCTCTATTTCCCCCCCCTTATTCGAAATTTTTGAGGTTGAATTCTAGGCTTGATCAATTGTGCATAAATGTTTTTTCAGGCTGTTACTGCTGCGGCTACTTTGCTTGGCCTAGAGAGGTGAGAATGCAAACTGTTCGACGTAATTCCCCAGTGTCTAGTTACTGATATCATCTTCAAGGTCTAGAAATTGTAACTGTGCTAACTCATCTGTGCAGGGGATTCTCAGCTTCGGTTTTCGGCATGTCTGTGGTATTTGCTGCTCTATTTATGTATGATGCTCAGGTAAACTACTTCCCTGTTTGGTCGCTGCCATATTTCTGTAGGTCATTCATTTTGTTCCTGTGAATTTACTTTCTACTAAAATGAAAATTTTCAGCTTGTTTTTTTTTGGAAGAGTGTAAACCATTCCAATATTTATCATTCAAAAGCATAAGGAGAGGGAGGAAATCTATATATTCAGTTTGTTTTTCCCTGAAAATACAGATCCATGCTTGTCTTAAATAACAAAGACTTAGTTGTTTGGTAATAGTTTTAAAAGAAGAGTAGATTCTCTAGAATGTAGTTGAATTCCATTGCCTATGCGTCGTAAGTGATTTGAGTGAAGTCACTGATAATCCTACAATCTTGGATTGGTTTAGGGTTTGTCATCATGTTACTCTTCTACTTAACAATTAAATTAGTTTCTTCAGCATCTCCTTTACGCCATGTACCGTTGTCCAACTTAGCTTTGTTTGGTTCCTGAATATCTTTTACTTTAAGATTTCTTTTTTGGAAAATAGGATTCGAAATCGAAAAGAAAACTAAAACAAAATATTACTATAATTCTATTAACACCTTTGAATTTACTAGAAGTGAATGGTATCTAAAATCAATGATAATATTTTTTTCTGTCTCAATTTTGCGATACTGTGCCATCATAAACAATTCAGATGTACCAATGGCACACCACATTCTGTTTGATAGTTATTGATCTTTCTCAAATATTTACTGATCTAAGTTTGCAGATGCCATTTTGTTTCTCCAAAAGCTGAATTAGTAGCTGTCTAAGTTTGCAGATGCCATTCTGTTTCTCCAAAAGCTGAATTAGTAGCTGTCTTGTTTCGATAAGTCTGTTATTTGTTTCGATAGACAGTGAATGATCTCTCACTTTTGCTTTCATATTCAGGGTGCCAGGAGAGAGGTAGGCATTCATGCCAAGATCCTCAACAAGAACCAAAATTCCCATGCAGAGCCAACAGCTCAAAACTTGGAAGAGGATCACTACCAAAGCAAAAGACTAAGAAGTTCCTCCATGAATTGTGAAGAGAATTCTCCTCTCGTCTCCATTTCTGACAAGGAAGATTCATACTTAATCCAGAGACCTGCAATCGCATCTACTGAGGTGAAGATTTCAGATTGCACAAAAGTGGATAACACTGAAGAACCAATTCACATGGAACAGTACAGTCACAGTGAATTGAATGAATCAGTTGGCCATACAGAGATTCAAGTTATAGTTGGTGCCTTACTAGGTTTAGTTGTGGGTTTAGCCACAGAACTTACTTTGTGAGACTGATCGTGTAGATGGTAAGTTTTACTTTGTTCATACAGAAGAATCATCAGATCATTTTTCCTTTTTATTTTGACAATTTAATTTTATATTGATATAAATGATATAATTTAGGGGATTGAGCTAAAAGGTTGGCTGTTATTGTTGTATGTAAATGATATAATCTGTTTATTAATACAGCCCTTGAAATGTGGATCGTCCATTTTATAATCCAACGGATGTATGAGATCTGATGGGACACGCACCCCTAGGGAAGTTTCCCATGAGCGGTAGCTTCACCGCGCGTGAGCGTACGTACTCGTCCATTCTGCTCCTTTTAAACCGGCTTGAAGCATTCCTGCGATCGGCGGTGACGACATTTCAAACCATTCTCGTTCTTCCGGCGAGGTTGCCATGGACAGCCGCCGCCTTCCTCTCTCCGGGTACGACCGGAAGCTTGCGGAAGAAGTTATGTTCTTGCACTCTCTCTGGCGCCAGGGCCCTCCGCCTAATCGCACCCGCTCCCGAAACCCTACTTTGGGTGCCGATCTCCGTGATCCCGGCGCCCCTCCTCCACGCGATGGCCGGAAACGGAGGCGGAATAAGAGGATTAGAGGCGAGGTAGCTTCCCCAGATCTAACCGCCGACGTCCAGCTCTCCGAGAGCGGCGGGTTGCCGTGGCCTGTCGAAGAGTTACCACCGCCTTCCACCGAGTGGCCGCCGGAGAAGAAGCTGCGGCCTGCGCCGGAGCCCGCCCCTCCCCCAACCCCCGAGGAGCAGGCCAAGGTCGACGCGGCGATCGCCCGGCAGAAGGCGCTCAAGGCGTCGCAGCTCTTCTTCGAGGAACTGTACAAAGAGGACGAAGAGGGATCCGAAGAAGACGATGACGAAGCCATCAAATTCGAGGATGATCTGGAGAATTTGAAAATCTACACTTTCTTCGTCGACATTTTCACAAAGGATCCGATCCTAAGGCAGCACTACGAGAACAGTGAGAGCGGGGAATTCAATTGCTTGGCCTGCGCAGGAATCGGGATGAAGGGCTTGAAGAAGTACAACAATTCGGTCGCGATCCTGCAGCACGCACATTGTACAGTGACGACCAAGAGGAAGAAAGGGCACCGGGCATTCGCCCGAGCCCTGTGCAAGGTTCTTGGCTACAACTTCAATATGCTTCCGAGCCTGGTCCTCGACACTGAAGAGCGTCTCGGTGAGTCCTTGGCAAAGGATGCCAAAGCTCAGGTAATTCTTCATGCTCATCTTCCACATGTTCAATTCATTTTCTTGCAAGTTTATATTGTTGGTAAATTGGGACGATTAGTTAGCTCTAATCGTAAAACAAACAATCTTGTAAGATTTATCATTTGTGTGATGTGACAATATGGTCTTTTTCCTTCACACTATGCCATGCCTTGATGCACATTTGTTGCTTAGGGGATTGGCAATGAAGGAGGTTAGTGAAGGTTACAAATTGATCGCGTAGAGGAGAGTAAGCTTAATGAGCTAGAGTATCCCTGATCAAGCAAGTAATAGGATACCTAGATTGAATGACTACCTGGTTCAGTTTGATTGTATGGTTTGACTAATCAAACAAAGATCGAGTCTTTACACCATGCAATCCTATTTCGACTCAGTAGAGATCTAGTTAGGAGTTGATTGCAGTTAATTTGCTGTGATGCAACTCTATTTCCACTCTGTTAGACCTTTAATTAGGTTGTCACGATATGATCCATGTTGATTCATTTCAATTGTCTGCACGAACAACATAGAGAATGTTCCTGCCCTCCCCCATGCAATGGTCGCTATTCAACGGCCAAAGGCCGCCCGTGATTTACCTCTCTACAAATGACCGTGGGACCAATCGTGTGGGACGCCTCGGGTCAGCGTATGACCTTTTGCCACCACGAACAACATAGAGAATCCATGGTAGGTCTTCATAACTCTTCTGCACTTAGGCATAACTTCCCCTCATTAAGTTGCAAAGTCCAACCAATTGCAAGCATTTTGTTCCATTAATGGCTTCGCTATCACCGTCACGAAGTTCGTTTCGAATGCAGTATCATCATGCCTTGGATAATTTATATTCTGATACCAAATGTAGTAGTACACTCAAGTGAGAATTACATCACGAATCCAAAATGCTTAAGATTAAATTAATTCTAATTTACTCAGTTAAGTTTTCATTATCTGACAACTTTTCATGTCGAAATAAAATTTGGATGTCCAATCTCCCTGCACATGGAAAGTTTCTGAACTTCCATCTTGATAACTTCCTGGTTATAGGGAATCCTTATGAATCTGAAGCGTACAAGAGATTTGTTCAATAACATTAGAATAACCGAAAATTTCTTTTCAAGGTCTGATTTAAGTTCTTACCATTCAAATGATAAATCACAGATACAAGCATTAATTCTCAACCCTCCATGATTGTGTGTGAGCATTCTCAGTGCATAACACAGCATTGTTGTGTATGTGACTTCCCCTCAAAGCTTCATTGAGTAGCTGACAACTTCCTGCAAAACCATATTTTACTTTGATATAGCATTTGTTCCCTAATTTGTATCTCGTGCAGAAAGAAGGCGGTATTGAGGAGGAAAACCGAGAACATGTTGTTGAGAAACAGGAAAATGAAGACGCAGTCGAGGAGGAAAACCAAGAACATGTTGAGAAACAGGAAAATGAAGATGCAGTTGAGGAAAACATAGAAGATGTTGAGGAGGAAAACACAGAAGATGATGCTGAGGAGGAAAATATGGAAGATGATGTCCAGGAGGAAAACACAGAAGATGATGCTGAGGAGGAAAATATAGAAGATGATGTTGAGGAAAACATAGAAGGTGCTGTAGAGAAAGCCGAGAACAAAGAAGATGTTGACCAAGTCAAAAACAAAGACGCCGTCGAGGAGGATAACATAGAAGATGCTGCAGAGGAAGGGGAAGATATTTTTGAGGAAGTGGAAAACAAAGATGCTGCTGAGCACGAAAACACAGAAAATTCTGTAGAGAAAGGGGAAAACATAGATGCCATTGAAGGCGAAAACCAACCAGAGAACATCACCAATAAACTCACAGAAAATCCACTTGAGTCATCCTTCCAGTAGATGCATTTAGTCTTCTTCTTGTAATCCATGTCGCGTCATGATTCACAGGGCATTTTGTGCTGCCAAATGACAGCATCTGCAACTGAAAATCTGCCATGTTCCTTAGTTTCATTTCTGAATGTTAGTTTAATATTTCTGAATTGTCTGGTCCCTGGTGTATGCCCTAATATTCTTGCCTAATTTATATGATGATCAATGGGAAAAAGTTTAACATTGCAGATGGCATGAAGGTAATCCACCTGAACTCTGAGAAGTCATCATAACTGAAGCAGGACAATGGAACTACTAGTCAAGAACTTGCGATGAAGATACTGTGCTCATAGAGCAAACAGGTGGATGTGTGGACGAAGAGTCAGTGTCATCTGTGATACAATGAAACAAGGTGAACTATGCAAACATGTATAAGTGGTTGACGCCCGAATATCATTTTTTATATTTTATTTTGATAATTCAGGTATCTACTAATTTTAAATAATAAATCTGTTTTATGAAAGTTTTGTATTCATCATCAAAATAAATTTGAAAAGCACTTACATGATGCATTCGACGTCGGATGTTAGCTGTCCATAATTCCATCATAGACAAATATTTTTTTTGGGAGGAATTTGAATTATGATGTTCTTGCTTGTCATCAAAGTGTTTTACTGTTGCATCGTACCTTGGGGGTTAGTGTCAGAATATCAGTGTCGTTTGTGATACAATGAAGCAAGGTGAAATAAGTAGTTGACGCCTGAATATCAATATTTTTGGTGTATTTTTTTTTTTGATAATTCAAATATTCATTAATTTTAAAGATAATTAATTTAATTCGTGAAAGTTTTTCATTGATATTAGGATAAATTCAAGAAAGACTTGCGTCATGCACTTTGCGTAGAAATTCACTGTTCATAATCCCCTTGTAGGCAAATGCTTTGTGGGCGAGATTTGAATTGTGACGCTCTTGGTTGTTACCTAAGTGTCTTACTGTTTTCGGCCCTATAAAAATTTCTCAACACTTAGGTCAGTCCAGCATAAGGGTGAATAAAATATTAGTTAAATTAAATTAATTAATTAAATCAATCAAAATTAAAAATTCAATTCGATTAATTCAGAAGTTTAATTTAATCGATTCAATTTCGGTTTTAAAAATTCGAAATCGGTTAAATCGATTAAACCAAGCTTAGAGTTAAAAAATTAAAATTCTTAATTCTCAATCTCACTCGTCTCGTCAGCCTCCTCTATCGACTCTCACATCTCCTCGCGATACTCTCGCCTCCTCTCCTCTTGTCACTCTCACCATCGGTGAGATTATCGCTGATAGTTCTTTGAGTCCCCTTATTCTTACACAAGTCATAGTTAACGATCGATATCGATTTTTTTAGAAGTTCTATTAATTCGGTCAAAAATTAAATTAACTGATGTTTTATCGGTTTGATTTCTTCAGTTTTCATTGAAAATTCCATCGGTTTGGTCGGTTAAAAAAAAATCGATTTGTTTGATTTGATCGGTTCGATTTTCAACCGAATGTTCAGTCCTAGCCCAGCGTATAATTTTTTTAATTGATATCAGATATTCAACTTACTTTGACTAATCCTAGAATAACTGATTCAATCCCATAAAAATTTCTCACTAATTATCAGAGTAAATCGGAAAGTGTTCGCACTAGACGGCCCATAAGCCTAACGTTCTTAGGTCAATCGTTCATCAAGATAAAATTCATCCGTTAATTCACCGAGGCTGAGATTCTATCTTTAAATGTCTGAGAAACTAAAAAGATATCCCGCCGCTACATCATTATCTCACGGGCTAGCCCAGTGTATCATTAGAACAAAATATAAAATCGTTATCTTAATCATCTCTTTAGATGATCTGAAAAAAGATAAATTACGAAGGATATTTTTCCTCTTAAATTCTAAACTCCGAATCCCAACGTAATCAATTTATTAAAAATTAACTTTAAAATTTATATAAATAATCATCCGTATAAATATGGATTGCACCACTGGAGCCATTACTGA
>JBBUKS010000100.1:8976893-9001520 GCA_038050645.1 Hedychium gardnerianum
TTGGGTGGTTGCTTCTGATTTGTTTTATGATGAGTTTGGGAGTTCACTCCTACGAATAATATGGAGCTGGAGTTTGAGGCTTAAACCAGTGCATTTGTATCATCAATTTGAGGCTTAAACCAGTGCATTTGTATCATCAATTTGAGGTCTGAACTTTGATCAATATTTTTCTATTGTAACATGTTGATGTTTGTTAATGACTCAAATTTATTAAACGACTCCAAGATTATATATGATGTTATTATTATTATTATTAAATTGGATTGCTCGAGTACTTGAATTTAAAATAGTTTTATATGATTTAAGATTAGTTAAATCTTTTAGAAAATTTACTTCTTAATTTATTATCAAAGTTATTAAAATTCATGAACATCTTAAATTAATCTAAACTTAATCGATCCAAAATTTGTTTGCTATTCGTTGTTTTTAAGGAAGTTTCAGAGAGAAGACTACCCGAGGCATTTTCACTTTGCCCTGTAACGCTTATGGACATTTTCACGTAAACCTAAATATGGTGGAAAATATCTTTTTACTTCTTAGAACTCAAATCCTTTTCATTTCCCTCCTCCTCGTATTGCTTGTGAAGTGAGAAATATTAGTTAAATTTTGATTAGTAGTCATGTTTTTATTTTTCTTGATGTATTCGTCATTATTTGAGTTAGCTAGATTAATTTCGTGATTTATCTCTTTTATGTTAATCCTGAAATGAACTGACGGGAGCATTGGGAACGAACATTTCTTTTTTTGCTATTATGTAGTGAGAAATATTAACTCCCGAGACTATGATATAATGATAGGATATTTAAGTTGTCATTAAAATATTTATGATTTGATATTTAATTATGATATATTTATAAAGATTTTTTTTTAAAAATGAAACATATAATTAAGAAATATTGAATTTTTAAATTATTCGCCGTGGGTATTTTTTTAATATATCTTAATGATTAATAATTTTTTTTATACGAAATCATATCAATCATCCTGGAATAATTAATTTTTGTTAGTGAAAAATATTAGCTTACAATACCATTCCAGCCAGCTCTGTTTTTTTCTTCGACGTATGTTTCTTTTGGCAAATTATTAAAACACGTAGTTAAAATTTTGATATATTTAAATTTTAAAATTACTAAATCAAATATTTAATATTTATTTTATCCTTGTATTATTCTCAATCCATTAGTAAATTTATTAATTAATCATTAAAGTATAATAATCGATTGTTAAATCTGTCAATTGATTGAGAATAATTATGTGATTGTATAATATTTCATCAATCGATTGTTATCTTGTAATATTTCATCAATCGATTGTTACAATATAACAATCGATTAGTAAAATTTAACTTGATCGAAAACGAGTTAAAAAAATTATTGTTCTCAATATAATATGTCAAATTGATATTTGAGGACATGTATATAATTAGGAGAACTAGACGAATACATAAGATCCGATTCTATATTATTTTGAGTTCTCCAGATCCATTAGTTAGTTTTGGCTGAAATATAAGATCCTTTGTGTTCGTCTAATTCGTCTGATTATATTCGTGTCCTTAAATATTAATTTAATACATTATATTGAGAACTGTAATTTTTTTAACACGAATCGATTCGATTCATGTTAAAAAAAATTAATATTCTCAATATAATATATTTCAATGATATTTGAGGGCATAAATATAATCATGAGAATTAGATGAACATATAAAATTTAATTTCATGTTACTCTCGGCTTTTTAGCTCTATCAACCAATTCTAATCAACAATCGATTCAAAATCAATTGATGTCTGAACTCTTGAGGTTCATCAGTCAATTTTAATCGAAAATCAGTCCAAAACTAGTTGATGGACTTAGAGAGTTTAGAATGACATGGAATCATGTCATATGCATTTATCAAATTCTCTTAATTATATTCATGTCCTCAAATATTATTTTCATAGTCATATTGAGAACTATATTTTTTTTAACACGAATTAATTTTTTTAATCGATTATTATAATGTAGCAATCGATTTAGGATATTACTATATTGATAAATAGTGTCCAAATTGATTGTTACACTAAAGTATTCAATTTGAATGGGTAAAAATGAAATTGAGCATGTGATTTGATAATTTTAAAACTTGGGTATATGATTTGGAGATTTCGAAACTTCAGCTATCGTATTTCTTTCAAATAAAATCAACCTCTAAAATGAATTTTACAAACTATAGAGGTGGAACCAAAAAAATGGAATCATTCTGGTGGCAAATTGAAATTTCATCAAACCAATAAATCAACGGATGCCGCCTTACCCTCAAATCTCACGCTCCCCGACCTACTTGGACCATGAGCTTCCACTGGAGCTCCTCGGCCTCTCTTCTCCCGTCTCCTCCCTCCTCCCGCTTCCGTCCCCAGAATCCGCCGCCGTTTGCTCCGCAAAGACTAACCAAGACGGCGGCTATGCCCGTCGCCGTCGTCTCTTCTCTTCCTCTGGGAGTCGACGACCTCGCCGACCTTGCCCGCAACAAGGTACTACAGCATACTACTAGGACGATTCCAGAATCAAAAAGCGAACTCTTTGTGTGTTGTTTCTGCTTCTTGTAGGTGTTGGTGGCGGCCGCAGTGGCTGGTACCATTGGGCAACTCGCCAAGCCGCTCACCTCGGCGGTCGGTGGGAAGGGCATCGACCTCAGGGCGGCGGTTCGGTCGGGAGGCATGCCGTCTACTCATTCCTCTGTCAGAAATGCTTCTTTTTTTTAGGCTGTCGCTTCTCTATTTTACTTATTTTGCAATTTGTGAGGTTGAACTATGGAATTTTAGTCAATTATGCTTGGATTTTTCTAGGCCGTTACTGCTGCGGCTACTTTGCTTGGGCTGGAGAGGTAGGCATGTAAAATTGTTTGATGAAATTCCCCAGTGTGTAGTTATTGTTATTCCCTTCAAGGTCTTGTAATTGTAACTGTACTAACTTATCTGTGTAGGGGATTCTCCGACTCGATCTTTGGCATGTCTGTCGTATTTGCTGCTCTAGTTATGTACGATGCTCAGGTAAACTGGTTTTCTTTTTTGGTTTGTGTTTTATAGTCATTGTGTATGCCATGATGATAATTTGCAATTAGACTCTATTTTTGTGAGTTGACTTTGTATGAAACTGGAAAATGTTTTTTCTTTGGAAGTGTGTTAACTATCTTCTAGTTCCTCTTCCTTCACCAAAAAATTAGTTGTCTGATAATACCTTCAAAAGACAAGTAGATTCCCTTTTGTATAGCCATATTTGTCATCCACGAACTGATAATCCTACAAACTTCTATTAGTTTAGCTTGTCATTGCGATGGTCTTGTCTTGAACAATATAATTAATTTGTTTGCCATATCCTTCTCCTGCGCTTCTAGAAGAAATCTTGTATGATGAACACAATCCATGGCAGAGATTGTGAAAGCAATGAGTTTAAACTCGTTTCTTTCTCAATCTACTTGCAGACAAAGAAAATTGGTTTTGTTTTGTTCGTGAAAGTTGTCTGATCTCAGTTTTCTTTTTCTTTTTCAGAAAATAGAATTTGAAAATATAAAAGAAAAATAAAACAAATAATTTATCATTACAATTTATTGACACCTTTGGATGTATTAGAGGTGAATTGTGCCAGAGAGTTAATGTTAAATATTTGTGCTTTTCTCTTTAAGTTCCCAATTATTTTGCTTGGAAAATGGAAACTGAATAGTAGATGACACATGCTGCAGATGCAACTCCTCTGTATCGTAAACTTTCTCCAGAAATTCATCATTATATTTTAGGTTTCATATTTCTTGATTAATCAATTTTCTGCACCAATGTTTAGGTTTCTTTAGTTTCTGTTGTGTTTTTAGTTTATTTTATTCTATTACAGAAAAAATACTTGTTTTTGTAGTACTTGAATGAATCATTCATTCAGTGTTAACATATGTTGGAATTTGAGCTCAGGAATTAACTATAGGCTTTTCTAGAATGAATGTACCTATATGTACTCTTAGTCATTCTCATATATTCTATGCTCACCAAGAAACCAATAACCAATATAATGGATGAATGTGACAGATTATTTTTCAACCTAATGATATATTTGTTGCAATAATTCTTTTTTGTCACTTTGAACAAGTTAATATTTACACAATTTATTAGCTTCTTTGACTAATCATATTCATATTTCTACACAGTTTCATCATAATCAAGAAATGACTAACTTAGACTTTTATTGATTTGACTGGGGTTTGAATGGGTGCATGAAAGAGTTGACTCGAACTCAGCTTCTGCTCTTACTGAGATCAAATACAAATGATTTCGATACTAGCTTATTTCTCAAAATAGAAACAACTCCACATGTTGATTTAGATTTGAGGGCTTAACTAGTATCTATCTTATTTGCTCAGTTATTATTCTCTGGTTCCTGCTATTTCATTTCGTTAAATACTGAATATTAATTCCTTAAATCTGATAACCACTCAAGGATGAGATCTCACTTCTGTCATCATACTCAGGGTGTTAGGAGAGAGGTGGGCATTCATGCCAAGATCATCAATAGGATTCAAAACTCCCATGCAGAGGATGACTACCGAAACAACAGACTTACAAGTTCCTCCATAAACTGCAAGGAAAAATCGCCTTTTCTCTCCATTTCTGACGAGGAAGATGCTTATGGATCCAGTTCAGATTCTTACTCATTCCAAAGACCTGCAACCACATCCACCGAGTCGAAGATTTCAAAAGTGGACACTAAAGAACCAGTTCATATGAAACAGTACAGTCACAACGAATTGAATGAATCGGTTGGGCATACAGAGATTCAAGTTATAGCTGGTGCCATATTAGGTTTAGTTGTGGGATTGGCCACAGAACTTGTTTTGTAAGTATATTCCTCAAACTAGTGTATGATTTCGAGTGAATTGTCCTGTTTGTGAGTGATTAATCACCTTACAGATGTTTTACTTTGTTCATAAAGAAGAAGAATCAGATCATTCTTTCGGTAAGATTGCTTTACGCTGCAAAAGCCTGTACATCATGAATCTTCTTTTCATGGAATTGTTCATGTGTGATAACATTGACTGAGAGGCTGCTAGAGAGCGCTAAGAACATCTGATTGTTCATAGGCCAACTTCTGCTGCTCTTCTGTAGGCCAACTTGAAACAGCTAGAGCACTTATATATATCATCCTCTTCAAACTCAGAGCACATTGTTTTGGTGCACAAATCTGGAATTGTCTTCAAGGTAGCCGATTCGCAGGGAGAAGCTCGAGCGGGCAGCACTGCGTTATGTTGCTTCGTGTAGGAAATTGCGCATCAAAATGAAATGGCAGATAGGAATTTGAGTAAGAAAAGAGGGTGAAAACTTTGTGAACATTGGAAGCATAGTAAGATTGGTGTTGTAGTATGTACTAAGTAGCATTGCTGAAATGAGGCTGGACTGTAAATTTTTACAAGATTCTTTTACTCCTTTTTTGGAAATAATATATTTTTTCCATATGCAAAGAAGGGAAAAAAAACACATTAGAAGAAGATCTTGTGAGAGTGAGATATGATAATTCATTACTCAGGATAAACAAGCAAAGAGTAAGATGTGGCTTTTTAGTTCAGATTGAGTGTTTGAGTGAATCGATAAATGTAAAAGGGGTGACTTTACGGTCGCTTCAATTTCCCCTTATACATGGATGACAAACAAAGGGCAGATGGTACAGATGATGACAAAGGGTAGGAGGGTTCGTAGTCAACTTGAAGGGCAAAGGTGGGTTCACAATCAATGGAGGGTTTAGGGAATCTTGAGGATGAGAGTAGAGGATAGAGGGCTGATGGTTGGGTGAGAGGAATTCATTTTCTCCCTAAAATGCTTGTAGATGCTTCCGTTAAACGATATATAATTATGATAAATATGTAGACAGAAGTAGACAAAAAAGACTTATTAACAATAATGAAATATTAAAAAATTTATTTAAATATAAATAATAATATAATAGATGATTAATAAATATGAAAATTCATATAGCCGACCTCATCTAATAAGATAAATCTTAGTTAATATTGTTGTGATTATTTTTCGTCAAACATCATTTTTATTGTAGCAAAAGTGATTATGCTCACCCAGACACCTCTCACAATCCATCTTAAAATTATATATAAAAAAATAAATTATAAAATTAAATTATAATTAACCGTCAAACAACACTTTTATGATCCTTTTATAATCCTTTCTTTACTTTAGTGTCGTTTTTTTTTACATAACTAAATTTCTTTTTATTTATGTTATATCTATTATCTCCTTGATAATTGAATATAATAACATTGTCTGCTAACTATTTTTATTAACATTTTGCCTCCTGATGCCCTGGTTAGACCTCCAATATAAATTAGATATTTGAAATTCGAAACTTAGCTATGACATATAATAATGAATTTTTCTTTTAATGGATAGCAGATTCGAGAAGTTGTCAGGATGAGTCTCCATGTGTGTTTCTTCAATTTATTTTAATGGTAAATGAAAAACTTTTATGTCACTAAATTGGTCATTTCAGAATTAATCGGATTGAATACTTAACTAGTGTCAATTAAAAAAAAAGTTAAAAATTTGAAACCTGTACAAAAATGTTCATGAAACAGACAATGACAATCCTTGTTTCTGTCTGTTTCTGCACTGCAACATATATGAAAGAGGATTAACAAAATTGATAAAGTGAAATATATGAAAAGAAAAAGATATAAAGCAAAAAAACCCTTCAAACTGACAAGTTTTTGCCATCTTATCTTCCTTGGAAGATCTTCAATCAATTGTTCCTTTTCACAATTCATGTTTTTTTTCTTCAGTTTATTATCATTTACAAGGCAAGAATTGATGTTTATTGTTTCACATTTCTTACAAAGTTGGGTCTTTCCGTGCCTCGCGAATTTGCGGTAATTGTTGTCAATATTCTGAAGATTTCTAGTTAGTTTGCTCCTGTTCTCAAAAACATTAGAAAGATTTCTCTTGACCGACAATTCTTTGATGAATTTGTAGAAGTTAGGATGAGTTCATAGTTCAAATACTATTCTGTCGAATTGCCACATGTTTTCCCTGTCGGATCCATTGTCTTCGAATACAGATTGCCTTGCCTGCTTCGATTGGCCGGTTGGATCCATTCGTCTTCAAATCGTGGTTAAATTGAATGTTATGGTCGAAGCTTGATCAGTCTCACTTTAAACAATCAGGATTGTCCATCAGGTTCTTGTTAGTATGCTCGATCAATCTCACTGTTAGCAATTAGTACTGTCGATCAAAGACCGAAGATTCCGATTGATGTTCGACCAATCTCACCGAAAGCTATTAGGCAATTTGCCAACATTGTCCCCCACACTCTTTGTTGCTAGCTAATCCTTTAAACCTCGCGCATCTCTTCTCCGTCGACCGTTCTCTTCTTCCCGGTCGACGACTGTTCAACCGGAATAGAAAGTTTTTTTTGAAATTTAAGCTTCCCTCTTATCCCAAGAGGATAAATAGGCCAAACAGATTCGTTTAGAATCCTATCCCCCATCACAGTCAAGTTGTCATAGTACGTACGATAAGGCCCACTCACTCCATCCAAAGTCCCACTTCATCGTAGTGGGGAATCTCCCCTAAACCCTAAATACCAATAACTCTTTCTCACAAATCTCACCTATTTTTATCCTCTTCCACGAGCTCTAGTGACTCGAGACCATCCGATCAGATGGGATCGGTTCGACTAACTCAACCTGGAGATCGGAGTGCAACTGACTTGGCTCAACCATCCAATTGTTCCACTCCGATCGATTAATCGGGTTCCGATCCGGTTCAATCGGATCGGATCAGCCGGTTCGACTGATGTACCTGAATAAAGAAAAAGAGTGGCTGAGGTGGTGGGGGAATGAATGCAGAATGCCATGCTGTCCCTGTTGCCGTCTTTTGTTTTCATTCCATTTGTCGCTTTCACCGCAGTAATCTTTGTCTGCCATCGTCCGTTTCACGAAGCATCTTTCCTCCTCTCTCTCTTTGCCTCTATATCAGCGCGTTCGGCTCCCTCCTCCTCGCAATTCTGTCCCCCTCCCCTTCCTCTGCTCGCCGGAATCGGACATGAGTCGGTGGCTCCGGCGGATGTGGAGCGGCAGGGAGGCGAAAGCCCCCGGCGGCCAGGAGGGAGCCACGGAGAAGAGGAGATGGAGCTTCTGGCGGCCGAGGGAGTGCTTACCCTCCGCCGCTGCCCGCCTGAATCCTGCGCCAGCTTGCTGGGTGAAGTTCTCCTCCGACGAGGACGAGGACGAGCAGAGCCAACGCGCCGCCGCGGGGCTCCTAATTGCGGACGGCCACGGGACGCTACGTGCGGCGGCGGTCGTAATCCAAACAGCGTTCAGGGGATTTCTGGTAACTCCTCTATAGTGTCAAATATGAATTTATAAATATAAATATATATTTATATTTATAGATATTATTTTAAGGCGAGGAAGGCACTGAAAGCACTCAAAGCGTTGATCAAGCTGCAAGCTTTAGCGAGAGGCCATCTGATACGTAAACAGGCAGTCACGACTCTTCGCAGGATGGAAGCTCTTGCTAGAGCTCAAGCCACCACCATTCGAGCTCGAAGATCCTTAGTAAGTCTCGCAGTCCACGTACACCTCTAGCTCAAATTTAACATTGTCGACGTCGCTTTGATCGGTTTGATTGTGCAGGAACGCCTATCCTCGAGCTTCGACAGCTCCACAAAGATTGTCGAGATCGATCTCAATGCGTACCACGCGACGAGACGCTCCCCTGCTCTTGGCATTATGGATGACTCTCAACTTCTTGCATTCCATTCACCGGTTCCCCGCCGAATCGCAATCCCAAACCGAAAAAACTACCACCAAGAGAATGATTGTGAATGCTGGTACGCGGAGAACACGAAAGGCCGATTGCCTGCCACCGCGCACAACACGCCCAAGTACATGAACGTTTATGGCAATGGAGGCGGATTTGTTCGGGTGAAGAGTGTGGCGAGCTCACCCAAGTTTATGGCAAGCACACAATCCTCTATGGCAAAGCGCTGGTCGTGCCAAGGTAGAATAGAGGAGCCGAGAAGGAGGCAGCCTTTGAGTGAGGTGAATTCTTGTTGTCATGTCGAAGAAGAAGGGTTTAGTTTCAAGAGCGTAGTGGTTGGAAGGCTGGAGAGGCCATCTTTAGAGCACTTGGTGAGAAAGAATTGATGATACAATTGTTTCAATGGTGTTTGTGTAAGAGATCTCCTCTTCTTTCTCGCCCTTGTTATGGCATCATTGTTCTTCCAGATCAATATTGCTATAACATCTCCTTCATTGAAGAACAAGACACAATGAAATGCTAGTCCTCAATCTTCACCCAATACATAAAAGGGAACTATCTATATCTAAATGCATCATCATCATCATCATCTTGGAAGAACAGCATGTTATGGAGCAGTGAAAGGAAACTAAAGAAAGTCACAGATGGATTCTGATGCATGAAAGCTGAAGAGGCCTTTGTCTTGGATGTGATTGATGATGATAAAATAAAATAAAATAAAGTTTGGAAAAATGTGGTGAATAATTCGCCATGCAATGCATCATTTCATGTTCATCCACTCAGTCACTCTGTCCTAAACTTTGTCAAGTCAATTACTCCTTTACCTTAAAGGCCAAAGGGGCCCCTCACTGGAGGACAAGCAGCTCCTCCACAGTTAGCAGTGGTAGCCATGGCCATGAATGGCAGAGGAGATGCTGCTGCTGCCTGGTATCTATGGGCTTATCATGGTGGTGGTAGACCAGATGATAACAGATCAGGCCAGGACCACCGCTAGGTATAGTTTTCAAACACTATTTTAGGCTGGTGGTTCGATCGGACGAAGAAGAAACGGAAACCAGTTCTGATTTTGAAAAACATTGGACCTGACTCACTGTGGATCACTCTATTTTGCTACTGTTTCATGTGTACCATTGCAGGACCACCACAGGTTTGGTTTTCAAACAAAGTTTCAGGCTGGTTCGACCGGAAGAAACGAAGACCGATCTGATTTTGAAAAAATTGGATCTGACTCACTGTGGATCACTCTATTTCCTGCTGCTTCATGTGTACAAACTTACAGTACTTGTAGGAGCCTCCTGGAACACATTAAAGAGTACTGCTGCAACCTACACTGAAGAATGATCAGGTTTGGTTGGATCCAACAATGGCAGTAGACTTAGCAGAATGCAGTCACATGGTCAAATAATTCACCACCATGTTCAATCAATCAGTACTCGACATGCTACTCTATTTACAACGATAAGGTTCTGCAAGCTAATTGAATGAGAGCATGGAGCCACAGAATTGGGATTTACCTGGTCAAAATTTCATGTGGGTGTCTCAGGTTCACAGGCATTTATCTGAGCAATAATTGAAAGCATGTGAGGCCTACTAGTGAGATGGAGATTTAAAGCAAAGCTAATGAAAGTAAGCCTTTCAAATCAATTTGAGGACAGTTTCAGTGTGTCCATTTGTTCATGTAGACTTTGAATAGGAAAGCTTATGATTCAGGACCCCAAAAATTGAAGGATTGAGGGAATACCAGACCAAAGCTCCTTGACAATCCCATTGTAAGAAACTCCTCCTTGAACGTGTTAACTTCAAATTTTTCATTCTCTACTCGCGATTCCTGAAACACATGCGTTAGTAATAGGCCGACGATGATGTTTTCAATACAATAAAAATCCATTTAGAGAAAATTTAAGTTGCCAATAACATATACCAAGAAGATTTAACTCCAATGTGATGGATTTATTTTATGTATAAAAACATATTTACATTCCATGTGCATCTTTTATACACATCAGTTCAATTAGCAGATATGCAATAAATCTAAAAATCCACCAAAATAGTTGTTTAGGAACCAACTCTTTCATAATCTATTTTAATTCAGTGAATAAATAATAAGATATATGATTGATTTTCACACGTAAAACCAAATTATTCTCAGAAATATTTATCATATATCTTATTCTCCTCTCAGTAACTTTTCCCCAAAATTCATCCACTTGCTCACTCACTCTAGAAAGGGTTTTATCTTGTGAAAGATAATCTATTAATCTCTTGCAAGCCATATGTGCATGTTACCTAGCATTGTTCTACATGGCGGAACAGTCCTACAGAAGTGCATGCCAGCCCTTGCATATATATATATATATATATATATATATCTTTTTGTGTTATCTTCCATCTCAAATGAGGTAAGAAATAATTAGTAGCAAAAATAGCTTCAGATTCAATGTCCATTGCATGTTTCTTCTCTAACAAAAAGAAAAGTTAGTGTTGCATACCTGCCATAGGGAAGGAACTAATAACAACCTTGGTCTCCTCAATGATATTATGTATTCCATTATATAAGCAAGTACCATTTTACCATATAGCATAAGACAATGGGTCATCCTCCCACGAGATGCATTTCTTCAAACAATAAGAAAAGGAGTTCAAAGTCTCACTTACATGTTGAAAGAATTAAGAAACACAAGTAAGAACAGCTTTGGTATAAATGCCTATTAACAGTCACATTAAAACATGTTGCTTCCCTGCTGATTCAAGAATTCAAATCAGAATCAATCACTTGATCTTCGGTTTATATAGATATAATTGCAAATAAGTGTTATTTTTTTTTGGGTGTTATCATCTGTTCATTTGAAAAACACAAAAACAACAATAACAAACCAGCCATATGTCCCAAACTATTTGGGACAACTACTTAAATTTTATCTCATCATTGAACTGAGCGATATGTGAAATGCTAGGAATAAACTGATCATTTATATCAATTAAAATTCAATAAACTGGTCGTTTTTGTCAATTAAAATCTTAATTATGTTAAATTTAATGGCTTACACCTTCAACCTTGATTGCTTCAACTAACCTATGGAATTGATACATGAACGTTCTTCAAATATCATCTCCACTCGCTATTGAAATCTTTTTAAATCCTGATGCCACAAACAGAATATAGCCAGTTTTAGAGCTCCCAAGAAGTGAAGCATGATGACAAGAATAACAAGTCAGAAGTAGCAACAATGTGGAAAAGAAAATACAAGTGCACTTAAACAGAAAAAAAAATGTCAGGCCTAATGTCATAATCTTCTATGAATAAAGTCAACAGCTCTAGGTACATCAACAGGTGAAAGTGCAAATGTTTGTCTCTCGTAGTGATCAATTCCATGGTGTAAACCGACTTAAAAACATGTTAACAATGAATAGATACGAACTCCATAGATGGAGAGGTTGCTGATCACAGAGAACATGCCAAAATTCCAGTGGAAAATTACAGCTAATGCATTGAAAATGCAACAAAAAATCAGAAAATACATCTTAGTAAAAGTGAGGCTAAAGAGGCATATAGCAGCCAAGCATGGTGGCATGTAACGATTAGTTTTTGTCCCCTCGGGACATGCTAGTGGCTAGTGCATTGAGCGTTGTCATCATGAGTTCTAGGGATTAAATCCTGGCTAGTAGTCAAGTTCTTGTCCTTCCTCATACACCGGCCATTATCCGGGCTAGTAGTCATCATTTACTTCCTCCGTATTGATCCTAGGACTGAGGGAGCATTTTACCTTTTGCCATCATTAACAATTAGTTTAGTAACTGCATGTAACCACTACAAAGCAGAAGAAACTACAAAGCCAATCAGAAAACAAAAACTCAAATGAGAGACGAATGACATTACATAAACCCAAATTTAAAACAAGGGAAAACGTCAAACTAATCAAAATTCCTTCTTTGATAGACAAGCAATCACCTGATCTACTTCGTCCCAGCATCGGAGCACTTATCCTGAGCGCCGATAAGCACCCCTTTTGCCTTCGCCGGAACAATCTCTTGAGCGCCGGAATCACAATACTCCTCGTACCGTCTTTCTGATATCAAATTCCGACACGACAGATCGGCCAATCCGAACCCTTTGCGACACCGACAATCCCTACGGCGACAACAGCCTTAACCTAGCCGATCGATCGGATAACGATGCAGGGGAAAGAAGAGGTCGCACAAAAAGATCGAATCTCTGGAGCTCGACCTGCAACCGATTCACCAACGAGACCTTAAAAATTCGCCGATCTCAGCGGCTGCTGCTGGTGGCGGAGATTGCATTGGACTGGAGCGAGACGACAACGCCGCCAAGCTACGATTGCAGCGAAGCGCCGGTCTATTTAAAAGAACGGCAGTGCAGTGCGTCGGCGAGATGGACGGTGGAGATGGTCAGATAAGGACACTGTCAGGTAAAGATATAATCAAAGCTGTGAGGGCTAGTCGATGGCGCGAAATAGCAGGGGTCGCCATCGGCCGCTGTTAGTTATCAAATCTTTATATTAATCCTTCAAAGTGAATTAACAAAGTGAAGAATAGAGATTTAACTATCATTAATCTTTGTGTAATCCTTCAAAGTGAAGACTAGAGATTTAACATTAGTCATAAATCCAATAAACCAGAGGTGAGATTTGACACTAGTCCAGTAACATAAACAGAGTCTTCCCTAATCTAACAAATTCAAAAAATAAGAAGGAACAACAACTGACAGTCAGAATTAATCTACAAACCAAGGATTGTGGTGCAAAAACAAACAAGAAATTTGACATCAGGAAGCAATCAGCCTCTATAGACACCTGAAGGATCTGCATTTTGCACGATCCATGGATGTTCAAGCAGCTTGTGAAGCGCAAGGCGCTGGATCGAATCCTTGACGAGCATCTGCAAGTACACAACAAGGCCATGGTTAGATGAACACCGTCGTGTTCTTATTGAGTAAAGGATCTCTCATCAATCACCTGGCTAATAAGATCCTGTGCACCAGGAGAAACAGTTGGCTTCGAGGGAAACTTAAGGTCAACTTTCACAATCCTGCATTCGCGGTAAACAGGTCGATGACTACATGAACAATCCAAGGACATTTAAAAGCCTCTTGGCAACATCAGACAAATGCACACCTTCTGTATGTATCGGAATGTTCCTTTGCTTCAAATGGAGGCACCCCGTAAAGGAACTCGTAGCACAATACACCCAAGCTCCAAATATCCACACTCGCGTCATGTTGAATGCTTTCCACTATGACAAAAATAAATGCAGGAAAAGAAAGTAAGAGGGGACTAATTTTAGGCTGAGTTAATCCTGGTCGGTTGCTTGTGAAGGATCGGAATTAACTCAGCCGGATTATGTAGCTATTAAGGGAGGATACCACTGGTGGTAAAGATTGTCATACCCATTTCAGGGGGGAGGTAATCAAGTGTTCCACACATGGTCTGTCTACGGTTAAATGTGTGGACTGACCATCCAAAATCTGCAATTTTCAGCTCACCCTACATGAAGGATTCATTTCTTAAGCATTTTTATCCATTGTATTTGAGGTTAAATTAAACATAGAAGAGTTACCTGGAGTCCAATCAATAAATTCTCTGGTTTAATATCTCTATGTATCACATGCTTCCCGTGGAGATATATCAAAGCTCGTGCTAAAGATGCAATGTACTGGAATTATAAACATGAAAACAGGTGAGTGAAAGAGAGGAGAAAAGGCTTATATAACGCACTGGGACAAAAGAATTTGAATTCTAGAAGCCAAAAAATGAGAAATGCACAACATAAGTGTTCCTACAGTAATAAGAATCCAACTTAAACTGTTAGTAAAGTGCATACAGAGAGAAAGGAACTGAAAATTTTATGGTAAAAGGATTATAATGCTTCATTGACTATCACTATGTGTGGTGTGCAAAGAATTCAAAGTAGTAGTTTTCCTCACTGAAGCCTTTGAGTACTCCAGTTCCTTGTAGAGGTCAAGGACACTGGGATGAAAGAAATTGAGCCCTAGGAGTTGACTAAGAAATTACAGAACACATAAAGCTCATAAACTAATCAGAACATTTGTTCATTAAATTTGCAAATGCACAACACTAGTACATACAGTGAGAAAGGAAGCGCAAATTCTATGGGTAAATGATTAAAGTGAGTCCTTCATTGGAAATAGATAAAAGCTCTAATCATCACTGTGTGTTTGCAAAGAACTCACTGTAGCAGTTCGCCTCTCACTGAAGCATTTGGACTTCTGCAGTTCCTTGTAGAGTTCACCTTTAGCTGCATATTCCAGTATCAAGTAAACTCGAGTCTGTGAAACAAAGGAGAATCTAGGTCAACTGAGGTGGCACAAACAAAATTCAGGCCCAATATGCCCACAATCTTTAGAAGTCGAGATAGAACTTCACTTGATCATAGAAGTAGCCATATAGGCGCAATATGTTTGGATGCCGGAGGTGGCTTTGTATCTCAACTTCACGTCGCAGTTGATGCTCAACTTGAGATTGTTTGAGCTGGCTCTTGAAAAGCACTTTCAATGCCACGATATGGTTACTCTGCCTCGCCAAAATGACACAAAGAAATCAGTTATAACAGAATTGAACGTACCAGGAAAACGAACTCTAGTATGCTATGCATTTGAGCAGTCACTCGAAGCTAACAAAATTAAACAGGGCCGGCACTGGAAATTCAAGCTTTCATCATTCTTCATTTGACAATATTATTAGTTTAAGAAAAACGTTAGATAAATCTGTCAGAATTGACTCTCATACCTTCTTTTCCCTGGCCAGGTAGACATGGCCGAACTTTCCTCTTCCAAGGGGCTTCCCGATATCAAAATCATTCAGCGTCCATCGTTTCTCCACTGCTGAAGCCTTCAAAGGAGACTATTAGGAGAAGAAAGCGTGAGTTCAACTATTCGAAACCTTTGAAATCTCCTATCTAACGATCTATTGTGAGTTTCGAATGTCGTATCAAAATCATGACAATGGGAAGCGACACACAAAAAGTAATTAATTAAAAGAAAAACCCAAATCTGGCGACCAAGCAAAGGCTTAATCTCAAACTAAACAAACCGATCTAATTATAACACTCAATTCAGCATTACCATTCCTAAAAAGAAACTTGAGATGAAAAGCCCTAAATTTACTAAGATAAAATACAAAAGAGTGGGGAAAAAAGACAAATTTTGGGTGATCTGAAGATCTAACAGCCCACTAGCTCCCGCTCCAATAAGAAGAAAAGAATCCGAAGAAACGAGTGCGAAGTCAAAACCTGATTCTTCTGGCGAGGAAAAGATGGATCTAAACCCTAATCATTTAAAGAATACCGACAATAAGATCATGGATCTAGGAAACCAGGTTTATTACCTTCGGTTCCTGCTGCGATTCCGCGGCGATCGCCATCAAGGTGAGGGAGGAGTGATTGAGAACTGGAGACGGGATCGAATCGCTGGTGGAAGAAGCTGACGCAACGAGGAGAAGAGGGCGAGCAAGCAATGGTATTTGAATTAAGAGGACGCTCCAACGGTCGGATTCTCAGAAACGCGAAGTTCAATTATTGCGATGGGAAAATTTTCAATTCACCCTACTTTCTTCTCTATTTTCTGAAAAAAGATAATACATTTAATAATTATCAAAATACTCCCTCAAAGTTCTCAAAAGTATTAATTTTTTCCGTGAACCCTGTCTTTGGTCGGGAGGTGAGTCTTCGAAGCTAGCAGCTACGTGTCACCTACGCCTCGCGCCCGGTTGGCGAGATTACCTCTTATCCAGGTCATTAGCGCTAATTATTAATTATACTAATTAAGCTAATTATTAGCGTTCTCTAATTTTTTAGCGTTCGCAAACAATTCAAGGGCGGAAGGTGGACAAACCGCCGATTACGAGACTTCCCTCCTCCTCCTCCAGCGCGTGAGGGAGCGCCCGCCCTCACGCGCCGATTGTTCCCCCTCTCCGTTCGACGATCTCATCGAAGCTCCGGCAAGCCTTTCCGTCCTTCCTCTAAAGTCGTCGTCTTTCTCAGGTTTTGTCGTCGTTTGCTGGTGCGCTCTCGAATCCCTTTTGTTCTTGCATTGGGAGTTTTTTTTTTTTGTGTGTTTTTTCCCTCGTCTAATTGGTAGAGGTGTTGAATTTTTTAGATGCAATTTTTGCCCTTTTTTGCATTCGAGCATTCCTTGATTCATCCGGACGTTCATCTTCATTCTCTACTATTCCTTTAGGTTCGATTTCGTCATTTTGTATCTTCAATAAATGCATTCGTGTTGGAGTTTTGGAGTGTTTTCCCCTAAAAAATTTGCAATTTTTTATGGTGGGGATCAATGTGAATGTGTGTGGCAGGAGAAGAGAAGAAATGGCCCGGAGAAAGTTACATGAACGGCTCCGCTGGTCCAATCTCTACACTTTTTCTTGCACCCGCCCCGCCACGGCGACTAACGACGATGAATCTCCGGCTCTCCGAGGTCCCGGATTCTCGCGGGTGGTACATTGTAACGAACCCGGGTTGCACTGCAAGAAGCCACTCAAGTACTCATCCAACTCCATCAGCACCACCAAGTACAACATCATCACTTTCCTCCCAAAGGCCATCTTTGAGCAATTCCGTCGTGTGGCCAATCTCTACTTCCTTCTCGCTGCACTCTTCTCCCTCACCCCGTTGACTCCCTTCTCTGCTGTGAGCATGATTGCTCCCTTGGCATTTGTTGTTGGGCTCAGTATGGCCAAAGAGGCGTTGGAAGACTGGAACAGGTTTATGCAGGACATGAAGGTCAATAGCCGTAAGGTCAGTGTCCATCGAGGAGAAGGACGGTTTAGCTACAAACATTGGCAAGAGGTTTGTGTTGGAGATGTAGTGAAGGTTGAGAAGGATGAGTTCTTCCCAGCTGACTTGCTTCCTTTGTCCTCAAGTTATGACGATGGCATTTGCTATGTTGAGACCATGAATTTGGACGGAGAAACAAATTTGAAGGTTAAAAGATCTTTGGAAGTGACTTTACCATTGGATGGCGATGTGGCCTTCAGTGACTTTACAGGCACCATCCGATGTGAAGACCCAAATCCTAGTCTCTACACTTTTGTCGGTAACTTTGAGTATGAAAAGAAGGTTTATGCACTTGACCCCAGTAATGTTCTACTCAGGGACTCAAAGCTTAGGAATACCACATTAGTATATGGAGTGGTTATTTTCACTGGGCATGACAGTAAGGTTATGCAGAATGCTACACCATCGCCGTCAAAGAGGAGTACAATAGAGAAAAGAATGGATAAGATCATATACATTCTCTTCACCATTCTTGTGTTAATTTCATTGATTAGCTCGACAGGCTATGCTGTGTTCATAAAGTTTGGGATGCCACACTGGTGGTACTTGCAGCCAGCCGATACCTCATACATCTACGACGAATCAAAGCCCATATTATCTGGCATCTATCATCTTGTCACTGCTCTTATTCTTTATGGATACTTGTTACCTATTTCACTTTATGTTTCAATTGAGGTCGTCAAAGTGTTGCAAGCAACATTCATTAATCGAGATATTTACATGTGTGATGAGGAAATGGGCAAAACAGCGGAAGCAAGAACGTCCAACTTGAACGAAGAGCTCGGTCAAGTTGACACAATATTGTCAGATAAGACTGGCACCTTAACGTGCAACCAAATGGATTTCTCGAGGTGTTCCATTGCTGGAGTTTCATATGGTCTGCGTTCTAGTGATGTGGATATTGCTGCTGCAAAGCATATGCTATCAGAAGCTTCTTGTCAAACTGACGAGCATAAAGATATTGAAGATCTTTGGGAGGGCAGTGGGAATGATTTAGGCTCACCAAAAAGAGAATTGGAAGGTGGCATCATTGGAATGGTTGAGAATTCACATAAGCCTAACATAAAAGGTTTTAACTTTGAGGATGAACGTCTCGTGCATGGGAATTGGTCCAAAGAGCCAAATTCTGGTACAGTTCTTGTATTCCTGAGGGTACTTGCTCTATGCCACACAGCGATCGCTGAGCCAAATGCGAAGGGGAATGGTTTTACTTATGAAGCAGAATCACCAGATGAAGGAGCTTTCCTAGTTGCAGCCAGAGAATTTGGGTTTGAATTTTCAAAGAGGACTCAATCAAGTGTCTTTGTGAGGGAAAGATACTCTCCTTTAGAGGATCCTGTAGAAAGGTCAAAGCTACATCTGAATGCTTTTATCAGTCAATTATTTGTCTCCATGGTAGATCATGGAATCTAAATTAGCCAGTAATGCTACAGGGAGTTCAAGATTCTGAATATATTGGAGTTCAGCAGCAAAAGGAAAAGAATGTCAGTAATTGTCCGTGACGAGACTGGGCGTATCGTTCTTCTATGTAAAGGTGCTGATAGGTACAATAGAATTACTGTGTCATTAAATTTTAGTAATTAATTATATAAAGAAATCATAATCATTCAATGCATAACATTGGATTGTGCATATAAGATCCACTAAACAAGCATCAACCTTTAATTGTCTGAAACATGTATTTGGGTGAACCAAACAGCATCATTTTGGAGAGATTGTCAAAATCAGGAAGAATATACGAGACTGAGACCGTCAAACACCTCAATGAATATGGGGAAGCTGGATTGCGTACTTTAGTGTTGGCTTATCGGGCACTTGAAGAATCTGAGTACACTTCCTGGAATGCTGAGTTTCTTAAAGCAAAAATTACAATCGGGTGCAATAGAGAAACTGAACTTGAGCGAGTTGCAGACATGATCGAAAGGGATCTGGTTCTTGTTGGTGCAACTGCTGTAGAAGACAAATTACAAAAAGGGGTATGCTTTGGTGATTTTATTCTTTACCTATGAGCATGCTGACCTTGTAGTTTCTTTATAGGTTCCTCAATGCATAGACAGATTAGCACAAGCTGGTCTGAAGATTTGGGTTCTAACAGGCGATAAGATGGAGACTGCAATCAACATAGGGTATTGATCTTACCAATAAAAAAGTTATAATCTAGAAATTGAGCCAATTCTTTCTAGCCTTCACTTAAACTCCAATATCTATTGCAGATTTGCTTGTAGTTTACTTAGACAAGGCATGAAACAGATATGTTTATCTGTGGATAGCAGTAAAATATTGTCATTTGACCCAAAAAAGGTACATCAGTTTGACACATTTGTTAAACTATTGCTATGCGTATTGCTCTTGACAAAACATTAACATCTAGTGTTGGTGTATTTTTAATTGAGGAATGACTCAGGCTGCGAAAGATATTATCTTGATGCAATTAACTGAGGCCTCACAAATGGTCAAGCTAGAGAAGGATCCTAATGCAGCATTTGCATTGATCATAGATGGCAAAACTTTAACCTATGCTCTGGAAGATGACTTGAAGAACCATTTTTTGAGTTTGGCAGTTGAATGTGCTTCTGTCATATGTTGTCGAGTGTCACCAAAGCAGAAGGCATTGGTAATGATAGAAATACTTAGTACTCTATTGTTTTTTGTACAGTCCAATTATTTTGAAAAAAAATATTAGTGTAGTTATAGAGGAATGCATATCTGCCTTCATTTAGGTGACTCGGTTGGTTAAAGAAGGTACAGGAAAAACTACTTTGGCGATAGGTGATGGTGCAAATGATGTGGGCATGATACAAGAGGCTGATATTGGTGTCGGAATTAGTGGGGTTGAAGGAATGCAGGTTTGCAATGTTTTCGCTAAAATTGCAGCTGTGTCATAGAATTTTGAAGTCATACAAGTGGAGAACACTGAAAATTAGTTTACTAGCAAACTGCTCACTTTTTCCTTTTTTACTATTGCAGGCTGTAATGGCTAGTGATTTCGCCATTTCCCAATTTTGTTTCCTCGAACGACTTCTTGTTATACACGGCCATTGGTGCTACAAGAGGATAGCACAGATGGTGAGTTTTAGTCAACACTAAATTGATGCTTTTGGAGGTAATTCTCTAAAGAATCTTTTTTTTAAAAAAAAAAGTTTATTTATTCATTCTGTGTGTTCAGATCTGTTACTTCTTCTACAAGAACATTGCTTTTGGCCTCACAATATTTTATTTCGAGGCTTATACTGGCTTCTCTGGACAATCAGTGTTTGACGATTGGTACATGTTATTGTTCAATGTCATTCTAACATCTTTGCCAGTGATATCTTTAGGTGTCTTTGAACAAGACGTATCTTCTGATGTGTGCTTACAGGCAAGTGAAACAAATCTCTTGTTTTATGCAAATATATTTAGATGAACATGTTTCACATTCATATGATTCTGGTCTTTCTGCAGTTCCCAGCCTTGTACCAACAAGGACCAAGGAACCTTTTCTTTGATTGGTACAGGATCTTAGGTTGGATGGGAAATGGTGTATGCTCGTCAGTATTGATATTTTTCCTTAGCATCCAAATATTCTCCAGCCAAGCATTCCGCGCCGAGGGACAGACTACCGACATGGCTATTGTCGGAACAAGCATGTTCACTTGCATCGTTTGCACTGTGAACCTACAAATAGTTCTAATAATGAGTCACTTCACCTGGATCCAGCACCTCTTTGTGTGGGGCAGCATTTCCACATGGTATCTCTTCCTGCTTGTCTACGGAATGTTCTCTCCCCTGATCTCCAAAAACGACCACCAGATACTCTCGGAAGCCCTTGGCCCTGCCCCTGTCTATTGGGTTGCCACTCTTCTCGTCACTCTTACCTGCAATCTCCCTTACTTGGGTTACATCTCCTACCAAAGAGTTGTAAACCCACTCGATGACCATATCATCCAGGAGATCAAACACTACAAGATGGATGTCGATGACATGCATATGTGGAAGAGAGAGAGGTCGAAGGCCCGGCAGAAAACTAAGATTGGTTTTACAGCAAGAGTAGATGCCAAGATCAGGCAACTAAAGATGAAGCTGCAGAAGAAAGTATCATTGAGCATTCAGACTCAACCATGATACATCTTCCGCTCGGCCTGGCCTTTGTTGCTTTATAATATTTTTGGCTCTCGAGTTTTCTTTTGCTACATTGTGTATAATATCAATACCTGCATTGAGGCAAAGTTTCATGGACAGGGATTAGCTTAGGTTTGCATTTACATGTGTTGTTTTCAGTTTTGTTGTATGAGTGTTGGTCCCTTTGTCGATACGAGTTCATTGTAAAGCCATTCTTGAGCAAATCGGGCATTGTAACTGTATATTGTTTCATAAATATTAAGACCAGTTTAATTTCTTCCAGTCATTCAATAACAGAACACATGTATTTAACTCCTGAAAACAAAAACCTTCATATCAATTTCATATCAATTGTTAAGTATTGGAATTTTTTTTTAAAAAATAAGTATATAATAATAATAATAAATAGACGAATTAAATCAGCGTTGAATTGAAATCAAATTAGGTTTGAATTAAATCCAATGAATTTAAATTGAAATTAATTTAGAGTTGATTTAGCTAAGTTACTGTCAAATCAAATTTATTGACTTAAATTGGAACGAATGGGTTTTGAGGTTTCTCATTTTCTTCCTCTTTTTTCTCCGCGTATGCAATAGTCGTACCTACACCGTCATACGGCGCCCCTATGATGATAATTGATGTTATTTTCAATTCATATGTGATTTCATATGTGGATTAAGATGAGAAATGTTATTTTAAAAATTAAATAGATATTTTCACTTACGTTGATATTGTTTGACCTTTCCTACTCCTTGATATTCTAGATGTTAATACTTGTAGTTTCTTGATTTATAACTTAACCTATCAACCTTATGATGTTACTTAAATGAATGAACATACTTTATATGAAGTTGACTTGAGTTGGTCGTTTAGACTAACCCATAAGATATGAACTTGAATTGAACAACGGTAATAAATGGAGAAAATGACATTTTAAAAGTGAAAACTCTGATCCTAACTTTATACCAGAGTACTTTACTGCACACATGAGTTGTGGTGGCATGATATAGCCGTAGTTAATATTTATTTGTACGATGATGTTTTATTGTTGTAGTCCATCGATGAGAGCTTTTAGCTCGTACGTTAGATAACATATGACATTATTATACTCGAGGATATTGGTTCCCGTGATTCACTTCTTAGTTGATTTATACGCCAACTAATTCTTGAGGTGATGAGTCCAACTCTACGAAAAATTTTCACTAGCCACTAGGGTAAATCAGGAATGCTTACAACGGGCGACCCATCAATCCAGTGTTCTTAGGTCAACCACCTATTAAGGAAAATTTATTCGTTAATTTACCGAAGCTAAGACACGATCCTTAGATGTCTAAGAAACTAAGAAAACGCCTTGCTATTGCACTATTGCCCCAGGAGGCCAAATTTAGACCATTGTTGATACCTATATATGTTGATACTCATATGTTTTATGACATTTACTCATATTGATATTATATTATGGATAACCTGTATACTTGTTGATTAAATAATAAGATTTGAAATTTTGTCTTAATTGATGATAACATGAAAATAAATTCTAATTCCAACATCCAAATGCTAGAAGAAGATAAATATATATTTGTGTATAATTTGAGAACTTAAAGAAAATTTAAAGTTGTAATAAAAAATTAAGGTTTCTTGATCTTTTAAACAAGATTAAATTTATGCATATTTTTTTTTGATTACCACTTAGCTATTTGGCTTACTGTCTATTTTTCTTAGTCTCCAGTTTTGCAGGCACAAACACCATTTTGATATTATAGTTGATTTCAGTTTTACATAGAGTTGTTTAAAGATCTCGACTTGATTCCTGTTTTGTTTTAATTTTTTTCGTTGTATTTACGTTTTGTTTCATATGTCGTTTTATCTATGTAATTTTGTTGTCTATGAAGAACATGATATATATATATATAAATATAAATAAAGTTGATGAATTTCTTGATTATTCTATTTAGATGTATGGTTCTTATGGTTAGCTCAGAGATCTCGACCTGCTGATTCTTAATTTATTTTACTTTTGTTTCATTGTATTTGTGTTTTATTTCAATTAAAGTCTTATTTGTATAATTTTTGTTGTGTAGCATGAAAATATATATAAATAGATTAATTTGATGAATTTCATAGTTCTGTTGTTATATGGTCCGTATGTTTCTTTTGTTATATTCTTCACACCATGGGGCGTGACATCAATTACTTCTCTTGCAACCATTTGATTCATGTTGTGTTTATCTTTGTTTTTTTCTCTCTCCCTCTTTTTGTTTATTTCTGTCAATTCATTTTGATAATGACATTGAATTAGAATGTTATCTGCGATAAATCCAAAAACTAAGATGCTCTTTGAAGGCTTCTCCAATTCTTGGAATCATAATCTTAATTTAACTTTCTTAAAAGGAGATATTTGTCCTTAATGATAAGTGATTTAGCAATAGAACCAAAAGGATGCATTCTGTTATACTCGGCAACTCTCCCTCATTGGCATGACCGATCGATAGAAATACTCGCGTATAAATGCCTCCTTAGGCAATTCAATCATTCATCAACATGCTCACAATGGAGGCACTACTTGTGCTCATTGCCGCATCAATTCTTTTCCTCCTCGTCTTCCAAATTTCTCGGAGAAACTCAAAGCGAAAGCCCGGTAATATTCCACCCGGAGACATGGGTTGGCCTATCGTTGGAGAAACTCTCATGTTCATGAAGCCTTCTTTGTCAACCACTGTTGGGGGTTTCATGGAGCAACATATGGCAAGGTTTGTAGTAGCTTTGCTATTAATTTTCTCAATCTTTGCTTGATTCTGAAGTGAAGTTGATTGTAGATTCGGGAAGATATTTGTGTCCAACCTCTTTGGGAAACCCATAGTCGTGTCGGCTGAGCATGAGTTGAATCGGTTTCTGTTCAAGAATGATACAAAGATGTTTGAGCAGGGTTGGC
>JBBUKS010000100.1:9010581-9043581 GCA_038050645.1 Hedychium gardnerianum
AACTCATCTAGTGGAGTCTGTATTTATTTTTATTGCTCTATATTTGATAATAAATACAAACATTATGTTTTGATTATTGTACATACTTAAAATTCAAAACATTAATGAAAATTTTGTTTGTTTAAATAAAGTATCATTGTTTAACATTTGGTGTTTGTCAATATGATATAGATTTTTTTTTGAATCATAAGGCTTAGATCATGATTTGCTAGTGCAGTTTAATATAAAATTTCAGTAAATACGATCAGACTCTTTTAAATCACTTTGGACCAATTGGAAATTAACATGTACTAATCACATTTCATGTAATTTTTACTCTACACATCCACATCTTAATATATGTCATTAATTATGTCATTGATGACATTGGTATTGTGATTACTGTTGAGGCTTGTTACTATTATATACAGTAGCTATGAACTCTTTAGTCTTATACCAATGAAGTTAATAGACCAGCTTGCTACAAGAGTATCTTATACTTATAAAATTTGATATCAACTAAAGTTATATTCGCGTGTTGTCCACAAATCACATATAGCCCAAGTGGGAGATTGTTGGATTTAATCTACTTAAGATGGGCTTACATGCGATTTAAGACTTGCGATACCGAAACCCGTTAAGTGATCTAACTTAAGTCATTGAGTTTCGGGTCGTTGGATGTGGATCCCGTATGTGTAGAACTCTTTAGCCCGATTCGTTATTAGACTGATAACAGATTGGTTATCTATATAAGGGGAGGTCCTCAAGGATTTAGGGTATCTTCTAAGAGACGTCTCTTAGTTCCCTATTAGACCAAGAGAATTTGGCGCCGTCACCTTAATTCCCTTGAAAGATCAATCCCTATCCCGTATTTGATCCAACCGTGCTAATCGATTGACAAAATTCACAAATCGATTAATGTCAACTGAATCGATTGGACAATCGATTCGGCTGGGTTCTGTTCATAATTTTAGACTTGGTAATCGATTGGCCGACCAAGGCAATCGATTACACCATCGCAATTTGACCTAAAATTAAGTCAAACAGCGGTATTTTCCATCGTTCTTCGTGTTATCTACATAAATACGAAAAACATGAAAAATTAAGCCGATCCTAGGTTTTCATATTAAGAGTTTTCATCGATCAAACATGATATATACTAGTAAAACCTAATCTAGCATTAACACAACAAATCGAAGAAAAGCTCTAATTGTATTGCCATGAAAACATGAAAAAATAGAGTCTTAACTCTGATACTAATTGATAGATATTCTCGTAAATCTCAGGCCGCATGAATTCTAATATACCATATGGATTTGTAATAGGAACAACAAGAACATAGATCTAGTTTCTTCTAATCATGTCATAGTAAATAAAGAACATAAACTAAAAGAGACAAAGAACTTGATTGTAGAGCTATAGTCCTTGTCGTTAGCGTCGTCCAGAGAGATCTATGAGGAAGAAGAAGAAGCGAAAGCAAAGGGGGAGATCTTCCAAGAGAATTAAGGTGACGGTGCCAAATCCTCTTGGTCTAATGGGGAACTAAGAGACGTCTCATAGAAGATGTCCTAAATCCTTAGGGACCTCCCCTTATATAGATAATCAATCCGTTATCAGCCCATAAATGATAACGGATCGGGTCAAAGAGTTTTACACATCTGGGGTCCACATCCAATGATCCGAAACCCAACAACTTAAGTTAGATCACTTAACGGATTTCAATATCGCAAGTCTTAAATCGCATATAAATCCATCATTAAAAGATTAAATCCAACATGCAAGTGCCCCTTGATAGATAATCCTCTGTTGCCCTCTTGCTAATTACGAATTGGTCGTTGAGACCTGTCCAGCAGGTGTACCTCGCCTTGTCATTGTTTCTCCCTGAATTTAGGTTCCATTTCATTGAGGATTGTTGTCCACTCTCGCTTTTCGATTATCTGTAGGATTCATTACTAGCCCAAAAAATTAGCTTTTCTTTGAAGTTGTTGCTGAGATGAGTTCTAATGTCATCCATCTTGGTTATGCACACTGACTGATGCTTGATCGAACACCAGTGTTCAAGGAAAACAGAGTGTTTAAACAACTTACCAACAAGGGAATCACTGATGCGACCAAATTACTAAGAAATTCTCTAGTTAAGGTTATTTGAGCAATAGAGAAGAACAACAAATACTGTTAGTTGTAATTTTCCCTTTGATAGGAGATCCACCAGCCTGAAATGGTTTGCATTCAGTTCACTTTGAATAAGCTGTTGGCAGGATATGTGCTCTGAACTGAGTACAGGGGTTCTTATTTCCTATCGGGAGGGATTATGTAACGAGTGACTTTGAATGCCCTTCATTTATGGTGGCTAAGGTGAAATGCTCGCTCCTAGTATCTCCGTCAGCTCGTTTCAGACCAACACAAAGGAGGTAAATCACGAGGACTAGTCTAGCTAGCCCGAATAGTAACCAGTATATGAGAGAGGGCAGAAATTTAGCTACTAGCCAGAATTTGACCCTCAAACCTCATAATGATAACACTCTACGCACTAGCCATCAGTCCATGGACTGAATGCCCTTCATTTATACTGCACTGCATGGATGATATTCAAATGATAATTGTTACTTGCAACTCGTTCCATATAGTTTGGGCATGGCTCATTGTCATTGTATGATTATAAATTATCTAGCAAACTACTGAACTCTCTTTCTTTGTTGCTTCTTTATCCCTGCAGCTCCAAAATCATGCCACCATACCACCCATATGATGTATAAGTTGGAGATGCTTTCCACGAGATCTAATGGAAATGCAGTTTTCTGAAAATAACTCTTAGGCTATCATTGCAACTTGGCATCATTCTGGTAATATCTTGTTGGATTGCTGACTTCATTTAATGTAGCAATGATGAAGATCATGTTTATCATGTTAAATATTGTTAGTTAGGACAATTTTAAAACACTGCACAGATAGCATGAAGAAAAAAAAAACTGCAATCTCATAAATATTGAGCAAATTTTCATAGGTATCCTTCAGTTTCATACTAACCATTTAAGTGCAAACATAGGTGTCCTAGGTAACATTCATTTTTCCTATGTACATTGATTTCACAAACAAGTATAACTCCATATTTGCAACCTGGGAAACAAGTATAAATCTTACTACTACAGTCTGAGAAGAGAGAAGAATGCAGGAACCAAGACCACTGCAGACCATGAGAGACCAGCATATTGCAGAAACCTTATTCCAGTGTCGACATCGTATGCTTTCTGTGGCCCAAACCCCACCCTTCTAGCTAGATGGTCTGATGATTTGCCCTTAGATCTGTCCTTGAGTTCTGGGACATAACATGATGATGTAATTGGGATGCTCAAAGTGTTGCATACCAGAGGGAGCAGCTTCTGAGCAACAGCCTTGCTGCAAATCTTAGTAACTAGTATGGTTGGAATGCCAACCAACAGTCTTCCTAAGAAGACTGCAATTGATAGTTCAGAACTAAATAAGATTTGAATATTCTCTGGTTGAGAGTGGAGATGTGTTTGTTGGATTCCACTTACCTGGATTAGATTTAAAAGTGTAAGAACATAGTTTGTAGAAACAATTTATCGAGTTAGATTAGGTATTCACCAGTCCAAATGCAACCCCATTAAAGGCTGTATGGTATTGGAAACTCGGGGTAGGAAATTCTGGAGTAGGATAGGCAAAGCATAACAAGAATGATAAACTTGCCCAAAAAGAAGTGACTGCAACAAGAACCAAGTATTAGTTCTGGAAGAAAAAAAATGCTTCTTTGGCATGAAGGTATATGTCAAAATATATATAAAAGAAAAGTATTTATATTTATTTTTCTGATTGAATGCATTATGCATCCTGATTATCTCCATACCATTGTGCCCAGTTGTGATGAAGCCATCAACATGTTCATGAACTGTGAGCCAAAGAGCAAGGAGAAGAACTCCAAAGATGATTCCAGCCACTACATCTATCAAGCTATGCATTCCAAGGTACATCCTCCCTTGACATAGAAGAAGAGTAAATTTTGGATTTCAGTTCCCCCAAAATATTATTCTTATGCAATCTGGGATTAGATCATACCTATGCCAATCAGTACAGTGAAAAAGGAAAGTAAAGCCACAACGACACCAACTGTGGCATCACTAGCCTTAGGATCTTGTGTAAGAAAGTAGTGTGAAAAATATCTGCACAAATAAATATGAGGAAGTGCTAAAAAAACACCCAAACAAGTGAAGGAAAATGTTATTACCCCAGGAGACAAACAGTATTTAAGCAATGTGAGGATGGAAAACCATATTCCATTGAGTTTTCTTTCTCTTCTTCTGTAGCATTCACTCTCCTCACAGGAGGAGAAATTGGTCTAGGAGCTGACACTATATCCTATAAATTTTTGTTTTTTCATCACAATAATGTTCGTTCAGTAATTGATTTAAGTTTCAAAACCTTAGTTAATTACCTTTATGGAGTTCCCTATGTAGTCACAGAAGGCAATCAACAGTGTCATTTGTCTCGCTAGTTTCCTGTGCCCACTCTATCGATCAAAGGAAAACAAAGAATAATTTCGAGTCAAGCTTGTGTTTTGATCTGGTTTTTGAATTCGAGTATGAAAGGTTTTAGTCATACCCAATAGACAATGGGAAGAAATCCAGTGTAGAAAGGCACTGAAACGATACAAGATATGATTGAAAACATCCAGTCTAAGAAACCATGTTGTGCTCTCTGCATAAAATATAAGAGATACTCCATTAGTTTTCTTATGATTGGGTGTGGGTGTGTTATCTATAATTAACCTGCAGGTGGAGGATGGTCGGAGTTCCTGCGAGGACGCGGCGGGCGATGCAAGGCTGCGTCAGGGCCCGTGCTCTCTTGGAGAGTCCGAAGGAGGACGCGGCTACCACCCAGCCCAGGACGGAAGCGAGGGCGAGCGCTTGCCACAATGGGACGCCGCCGCCCACCTCCATCTCCTCTCTGCCGGCTGGGAAATTAGGTGCCCAAGGTCCCGTCTTTTATATTGAATGCAAAGGGCAGGCGGTGGAATGCTTTAAAAAAAAAAAAATTAATCAGATCGGATAACGTCGGATTTGAGATGATCAATTCGATCTTACAAAAAAAATTTATATTAATTATAGACCTACTATGTTACATGGAGCTGAATGTTAGGCTATGACTCAAGCACATAGCAGAAGATGAGAGTTGCAGAGATAAGAATGTTAAGATAGATTGATAAAATAAGAAATGAGAGTATTAGAGAGAAAGTCGGAATAACATCTATTGAGGAAAAATTCTGAGAAACACGTTTAAGATGATACAGACATGTACTTAGACGACCAATAAATGCTACAGTTAGGCGATGTGAAACAATGACAAATACAGACATCAAATGAGGAAGAGGAAGATTAAAAAAGACTTGATTAGCAATAATAAAACAAGATAAAATTTATTTAAATATAGATGATGATAGTAGGAAATAGAGTTCAATGACATAAAAAGATCCATATAACCAATCTCATATAGTGAGATAAAGCTCAATTATTATTATTATATTAAAATAAATTGAAAAATGTTAACGAAGATTCATCCAAAGAGATATCGATGAAATGACTGAGCACTCGAAGACAGCGGGAGAAGAGGTCTACTACTCTCATTAATGCAGGTTTACTTCTAAGTTGAATTTAGTGACCGGCTTATAAATGCTACAAGTTCCTCGTTGACTTTCTGACTTTTAATCGTGTCATTGCTTTGGACGGAGAGAAGGTCAAAGGGAGAATTAGTCGTGGAAGATTTTCTCTTTTTTCAAATTGGCATAGATGGTTGTGTAGGAGAGGAGATGTCACATTAGAGATGAGATTGGGTTGCACATAAAAAATAGTGTATTAAAATAGAGTGATATACCTTTCTTTTATCACAATTTTCTACTTAAGAAATATATAAAACTATGTTTTATAATTACTTCACCATCTTAATTAATATTTGATAGGATACGTGTCATTATATTATTGGAGTCAAAAGTAAAATTATCATTTTAACAGTTTTATATTCTTTGGAAGGAGATTAATCATAAGGATTTAACTTTCAGATTTATTGAAATAAATATTTATGTATGTATCAATTATGTCAATTTGTTTATTTTATAGTAAATGATAAATTTATTATAATATTATAATTATGTCGATCCGTGAAAGGCACAAGTCATTGTATTGTGTTGGCATAGAAGGAGGCCAAGTTGGTGTGAAAGATTATTATACACAATGGGAACAATTTATATAAGAATTCTTTATGATAAAGAAAAATAGTTCTCAAAATAAAAAATTAGTTCTTAATAAAAATAAATTCTTCAAAAAAAAATAAAATAATCGTGATAACACTTAAACACGCATCTTAAAGGGCCCCTACGCATGTCATTTTTATTAAAGATTAAGAATTAATGGAGGTGCACAAGTACCTTTAATTATAATTAAAGATATCTACCTTGAAATCTTCATTCTTCACTCTCCATTAATAATTTCAATTAAAGATTAATTATAAGAAAATGTTTTATGTTGTTGTTCTTCCATTTTATTACTTATTTGGATCGAGGCCCGTTAGGCCCAACTCTTTAGGGTTAATAATAATACGTGATGTGACTTGATCTCAACTACTACGAGGGGAAAAAATAATTAATTTAGGAGCGCTTGTGGATATTAAATTATAAAAATTATTACTAATTTTAAAAAATATTTGGTATTATTTTTTATGGAAAGAAAGAATTGACAATAAATTTAGAAATTAAATTATCTCGACCCATTTTTTTTTTTTTTTTTGGCTTCCATGAATTGTAACTGGGTTAGGCGAGGAAGCTCCGCCGCCGCCGCCGCCACCGCAGACGCCGACGACGACTGGGCGATGGCTAAGGCGGCCGCGTGGGCGTGGTACATGCGCAGATCCGGAGCCGACGACTCCCGCGCTTCCCCCGAGTCCGACCTCGGCCGCTTTATACGCCGGCGGCCGCCGCCGTCGCGGTACAAGCAAGAGGCTACCTCCGCCAACACCGTGACTGCGGCGGCGGATGAGGTGGGGCCGACCGGCGTCGCCGTCCCCTTGCTGGACTTATACGAGATCGAGAGGATCACGAAGCAGCTGGAGAGGCTCGTCGGCGGCGGCGGGACCCAGCGGCGAAAGGAGGCGGCCGAGGTCACTGCCTCTCCCTCGCCTTCCACCCCTTCGATGACGCCGACGAGGAAGGCCGGGAGGAAATGGGCGTGCCACGCCGCCGGAATATGCGGCGAGGCTGGAGACGCGGTGGCTGCTGCGCCGCTGGTAGCTCGCCGGCGAAGAAAGGCAGCACGTAAGTAGTAGGGTAAATAATTTATTGTAATTTTGGAATAATTCCATGCCTTATTAAATAGCTTCAAATCTTATGTAAAAATTTGTGTGTATATATATAAGCCCATCTTTTCTATTTAAAAATAAAATAAAAATTTACTAATCTCTTTTATTTTTATTTTAATAAATTACATTTTACCCTAAAATTTTCAAAAATCATATCAATTTTGCCCTTTCTCATAACACCATCTAATGGAGATAACAATCCTTCGACTGACAAACTCACTCAAACCTATTTTAATGGCCATTTGGAGTTCGAATGTTGCTCGGCAACAAATATTCTTAGCCGCTATCATCCTCCTCCTCCTTCTCCTCATCATCATTGTCAAGTTAACATCTTCAAACCCCACCTTACATGTCCATCGCGATGTCCGCCTACACCACCAATCTCTTCATCCAACATCACAATCTTGATATTTTCGCGCTACCGCAACCATATATTGCTATGTCTTCACCCTAAGTAGCACAAATCGCATTGAACATTATCTTCACTAGACTAGACGACATTAAAGGAGGGGCCAAGGTTGTATGGTTTTGAAAATCCCAAGTAAAATGTAATTTACTAAATGTCAAGGGGCAAACTTAAAAAAGTAAGGAAAATCCATATCTTTTTTGGGTAGGAAGGAAACGATTGCTTGCTTGTATTTTTGAGATGGTTATTTGAATAATGTAATAATGAGCCTCTTGTATTTTTGTGTTAGATTGAAATTGATCAACGAATGTTTTGGAGTTGTAAGTTCTCAAGAATATAATGATTGATGACATTTTGTTCTATAACTTTCTTGGCTTTTAATTCTCTACTAAAATCCAATATATATATATATATATATAAACTTTATTTTCTATTAACAATTGCACAAAGATTAGATTATAACACTCCATAAAGTCCTTATGAGAATATAAAAAAACTCATTGCACAAAGCAAAAGTTATGAACTAAAGCTGCTAGATTATAACCCTAAACATGATACTATCAAAATCAATACAAGCTCTAGTAGGAATTGAAAACATGATAATCAGAAAGCTTTTAGGGTAAACCACCAGAGTTGATCAGAAATTCATGGTCTTTAAGACTTCAAAATACTTTATGGCCTAAGTGCTATGAATCACTTGATCAGTCTTGATGGACTAAAAGTATGAAAAGAAAATGCCTTGCTTCATAAGAAAAACAAGTGATGTAATGATCAAAAATGCAGCAAATTCACTGATCCATAGATCAAAAGAAAGATGAATCAAAGTAATGAAATTTGTACCGAAAGATGAGGTTGATTAAACTTTCTATATTGCGGCAACAAAATCGTTTTCAAAAGAGGGAAGAAGTATACAAGCAAGCACTTTTGACAAAATCGTTTTCAGTAAACTAGCTATGGTGTACAAAAGGAAGATTGGCAAGGTATGCAAGGGTTTCAACAAATTAACTCACACAAAAGTTAATTTCTGACAAAATAGCAACAAAAGATCAAAGTGCATTATTGAACTAACAAAGAATGAGGTTCTGCTATTCCACCCAAGGGGAGAAATATACAAGCACAGAAGTTTTTCATAAACTACATATGGCGTCAAAAAGAAGATCTAAAATGTTTACAAGAACAACAAATTTACGCACACGAAAGTGAAACGTTAAAGTGCGGTATCAATCTGAAACAGTACACAAGGGAAGAAGTATACAAGAACTGAAGTGTTTGTAAGAACTTCAACAAATTTGTGAGCACAAGGTAGCATAACCATTAATCAAGCATCGATTTCTGTATCAGAGATAGGAGTTTGTGTTTGATTTATGAAAAATAGCAACAAAAACTCAAAGTGCATTATTGAATTGACAGCATGAATTTTCTAAAATTATTAAGATAACAATTACCAGTTCAAGTCATAAGTTGTAAAACAAAGATAGTTATGTAACTATAAAAACAAGGAATCGATTGTTTATGCAACCAGCATATATGTGAAAGAATCAACGAAGAAACAGAATAACCATAAAAGATCTAATTCATCAAGAACATATTATAATACTCAGCCGAATGAGATTGATCAAAAGTACAATATCTAAGTGTGAATAATATTGCTGTGAGTAACCTCAATCATCTGGTTATTTAAGATCTTATATTGTGCTATCTTAACAATCAAAAGATGCATGGATCAACAATAACAAGATGCAAATGAAACTATACTGTAAAATCAAAAGATCAAATTGGGCGACAACAATCGAACTGATAGTAAGGCCAAGCCTGCATTTGGAGCATCCCGTGTTCATTCGGAGCGTTTGAGCTTCTCGATGCGCTGGTTGAGCTGGTTGATGCGGGCCAAAAGCCCGGTGACGGAGAAGAGGAGCCAGTAGAGGAAGAGCGCGGAGGCGATGAGGAGGGCATTGCGCTGGCTCTTCGTGATGGACTTCTGGTGGCGGACGTGCTCGGAAGGGGTGCAGGCGTGCTCCTCCTCGCAGGTCGGCCGCATCTCGTACTTCCAGTAGATGTCGGCGAGGAGGAAGAGACAGAAGGGCACCACCGTGAGGAGCGGCTTCAGGGCGCTGCGGACGACGGCGACGAGCCCTCGACGGAGGACGTCGAGGCCCGGGAGCGTAAGGAACAGAAGCATGATCGCCTCCGCGCCGGCCACATAGCCCAGCACCACCCACTCCAGAGCCATGGAAGCGAGATCGATGGATCAGCGCGGAACCCTCACAACCCTAATCGGAGGCCGAAGCAGATCTCGATTAGAAAAACACGAAGATGCTTTGGGGGATTTAACGACCTCTACGAGGAGACGAACAAAGGGAAGCATACCAATACAAATACACACACTTTTCTACCTCCTCGATTTGGGATATCTATTGGTTCGCAAGAAGGGTCCCACATTTTTCTAAATCGAAACCGAGAATCGAAGACAACAGTGGGTAGCGACGAAACCTCGGATGGAAATTGGATTGAAATTTCCAGAGAAACTATCAAGAATTACCAAAATAATCAAGAAAAAAACTTTATAATCCACCAAAATTTACATCGAAAGAATTATAAACACAACTAATGCAATTACAAACCTACTGATGCGCATCGCATTGTGCTCGTGTGTTGGTCATTGTTCGAATTAACTAGATTAGTCTCGTGATTTATCTTTCGGACAAAAATATTTGAACGAGTCGTTTCACTTTTTATCACTAACTTTAGATATTGATGGACCTAATTATAAAGTTTTGTCCCGGGAGCTGCGCTGGTGGTTGTAGTGGTAGTGGTGGAGGTGGTGGCGGAGGAGGCAGAGGAAGATTCGCCGGCTGCATTGGTGGGTGCTGCGGCGGTGGAACCCCGGGTGTAGGTGGTGGTGAGTCCGTGGGATCTCCTTCTGTACCTGCGTCCGGGAATTCCGGGCGCCATTGGCTCCTCCAACACCAACGTCGTCGTCGTCGTGGTAATTTTCGACAGCACGAGGAAGACGCGATTCATGTAGGGACGCTGCTTCGGGTCGGCCTGGGTGCAGAGTAGCGCTAGCTGGACGCACATTGCTGCCTGCTCCGTGTCGGCGCTGCTGATCGCCGGCGACAGGGCCGGATCCAACAGCTCCACGCTCTGCCCCTTCTTGTAAAGCTTCCATGCCTGGTCAAAAAAGAATCAATTTTTAACCTGTGATTTCATATAACGCCTGTTAAGATCGTGGCGTATACCCATTCGAGGAGGCTGCCGACGTCGGGGTCGGGGAGGGAGGCGAAGGCGGAGTTCTTGCGGCCGGCGACGAGCTCGAGGAGGAGCACGCCGAAGCTGAAGACGTCGGCCTTGACGGAGAGGACGCCGTGCATGACGTACTCGGGGGCCATGTAGCCGTTGGTGCCGGCGACGCGGGTGTTGACGTGGGTCTGGTCCTCCGGGAACAGCCGCGCCATGCCGAAGTCGGCGATCTTGGACGTCCACCGGCCGTCGAGCAGGATGTTGCTGGCCTTGATGTCGCGGTGGATGATGGTGGTGTGCGCCGACTCGTGGAGATAAAGCAGCCCTCGCGCCACCCCAAGGATTACCTGATACCGCCGAGCCCAGTCCATCTCCGCCTTCCTCTTCCTCCGATCAACCCCTTCTTCTCCTCCTGCTCAATTCCATCAGCAACAAAAGCACTTCAATTTAAAGCTGCTGATCGAAGAAGGATTGCATCTTTGATAACGAAGTCCCAATTTGATGAAGAATAACAAAAGGAAGAGGAATCCCGAGGGAAGAGGGCGAGGAAGAAGGGGCGTTAATGGCGGTGGAGCTTACGGGAGAAGAGGAGCTTGTCGAGGCTCTCGTTGGGGACATACTCGTAGACGAGGAGCTTGTCGTCGCCGTGGGCGCAGTAGCCGTAGAGGTTCACCACGTTCTTGTGCTGCACCCGCGACAGAAGCAGCGCCTCGTTCTCGAACTCCCTCGCGCCCTGCCGCGACCCCCGCCCCAGCCGCTTCACCGCCACCTCCCGCCCGTCCTCCAGCCGCCCCTGCTTCCGCATCAACCAAAACCCTAATCAACGCCCGACTCATCTTCTTCCGAATCAATTCATCAATTATCTCTGCTATAATACCTTGTAGACTGGGCCGAATCCCCCTTCGCCAAGCTTGTTCTTGGGGCTGAAGTTGCTGGTGGCCGCCGCCAGCGTCTCGTACCGGAACACCCTTTGCTCCGTCGCCGCGATCGCCGCCAAGTCCTCCTCCTCCTCCTTCCCGTCTGCAACCGCCACAGAGAATCGAGGAATCAAATGGCGACGCAAGCTCAAAAATCCAGAGCGAAAGAAGAGGAAGAACGATAAAAGATCGACCTTTGTGGCGGCGACCTCCGGAGAAGCGCTTCAAGATGCCGCTGAAGAACTTCTTACTTCTCGTGGCCATACGAATCGAGAAGGAGAGAAAGCACCGGCGATCGAACAGGGAATCAAGCCATCGATCTCGTTCTGACTGATTCCTGTGTTGCCTTTTTTTTTTTAAAGCTTTTCAGGCTCGCAGTTTTTAAGAAGTCGCCGGAACGACGAACCAGACAGGTTGCTGAGATCAACGGTCATACTCACCCACCATTGGGAAAGCGGGTAGGAATGGGTGCGTTTTGTGGATGATTCCTGCCTTTCATTCCAACTATGATGTCCTTGTCGCTCCGCCCTACATCACTTGACCAAACGCTACGTGGTCAAAACTAACCAATTCGCTACCCGCACGGCTCTTTAGCATGACCCCACATGACCTGACCAGAGTTGGTCTGGTAACAATATGGGTAGGACGTTTGCTAACTTAATTATCGGGTCAGAAAATATCTTAAACTGGGCTCGTATGAATAAAAGAATACATTGGGCCAAATGTTGGGCACATCCCTTGTTTAATGGGCCTCCAACAATGGCCCATGTTGTAGCAAATGTCATGATCTCGCTAAGAGGATACAGATAGGGATTTCATAAGAAGGGCGGCCGTCAATTCGCGACGGAGTGAGATCAATCTCAGTGATCAAGAAGAGTGTGCGTTCGATCGACGAGAAAGCAATCTCCGGCGGCGGCGACGACGACGGGATGAACATCGACATCACTGCCGGGGCGAAGCCGGAATACCCGGTGATAGATCGCAACCCGCCCTTCACCAAGACCGTCGCCAACTTCAGCACCCTCGATTACCTCCGCCTCTCCACAATCACCGCCGTCTCGGTCACCGTCGGCTACCTATCGGGTACCTCCACGCCCTCCCAATCTACTATATTCCTCCTCGATTTCTCGATCACGGTTAGGGATAGAAATTAATAGATCTCGCTGGCAGGGATCAAGCCCAACGTCCGCGGACCTTCCATGGTGACAGGTGGCATCATCGGGGTTATGGGTGGTTTCATGTATGCATACCAGAACTCTGTCGGTCGACTCATGGGTTTCTTCCCCAACGAGGCCGAGGTGGCCCGCTATAAGAAGGCGTAGCCAGTGTTGCGGATCCTTCGAATAACGAAGTCTTGTTCTTGTTTCCTGCCACTCCTTTCCTTCTGTTAGGGAATAAAGACTTAGCTTTGTCCATGATTGTGGCACAGTTGCATTTGGTTAGTATTATAAACTCGTTGCTTCCTGTTGCGCATAATATGATATTCTCAGCTTCATGCAAGACTGAGTTATTGATGCTATAATTGTTTTGCCTTATTATAGTGACAATGGTCGTTTTTGCAAGATTGACTTGCTTATAGATTTGCATTTGGTTAGTATTTTAGATTCATTGCTGCCTATTGCGCACATATTATTCTGACAGTTTGCCATTTGTCTCCTGTGCTGTGGATTAGTCCACAAAATTCTGACTTGTTATAGATTTGCAAGTGTTACAAGCAATCAATAACGTGAATCTGTTGTTTCATGAGAATGCCATTGCAATACTTTGGCAATGTTTATGAAGAGCTTTGTTACTGCAAATATTTCTGTTAACTTGTGGAAAGAAAGGAATTTTATTTGTTCTGCATTTTCTGAAAGTGACAGTTATGCAGTATTTAACTCAAAATATCATTTTTGGGTTTAGAATATTGAAGTAATAGTTAATAAATATGAAATTACATGATGCTAAAATTACGCATTTAGGTTGCCTTTCTTGAACTAAAAAGTTGATAAACATTCTCATACATAATCTTGTCTATGGTAAAGTAGAAAATGCATGCCATGGCATTATAAGATTAGAAACATCTTGGAAGATGAAATGCATTTGTAAACACACATATGGCACGAAAATACGCATTCTATGATCTTGATTCTTGAGACATGAATTTATTGTGAGTACTGCCTGGTTATACAGTCAAACTGTTTTGTTCTACTTTGAAGTTAGTTTGGTTTTTGTTACTATGTTTATACAAGCTAACTTTTGAACCACTTGGAGGTCCTCTATAAGGGTGTCATATTTGGATGATTCTGTTATAAAACTAATCAAAAATATTACACAAGTGTCAAGTCTGATAATGACCTTTTGATTTATGAAACTTAGAAATTGAAGGTAACCCATCTTGGTCACATTCTGTTGATTCTCCTCAATCCTTTGGAGTGTTTTCTAGCTGGCGATGGATAAACAATTTTATCATCCAGACCATGAGGCATTGGCTAGGAATATCAACTGTGGGAATAAAAATATGACTACATTGTTTAATTAATCACCAATTCTTCCAATCTTCAAATTTTATTTTGGGTCTTGGTTGGTTGCACTATAGAAAATTGTTCTGATGCATGGCATTCTCTTTTGATCACTCAAAGAGTGATACTTCCATTTTGCTTATTCCATTCAGTACTCAGAATAGATTCAAAATTTGGTTGTGGGGGGAAATTTATGAAAACCTTTGAGTAAAAATGAAATTGAATATGTTGAAAGTAGTAGTTCATAAAATGATAGAATAATTGAATTTGGATCAGTTATATATAACAATGATAAGTAATTGAAGAAGATAAGGATCGGGCATACTTTATGGGGCAAAGTGATGGGCCATTAGAAAAGCTCTAGTATTAGATAAAGCTGATACAGAATATGAGAATGTTGAAATGGACATGTTGTTTCTTGATAGTTGTGTGTATAACCTCAATCAGTGAGAATGTGATTTTGTTTAAAGCTTCCTGCAAAGTTAGACGCACTGCATCGATCAAAGTGGATGATCTGATGGTAAAGAAATTACAAGGGGTAACAATGGGTATACTAGTGATATAATCTCGCATAAAGCTGAATCAATTTATAAGATCCATACTGCCACAAAGTTAGGATGCCTGTTTTTTTTCTCTCATTATTGATTTGTTATGTGTTTTAGAGGTTTGGTTTCAGTTATGGTATATGTTTCTTTGGTAGAAACTTGAACTAACTAAAGCTGTTTATATTCTGTGAGTAAATATAAGATGCTTGATTCCTTGTTATTTATTTATTTATTTAATATATATTTTTGGAGAAAATGGTCAATATTTTAATGGATGTACTCATGTATGTTGAAGCCTGTTTAACAGATGAATTAGAGATATATCAATTTGTTCCGCTAAGGAGTCTCATAACCAATTGTCGTCGTCGTGATTCTGTTTAAATTAACTTGCTAGATTTCAATGTCTTCTATGTTGGTTAGCATGGTTGAAATGGATTATTTTGAATTGATTAGTACTCTGTTAATATTGGAGTAAAAAGATGGAATTATCATTTTAACGATATTTTTAGAGTGATTTTATATTTAATGAAAAAAAATTATAGAATATTTATTCTAATATAATGATTTTTTATACGGAAAAAATTAAATATCCAACGAAATATTAAATTGATTCATAATTTATCAGAATAATCATATATATATATAGTGATAAAAGATAAAACGTTCGACTAAGTATTTTTGTCAGTTCGTTTCAGGATTAACACGGAGGAAGTAAGTCACGGGGATTAATCTAGTTAATATTAGCTAGGATTTGATTTTTAAATTTTATGATGATAATATTTTATGAATTAATCATCAATTCATTCCGTAGAGACATCATTTATATATATATATATACATACATACATACAGTGACAAAATGTGAAATATTCGTTCTAGTATTTTTGTCAGTTTATTTCATATGAAGAAAATAAATTATGATAGTTATTAGTCTTACCATGGATTAGTATATAAGAGAGGATAAGATTTTGATTATTAGTTCAGATTTAATTTTTAAATTTTATAATAATAATATTTTATGGATTAATTATTAGTTTATTTGATAAGGATTATATATATATATATATATATATATATTTTTGATTGATATTTACTGTATCAATTGCATGTGGAGGCAGCACTATGTTAACATGGATATAAATGAGGTAAGTCACTTTTACTCTCTTCTTTCTCTCCTTCCATTGGACTAACCAAATCTTGTTAAGTCCGAGACGCAAAATTCACCAAATCATTATCCATAAGAAAAAGAATCACTACTGACTTTTTTTTAATCCAATGTATTCTTGCCCAATAAAGTCAACGCTCCAAAACAAACAGTGCAAAAAAATATATAAAAAAAATAAAAAAAAAAAAAAGGTGGATTGATCAACCACTTGGAATTAAAACAACAACTAGGAGACGTTTCAAAGTATACAACCATCATCTTTATGTTCGGCTCACCAAATACGACCAAGTAAACATCTCGCATCGCGACAAAAAATAAAAAATAAAAAATAAAAAAACAAATTGATAAAGCAAAATTTAAAATTCAAAACTCTTTCATTTACGCATGTTACCAATCAACAATGAATGCCTTCTGTTTTGGCCGAAGATTAATCTGCCCATTGATTGATCAAATGCTAGTACAAGGCCCTAAGTAAACTATCTGAAATATCTTTAAATGAAACATAAAAAAAAATTATCAAGTAATATTAAATATGAGTGATTAATTTAGTCTCATAAAAATTTCTTATTAACAATTGAATCAATTGAAAAGTACTAATGGATAATAAATAGATTAATTTTTTATTAGAGAAAAAAATTCTCTTGAGATTTAAACTTTAATTCCTTAAGGATTTGGATGGAATTTTTAAGATAACAATTATAGTAACTCATAGGTAGTTACTAATACAATTAATTGTCTAAGAGTTGCAAAAATAATATTTATTTAAAATATAATATGTATCATGAAATCCCTTTAATTTAATTTTTATTAAAATATTATTTTAATCAATTTATTTAAAATATAATATTCTTCAATAAATAATATTAATATAAAATAATATATTATTGTACAAGTTAGTAATTTAAATATCTATTTAAAATATAATAAAATATTATAAAAAATTTTTAATTTATTTTACTCAATGAAATATTATTTTAATCATATTAATATTCTTCAATAAGCAAAATTAATCTAAGATAATGATGTATAATAATTGGTTGTTAGGTCCTAAGATAATGATGTATAATAGTTGGTGGTTAGGTTTTACGTGATTATATAATGTTTATTTAAAATATAACGATATTATTGAGTTCTCTTAAGTATTTATTTTATTTGTTAAAATATTGTTTAACTAAGTTATCGACTAGCTTTTTCAAATGATAGATGCTCTTTTGTCCAAATTTAAAATTCCCAAATGATTCATAGACGAATGTTAAACAATCAATAATGAATTTTTCAAAGATTAACAATCTGCTCATTGATGGATAAAATGCTCGTACAAGGGTTAGTGTAATAAAAGCTTGGGATAAGGACGTTTATCCAAAATTTGGGGTCACAATACATCATTTTAAAGTGTCATGATTTTCAGTTCTCTCTTCAAATCCTCATCCTCATTACTCTACCCTAAATAATCATAAATACAAAGAAGAAGAAGAAGAAGAGCAGTAGCAGCAAGAAGAACAATTGTTGGATTGCATGGGGGCTCTCGGTTGATCCTTCATCCTTGGAAACCCCATGAGAGTCAGAAGAGCAACTGAGAAAGCATGGTGATGCATGAAAACTGCATTCACCTTGAGGCTCCTCGAATTAAGTCTTCACTAACCCTCCTGATTAGAGAGGCTGTACAATCATGGAACTTTACTGGGACATGACCAGGCTGGAGAGTGGCGGATTGAACATATGGTCGCTTCCGATCTTGCAGTTGTCATGATCGACGGCCAGCGACTTAGGCAGCACGAAGCTGCTGCTGCCTCCTCCGCAGACATCTTGCTCCTCCGAATTCTCGCTACCGCTGCTGCTAGTCTGGCAGTGCTGTTTCTTTAAGGGAGAAGAAGCGTCGTTGGGCGTTACCTCCCTCCGATGTTTCCTCTTCCTTGAAGTACTCCATTTCAGTTTGAACTGAAAGGCGCTTGTTAGGTCCGAACCGTTGGCATCTTTATCGGTGGATGAATCCCCACTCGATGTGTTCTCGGATTTGATGGTGTTCGCAGGCGAATTGTCCACTGCTTCTTTGCTGAGATGCTCTCCAGAGGGTGCTTTAGAATGTATCAGTTCAGCACCAATTGGATCCTTGATGTGAGACGATAAAGAAATTGCGATATCCGCTCTGTTCGGTATTGCATTCCATTTGTTGCTGATCCAATCCTGCGACTGCCTCAGCTCCCCTTCACTAAAGATAGAGAAACAGTTTTCTCCTGCATCATCCAAATACAATACATTTGATGATCAGGAACATAGAGAAGTTCGCAAAAAAAAAGACCATATGGTTTTCGTCTTGGCATCTCGAACTTTACCTGGAAAATGCACGTGCAGTCGCCCACCGGATTCTTTGCGTATGATAATGCCTTCCCACCAGCCATCATGCCACCATGCATCGACAATAGCCCCAATCTCAAAATTGCAGATTGTGTCGCATTGCGAGGGATTTGGACGGACGATGGGCCTTTCATAGCGAACACCGAGCTTATCAGGCGCCGCAACTCTGGACAGAGAAACCCACTCCTGAAAGAGGGGAAATAAAAGAGTTAGCAATGGTGCGAGATATAACAATAGTGATGAAAGGTCAGGAATGTTAATACCTACCTCTAAATTCCCTTTTTCGTCAGGATCTTGAATGTCCAGATACCGAACCTTCGCCTTATCCTGATGCCTCTTCACGATCACACATCGAAACCAGCAACCCCTCATTCCGCTGTCCTGAGAAAGAACTTCGACGTGGTACCCGGCACAAAATTGTTGCTGAAGTTTTTGTTTAAACAATTCTTTTCTTATCAAAGCAGAACCCGAAAGGGTTTTGGTGGCACACTTTCTGAACTTGCTGCTGATACTGAGGCAAGTAGGTCTCATCTTATCCCTCGCAGATGTTTCTGCAGAATGCCGGTCCTCAGGATGCGTAAGCGGCATCCTCTTCAAACTACCTAGAGAAGCATTGTCACTTTTTCTGACGACGGATAAACTAGAATTGCCACACTTTATCTTCAATCGCAACTTAAAGGGAGAGGTAGAGATGGGCAAAGACCGCACCAAGTCTTGGCTCCAGTAGCCTTGGAGCTGGGTTATGTCAAAAGGCTTGACGCCATCATTATTGATTTGCCTACGGCACATGTACGGTCTCCTACTGCTGCGTCGTGCCTCATTCTGAAACTGCTCGAAGTGCTGAGCACTTAGCACTGCAGCCAATCCATCAATGCATTCAACACTGAAATCTTGAAGACAAAGAGAAAAGAAAATCTCTCTGTCATTAGTGTCGGGAGGCAAAACAATACCAACTTCATCAACTTTGTGAAACCATCGTACCACAACCATATTATTGTCACCCTGCAAGTCTTCGTATAAATCATCCACATACGCTACGAGCCTATTGTTCTCTTCCACCATAACAAAGACAAAGTCATGAACCTATGAGAGAATCTACAAGATTAGGGCATGCGGGTGATAGCAATATAGCAAAGAAAAGAATGCAACTATACTTACTGAAATCGTAATCCCATTCTTCGAGAAGGAACGGTAATGTCTTTTCCTTTTTTTGCATTGCCATGGGGCACCTAACCATTGAAATTCACTTGAAGAATGTCTTGTTTTCTTCAAAGGAAACTGCAAGCATAGGAGTGACATAGACAATAAGCAAACAAAAATTATCAACCACGATATAGAAAAGAATAATTGATATATAATAGTTTTAGTACCTTGAAATCAGGCATATCTCCAGGTTCATAAATATCAGCAACTCCAGACCTATCACTGGAAAAAGAAGCAGCAGTAGCAAGGGGATCTGGAAATATGAATATGACATTGTTAATCAAAATGTATAAGGAACAAATTGCAAATTCGGTATGAGAAAAAGAAAGGAACTAATTAACTAAAGCAACTATATCAAAGACCAAAATTTGAATCGAGGTAGAAAACACCGAGTTAGCAACAAAACAATCAAACATGTAAGCAATAATTTATTCACAAAAAATGAGCAAAAGATAATTATCATTATGCTTATCTTTGAGATTGTAGAACATGACATATTCTCTGTATTATCATTATCAGGACAAGAAAAAATGTTATAACAGTAAAAACTCATCGCAATATGAAGAAAAATATATATAGAAGCAATAGAGGAAGATAATATAGAAGCTATAGACCTTGAAAGGCATTCTAGATCTAAAGTGAATAATACAACAAATGCAAGGAAACAAGATCGTGCATGAATAGATAACAAAAATATCGAATCAAGGAACAGCGAGGGATCATCAGACTAGCTTTAGTTTAACCTGGTTCTTTAATTCAAATTTCAGGTAAAACCCATAAAAACAAATAGTAGACAAATAAAAAAGGTGAAATCTTCAAGAGAGATGATCAACATATAAAAGAGTATCAATTACAGATCATATTCGGGAAAAAAAAACATGGACAACCCATGTGGTTTATGATGTATATATTTTGAACTTATAACAAAAGGCGAAGAAATATTCACAAACGCTCATAAGAACCGAGAACAAAACAATCAAGGTGGGCAACAAAACAATCAAAGATATAAGCAATGACTTATTCACAAAAAATGAGTAAAAGGTTATTATCATTATACTTAACTTTGAGATTGTAGAACATGACATATTCTCTGTATTATCATTATCAGGACTGGAAAAAATGTTATAACAGGAAAATCTCATAATAATATGAAGAATAATATATATAGAAGCAATAGAGGAAGATAATATAAAAGCTAAAAACCTTGAAAGCCATTCTAGATCTAAAAATTTACACAACAGATAACAAAAATATCAAATCAAGGAAAAGCAAGGGATCGTCAGGCTTCCATTAATTTAGCCTGGTTCTTTAATTCGAATTTCAGGTAAAACTCATAAAAAAACAAACAGCAGATAAATAAAAAAAAAGGTGAAATCTTCAATCGAGATAATCAACATAAAAGAGGATATCGTAATCGGAAAAAATACAAAGACATGGACAACCCATGTGGTTTATGATGTCAAACTTTGAACTTGTGGCAAAAAGAGAAGAAATATTTCCAAACGCTCATAAGAAGCGAGTACAAAAGATAGCAAGTAGGATAATTGTAGAAAGAGAACAAAGAACAATAACAAGGATATTATAAGAAAGAAAAGCATAAGGGATGAAAACAAAGGAAAATATGATAATCCAGAGTCCAAATCACGCACGGCAAAATAAAACAGCAAATCTTTTCAGAAATAGCTCCTGGCTATAATAATTCGTGCCTTTTAACCTTCTAATTGAAGATGATATAACCATACAAAGAGAGAGGATATGAACTTATCTTTATAGGGAAGATCAGGAAACAAGAAGAAAAAAAACTAACCCGACAAATCGGAAAAACTCATCGTGAGTGAAAAAAAAGGTCTTCTTTTTCTTCATTCTGATGTTTATCGTATATAGGATTTAGATTCATACACAAAAATAGTATTTTGCTTACAAGATGTAAGCAAAGCAAAACTATGGGGGAAAACCCGAAAGAACCACTCGACTGGCGAAGCAGGAAGCCGGTCATCGCCAAGACAAAACAAACAATCCCAAAACCGAATTTCTTCCATAAGGGTTCTTCTTTATATGTTTCTCCAGAACACCCTAGGTTATTCGTACCAAATCACACCTCAAAGTTAAAATTTTGGACCGCATACCTGTCACAAGGGAAGACAACCAGTCGATGACCTCCCTCCTGGAGCGCCACTTGAACGAGAGCCCCGGCGGCTGCGGAGACGACGAAGAGGGTAAAGAAGGCATGAGATGCGGCCTGGACATGAGAGATCTGGCGAACTGGTTGGGAACAGTGTAGGACATGTGCCGCACGCTCTTCTCCCTGCCCACCACCGCCAGATCCGCGCCGCCACCAGCGCCTTTGAGGTAGTAGTGCACGACCCGCCGCCCCTTGTCGTTGGACACCACCACCTCCTGCCACACGACGTACGCACCCCTCGCCGCCTCCATCTACAGCAGGAGACAAACCTTCGCCCTAACCCTAGAAATCGCCTCCCCCTCTCCCTCTCTATCTCTCTCTTCCGCGCACAACGAATGCAAGATCAAAGATGAGATTTTTACACTTCTATCGGTTTTATAATTACAAAATAAAGACATCGACGGCGGAGATCGAAAACACCAAGGCGGCGAGATGAACTCCCGAATACAACCCCGTTCTTTGGATAAAATTACGAGACTGCCACCATCATCAGATCTGGTGTTCGACATACGGGTTGATTACGTCATCAACCATAGATTGTCCAGTAAGGAGAGTAGGTTAGGCACACGTGGGCCGTTTCTTGTAGTTAGAATTCCTGATGCGTGGTGGCGACGGTGTTCCGAGATGAGCTGCTTCTTCTTTCTGCTTATTGCTTTATTTCCGCGGACCTTCCGGATCGGTTTGGTTCGACCGGATGGAGGTGGACCGGATTCGACCAATATTAATACAAGATCATTATTCACTTTATTTGGAATATACAATTAAAAAATATTGATATGTTAACATATTTAGAATTTTAGTCCTAATCCGTTTAGATTTATTGCAAGAATTATCGCAAGTATTTTTTTTCTTTTAATATATAGATTATATATATATTTCAATAGTAAAGAATCTTATTTAGTAAACAAATATTCATAAAAAATGGATAACATATTAGAAGTCAATAAAAGAAATAATCATCAATATCTTTTGGATAACGTTTGTCTCTTTTGCTTATTAATTTTTAAAAATAATTAAACAAAATAGTGTTTCAAATTATTTTCGTCTTAACACCTAATCATTAGCAAATGTTAATTAAATACGTGGGAAAAAAATTGACAAAGCACACATGACGTATATTTATTGCGTCATTATTATGTTATGTTATAAAACTCTTACAAAATAATTATCGAAAATTAAACAAAAGACAATAAGATGCGTTGTGATTTAAATATACATATTATTAGGTTTTATATTGAAAAATCAAAAAGAGAAGGACCCAAATTGGTTATTTTTCGAATAAAAAGGTCCGAATTGCGAATTGTTCGATCCGGACATTTCCTTATAAAATTAAATAAATTTAAGTAAACTAATAATGCAATTATTCAACACAAAAGCGACGGCCACAATGCAGACAACAACTGGAGACAGCTGTCGTGGGTCCCACTGGTTTGGACCATTCAATAAATATTAGAAAAAATAACCAATTTGCCTTTCAAAAGGCTGCCAGACATTCAATAAATTATTCAAATATTTAAAATTTAAATCTCATCATTAATATATTATATAATATTTTTAAAACTAAATACTTAAATTTAAAAACAAAAAGAATAAGATCCAATTAGAATCTAAAAAATGTGACTTGATGTTATGAGATGAAATCTCTACCGCTTGTTGATCGGTGAGAATACACTAAAATTCAGGTTCTATTCTCTCTCATACACTAATTATTGTTCGAACTAATTAAATTAATACTCGTAATTTATCTTTTTCGTGTTAGTCCTGACAAAAATACTGAGGGCGAGCGCCAAGTCATCATCCACGTGAGCTCCAAATCTATATCAATTCATTCAGTCGACCAACCTTATGACTCATGCAATCAAATTTTCTATGTTCCTTGACTAACAATTGTTTATCTTCACTTGGGGTTAGAATATACATCTCTAAGAGCTCTAGTTCACGATTTAATTGTCCGACAAATCTTACTCTTAGACGAGAAGATAAACTACCAAACTCACTTTACGAATAAGAAGGTCGTTTGGATCTTAATAACAAGTTAATCTAAAAGATTATCGATTGAAATTGGTTAAGCAAAGTATAAACAAACTAACCATAATACAATAAAAGTGAGTCATGGAGCTAATCTTTGTTTCTCATGCATGCTTATTGACCTAAACATATAAAATTTACTTTTCTCACCACCATTTCAATCACATGGCAAATATATATGATTTGAATGGATTAGCTTCGATCCGCCGATCGAATTCATAACTTATTATTGTAAATTGTGTTACAACTTGACTATCACAAAGTTACATTTGCTTTTAGTTATTTGTTATGTAAGAAAACAAACTTCCTTTTTTTCTATCAAACTCTACCCAACTCCTCACCTTCTTGAGGACTTTGGAGAAATCTAGACAATGATAGAATGCAATATCCAATAGAACCTTAGTATTGTTCCTTTATAAGTTCTTCTTGCAACTTTAATATTGATGAATATAGAACTTAATATTACTTATATTTGTTATGTTATATAAAATTTAATAATTAAGATTATAGACATGTACATATTCTTTTATTTCGATTTTTAATTTTTTTTATGTGAATTATAATCATACGTCTTAAAAAAAAATAATATAATTAAAATAATGCTATTATTAAACTTAAAGGAATGGGCATCGTTGATGGTGGGCCATCATTTTCAGTTGTTCGAAAGGCAATAATTACACGCACTCTGTTGGTCCCCACCCCCAATCAATTCAAACATCTCATTTTTTTTTTAAAAAAAATACTTTTTGTATTTTGACGGTTGAGAATGTGCCACTTATCTTTGTTATTCTCTTTTTTTTTTTAATAAATAATAATAATCTATTTCTATTTTACTAAATAAGGAGTAGTTAATTGAATAGAGAGTACCTTCCCCGCAAAACTCCACCACCATGGAAGACGGCGACAGCGGCCCGAGAGGATCGACGCCGGCGGAGGAGGAGCCTCCGGCGGGACTCACGGTGGAGGAATACGCCGCCCTAAGACCAGTGATCGACGCCCACCACCGCTACGACGTTGGCCCCGGCCAGTGCTCCTCGATCGTCGCCCAGCGGATCCGCGCCCCGGCCGCCACCGTCTGGTCCTTCGTCCGCCGCTTCGACCGCCCCCAGGTCTACAAGCACTTCATCCGGAGCTGCGCCCTCAACGACGCCGACGGCGGAGACCTCCGCCCAGGCTGCCTCCGCGAGCTCAGCGTCATCACGGGGCTCCCGGCGAGCACCAGCACGGAGCGGCTCGACCTCCTCGACGACGCCCGGCGCGCGATCGGATTCACCATCATCGGCGGCGAGCACCGGCTCCGGAACTACCGATCGGTGACCACGGTGGACGAGATCGGGGGAGGCGACGGGGAGGAGCCGCGGAAGACGGTGGTGCTGGAGTCGTACGTGGTGGACGTGCCCGAGGGGAACACGGTGGAGGACACCACGCTCTTCGCGGACACCGTCGTGCGGCTCAACCTGCAGAATCTCGCCTCAGTGGCGGAGGCAGCGCGGCCACCGGCGTCGAACTAGAGAAAGGACACAATAAGTTTCGGGAAAGCATTCAACTGCCAGACTTTTTACCAAAAACCCCTCCAATTTGCCCTTTATCCCATTTGGGCTTTATCTGATATTCTAATAAAGGAGCTTCTAAGCTTATTTCACAGTCATGTTAATATGAAAAAAAACTTTATGAAATTCACAGACAATCAAATATTGTAATACGTTCAAAAGAAACGAAAGATTAGATAATGAAGATTCTACAAACAGTGAAATATGATCAAGAGAATTTAACAATTTTTTCTTAAGCTAAAATAAGAATTTAGAGCAGAAGAATGAAGAATGAGTACCTCAAGATATCGCAGATGGAGTAAAGCTTTATTATAAGTTCCATTCTTCTGGAACAATTGTAGAACTTCCATATCTCAATGACAGATAATAGGATTAAACTTTACACTGCTTCTCATGAGAAGAAATGAAATAATATATATAGTAATAGTCATTGTAAAAGCTACCAATTTCATCTTGGAAAGAATCTTGAGATACGAAGGACTACTAGCAAAAACATTATAGATGGTCTTAAGCCAAGCACAATAAAGATGGTTAGTTTTTTCATTATTCAACAATCTTAAACAAATGAAAATCCAATTACTTAAAACAAGTCGATAAAGAAGGGCTGTTATTGCATTTTCTCTGATGGATTCATCCTACCATTCCTGAAGGTGAGTTCACTCCAGCAGATGGAAAAACATTCCGCAAGCAGGTTGATCCCATTTGTTGTTTGTTTCAAACAATATATGAATGAAATGGAGAATAAGGTCTTTCCATGGAGCCATTTTGAGAGCTTCATGGTTCCAACAAAACTTCAGCAACCACAGTTTTAGAACCTATTTTGTGCCCATCTGTGTGGCCAAAACTTATTGTTTTGCACACACAGCGACACCCGGAGCAAGTTCCAGACTCTCGATATAATGCAATGACTAGGCTTCCTTAGCAAGGTCAGGCTCTTGCAAGCAAAGGGCCTGAAGTAAGCTGCAATCAGGGATCATGTCTGCATGGATGATTCCTTCAAGTTCTCCCCTTTTCGTCTACATTTTTCTCCTACCTGATTGCTTTCCCCTCCACAGCTTCCAACACTGCTTCTCAGCACACTAAGTGTGATACCTGCACCTTATCCTTATGGCTAAATGCCGATACCTTAGTTCAGAATGACATCAAACCTTGATCGCAGTTTAAGAAACTGCAAGATGTGTTTACTCCCTTCCTCCTCTTATGCATGCTTAAGAGAGTACATACAATATAACGCGATTTCAACTCTAGAATCCTTAAGTGTCATTAGAATAACAAGTTATAGAGGTCAATATAAAGAGAATTGAGAAGAATAACTATTCTCTAGTACTTGAGCATAATTTATCCTCATGCATTCAATAGAATACACAAGATTCTATAACAACTTCGAGTGTATTAGAAAGAAGAACTAACATTTTTTGAAAAAACTTAAATACAACCAATGATTGAAAGATGAGTAATCAAGTAGGAAGAACATACTGTAACAGCCATTGCTATCCTACAAGAAAAAAAAATGAACATAACCTCAAACTTTCTCTATCATTAACTGCCTGATTGCATAAAGACAATGAGAAAGATGATGTAATGAAAGGTAGACACTAACTCAATTAAAATTTGAACACGACATAACACAAAAAAAAATACAAAGGATCAAACCATTTGACTGTGTATGTTCATTTCAGGAGGAAACATTAACTACAAAGGAGTACTCTTTAACCATGCAAAAGTAAGCAACACACATCAATTCAAACTAAACCTTATTAGAGTTTGAAATTAGAGTGCATGTTCCTCAAATTTACAAAAAAGGAAAATCGCTGTCACATGAAAGAACTCAGGAAGAGCTTAGTAGCACAAATGGAGAAGACAATGCGTTATTAATATATCAAATAAAACTACAAAATTTTCATACCAAATCCTCGCTTGGAGAAGCTTTATCTGCAATCTTCCTTCTATTTCGGTCCAATTTCAGTTTTTCTTTTGTACAATCCAAAGTTTGCAACTCTCATCTTCATCCTCATATTTGAACTCCACTCACCCCTCTCCGCCGCCGGAGCCGGGCTCCGGCGAATCATGGTCGCCCGTCGACTAGGGTTGCATGGAGAGGAATAAGGCGGTGATGCCGGGATTTAGCGGATCCGGGCAAAGTCAAAATAAACCCGCACCCGATTATGTTTCTCCGAGCCTGCCAGGTCATCGATCCGTGTGACTACTATTCCCACCGTTCATCGCGCTTGGCTCCCCTGCCGTTCCGAACATCCCCACCGTTGGTTATCCCTCCTCGGCGAACAAAACAAACACTTTGCCTTCTCTTCACTCTCTGACTTATCGTCTTCTGTTTATGTGTTTTTTTTACAATTTTTTTCCCTTTTTTTTTTTAATTTATTTTGCGCTGCTTCTCTTTCCCTTTCTCGTCCATTAAAAAGCCGTCTCGATCCTCCTCCTTCCTCCACTGCCTTCGCAAATCCGCCCTCGCCATGGCCGCCAACGATGAAGATTCCGGAAAATCGTACCCTGAGGTGCGTAAAAATCCGATTTTTAGCATGTTTCACCGGCGATTTCAGTGTAGAATCGTAAGCTTGATGCTTGTGGCTTTGTCTGCAGATGATAATGGAGGCGATCGATGCTCTGAACGAGACGAACGGGTCGAACAAGTCGGCGATATCCAAGTACTTGGAGGCCCGGTACAGCGACCTGCCGCCGTCGCACGCGTCGCTACTGACGGCGCACCTCGCCCGGTTGCGTGAAACGGGCGATCTCGCCTTCCTGAAGAATAACTACTTCCGACCAGGCCCAAACCCACCGCCGAAGCGCGGCCGCGGCCGCCCGCCGAAGCCGAAGCCGAACCCGGCGCCCACCCTCGGTGAGGAAGCCCCCTCCCCGCGTCCCCGCGGCCGTCCGCCCAAACCCAAGGACTCTCTCTCCGTCTCCGTCACCGTCACGAAGGTGGCCTCCGGCATACCCCGGCCGCGAGGAAGACCGACCAAAGCCATCGCTTCGCATCCCACCTCCAGCGTTCCCGTCGCCGCCGGCGGCGTGGTCAAGCGAGGGCGGGGGCGGCCGCCAAAGGTGAAGCCCGCCGCTGAGCCTGCTCTAGTGACCGACGCCGCATGATCAAACCTGCAAAGTCAACTGCTAATGCTGATATCCCAACTGTTCTCTCCTTCTTTGTTGTGTTGTTGTCTTGCATTGTTGGTAGTAATCTAGAGATGGACCATCGTGGTCAATGGTGGCGCATGGAATCTGCATGTAAATTATGTCGAGATGCTTGTAGTTGACTGCTGTACGTAAAGTCACTGACCCAAACTGTTGCAGTGCTTCCTTCACTCTTTATCTTCTCTTCTTCTCCCCTGCAACTTTGCATGCATCAAACATTACTGCAAGCTACTGCTTTTCACTGTTTACCTCGTTGCTTAACAGATACAAAAAAATGTCTTCACTTTGTGTTCTGTGTTCATAGTTTACTAGGCTTTCACAATGAGGGATAGCTCTTCGAAATGGGAGCCCTCTACCACCCAAGTAAACAAGCAGTGATTGTTCATTGACCTTTTTACTTTGAATTTCAATCAGCAATTTTTTGTGAGTTAGAGTTGAATGTGTGTGATGGTGATGGGTTTTGGAATGTAGCAAGCAAATGGAATTAGTGTAGTGGTGTAAATGAGTTTGTGTTTTGTGGTCATTGTCTTTGAATCTTTTGGTACCTTTGTGTGTTATCATGACAGTGTAGTCACTTGGTTAATAACTCTCTTGACCCTAAAAATTATAGGTGATAATCCATTTTTTTTTAATAAAATTTTAGCTTTATTTTGCCAAAAGGTGTACACCTTCAATGCAACTTTAACCCTCTCTTTTTTTTCTATTCAAAAAACCCAATTTAGGGTTCTCTAAGTCTATTAAAAGTGTTCTTAAAAAAACAATTAAGGCCTATTAAGCATAGGCTTAATTATTTTTTATATTATTGGTTTGGCACGTGTCCATGGTAACTTTCGGCACTATTAAGTATTATTAATTAAGAAACCTTTTTTATTTTATATCATCGAATTAAATTTTAGAACAAGGGAAGTTTGGGGAAGTTCCACAAAGGTCCACAAAAGTTCAAAAGTTAAAGTTGAACCCTCGCGACGTGATAAATTTTGGACACTGTAGAGTAATTTGAAATTTTCAAAGGCATTTTGAATATTGCAAAAAGTTCAAGGGCATTTGTAAAAGATTTTTCTTTTTTATTAAAAAAAATACTATAATAATGATAAAAGACGAAACGTTCGTCCTTAACGTCTTTGTCAATTCCTCCCATTATCAACACGGACGGACGTGGAAAAAACAAGTTATAGAACAATGAGCTGGTGAGGGAATAACAGCACGTGAGAGAATATCGTGTCAAGTTATGGTCATGAGAATAAACCAAAACCAATATGCTTTTTTATAAAAAGAGGAAATAAAATTAGGATAATTTTAATACATATTTTCTCAACATGAGCTTAACACTTCTGCAAGGGGCAACAAATTGTGCCGAATTCACAAATCAAACATCTGATCTACAACCTGACTGTACACATAGAAGACGATTTTGCGACCCGGTGAACCCTCGAGATATCGATAGACGAAAGAAGTTCTGCGAGACTTCGATATTTGAATGGTGAAGTGATAATTTCACATAAACATGATACTTCATTCAACATATTACTACAAGTAAACAACACAACCATACCATGGCAGTGCTGTTTTTTTCACTTTGCTTGCCTAGCATGCTTGATGAGCCAGTCGATAACGATATCGATGTTTACGGATTCTTTGCATGAGATCATGTAGCAGCATAACTCCCTATCTTTGATGTCCTCCAAAGAACTGCATATCGATTACCAAATCAATATCGAAAAGAATGATATGTAAAATTGTTTCTGGCAGTGGAGATAGGGTGCTAACAGTTGATCAACAAGAGCTCGTTGAGAGACAGCTTCCGACTTGTCAATCTTATTGCCGAGAACAAGTAGGGGGATTCCACTGAGCGACGGCTTCTGAAGAAGGTCTTGTAGTTCACTTTTTGATATCGGTATGCTATCTCTGTCTGCCGCATCTACAACATATCTGTCGACATCATGGAAGAGAATGAACTTATAAAAAAAACTCAAGTAGAACTTAGAACTTAATAACTATAGCAAAATTTTCCTTTAGTATTCATTTTCGGTGTGTTTGGTTCATGGAATGAAACTGATAAAGAATAACCAATCAAAGGGAATGGAATTTATAAGAAATGAAATAAGAAAAACTCTTCTTAGAGATGGTTTTACTCGAGTAGAAAGCTAGGGGAGGGTAAAAGTGAGCCAAAATATACATGAATTATCTGATCCCATGTGCAATTTTGGGAAATCCTAACTTTTCACCCGAGTCAAATCAGACTTAGCTTGATTCACAAAATGAAATAAATTCCTATGCTCTAGTTTATACAAATGCTAATAGTCATTAGAATCAAAAGATATTCCAGCATAAAATATTTTGATGGATTGGGATATTTTAGCCAAATCCAGGTCGCATGACCCAACAGGCGAGCCCAATGCAATGATCCATTCAGTCCACTAACATGTCCATCAAGCTTGGCTGAGCCCGACCTGCCTGATTCCTCTTTTGTTGACTATAAGAGTTTGCTATAGTTAATCCATTTTCATATAGTTAAACTAAAGAAGATTTTGCTGCAAATATATAATGCTAAGAATGCATTTCATCGAACAAAAGGGGAAAAGAGACAAGGAGGAGACAGTGAAAGAAAATTACAGAATTGCAGAGACTCCACGGCAATATCGCTCCCACATTGTACGAAATCTCCTTTGTCCTCCTAAATCCCATAGCTTTATAGTAACATTTCCCTTTGTGACTTTCCGCATATTAAAGCCAACCTGGTTTCAAGAGAAAAGAATTAGGACGACCTAGTAACTTGCTAAATGATCGAGCATCGAAAGAAAATGTTGAGAAAAAGGTGCATACCGTAGGGATCATATCTTCACTGTAGCCGCCAGTCTATAGATTTCAAAATAGAAGAAACTTGAATAAAATTAACAAAATAGAAAAAGGATTTTCTGTATTAAACTCACTGCAATTGTATTGACAAGAGACGTCTTTCCTGCATTTTGAAGGCCAACCAAGGAAAGCTCCATCTCTTGTTTGAAAAAAAGGCTGCAGAGAAAGCAAGAACTAAATTGTGATTGTGATCTGTGATCGCAAGGCATGTCTGGTCTTGGGTTCTAAGTTCCAAATGGATTTAATCAAACAGAGTATAGTTAGTATGACACATAGCTAGGTTGAAGAAAGCAAATTAAGAAAAATAAATTATATTACACATGAGACTAAATACTCTACCTCATCTATGAGAAATGCTACGAATTGATTTTTCTATGTGAATGTGAATGAACTATGTCTTTCATGCCTGATAATATATAACTTTTATATGCCATACAAGGCACCGATGTATTGCTGTTAATAAAAGGATACATGGTGAGGCAAACTGACTTAGATTCTTTGATGATCCAAATCACAGCTACCTCTCTTTTATGCAAATTCTAATGTTTAATCAACAAAAAAGGTCTTTTTTCAATGAAAGTTTTAAAATAAATATTAAAAATTACTCATTCCCATAGGCTCCAAAACTAAAGAAAAGTTTTGGAAAATTGAAAACTCAGTCAGAGCAACGCACTGAACAAGCTGAACAATGAACTAAGCGATGGAGTTTACTTGCATAACCCAATACGGAACAGAGTTGAGGTAATCATATTTCCCAGAATTAAATATATATATATATATAAAATAAAACAGAAGGTGAACAACAATTCTCGTATAGAAAGGAGGCATTTTCATAGGCGAGATTCTATTCGAATAACAACTCCCATGACAATCCAACCAAGGCACATTCCACAAGCAGGTCTTGAAGATGAGGTCCCTCTAATCCAGCGGGATCCTCAAGCAAACACCAACGAAAATCATATCTTTTTGGCAAAATTTAATATGAATTGGAATCCATATTTTCTATAAACCCTAAAAATTACGTCGATAATCATCCTCGATTCATAGGTCCGGAATTCAAGATGAAACGCACTGAAACACAAGAAAGATCCCAGCTTTTGAAGATCTCCGAACAAGCATCCTGTCCGGAACAGAGGTGAGAGCGTGAAAACGAAGAAGGTAGTACCTCCGAAGCCAATTGAGGAAGGAATCCAAAAGTCCCATGTCGAAGTAAGCGACGGAGCGATCGATCGCCGACAACCCTAGAAGACACGCCACTGCAGAACAGAAGCGCCGTTTCAGAATCGATTATTTGGAAAATCTGGACTTTGAAAGACCCATCCAGTTTTGGATTTTGATCACGCTTTATTTATTGTTTTATTTTATTTTATTATATCAGTTTATTATAATAATAAATGATAAAAATTACATCATTGAATAACTAACTGTTATTATTTTGTAAAATCAAAAATAAAAATGAAAAAAAATTGAAAAAATTGGATTGAATTATCAGAATGTTTTGTGGCACATATTTGTTTACGTATAGTAGCAAAATGTGATTACATTTATTTTAAATATTTTT
>JBBUKS010000100.1:9043681-9075102 GCA_038050645.1 Hedychium gardnerianum
ATATATATTGAAATTTAAGGGGTTTCAAAATGGGAATAAATTATTATCAAAAAATATTATTATATTTTTTAAAAACATATTTGATACCATTGTTCAATTGGAAAAATGTTATGTGAAAAGTTGAATTAGAAACAATTGAAGTGTTAGACATTTTGGTAAAAAGAAATCGAGAATAAATAAAAAAAGGAAACAAAATTGTCATAATAATAATAATAATACCAATAAAAATAAAAATAAAAGCCCTGTTCTGAATCACACTACAAAACCGCTCCCTGTGTATTAACAACTCAGCAATTCACGCTCCTCCATCGTCTTCCTCCTCCTCCTCCATCGCGATCTCTGTTCTCTGTTCCACCTTCAATCGATCGCAAGAAGTATTTTTTTTTTATCATTTTCGCCTAAAGCAGCGATTTTGATCAGTAATTTAGTGTCTCGGTGATCGATCGAGATGGGATTGAAAGGATTCGTGGAAGGAGGCATCGCCGCCATCGTTGCCGGTTGCTCCACCCATCCCCTCGACCTCATTAAGGTCCGAATGCAGCTCCAGGGCGAGTCCACCGCCTTCCGCCCAGCCGTCCCTGTCCACGGTGGAGCCTCCGCCACCGCACTCCCCCAGCAAATTCCCTCCTTTCCGCCGCTGCCGCGGCGGCCCGGGCCAGTCGCCGTCTGCGGGCAGATTCTCCGTGCCGAGGGCCCCGTGGGGCTCTTTTCCGGCGTCTCCGCCACCGTCCTGCGGCAGAGCCTCTACTCCACCACCCGGATGGGGCTTTACGACATGTTCAAGACGCGGTGGTCGGAGGAGGAGGGCGGGACGCTTCCGCTGCACCGGAAGGTCGCGGCGGGGCTGATATCCGGAGCGATCGGCGCCGCGGTGGGGAACCCTGCCGACGTTGCGATGGTCCGGATGCAGGCCGACGGCCGGCTCCCTCCCGAGCAGCGCCGGAACTACCGGAGCGTTGTGGACGCGGTGGGGCGCATGGCGCGGGAGGAGGGAGTGGGCAAACTGTGGCGGGGCGCGGGGCTGACGGTGAACCGGGCCATGATCGTAACGGCAGCGCAGCTAGCGACGTACGACCAGGCGAAGGAGGCGATCCTGCGGCGGAGGGGGCCGAAGGCGGACGGTCTGGGCACTCACGTGGCGGCGAGCTTCACTGCAGGGCTGGTGGCGGCGGCGGCGTCGAACCCGGTGGACGTGATCAAGACGCGGGTGATGAACATGAAGGTGGAGGAGGGTGCGCCGCCTCCGTACGCGGGGGCGTTGGACTGCGCGGTGAAGACGGCGAGGACGGAGGGGCTGGCGGCGTTCTACAAGGGCTTCGTGCCCACCGTGATCCGCCAGGGGCCCTTCACCGTCATCCTCTTCGTCACGCTCGAGCAGGTGCGCAAGCTCCTCCGGGATTTTTAAGTCACCTTACACCCGTCCGTTTCCACGATGGACGGCCAATAAGGGCCGACGCTGCTTATCAATTTCTTAAAACAATCACATTTATCACGCAAATTGAAATTTCTTTTGATTTTTATTTGAATTTTCTAATAGAAATGGATTATTCAAAAACATGTGGTCCGAACTGAACCCAATTCCATCAAGCATTTCGAAACCCAGACAAATTTCAATTAAACCGGGCATGTTCCTATTATTTCAGCTGAAATGATGGATCCCTGGTCCGAGTTAACTGGCTAAACCAGCCATTACTCCTGTTCAGCAAAAACTAAGAACTAAACTAATAACTGTAGTTGAAAGAACACACAATGGAAGTCCCCACGGGACGGAGATGATTATTGCATGGGCGTTGTCACCACCAAGAACACACAATGAACACAAAATGGAAAAGAAAACTCATTCTTTCAATCATCACTAGGGCCTAGTATCCTCTCCTTGACATCTTGAAGCTTCAAGAAAAATTCATCTCTGTTTTCCTGCAAATTTATCAGTGGTTTTAGGATTTGGAGAAACAAAAAGGCAATAGGGGGGAAATGTACCTTGAAGATGAAATATCTCGAGGTGAACCAGACCATGAAGCCGAGGCCAATAACTTGGAGAACCTTAGGAACCTGGTTCATGAGGTAGTTTGTGTTAATCAAATCAGTTTTGTTCGTAATAGCACAACTAGTTTGTTTAACAATAACTTGGAAGGGAAAGAATACCACAGGTACTGAATCGAGTGCGGAAATAACAGCAGATGAAATCCAGAGTGCGAAAAGAGAACCGGCGCCGAAGAAGAGGATGGGATAAGCGTCTTCAGAATCCATCTGCAGCACAATGAAATGATTCGTGTGAGCTAATAAATAAACGATTGCGAAATAACATTCACAAAAACAATGCCAAAGTAGAATACAAGTTTTCTTAAAATTTTGATTAAAGCCAAAACATATTGAAGCAAAATTTTCTAAATCCTTGCTTATTATCAACAAATATCATTTCCTAAATCCTCAAGTCAATTCAGACAGTAAAAGATGTAGCATGACTGATCGAAGATACAGACACACACACACAAATCCATGACAACCACATATCTTACATGTCAATGGTTATTAACTCGTCAGTCCTTTAATATGATGAAATCAAAATACCTGCTAAAGTTTGATTTAGTAACCACAGCATGCAACCGTGAAGCATAATGAATCAGGCTTTCATAAAGATTGTATAAACTTTACTGAGTTCCAACCGAAGTCTGTTTAAATGCACAAAATCTTCATTCCGACTGAATAAACACTAAAAAGGGTGCCTAAAAAAATCAAAAGGTCTTGCAAATTGTAGATAAAGAGAAAAAGAGAGAGCATATTTTAAGTCTTGAAATGCTTCGTTCACTTGTGGCATTTTTGAAACATCAGGTGGATATAGATTGCTTCGATCACTCATCTTAACATTTACATTCTCAAGCCAGAATTGATCCACAGAAACACAAACTGAACCAACACCTCAATGAAATGAGGCACCTCAACAATCACAGAATTAACAAGGAAACAACCAGATATCACTGCTAACACGAAAATCAACACTTGGTAATTTTGAGAGATATCGTGAGATAAATGGATACCACAACAAACTGTTGATAGGACTGAACCTGAAACGAAAAAACAGGTAACAAGAGGTCTAAGCTCTGAAGTTTCATTCAGACAACAACCATTCAATTCTTTAAAAAATAATTGTATGTAGATAATGAAGTACGTTTCAAAACAATCATGTATACAACTTCTTCACATCAAGACACAAAATATATGGTGCTAAACCACGGGAGCAGTCACAGTAAACAATGCTAGTCATGCTACTTACAGAAAGTATAATGAAGAAAAGCGAGAAGAAAGTTTCTTTTCATTATTGTTTAATCTGATACTTGTATTCTGATACTTTAGTTTAAATACCTTAGAGGAGGTTCTTTGCAGCAATTAAGTATCTTGAAGCTGGTGTTGGCCATAGCACACTGGACCTAAGCAGTATGCCACCATGGAAGTTCCTAGCATGATTTGGTACTACTCATTTCAAGTATAGCTACCATTGTTTCTTTTCACTAGATTGTAGCTTCACAAGCCTGTTAGGCTAACTTATCTACCTAAAGTTAGCATAATTGATGCACAAGCACTAACAGACTTTAGCCATAATGAAACAGATACACTGAGAAAAAAATCAACAATTCATGATGCATAAAGAGAACCCTATAACTAAAACATATACCTTTATATCGAACTTAGACAAAGGACTGTCTGTAGATTCATCAACCGCTTCGACGCCATCCGGATTATCTTCTCCGGATGAGTTCGAGTTCATCAGGAACGATAGACCTTCGACCCGCTTCGGGGCATCATCGTCCACCACAACGGCCGTGGAACTCTCCTCATCGGAGACAGTAGCCCGCAGCGGACAAGCTCCAGGATCGCGAAATCCTGGATCAAAATCAAATATAAAAAAAATCCATAGGGTTTCAATCGTATCGAATAGATCTGAGGCAGCACTAAGAATAAGAGCACTAAATCCCTAGAGATGGTTGAGACCCAGAACAGAGAGATGAACCTGGGCTGGGCTCGGACCAGCGGGACGAAAGCAGAGGCTTAGTCGGAATGGGGCAATCGAAGCGTAGGGCGAGGAGGGTAGAAGTGGAGGCGGCGACGAAGGGGCGGCGGAGGTGGCGGAGGGAGAGGAGGCCGCGAGGAGGCGCCGAGAGCTCCATTTCGTTAGACGAGGGAGTCGACAACCGAGGTGTGCTGGCTTTATTGTGAAAAAAGGTAAATTATTTGATAGGCCCAATAATCAACGATTTGGGCCCATTAGTGCATCACTTCATGGGCCCCATTAACTACGAGTTGATCGCTTCATGGGCCCAGTTATTGAATCCCTATCGGCCTATTTAATACCATCCGTCCATTCCAACCGAGTATTCCTGATCGCCACTCCCACCCTAGCGCTTCTCGCTGCTTTGCCTGCCTGCTTCCTCACTCCTAGATCGATCTCCTTCGCCGTCGAATCCGAGCCCGATCTCGGGCTGGTCTTCTGATTCAAGCGTTCTCTTCGATTCCATCTGCGCTCTCCTCGCTACTCCATCGATCTCCATCAATAGAAGTCTTTAGTTTTTGCGTGTGACGGCCGCATAGAGATGGTGGTCGGCTCGGGAGCCAATGCTCGGGCTAAAGAAATGGCCATTCGAAAGAGGATAGCCAACATGTAAGTGTAATTTCTAATCATGGCTGTCAGGAACCCTTTTTCTGTTTTTGTTTACCTACAAATTATGATTATGGTGGAACACGGGATACCTATTTCTTACTGTAAATAAAGGATTTTTTTTTCTTTTAGTGCATCGTCGATCATAGAGGAGTTATTTTCATGAACAAATTAGATATGAATACTTTAACTCCATAAGTATTAGAATTTTAGATTAAACATTTTCTACAGTTTTGTTTCTGAATAGTTCATCAGCCCTTTCGATGATTTTCTGCTTATGAAGAGCAAATGCACAAAAGTTTTTTGACCTCTGTATGAATTTTTATCTTAAGAAAATACATCTGGGACAATTATTTCTTATTTTTCCCATTCTGTAGATATAATAAGCGGGAAGAGGACTTCCCATCTCTGAGGAAGTACAATGACTACTTGGAGGAAGTTGAGGACATGAGTATGCTTTGATTCATCTTTTTTCTGTACATTTACTTGTCTAACCTGTTGTTTAACTGACTTTGATTACCTTTTGGAAATAGCTTCTAACTTAGTTGAAGGAATCGATGTGGTTGCTATTGAAGCGAAAATTGCTAAATACCAAGAAGAAAACGCTGAGCAAATTGTCAATTCCCGAGCACGGAAGGTATTTTGACTATTTATTTTTTCTTGGTCTAAATTTGTGTTCAGATTTTGGTCTTCTTCATCTTCTGTCATCTTCTATATAATTTGATTGACATAAATGATAGACACTTTCCTAATACTTATTGTCCATAAATTACTCTGATATCGTAATATTCTTGCACAGGCTGAAGAATTAGCTGCAGCATTAAGGGCAAGTCAATATGTTGGCCAAGCTGATCCAGCTGATGTGGTGAGTTGTGCACAAATCAGTTATGATAGTTATTATCATCAACTCTGTTAATCAGATTGATGTGTTTGAGACCTAGATCCATACACGTTTCTGATATCTGTCCTAACAATGCCATGTTCAATTTTGGTACTTTTGGAAAGAAAAAAAAAGGATCAAACCACACTTTCTAGCTTTAGGATATATCGCAAGATTGGAAAGCTCTTTTAGCAGAGACACAACCTGCCTCAAGTCAGAATTGCTAATAAATCACCCTTCAGCTTGAAGTCGTTCCTGAACGTTGTCTATACCAACTATTATAATATGGGAGCTAGCCAACCTAAAGTTGTTACCTTAACCCCAGGGAGGGGAATTTTGGGGTCACAATTGTTGATTGAAAGGGGCACCAAAGCGCTTTGCGCTTCCATCTCTTGTATAGATAGAGAAGGTGGGGAGGGCTTTTAGTTTTGCATGGGAGATGGAAAGCCATTACCATAACCACAGTGAGGGAATACTGAGATCACAATGAAACTAATTGGTGAGTGCCTAATCAAATTGACCAGGTCAGGTTTGAACAAGGTTCAATCTTTCAGTTGGTTAAAAAAAACTTTAAATGGCATACCTTAAAAAAAATTCTTACATTTTGTTTCATAGCAAAATATACTATATTGCTACGAGCATGTACTAACTTTTGCCGGTATGTGCTAGTATTTTTTGATGCCTCCTGCAGGAATTTATGTTGTATCACACTCTTAAATATTGTCCATGCATTTTTTTTTTGTCTAAACATTTTGAGAAAAAAAGTTGTGGAAACATTTCGAGAAAAAGATGCCCCTGCTTTTGTTAGCTTGAGATTGTAATGAAACTATAATCAAATTCTGAATCATCAGGGAGCTGGACCAAGTACTCAAGCAGTTAACCTTGCCAATCATCAGGGAGCTGGACCAAGTACTCAAGCAGTTAGCCTTGCCAATCATCAGGGAGCTGGACCAAGTACTCAAGCAGTTAGCCTTGCCAATCAAGGACAGTATGCGCCCGCCGCTGTTCCAGGCGGGCTTATGCAACCGCGCCCTACTGGCATGGCACCACAGCCAATCCCCGTTGGAGCTCCATCGGGTCCGATGCAAGGGCATGCAGCTGAGGATGAGGATATGAAGCTGCAAGCTGAGAGGGCAGCTAGAGCTGGTGGATGGACAATTGAGCTGAGCAAGAGGAGGGCGATAGAGGAAGCATATAGCAGCTTATGGATCTAGGCGGAGCTCAGCAGCATCTACAAACCCTAAAGAATTGAACAAGAATTAGGGTTTTCATCACTGAACATCTCTGTCACATAGTTTCCCTGATTCGAGTAACCATCGAAGGGGACTTGATCATCTGTCTCCGCATTCCTGCTCTCATCTACCTCAACTGTTTCATCCACATTCTGAATGCTAATAATTTCGGCTCGCTTTCCGGTCTTCTTCTTGAGCTTCTTCACCACTACTTCTGGCTCAATCAAACCTGCCACGATTGCCTGGTTGGGTTCCATGCCTACCTTGATACTCTTCACACCTGAACGAAAGCACTGATCGTAAAATCGCAATTCTATGAGTGGGTATTTAGAGAAGGTGATGACGAGTTCATGCCTTTGATTTCTTTCAGAGCCTTCAATACTGTCTTTGCGCAAGCTTTGCAATGCATGTACACTTTGAGCTCCAAGACAATTTCCTATACCGTGTACAAGTCCTTTAGGAGGATAAACTACAATGATTCTTATTCGAAGAGGGCTAAATACTAAAAATAATCAATAATTTTTTTTTTTTTGAAACATCGATAAGAAGATGAATGATTTGGCGCTAAACTTACCCGCTCGGGAGCGCTCTCTCCTTCATTCTTACCCATCGCCTACGATCGGGGCATAGGTAAAGATCAACATAATCTTTTTCTTTCTAAATTGAAAGGGATTGAAATATATGTACCTGATTTTGTTATGAAGATCCACACATTTCACCACCAAAGAACCATTTTGTTCTTGTTCGAGGAAGAGATTGTGGAATTTAGAGAATTGCTCTTTCTTTAATTCTTGTGGATTTATGCTTTAGAGAAAGACTAATTTTGTGTTGGGGTACAACAAAGTTCATTAAGTTGTGAGTTGGCAAAGAGGAATGAATTTGTGAAGTGTATTCTATGCGAGACCTTTTTATTAATTTTGTTTTTTTTAAAATGGCTTTCTATTCTTAGAGTCTAATTATGGAGTATTAGGTTGGATAATTAGTCAAGCTTCACTATAAAAAGAATACAAAATTAGTGAAGAAGAAACAAGTAAGTTATCGAATCAATTTGAGCATTGTCCTTCTCTAACTAGTTCAATTAACTTAACTAATTAATTAAAGACTATAAGTTCTTTTCGTTGAATATGTTTAGGATGCATTCATTTATAAATTTAAATAAGTTCTTAATTAATCCCTATGAATCCTACAAAAATATGTCGAGCAAATATTTATTAAAAAAATGAGGAGTTGTCTACGTGTCCAAGTGACAAATGAATAAGTGAACTTACACCTGATTCTTATTAATTAATTTGATTTATATGCCCTCTTAATTATGAGTTTTATATTAGAGTAATTTTGAAAAGGCTGTTTATATTTATTATTAGTATTTTAAAATACCCTACGAGACTAAAATACATAATTATCTTTTTAAATTAATGAATTAATAAAGTAATTATGTCTCTCATTCATATCACTTAATTTTAGAAATCTCAAGACCTTTATTATTTATTCCATTCGTTAATCTACAAAATTGTAATATAAAACTAATAAATTAAGTAAATTCAAACTAAAAATTTAATTTATCAGTTATTTCTAATGAGAAAAGTAAATTTAATATTTTTAAAATTGATTGAAAAGGGGCATTTGAAATTTGAGGCACGATGGAAATTTTCTTTTTTAATTTTAAATTCCAAATACGAAATGCTATATAAATGGCTAAATAATTAATGAGCACAGTTAGATTTGCTTCCGTAGACTCTCCTCCAATCTCCGGCTGCGGTTTCCGACGGCTTCGTCGCCCTCACCGCCATCGCCACCACCTTCTCTCCCCGACTCCCTCGTTGCTCGCCTATTGACGAAGCGATCGGACGGTGCCGGGGCGAGCCTCCATGAGACAGTGAACTAGGCTGGATTTCAGATCCCTCTTCTGCTGTTAGCGGTCCCCCCGGTGACTGAACCCTAGATTGGATTCGTTCTTCGATTCCTCTCTCGCTCTTTTTTTCTGGACTGATGGTGTTGGTCTTGAAGGGTTTGGATTCGCAGAGGAATCGGGGAGATCGGGGTGGCTAGGTTTTCAGGCTTGGAGACATGGCCGACGCGGGGGAACTGGAGGATCGGCTCCGGGAGGTAGGGAGCAGGCTGGCGCCTCCTCCCTGTGGTGCTGATGAACTCCTATCGCTTCTCAATGTAAGCGTTGCCGTTGCTTTATCTTTTTGTTCTATTTTTTTTGTCCAACTTTTGATGATCCGATGTCGTGGGCTTTTCTTGGTTATCTGAAGTTTTCGTGAGCAATATATATCAGAGTTGTGTTCCCAACATAAAATCTAAGTATCCATGCATTCGCCGTGTGGTATTGTGGGCTCGCATTGTTACTTAGTGGTTCTTGTTTAGAAAGTGGTGTTTTTTTTTGGGTTTTGTTTCATGGTTTTATAGTTTGTTCACTTTAAACATTTCTCACCAACCATGCCATGCTATTTACTTAACAATGTTCAAAGGGTTCTTGATGTCATGGTCTGAAGAACATTATCTTCCATGCAAACTAATTGTGTTTAACCCCACTGCATTTTTTTTTGTATGCTTCCTATTCATATGCTTTACATTCTGCTGATTGTTTGTAAATGTTATCTGCTAGTGGTTATTTTCTAATGTTATAAATTCCAAGGAATTACATCTATCAACATTTTCCACCTAGTTTAGCCAAATTCAATGCTAGTAGTTAGTTCTCTCGGTGTGTAAGTTGAAATGTGACCGTGGTATACTTATATGAATCTGAGTGTTGACAAATACAGAATAACACTTACAAAATGGTAATCTAGTTGAAAGAGATTGCTGAGGGATGGGGTTATCAGAAATATACAAAATATTACTATCAATGGCAATTAGGTATTAGCTCTTGTAGATGATAAAATAAGATAAATAGTTAGACCAGCTTAGTCAACTAAAGTTGAAGTCTTGAAGGTGTAAGGGGTAGAAGCACCCAAACTCAACTTAATATAATTAAAACTGCCCTAATACTTGGGACTACCATGTCTGACAAAGGGAGTTATATATTCCACCCATATTATTTTCTCTAGATGCTTTTATGCAACACCATCACTTACGATCATAAATGTTTTCTATGAAATCATGTTATTTTCATATTTTGATTAAGCACAACCCGTGATAAATGCTAAGGCCTATAATTGTTGGTGCCTTGGATTAAGAAAAGTATAAGAGGATCTTCCTTGGTGGAACAAGTTGCTCCTTAAACTGAAGAGGGTTTTGATTCTCTGTGTTTGCAAGGTTTTCCTTAATGTTTTGTTTTTTTGTTTTTTCAAATTTGCATTGGAAAAGCATCATGTGATAAGACTCCTGCTTTAGCTAAAGAAAATTGGTTTGTCAAGCATACTTTGTATGAACAGTGAGTTCACTAAATTTTATTATAGTTCTCTTGTCAATAAAAGAGCTTGATGTTTGTTCCCATTACATGTTGTACTTGAAAATGTAGAAATTAGTTCCTTCGGCTACTCTGTGGGATGAAAACTTGCTGATTGTATGATGACAGTTTTCTGTCTCTTGGTTTGATGTTAATTTTTTTTTATAAGCAGTTGATAATATGTCTAGATCAACTTTCTTTCTTTAAAAATTTTATCATATAACTTGCTTTTATCTTACATCTCTTCTATTTTATATGTTATGTTGGAACAAGTAGACTTAAGATGGCATGGTTTGATGTGCTGCATCAATTAGGATAACTGGTGTTAGTCTCTAGGCACACTGATGAGAGTTGTAAAATATATGGATGGCCTTGACTTAAATGAAGAAATGTCCATGTGCAAAGTTCAATAATGGGAATATTTATGTTGCTAAAAACGGAATATTTAGTTTTGTTGTTCTCATATATGCAATTTTTTTTCTTCTGTGTGTCGCACATCAAATCAATTTGTTACTTGAATCTAATCTGCAGAAAACTGGGAGTTTGTTATCTAGAGTGGAACAATCTCCAACAGATTCAATGTTAAATGCACTTAAGCCATCAATTGAAGCACTGGTGGATAAGGGGCTGCTGGGGCATTCAGATATAGATGTGAGAGTGGCCATTGCATCATGCTTTAGTGAAATTACAAGAATAACAGCTCCCGAGTCCCCATATAATGATGACCTAATGAAGGTTTTCTCTAGCTTGCACATGTGTGTGCATTTGATTGATTCATGGTTCATGGTTTTACGCTTTAATCTTGTTACTTACAATGTCCAGGAGCTATTTCAGAGGACTGTCCAAGCCTTTGAAGATTTGGATGACATGTCAAGTCGTTCTTTTCTCACGAGAGTTTCCATTCTTGAAACTGTTGCAAAAATTCAGTCATGTGTGGTGATGTTAGATCTTGAGTGTGATTCATTAATCCTAAAAATGTTCCGCCATTTCTTCCGAGCAATAAGGTAATGCATACATTAATATTAATTTTGTTTGCTATTATTATCTTCTTTTCAATCTAATATACATATTACTGGTGGCATCCTTACTTGGAGCTGAATGTTGGGATCAGTTAAATATATTTTGTTGATCCCAAATAGTCTCGAGACGTTACTTGTTATTGTGTACTTCAACTAACAATGCCTTTACTATTAGTTCAAATATTTTTTGTTACCTTTTTCTAGGCATGGTAATTTCAAACTTCCTGTTTTGTAATTGTCCATATCTTGTCAAATAACTTGTAACAGAATACAAATAAACACTACGACACATTATTACCTAAAATTTAGGCCGAGAGGGTGGTTAAGGAAATTGCCATCTGAAGATGATGGTTGACTAATCCTAACCATAAGGACATTTTCATGTGTTCCCATTTTCTGTCAAAGACAAGTTGGGAATTATAGTAGTGCTAACCTTAGCATATTAGATTGGACATTATTAAACTGAAGAAACAAATGAGAGAAAAGGAAATAGGCAACCATAACTTAGGAGATAAAAATGACAATAGAAAACCTCTGGAACCGCAATAATTCAGTTAGCATACTGTTGTATCGTTGATCCCAGGATGGGTAATTTGAGTTCAGCAAGTGTGAAATCCACTGCAAATAAGCCATATAGATAATGTTGCTTATTGTAGTTTCTGAGATTTGCTTCATGTGACACAAGTAAAATAAACCACAGAATTGCAGGGAATGAGACAATAAAAAATGTGAATAAATATAATGATCCCACAGCTAAGAGTTCAGAGAGTGAATTAAAATTAATTAGCGTTCCGATCACAACAAGAGTTTTAAAATTTATTGAATGCATTGGTCCTTACATCAAGGTTTTCATTGGTGAAGATCGCTTTAATGGTGCTTAAGCTTGGACTGCCATTTACTTAGTTATTTGATCCTTTATGATTGATTGGAAATGTGGATATTATTGAGCTAGATGACATTCATGTAAACTTTGATAGTTACTTCTGTGTATGTACAGGTATGGGTGTATTGATTTAAAACCATATCATATGCTACTGATGATGCATATGTTTTGGGTTCTTAGAGACCAGAGGATGCATATGTTTTGGGTTCTTAGAGACCAGAGAGGAACCTCTCATTTGATATGCCAATACTATGGATGTACAAGTTAAACAGTTGAACCATTTGTCCAAGTATCAAATCTCTGTTTCCCTGATGGTCCATTCTTACTGTTAGATTTGTTTGTTAAAGAGTGGTGCATTTCATAGTTATGAAATTACGGGAGTTTAATTGGTTTTAATAGGTATAAAATAGATTCAACATCTATTACTTTCATAATTAAACTATATACAAGTATAATCAATACAAATCATAACAAAAATGATGTCCAATTAACCAATTTAGATATTAAATAATTCAGTGTCATTGTCAATGTCATGTTGTCAGCTTGCTCCAAGCTAAATGTAGCCTTTTGTAATTAGTGAATTTCCCATGTTCTTCAATAACTTACCATCCTACATGAAACAGTTGTTCATTTTCTCTTTTTGCTGTTATTTTTTTTTTGTTGGTGATCAATGCCAGAAGTTTTTGACATTCTGAAGCTGATTTTTATTTATTCACAGGCCAAATCATCCTGAGATCATCTTCTCCTCTATGGAGACAATTATGACACTTGTGTTGGAGGAGAGTGAAGATATTTCATTAGAGCTAATCTTATGCCTTTTGGATAGCGTCAAAAGTGACAATAAAGTAAATTCAAATTTTCGGGTGCTTACTGTCATTACTTACTAGAATTATTTTCTTGACTCATTTTTGTTGCCAGCAGGATATCTTGCCCATTGCACATAGTCTTGGGAAGAAAGTCATCAGTAATTGTGCTGGGAAATTAAAACCTTATCTTGTTGAATTATCCCAGTCCAATGAATCAGTTTTGCGTGAGTATGGTCTAATTGTAGCCTCTATATGTCAAGAATCTTCTGATTCTATGGAGAAGAATATCATAACTGCTGCTGAAACTATGGTGCGCCATTTTTTTCTATATTTTTTTTCTTTTCACATTGTTGGTAAACTATTAACTCTCATGTTTATTTTTTTTCAAATGCAAACAGACGTGCATCATGCATTTCAAAATGATACCTGACACAATCCTGTTTCAATTAGCTTGATTAGGATGAGCATTATATGATAATTAATTTCTCACAAGCATTATTATTCTCTTGCAGTCACATATGCCGACTCCTGGAAGCTAATTATATTCACTTCTCTGTTTTCTGAGATACATTAGTTGCAATAACCCTGAACACATGGTTTGGATTGGGATAGTGGTTGCATTACTACTAGCCCTGAACATGGTTTGAATTATTTATTCTTCTTAGTGATCTGCGGTGGTCCTTGTTAGACTGTCTCCAGCTCTGTAATGCGCTGGTCATGCAATTTTTTAATTCACTTTTCTTGTTAAATCCAGGTGATATGGCTTGGTATAGTAGCACCATTTCAATAATGCATTGAGACTGATGCAACATGCTTTATCTCCTAATTTATGTATTCTATCTTTAATTATGATAGAGCTTTAAATTTATTTATTGGAATTGCTGTGATTCCTCTGATGAGGATCTTTGTTATTGATATTGCATGAATCTTTTGGTTCTGACAAGGATATACATAATATAAGTTAGTGTATTTGTCACCCAGATCAAGATAATTGATTAACTTTTTTATATGTCAATGTAATTTTATTTTTAAGGTTAAAATCTAGATCTAGTCCATACTATGACAGTAGCACCAGATGCATAACTTTAATTATAATACTAAATAAACATAAAAAAGTTCAGTTCAAATATAGTTCTCTCTTTTCTATTCACATGGCTGGCTAACTTGTCCCATTATATGAATAAAGCATTCAAAACAAAACCAAACTGGGCATCTTGCCATCACTAAGAATAAATCGAATCACCTTGTCCGGTTTGACATAAACTTATACCTAGATGCTCAAATTTAGATTTGATTTGGATTATTTGTTTAGATGACTAGGCATTTTGACTAACCATGTGGATAAGAAATAAATCAAAAACCTTATCAGAGTTCAAATTCAGGCTGGATTCATGAGTTATTAAAGTTTGAGATGGAGTCATTTTCAACTTTGGGCTTAGATTTAACAATTAACCCTTATTTTGACATCATGGTTTGTGTAATGGGATATCTTGGGATCAACTGTAGTGTCAAAGAAGGGTATCAATTTGTACCTCTTAAGGTGCCTGATAGTTTGATGTTTTCTTTATCCTGTTCAAGTAAATGACAGTTATCTAACAGGTCATGTTCAAGTAAATTGCTTGAGGTGCACTACTGCATCTTGAATGGATGGTTATTCATTGTATTTTTAGCTTATGACCATATTTCACATTTCAGGAATCCAAAAAACCAGAACAAATAATAAAAGGTTGTTCTGAAGAAGTTACTGCAAAGGCAAAAATACCAGAGCCTCTGCTGAGCAATGGCACTGTTCAGATGGTCAATGGTGAGTCCAGCTTAGAGCCATCTTCTAATGAGCAGCCTGAACTTTTCAATGATCAATCCAAAAATGGAACCAAGGTTAGCAGGGATGTTTCAGGTAAGAAATGGCTGTGAAACCAGATGCAATTTTGGGATATTGATTTGAAAAGTTAGGCGCCAACTAACTTGTTTGTGGTTATTCTGAAAATGTCTCGGTGTTTTTTTAGCAGATATTGGAGCTGTTCAAGATTCATTGCTCCCGCAGAAGGAGTTTCTTGATAGAGCTACACCAAAAAGAGGTCGAGGGCGTGGGCGAGGCCGAGGCCGAGGCCGAGGTCGAGGCCGAGGCCAAGGCCGAGGTAAAGCTAGTTCAAGGCAAAGTAGTGGAGAAGTTGAGCAGTTTGCCTCCTCTTTACAACAAGGGATTTCTGAGATGTTGGGTGAAGCCACCTCCCTAAAAAATTCACAGTTGCAGATGGATTCAGATGGTGGTTGTAATTTTGATATAGAAAAATCATCAGCAATGGGGTTGGAAGAAAAACCCCAGAGACTATCAAGAACAAAAGGTTTCTCAAATAAGAGCAATCAAGGTCATTTGAAGCAAAAATCACCATTATCCAAATTAAAGGATCATGATCATCTCATTGCCAAAAAATTAGATGAAGAATCAACTTTGGAGGTGACTTTATTACAGTTGTGGTTTTTTGTATAGTTCTTTCTAAACATTCTAAAAGGGCTGGCCCCTAATCCAATTCTGCAACACTATTGTGCTTCTCTAATTTTTTTGGTAATGAGTTTAAATTATTTGTCTAAACTTTCACGTAATATTTGTCTAAAGAGTTTTGGTAAAGTAAATATTTTATTACTTGTTAATTAGATGACCATCACATGGTAATACATAGGTTCATGATTAAGCCCTAAATCTAGTAGTAATATACTAATATGGGACTAAACTTAGTAGACCAATAATCCTATCAATCTAATATCTGACAATGGCTACCAAACTAGTCTTTACTTCTTTGTTTTCTAATTATACATTGCTTAGTAATAATTACAATTTTTGATGCTCGTTTACTTTTTGATTGTAAGGATTATAAAATCCAGATATTATTTTGAGTCTTTCCATCTCATTTGATTGTGCTTTTGGATGACTACCATAATAGGACCCATGTTTTTGACTAGTCACTAGGGAATTGTTCTAACATTATTTCTTAATCTCATATGTTCATTACTGTTGAAGTGAGGTGGGGCTCATGGCAACACAAATGGACTAGCTAGATAGGAGGGGGCATCTCTTCCCATAAACCTTTTTGTTGTTCAAGTTGTTACTCAATTTTCTAGATTATGCCAGTCTATAGAACTGCAAGTAGTTCTAAAATTGGAGATTTTGCTTTTTAATAATCTTGAAAGAACACACAGGATTGGAAACGGATCTTCAAGGGGTTGGTATCAAATGTACATGCTGAATGAACATTATATCAGACATATATCTGTGTGTCTGTGTCTATGTGGTTACTGTTTCTTTTGACCTCATTTTGTTTCCTTATTCTGATCCTATTTTTTTTTAAAGGTAATCACTGTATACATCCTTAAATCAGGTTATTGCGAATCTATGCTGAACTCATGCAGTTATGTTGTTTGAGAAGGATAAATTAGGTGCTTATTGCTGTATATGAGAAGATAGAATTTCCTATTATGTTGGACATCAAGGGCATTAATTATTTCTTTGGCATCTTGTGCAGGAACTGATCTCCTCAAAGTCTGCCGCAGAAACACCAAAAGTTAGTGACAACTTAGAGCAAAGTGGTAAAACAAAATCTTACAGGAAACGCTGCCAGGATGTCGAAGAGGTACATGCATATAAATATATTTAAGTTATAGTACTGGAAACATGAAGGGGAGCCTTAGCGCAATGATAAAATTGTGAGACCTAGAGGTCACGGGTTTGAGTCTCGGACACAGTCTCTTGCAAAGTAAGGTAAGACTGCGTACAATAGACCATTTCCTAGGATCCGCATTGGCGGGAGCTTCGTGGCTGCCCTTTATAGTATTGGAAAGATGTTGAATTAAGTTAATAAAACATGCATGTGAATTTACTCCTAAATCTTTTCTTTGGCAAGCATTTCACATCAGATCATATGCGATTGCTTCATTTTCTATGATATAGATGTTTAAAAAATGTAGATATCTTTGGAGATCAAGCAGTCAAGGTAGTGACTGTTTTGTTCAAAATTTGAGAGCTTGATTAGTTTTCAATAGCCCTTATTATTTGAGAATGCCAGGGAACGGTTTGTTTATTCAATGTCCCGTATATAATGCTTCATTACCAAAATTCCCTCAATTTTCTTGAAGAAGTGACCTAAGCTAAGCTACGAGCAGTTATCTCTGTGTGTCAAATTAGCTTGATTGTTTCTCAGTCCCAAACAATCTTGAATTTTTATCAATATAGTTCTCTTTTAAATTTATTTAAATGTTAACATCTCAGTATTTATAAATTACTGGAGTTAAAACAGATTTGATTCTATTTACTAAAAGCTTATACATTCATGTCAGCACCTCATTTCACCTGCAATGTCTTTTATGTAAATATTGTCCAATGAAATAATGTGCAAAGTGATTTTCTTGTAGATTCGCACATTTTATTTTGTATTCATTCAAGTGCCAGTTTATCAGTCATGATGATCCCAAGTCTAGTTTTCAAGGCAAGGTTATTAGCTCCACCAGTTAGAGAAAGTGGCGACTGAGATGCAATGTAGATTGTGCTTATTAAACCTATCCTGCTATTAATCCTTATGGAGCCTATTGTTTATGTTCATTGGTGCTAGTAAGACAAACAAGCATGAATGAAATGATGTGGCTTTGGTTTCTACTGGTAATTATGCAGATATTAAAGCTCTGTTATTCTAGCAGGTGACTGCTAAGTACATAATTATTTCTAATTGTTCACCATATAAATATATATGTTATCTTGAAGGCCTATTCAAAGATGGATGAATATATATGATTGAGTGGGTGTATTACATGTTTTTTTTAAAAAAAAGTGATGCATAATTCCACTGTAGTAACATGGAATTGCTATTCAAGTTTTAGACATGTACTTCATATGTTGATCTGTCTCTTGAGTCTTGATTAATTGGACTTGATTTAAAATTTTGCTGGCCTTATATTTTGGCCTATTAGTACGCCATCTTCCATCGATATGCTATTTCTTATTGAATTCTATGCAAATTCCTTTATTATATATAACATTCAAAAAGTCATGGTGTTTTTTTGACACATTTTCATAGTTTTAGCCCTTTTATTTTGCTTCAGATTGATGTGTATTTTGATTTTCATTGTCATAGTTATATTGTCTTTTCTCATTCATTGCAATACTTTGATTTTTTTTTTGTATCTGTGCATGTGCATATGTTCCATATTTGATATTGGTGGGTTTTCTGGCTGTAGTTGAATTCACCTCATATTGAACTGTAATTAGTTAGTCTGATATTTAGGTTAACTCTATTAAGTACAACTTCTCATTGAATTTATTAAATCGTTCACTTTCTTGTGTGACTAGGTTAGTAAGTAAATTTGGGACCAGTTAACTATGTAGCTAATGCTTACTATGATCATTATCTGTACTATTTACAAATTAACATATTGCCTCTGATGCCAGAGAATTAGTTCATAGAGTAGAAAGTTCAAATATTAGTTGTTTTTTTTTTGCAGATGATATTGACCCAATTGAAATTTCATGCTAGATTATGTTCTTCCCCAGTTGTGTGGATATATATCATATATCTTCTTTTTCTTGTGCATTAGTTGGGTTAATTCCATTTTTTTTAATTGTATCTTAATTCTCAGTCAAATTCCTTTGTTGTCTTGTTATCCAAATTCTTTTTGTTCTTCCTTTAAAAATTTTCTTTATTATTGTCCGAATTCTTCCCTCTTTATTTCTTAAAATACTTTTTACAAATGGTGTTGGCTTTGTGCTAGATTTCTGAAACAGCAACTCGCTATAAAGATCTTGATGGTCGTCTTGTTGGTTCACGAATCAGGGTATGGTGGCCAATAGATAAGAGGTAGCCTACCTTCTCTTTCAAGATCGTTCAAATTCAAATGAATGTTATTGTTGCTATATCATTGTACCAGATCTACTTTGGGCTCAATTTTTGTGAATAATAAGATAGGCACCAGTTATTTTATCATCTCCATGAATGGTGCTTGCAATAAGTTGTAGCATTGAAAAACATATGTTTGCCCATCTTGTCATTAGTTTTTCTTGTTGTGCAGTGTGTATTTCTCATAGTTTTCTTTTGGCCCATGATCATAGTAGGATGTATTACTTTATCAACCTCAGATTTACAAAGATACTTAGGGTGCGTTTGGTTCAAGGTTATCGCCAAGGTTATCAACAAAAATCTTATTTGGTTTAGGTAATGAGTGATTCCCGGTAATGGAATATGCCGCCACGTTAGCAAATGGGGGATATAACCTAGAATCGGAATATCTCAAAAGTATAAGGTTTTTCATGATTTCAGGATTAACAAAAAATTTTGGCCAAAATTACCCTGCCGCAGAGCTTCGTCCGCCACAACCGGACTGCCGTTAATCTCTTCCTCGTTCAACGCCGCGTCGTCTACTTCATCGTCGTCAAAGAAAGGGTAGAACGAGCGGATGCGGCCCTTGAAGAAGATCTTGTCAGCGGGGCTGAGCCGGCCACTGTCCTCTAGATCGGTGAGCAAGAGGTCAAACTGGAAGTCCGCGTTGATGTACACCTCGTCCTCGCCGTCGTCGTCCTTGTCGCTGTCGCCATTGCATGAGGACAGCGCTAGGAGAGGGCGAGGGGTGGCAGAGATGCTCTTGGGGGAATCGAAATGGGATCCGAAGGCAAAGTGATTGCCTTCAAGATCTTTGCAAGTGGTGTATTCCATGGAGCATCTTCTTCTCCCCTCTCCTCTTTCTTCTCTTCCTTCTGCCTGTTTGTGTCTTCTTCTTTTTCTTCTTCTTCTTCCATGTCTTCTTCTACTATTTTTGACGAGAGATGGAGCAAGAGGATTGGAGATCAGTTAGATTTCGATAAGGAGATAGAGTTCCGGCCGTCGAAGGCACTCAGATCGGTCATCTGAGCTCTTGGTATTCCTAGGGTTCCGGCGAATCTGGAAGCGGAGGAGAGGCTTCTCGAGAACCGACCGCTGCTTTTAAAAGGGCGTGAGGAGGCGAAATATCATTCCGTTTACCGTTTCTTCTCAACAAGGATAATACAATAAATGTTAAACTAGGTTATACACTAAAACCTCCAAGCCTAAGTTGAACCAAACAATATTAGGTTATGTTTTATTTCCCATAACCTTGATTATGCGATTACCTGGTAAGATTATGCATAATAACTTGAACCAAACGCACCCTTAAAGGTTTCTCCATTGCCATTACACAACATCAACAAACCAGAAATCTCAGTTATTTGTGCTTGGGTACATTATACTTTATTCCCACTATCGAACTATATGTAAAGTTACATTGCTATTAATTTTTCAGCTGTTGTATGATTTTTTAATACTTGATCAAAGGAAGTTAATACTGACTGCAGATTTTTTAAATGTTGGCATTTGGACCTTGGTTCATTGTATGCCAGTTAGCATGGAGACACTACCTGTTGGTATTCAGATATTTAATGTCCAATTAAATTCCAATTAACTATGCTACCAGGTAGTTTCTTATTCCACAGGTGCAGTTTATGTTTGGTGGTAAAGGAATCATTACAAATTTGTCTAGCATACAGGTATAGAGAAGTGGTATAAAGTGCAAAACTTGGCATACACACCAACAAAGTGTCAAAAATGTTGTTGAGGATTTAATTGACTCATTGTTGGGAATATTACGTAGTTTCTTTTGCAAATATAACTTAGCATGGGAGTAACATTGCTCATATCCCAACATGAAGCTTCTTGTTAGTCTTCAAGCTTTTGCATTTTTAGCCATAAACTTGGCCAATATAAAAGTTTCTTCTCGGATGTGTTCTTTGGACACTACTGTCTTTGCTTTATAGGTTCATAGATCCACTGAGCTTGGATTTGTTCTCTGGGAAGGAACTGCTTGCTTTGCTTCTCTGATGATTGGTCATATCATAATCAACAATTTTTTTTCCAATTTAATAATCTCTTTATGGCCTTCAGGTTTTATGATGGTGTTGTTGTTTCCTACGATGATACTTCAGAAAGACACAAGGTAGAAAGTTGCAACCTTGTCAGACATACATTGTTCGATGAACCTGTTGTCTGTTTTCTTTTTTATTCTTTGTTGAATTTATTGTGAATCTGTTCTATATTGTTCAGATTGTCTACACTGATGGAGACGTAGAGAAACTATCATTGAGAAAAGAGTGCTGGAAATTTACTGATGATGATGGTGACATGGATGTATGTGTCAAAATTTCCCAATGACTCTTGTTTCATATAAAATAATTTCTGCTAATTTAATCTGCAGGAGCCAGCAAAAAATTCGAGCAATCCTTTTTCCCCAGAAGAGTAAGTATTATTTTCAGTTGAAGCATCACCAACTGACGAGCATTACATTGCATTTTTGTTTTTTTTGTTTTAATGAAAAACTGCCTCTAGTTTAAGATTTAATGCATCAGAAACTTGATTCTAAAATGCCTTTTGTACTTGAATAGTTCAATCATGTTAACTCTCCCCTTTGTCATTGTTGGAAAGAATTTTTTTTTCAGATCTAGACTTGGCACTTAATGGATCCTTTGCTCGTGCTAAGTTTATGCTAAGGATGGTGAACAAATACTTGTAGAAACTAATTGAGTGTTTCCGAGTCAGAGAATATTCATAATGGTTTAGATGTTAATAGTAGTCTGGGATTTCATCTTTCCATGATTTGATGTATTATCATCTCTCAGACATTTTGATTCCTATCATTTTTTTTTGTATTGATCTAATATTTTTGGGTACAACAATGGAACAGATCCTCATACTCAGGCCAGGTTGATCCCATTTACCATTTTACTGTGGTGTGCTATCATAGCCTCACCTTTTCTGTTTTATGTTTTTGATATCTTCTCGCTGTGATGTTTTAATGCTGCCCTCTTAACAATTTAATAAGCTTAGAACATTGATTAACTGGTGAGTAAAAATTGGCCCATATACTATATTGGTAGGTAAGTAGGTAGGTAGTTCTGACTCATAAAGAAGGTTCTAGAAAAACTTGTTCTGAATTTGATTCTCAAGAGAATTTACCTTTTCACTAAAAGCAGAATCTTTTCTCATATGTATATATTTTGCAATTCCTGAAGAATTTAACAAGAAATTTCTGCCAAATTTTGCGATTGATCTTGTATGACACGCTTGATCAGGCCTAAACGCAAGAGAGCAAGAACAAGCTCAATTGCCATCTCAAAGAAGTTGAATGTAGAGACACCACAAACTAGGTTGGTAATTACTATTTATTCTTCTTACACTCCATCAAAAAATAATTAACTTTATTGGCTGCAGTGGCACAGCATCTGGTGGTCGTCGTAAAGGTAGACCTCCCAAAGTTAACATTTTGAACCTCGATGATGGTCCTAGCTCAAGTGCCACTGCAAAGAAATTGAATATAGAGACACCACCAACTAGGTTAGTGATGACGACTGTGCTCCTAATTCATGCACTGTTTCATCAAAAAAATTTAACCTCATCATCGGCTGCAGTGGCACAGCATCAGGTAATCGACGTAAAGGAAGACCTCCCAAAGTTGACATCTTGAAGTTTGATGATAGTCCCAGCTCAAGTGCCACTGCAAAGAAATTGAATATAGAGACACCACCAACTAGGTTAGTGATGACAACTGTGTTTCTAATTTGCGCACTGTTTCATAAAAAACATTAATCTCATCATCGGCTGCAGTGGCACAGCATCAGGTAATCGACGTAAAGGAAGACCTCCCAAAGTTGACATTTTGAAGCTTGATGATAGTCCCAGCTCGAGTGCCAACCCGAAGTTGAATATAGAGATACCACCAACTAGGTCAGATAATGATACTTGTATTTTTAGTTATTTATACTATTTCATCACAAAAATTTGATATCCTTATTGGCTGCAGTGGAACCATGTCCAGCGGTAAAGGTATATCACCTAAAGTTGGCATTTCGAACCATGATGATGGTCCCAGCCCAAGTGCCATTCTGAAGAAGTTGGATACAGAGACGACGCCAACTAGGTTGGACGATATTAGTGTATTTCATGTTCTTATAAGTTTCATAAACAAAAATTTGACATCCTTATCTGCTGCAGTGGCACCTTGTCCAGTGGTCGACGCAAAGGTAGACCGCCTAAAGTTGACCTTTCAAATCTTGAAGGCAGTCCCAACTTAAGTGCCATTCAGAAGAAATTAAATAAAGAGACACCACCAGCAAGGTTGATAACAATATACTTTGATATACATCTATTTTTTATACAGCTTCATTTCAAAATTTTCACGTTTTCATGCTGCAGTGGCACAATATCTAGTGGTCTTCATGAAGGTAGACTGCCCAAAGTCGACATTGCGAACCTTGATGATGGTTGTAGTTCAGATACCATTCCAAAGAAGTTGAATATAGAACCACCACCACCACCACCGAGGTTGATAATGATAATTGTATTTCTAGTTCTTATAACAGTTCCATCGCAAAATTTTAACGTTCTCATTGTCTGCAGTGCTACAGCATCCGGTGGTCAACGTCGTAAAGGTAGACCGCCCAAAGTTGACATTTTGAACTTTGATGATGGTCCCCTCTCAAGTGCCATTCCAAAGAAGTTGAATATTGAAACTGCATCCAGTGGTCGCCGCAAAGGTAGACCCCCCAAACTTTGCAATTTGATCCTCGACAATGACCCCAAGCAGGATAGTTTGAAGGCGAACGTATCTCCTAAATCTGGAAGCGACGCCAAGAACAATATCCTCAAGTCGAATGATAGCATGGAGAATTTTTCAAATGAAGCTTCAAAGAGTAAATCCACTGAAGCCGACTCAAAAAAGGATCAGGAATCAACAAGCCTCACCGCTCCCAAGATTGATATCGAATCCACACCAAGTAATCCTTCAACGAAAAGAAAAGCAAAAGCAGTGGATCCAGAGAATGAGACAGCAGAGTTGCTACTCTCAAACAGAACCGACAAAGCACCGGAGAGTAAAACTTTGGCATCCTCAAGGAAGCGCAGAATCAAGGACTAAACTTGAGTTTCAATGGAACTAGTGGTTAATCTAGACATTCTTGCGCATATTTTTCCTCTACTATCGATCACATTTACGAATAACCTGAGTAGTAGTGTTATATCAGTTGCTTATTGAGGATTCATATTTATGTAAAGCTTCTGGCAATTAAGTTCCCAGTCTGCCTGGGCAGGGAGATGCACAGCTATGGTAATTGATTCCTTGATTTAAAGAAGCTCTAGTTGCCGATAATTCACTTCATTCAGAGCTTGTATACTCAGCCGGACAGAAGCATCTTCTTCAAAAGAGCATGGGACTTAACGTAGGTGTAATCACTATTCTTTCATCTGCAGTATCTTCCTCCTCAATAATTTTTTGCATTTTAGCTACGTATTATAAAAAAAAATTCTTTCAATGAAAAATAAACTTAAAAATATTAGTCATTTGGATGGACCTTCAGTAACGCTTTTCGATTTTATCCTGATGATCGATAAATTTTTTTTATAGAATCGAGTCAGTCACTTCAGGTTCGATATTATCCGATCTGATTAATCATTCTCTAGCTAAACAAAGACATAAATAACAATGCAGAATTTTGCATCCATCATCCATTTCACGTGGCAAAAATTTGTCGCGGAAAAATAAACTCATAAAATTTTTCCCGGGAAAAAACACTAACGGGAAAAAACGTAAAATTTAGTAGACACAAGCAAAAAAAAACTAGTATATTGACATTACTCATAGAGTTCTCATGCTCTTGACAAACTCGTTTGTTTCAAAATACATGCCAGAAGAAAGGGCAAGTATCTCACGATTTTTGCGGGCAATATTTCAAACAAAACAATGCTACAAACTACTATTGCAGATAAAATCCGGTAACCACTTTTATTTCGGTCGAGGATGCACAATTTAAGTTGAAGATGCAGAGAGCCTGAGGCATTCGCTTTGGCACCTTTTCATGCAGATGTCATTCCAATTGGGCACCTGGTGTTGGTTAACACAAACAGTCCTCGCGCAGGCATCAGCACAAGCATCAAGTTCCGAAACGCCGCATACAGTGACACAGGTGTCGAGGATTGGATCCTTTGAAAATGCACCCACCTTCTTCAACATTCTCTTGGAAGTACAAACTCTCTCGCACACAAAGATTTCGTCGGAGTTCTTTTCGCGCCCGCGAGCATTCTTGAGCCTTTGTTCCTCAGCATATCGTCTTCTGGCTCTGATGGCTTGACCTGCTATGATTGCTGGAATTGCAGCTCCTAGTAATGACCACCATGCATCCACCATTTTACTCGGAATTGTTTAAGCTGCTGATATGACTGCTCTTCTTCTCTCTGCTTACAGGAAGCGAAAATGTGGTAATAAATTTTATCGTTCTGTGCATTTGTCAACAAGTTTAAAAAGCAAGACAAATATGCAAGGATGCATCAAAATTATGCTGACAATAACTGATCAGAATAACAGATAGAAAGGAACAGAATTATAAATCACATAACCCTCGACCATTGTTGCACCAAATCTCATTTAACAGAAATTCATTGATTTTGATGGAACGATACCCTGAACATTTCAAAGCAGAAATGCATTCAGATGCATTGAATTCATTTTCATTGCTTCAAATCACAATTTTATCATCTAGAACATTGGCTGTTTCATTCACATTCAAAATTTTCATGATCATCATTGTCGTCAAACTGTCTTCTCAACTATTTGGGGTTGGTTCCATGAAACCTATCCCTCTGTGGAGCTCTACGCGAGATAATTTCACCAGTAATGTTTAAATAAATTACATCATTTAGGTTTAGACAAACTTTGGTGCTGGTGATGATTCAAGATCATGCTATTAATCGCTGGAAAATAATCCAGCACATAGCTACGAGGAACAATTAACACAGCATTACAGTACTTGGGAGTTCAGGAAGTGAGCCTGGACAAAACCTATTAAGCTAAAGAATGCTATTAGGAATACGATAAACCTCTGAAACATTCATCAATGGATATACTACAGAATGGTTGAAGACATCTTCATGGCAGAATAAAAGAGAGTTAGGAGTTTTGAGAAACATTTGGATAAGATTAGATTTCTAAGCCAAATAGTAGTGAAGCAAGCAATAGAAAGAAATGAGGTTCGATACAAGGTTTGTTTGGATTCGCCATCAGATAAAAGTAACATAGTGTTTACTTATCATAATTTGCACATTGATCCAAATATGCAAACCCATCAAGGTACTGTTTTCTTTGGAAGTGAGATCTTCGAGCTTTTCTTCTTTCTGAAAAAGGTATTCTCAAAAGGTGGAGGGTTTCTCATAGGGATGGCAATGGAACTAGCATCCATTACCTTAATACATGAACCCGACCAACAAACTGCTAAGTACCAGGCTAATTTTGACAAAAGACTACCTTATCACACCCATTTATGTAAATGAGTATTTGTAACCCATCAACTGTCAGCTCGACTAGTTATCGATGCCCGAACAAATATGCATTTAACTAAACAGAACCAAAAAACCCTTAAAAGTGTAACAAAAGAAATCAGTTAAATTGACTGCCCAAGATGATAAACCTCATAATCACTCAGACTAAACTGTTTAATTTTCCATGGTAAAATTGATCGACATAAGGATTTTGTATCCAGATCTTCAAGCATATAAACCAGAAGATTTTTCTTCCAAAAAATCATTAAAATGTTAACTAAATGAATAATGAATATGAACACTCCAGAAACGGAAATTAAATACAAAACGAAATAGTCTATCACCTAATTCTCCTGCCTCAGAGTTCAAGAAGAACTGTCGTCAAGGAGAAGAGGGCCGACTTTGCAAATGCTGAACTAGGGAAACTGGATGCTGCGACTGGCCTGCGAGCGAGTGAGAATGGTGAGCGAAATCAAAAGGGGACGATCGGCATGCGACATCGCAGCGACAGAGGTCGCGAGGTAGAAGGTGACGACTGACCTGTGGTAGAGGAAGGGGGAGGGCTGGAGCAGACCGAGTCCGGCGATCGGCGGCAGGCGGGCCGCGAGACGGGCGGAGAGATCGGGAGCAGAAGGCGATCCACCCGCACCGTCAAAAAGCGGAGAAATAGGGATTCACGGGGTTCGGCCCGCGAAGAACCGGCCCGATTCGGTCCTGCGATACTCGCGGTCTAGTTCGAGCCCGGTCCGGACTGAATTGGGCTGAGCCTTTAGTTTTAACTTAGCCCAATAATGGTTCATAAAGTGGAAAGATCAAATAATGAATTAAATAAATAAATATAATTTAAGCTACGATGCAACGGTATAATATTTAAATTATTATTTACATATTTAAAATTTGATCCTCAATTATAATATATTTATAGAGATTTTTTTTTAAACGAAATCACAACTAAAGAATGCTTGGCTTTTGGACAGTCCGCTGTAAGTATTTTTCGATTTATCTTAGTGACCGATGAAAAATTTTCGTGAAGTCAAATCGATCATCTCAGATTCATCTATTATGGCTTGAACAAAATGGAACACATCCATTTGTAGTAGGCCAAGAGACAATTTGTAACCCTTGGGATTTAGTCTGATGGCAGAAGACAGAACTTATTTCATAAGTAATTAGAATTTAAATTTGTATGTAAAATATATTTATAATGATTGAACTATTTGTTAAGCTGGGATATCATATTAGAAGTTATTTCACTTTCTAAATTTATTTAGCGGATAGAATTCGAGGTTAAATTGTTTATTTTAGATTAATAGATATAAAATTTAGATACTAATATTAAAAAAAACAAAAGAGATATGAGAGCCTTTTGTTCACTTTTGTTTATATATATATATATATATATATATAGGTTTAACCATTTTCACTTTATTCTTAAATATGTCATCCGGTCATTTGGATGAGCCTCCATTAACGTTTCCTGATTTATTTTGGTGGCCGATGAAAAATTTTCGTGGAACCGGACCGGTCACCCCAGATCCGACGTTACCCGATCTGATTAATTATTATTATTATTATTTTTAAATATGTTACCTAACTTTGTTTAAAAATAAAATTTTCTTTATTGTTCTTGTGTGACTCAGTCATGAGTCATCATATGAGAAGAGCATATTAATAAAATATAGGGGAGAAATGCATGCTTTCAACATCCATTCAACACATTTGGAATTTAGTTTTCATTTGAGTAAAGACAAATCTCACACCTAAAATCTTGACAACAACTTCCAATATCGGTTTGAATTGGGTCCCAAGGCATGATAAATTTATAGAATTGAGTAAGGATTAATTTTCGATGAAGTCGATAGAAATAATCTCTCATGTAGTGATTTATTTTAATTTTTTTATTTATTTTCTTTCAATAACGTGAGATAATTAAGGGAAGGCTACCAAAATAAAGAATTTCACATTTTACAAACTTATCGATTTGAATTGGGGCCTTCTTTTGAGCATCCAAACAATTGCATCCCATAAAGGTTGCTATGAAAAGGACATGAAATTGAAATCTTTTGAACTTCTTTTGCCTCTCTTTGATAGAATCTTTTGTAACTTTAGTAAATAGAATTTATATTTATGAAAACTTTTAAACTTGAAGGATATTGGTAGACAAAAATTGGTCTAGTTAAGAATCAAATTACTACCCAGAGTAGCATCATCCTAAAAAGTTGATGGATATTAATGCATTTATTTGTGTATGCTTCCTATCACCCAGATTTTATTGAATCAACCGTCGACCTCATCCACAAATAAATCTCCTTTTATTCGATTTGGCTAACGTGACACCCTTCCAATCGCCCCAAACATCTCAAGTGGCTTGAACACATGGTTAATCTGGATTTCTAACCGACTGACTGGACCCTGTGCTTCTAGTCGCTCGGACCACCCAAATTGCTCAGATCTCAAACCTATTTAAAGGATAAGTATATGGTGCATAGGATCGCCCAATCCAATCCGATCGTCCGAGTTTAGGTCGCTCGGAACCCAGTTCCAATCACCCTAAACCCTGAGTTGATCAAGAGAAAGAGTTCGCTTATGTTGAGTATCTACCCTCATCTTGAGTACCATTCACTCAACTCATCGACTTACCTTGTGCAGACTTCCTTCCTATTTCTCGTCCCTCAGATGCATCAAACCCTTCTGGCTCACTCTCTGTGCGTCTTTCTATTTCCATCGGTATATTCTTCCATCAATCTCCCTCATACCTAAGATGCACCATCCCATCGACTCCCTTTTTGTATCATTCTTCTTGTTTACTTATGTTTTCTGTTCCAAATCTAGCTATCTTCGACATTTCTTGTTTCTTTTCGATCTCTCAAGTGTCACGTATAATCCTTCATCGTACTTTATTAGATACATATATCAAAAACACAATAAAACCTAACTTAAACTTACTCAATCAAACACCAAAAATTATCTCACACACCATTTGGAGTTTTAGCGACTCCCCCTCAACCATTTGGATACTAACAGTTACTATTAGTTATGTTTGTAATTTTCTACAAAAAATAATTAAAGTTTAATTTTTAGACATCACCCCTATATAAAACTATACGAGGGGATTTTGCTTACCAATGCGAGGGAGGAAGGGCTTATTACTTATATTATTGGGGCAAAATTGATTTTGAAGGTTGCATAGTGATAGAGGCCACCTTCACGTGGGCTAGGGTCAGAGCCATATCTGTGTTCAATGGGCCTGAAGCTAAAATAAAAAGTGATTTTTTTGTTGCGATAAATAACTGTAATGTTCAGTTTGCAAATAATAAATACACTAAATACATAAATAAACCAAAAATAATATATTACATCAATAAAAAGTTAACAAATATTTGAAATAATTATATAAATATTGCTCGTTTAGCTGTTTTAGAGGCAAAAATATTTATCAAATCTGCATAATCTAATTGTCGGACTATTTCTTTCTCAATTGACAACATTGCTAACCCATTTAGTATATCCTATGACATTGTTGATTGAAGATAATTCTTAATTAACTTCAACTTTGAGAAACTTTTTTTCTGCCGATGCAACTATTATTGGTATGGTTAACAAAATCTTATAGGCAATGTAAGTATTTGGGAATAAACCATTTAGTTTTGTCAAACATTATAGTATATCAATTGCTCTTTTTTCATTTGTTAAATAGCATCTCACGGCCATCAACTCCGAACACAACTCATCACCATTAATGTCTAAACATCCATCGTGACTCAAAAATTATCGAAGCTCCATACAAGAATATTTCATCAGGCTAGTTAAAGGCTCACTCTTTAACTTATCTAAATTCAATAAAAACCCAAAAATCTCTTGATATTGTTTAAATTATTCAAACCGAACTTGAAGAGAAGATCGAGCTTGATCAATTATAAATAGAAAATATTTAACTCTAAAAGACTCTTCACCTGATCGTGTCATATCATTATTATCACTTTCATCAAATTATTTCTTTCTTCGAATGATACGTTTTTCTCGAAATTTAGGTTCAATCCTCATTTCACTTGCCATTTGTATAGCTTCATTCATGGAACTAGCAAACACCTCTTCTCTAAACTCATCAAGAAATTGATCAAGTCCTTGTAAGAGGTTGATCGCAATATCAATATCCATATCTTCATATTGAATAAACTTACTCACAGTATTTATTGCTCGCAACAAGTTGTACTAGATTACCATTCCAAGAAAAAACTCAAAACTCTCAAGATCATATAGTGCTAAGGTCGTAGCATCACTCGTTGTTTTAGAATCTTTAACAACTTCTGCTAAGTCAAGTAAAGCATCTCTTATATGTACAATTTGCTCTTTTATGACTTTCACACTTTCAACATGACTTTCCCAACGAGTATGTGACAATGGCTTAACAGTCAAACCAGACACCTTATCTTTAAAATTTTTCCATCTCTTTGTAGAGGAAGAAAATAATGTGTAGATGCGTTGCACCACTCTAAAGAATGACTTGGCTTTAGGACAACATTCCACCATATCAACTAAGGTCAAATTAAGACTATGACAACTACATGGTGTATAAAAAGCTCTATGATTTATTTCAAGCAATCTTTTTTGTACACCTTTGTGTCTTCCACTCATGTTAGACCCGTTGTCATACCCTTGTCCTCTTATGTCATCAATGTCAAGCCCAACTCTAGTTAACGCATTCAAAAGCTCACTTAATAACTGAAGACCTGATGTGTCATCAACCTTCAAAAATTGAACCCAATATTCTTCTACTTTTGGTGTGTTTGTCGAATCATCCAAGCATCGTAGCACTAGAGACATTTGTTCTTGATGACTCGCATCTGGAATACAATCAAGTATTACTGAAAAATATTTTTCATGTTTAACTTTTGTAATGATTGCCCTTTTCACTTCATTTGCCAAAGTCTCTATCAATTCATTTTGAATTTTGGGACTAAAATATGTATATTGAGATTCCCTTGCTTCACAACATCGAACATGCTCCTCCATCACTGGATCAAACTTAGCAACCATTTCTATCATTTGCAAAAATAGTCTATTGTTCTCGACATAAAGTTTCTCATCATCCCCTCAAAAGACCAAAGTATTTTTGGCAAATGTTTTCACAATGGAGATTATTCTTGTTAACACTTGCCTCCAATGTTGTCTTTCTTTGTTGATTTGAAGTTGCATAC
>JBBUKS010000100.1:9081395-9117551 GCA_038050645.1 Hedychium gardnerianum
GCCTTCTCTACCTCCACGAAGACTGGGAGCAGATGGTGATCCACAGAGACATCAAGGCGAGCAATGTCTTGCTCGACAGCGAGATGAACGGAAGGCTAGGCGACTTCGGATTGGCGAGACTCTACGACCACGGCAACGATCCGCAGACCACCCACATTGTCGGAACCATGGGCTACATGGCTCCAGAGCTGATGCGGACAGGGCGGGCCTCGGCCGCGACCGACGTGTTCGCCTTCGGGACATTCCTTCTTGAGGTCGCCTGCGGGCGGCGGCCAGTGGATTGGGCCGCCGACATTGACCAGATCGAGCTACTGGAGTGGGTGCTTGAAAGTTGGCGAAAGGGTTCGATACTCGAGACGAGGGATGCCAGGTTGGGGGAGGAGTTTGTGGCAGAGGAGGATGCCAGGTTGGGGGAGGAGTTTGTGGCAGAGGTGGAGCTGGTTCTGAAGCTTGGGCTGCTCTGCGCACACCCGCTGCCGGCAGCGAGGCCGAGCATGCGCCGGGTGGTGGAGTACTTGGAGGGTAGCTTGCCGCTGCCGGAGCTGGCAGCCACGTACTTGAGCTTCAAAACAATTGCGCTACAGCACAGTAAGAGTTTTGAGGGTTATATGACGTTGTATCTATCATCATCTTCGGTGGCTACAGCATCTTCGATCGCCTGAGCTCAGTGACAGTACAAAACGAGAAGTTACCAAATTTCCCTCCTTTTTTGTTCAATTACTGTTAATACACTAAACTATAGTCCACCAGGTCTTCAGTTTCTTATCGATACAGAAAAGTAAACTACGTAAGAGGATAGAAATTTGACAATAATAAGTGACATAAAGTGAGGATGTTGCCATCTAGTGTTTCTTTGATGGTTTCTTAAGAGATTTCTTTGGCTTAAGCTTACTGGGCGTAGAAGATCTCTGACTCTCCTTTTCCATCCTTCGGTTCCTCTCCTTTTTCACGTTAAACATTGTGACAGCCTGTTTCGTGATGAAAAAACAATAAGGTGGTGTTTTTGGCACTCATTTTATTGATATAAACGAAAACTACAAACTGAATCTGTTGGTTTAAACACTATTGAATATCTTACCTTATTGACATCGAGTATATTGTTGGAGCTTTTGGCCATTAGCTGTTCAAGAATTTTCGCTGTTTGTTTTTGTTCTTGTGAGCTCATTCCCTTGCCTTCAACTACAGGGAGAAACTATACGAACAAAAGAAAGCAATTAATGTGGCATCAGTTTGCAAGATGAGATAGAAATGCTAGAAAAGAGGAAACATGTAGGTACTACCAACCTTTCGATGCTTGCCGGTATGCTTGAGTGGTTTCTCTCCTGGAAGCTTCCAATCAAATTTCCCACCACTTGCTGTAGCTGTCGCTGCCATCCCAGCTACGTTCTCAAGTTCTTCTTTAGTAGATTTGGTGGGCAGATCTGCACGGGTTCCTGTGATGGGCAATGCTGTTGCAGCCAATTGTATGTGACTGCAAAGGAAATTGTGTTACTAGATTAGATGATAAGATTTAGAAAGTTAAGAGTTTGTTTGGATAACTAATTTATATACATGGGAGAAAACAAGTTTCAAATACTTCAATGCCAAAACTACAAATTTGAGAATGAAACCATATTTATATAACACAATAAACACAGTAAAGCTAGCAATCCACCAGCAGAAAGAATACATGCCAGCTAACCATATGAGCTTAAAGGCCTCAATATTACGTTCAACTAGTTAGAATCAGTTATATAGAGTTTTTTCGGCTATTAAAAAGTCTTGTAAGACTCTTGATGGCATAACTGACATAAGAAATATGGATGGTTAATCATCAACAAGAAAAATAGTTATTTCTTTGTGTATTCTTAGTTCCAGAGTTAAAAGGCAGAACAAGAACAAAGATAACCTTGGAAGGGCACCAGCTTTAGCAGCTTGCTTGAGGTTCTGCAACTGATTTTTCTCTTGTTTTTCAATTCGTTTCTTCTTTGCATCCTTTCTTTTGCCAAAGGGGTCCTCTCCTGGCTCTGCATGATATACCAATAGATGAGTCAAACGAAGGAAACAACAGTAACCATATTTGAACTCCATTCAGACAACTACAAACATGATTCATCCATAGCAGGTTGTTAAACAAAATACTTACACAGTTGAAATGACCAACAACGATAACACAAATATCACTGTTGGAGGCAAAAGTTGCAAGTGAAAATTAGGATTGATTTTTTTTTCAGAATGGAGTAATGAATTGGAGAGTTCATATTGGATTATGCAGAAGAGCATTATGTGAATATAATGATTTTTTTTAATAGCATGAGTGTAGCTCCAAGGCTACAAGGATGTGAATTACACCCTGAAAGAACCTATTAAATATTTAATGGGAAATAGAAGTTATATACAGATATGTATAACTAGTAGAAAAGAGATAAGAAATGAAAACAGAACATACATATAATTTGATGCTTTATCCCTTCAATCTTGAGTCTGATTGCAGTGCTCAATAACCAAAAGTAAAAAAATGGCTTGGTTATTCCAGCTCTGGTTCAGTATATTTATTTATATATAAACATACACACACATAAAAATGAACTTCACTTTAAACTTATTTGAAAAACACATTTATATAATATATTTATATATTTCCATTTTCAATTAATTGTCAATGTCGATCTAGACATGAAGTAGACAATGTGGTAGCTTGACTACTAGCATTTGATTGATTTAGACTTGGAAAATTTCTCACACCCCTTGAGCAGGTAAATTTTTTTTTTCTCCTTTTACTATTTACATATTGAAACAATATTAAAATTTATAAGCATCTAAAAAAAACCCAAAATGGAAAATTGATTAGTATATCATAGATAGTATGAGGCAAAAAAACAATATTGATGTCAATTTTAATCAAATAAAATAAAATGAACCATTACCATCTGACAATTTAGCCTCAATGATTGGTATATCTTTATCATCATTGACCCGGTCATAACCATGAGTTCTTTTCCAAGTACCAGTTTGTTCATCAAAAGCGCGCTTCCCTTTCTTCCGCTTCGTTATACCTGCAAAATGAATGTTCAGTTATATTCAGTTGCGCCATTCTAGACTTGGTAGCATGTAATCAACAGAAATATTATAGAAACATTTTAAGACTGACTCATCACTCTAGGGAATTAAGTGTTCTTGTAAGACTAACCTTTCAATTTAGCAAAGAATTCCCACTTTGTAGGAAGCTTAGGTTTGGGAAACTGAAAAGAGACAGAAACTGAATCAGTGTTATTAAGAATATGTAAAACAAAAGAATAAAAGTTGACAAAAATGGATTTACTGAATCACTGTAATAATATAGGAAATTGCAGGAAGAAAATGCAAGGAAGTTGGAACAGTCTATAAGCAGCAAAATGAAAATTATCATAAATAATTTGAATGAAACTCTTTGCAAATGAATTTACAATTATTTTGATTTTTTGTTCAACAAAACTGAGAGAATGAATTTCTTGACTAAAGTTGGTGCAACAGATATTGAACTGGCATGAACAAAAATTGGAATAATATTCACATAAGTGAAAAGAAACTAAGGCTAACCACTCCTAGAGGCATATGAGAATTAAAAAAAAAATTATGGACAGAAACCAAATGAACACAAGGGAATCATGAACAGACTACTACATCAACACTCCATGCATCTACAATGCCAAAAATTGGAAAATAGAAAGTCAAAAAGAAAGGTCAAGCAACTTTTGACCATGTTTCTTGCAAAGAAGAAAATAACTAGAGAAAGAAAAAAATAAGAGAAAAAAATAGAAAATGAATTATCAAATATTTTTTATCCAATTGTTTCCTTGGAAGGAAGGGAGGGAGGAAAAGTTTAATTTTAAAATTTTATATATTAAAGTCATTAACCAAAAATGGATTTGAATAGAAAAAATATTTAATCTTTTTTAAGTTTAGATTTTGAGCTACATTGCGTGTAAAAGTGAGTTTTCTGTCCAAATCAGATAAAAGCAATATAGAGAAAAACCAAAGCAAAATTTCCCCTACCTTTCTCTTTACTCCCTCTTTTCCACCAAAGGAAACGGAGAGAAAGAGCACTTGAAAAAAAATTCCAGTGACTCATTTCCTTCCCTCATAGGAAACCCACCCTTTGTGTTCGTCTATCATAGTGTCGTCCACACACAAAGATTTACATTGTTTGATTAAGTAGAAATCATTTCCATTGTCTACTTGGATGGAAGAACAAAAACAAAAAAAGAAAGGAACAATTTAGCTCTTTTATCCCTACTTTTGGTTCCTTCCAAAAATTAGAAGAAGAGGGGAGAAAGAACAAAAATGTGTTGAAAAGACTAGTTGAACCTTGTATCTCTTGGGAATAACAGAATCAAAGGGTTAAAGTTGTCATTTTATCAGATTTACTCTTACTTCCTCTCAAATAGACAAAACAAAGAAAATCGCTCTCTCCCTTACCCTTTTCCCTCCCAACGCTCAATTCATTTTATCCACTCTTCTTCCATTTAAACAGATATAGCATTAACTAAATATAAGGCGTGATGGACACAGGACGCAGAACCAAATACATACATGTTTTTCCCTCGGAAGCTTGGTAGTTGGCTGTGGCAAATGAACGATGGGACCATCACGATCCTCAGTTGCAGGGAGTGCGAAAAGAGCATTTGCTATGGCTTGGACTAGCTCCGTTCCCTTCTCCAGGCACACCTTGGTTAGCTCCTCCCTAATCATCACAACGAAGAGAAATGCAGAAGCTCAAACAAAAGAAGCAGTATAGGGTTTTAGCACATAAGCTCAAACAAAAGAAGCAACACCACTAATATTAAAAATCCCAATAAGGCTAGGGTTTTAGCACAGTCCTAAACCCAAATCGAAAATACAAATAGCGATTGCGCGCCGGTAACACACAATCGCCATGCAAGAAAAAAAAAAAGTCCGGTTTCACGCTAAGTAGAAGTAGAAAATGAGATGGTTACGCACCGAGAAGAGGGAATGGAGTCGAAATGGTGAGTGGCATCGAATCCCATGAGGTTTCCCAAGTCGATCTGATGCTTCTCCACCTCCATCGCGAAGGTGTGAGGTGGAGAAAGAGGACGTTGTTCTCTGGTACAACTGAAATAAAACTAGGGTTTCAATCTGATAATTCTCCGGATCAATCGAAGGATGAAAGGGTAGGATGTTATATTGTTTCCCGAGGCAGTCCGCAGGCAAAGGCGAATCGATGGAAGCTGCGGCGCCAGGAGGAGGAGGGCTGCGCGCCGCCGCTGACGACCGGCGCTTCTGCAAGGGGCGACGCCTCGACCGAATCGATGACAGCACCGCAATGGAGAAGCGCGTGGCAGCGAAGACGCGACCGACGTGAAGGAGAATCGAAGAATTGCGTACAAAGGCGATGATCGAAATAGGGAAAAAAAATCAAAGGGCTCCCTGTATTTATAGTATACAAAATGATAGAACGAACCCTTTTCAAAAAAACGGCCCGGGAGTTCCGGCCCGGTCCAGCACAACTAGGGCCGTCCAGCACAACTTGTGATAGAACGAACCTTAGCCGAGCACAGCATGCATGCTAAGCACAATCTAAATATTTAAAAAGGAAAAAAAATTAAAGTTTAATTTTATCCATTTTTTGATAGATTAGATTATCCTCTAATCTCGAGACTCAAATGAATTGCAGCAATAGGATTAACCGAACTGGTTAGTATGATTTTCTGTTAAAAACATTGATGTAGATAGGTTCATTAGAGTATATTAAACGCAAAGTGACAACAGTCAGATATTCTTCCCTTTCAAATTATCAATGTTTGAAACAAAGCAAGTAATTTTGACAGTTGAAGAAGTACTTGATAGATCTTCTGGTCTCTGCACAGTGATAATTTTTTCAGTTAACTTGGGATTTTGCCTTCTTCTAATTGCTCATCTTCAAAAAGACTATCAGCAAAATAGATGTTTCTCAACAATAGTGGACAAGTTCACATGTTCATCAACACTGAAAAGAAGGATCAAACTTCAGGTTCCTCATTAATAAGTACAACGAAACAAAAGGTTGAATTTTCCAACCACAGCAACCATTCAAAATTATTTTCAGCAACAATTTGCATATATAACGGCGAAGATATGCAGTCAATCAAGATTCTTTCCATGAAAAAACAACTATTGCATTTAGAAACTTACTCATGGTCCATTAAAATAATATCTGTTGAACAGAACCTCCACTCCACAGTCCAATATATACAATTGTTCCTACCATAAGAAGAAATCTGTATATCAAGAAAGCAATTCAATAAACACCAGCGATAATTTTCAAAATACTATTCACCAAGACGAGAGAATTGAGAACAATGGTAAAATCATTATTGCAAATAGAACAACCAACATGAAGTGTCAAAAAGGAGACAAATATTTACATTGTAATTCATACATTGCTTGGTGTTTATGCTTCATAGAGACATAGACGAAGAAAAAGGAGAAACAAGAACAAAATTCAGTAATGCAATTATTCAAACAAAAGAAACATAGTCAAATTCGAAGATGACAGTTTTTAGATTTTTCACTCTTAAATTATCAGCAGGGAGAACAGGATTAAAGAGAAAAAAAAGAGACAATTCTTCATCGATTCAAATCTTTGTTTACGATTGATCTTGTTTGAAATTGGTGGAACTTGCAACTCCGGCCGGATGGTTGAAAGGTGTAGGATCGAGTACACGTGAGAGGATGAGATGAATAATGTGTTTTAAAACTTTCTTTTCGATTTTCAAAATCGTTCGAAAAATAGAATGCGTAGTAGAAAACACAATAAAAAAAGTAAAGTACACGGTCGGTTTTACTTGGTTCGCAGTCCCAACGGACTATTACTCCAAGGCTCACACCCCATTGGGACGTTTCCAACGGACAATTCACTAAACTTCTCCTCCGAAGAACATTCGAACAGAGAAATCAAATACAACAAGAAAGTGTAACACTCCTACACTTTTCTAGAGCAAGAATAATAACTTAAATGAAATAAGAACTTGTTACCAACACTTGAAAATTAAGAAGGGTTGAGCTCGTGTGTTGGTGAAGATTTTACTATAGTAAGTGGTTCAAGCATTAATTTGTTGTAGCAGGAGCGTGGCACAACAGTTTTGGAGCTCAGGGCAATAATTTATGAAGAGAAACAACATTCAGAAGTTTTTGTCTTTGTTGCTGGTCGAGATGCCCCATTAAGGCTGATCGGATTCAAAAAAATCGCACCTTATCCTCTCCAGGGCACCTCCAAGCAATTCGAGGCGCCTCCATAAAGGCCACATGTCAACAGCAGACGTAAATCCAATCCTCGCAGCTCATCCAAGCGCTGAGGCGCCTCCATCATCCCCAGGCGCCTCCAGTGCCTTTACGCCGAGGCGCCTCCTGCGCCTCTGGCTTTGAGGGGTCTCCATCCATCTAAGCTGCCTCCAACACCTCTAGATCCAAGGTGCCTCCATTCAATAGAGGCACCTCCAATGCTTCTAAGCACTGTTCATCCTAAGCTACTTTTGTTCTAACTCCTACAAAATACGTTAGTATAAAATACATGCAGCAACGAAATTAACACATATTATTAATGCATGACAAGTATGACTTAGACATTATCTAAGTCTAGTCTGATCTCAGCTTAGACTTCCAAGTTGGATCTAAGATGGATCAATGTCCAAGTCCCAATTGGGACTCGTCCTCACTGGATCTCTCCCATTCAGTGCTTATCTTACTTACCATTTGCCGAGTAACCTCCTTGACGTCCGATCTCTAACTCACCAGGTCTTCCTACCAGAATCTCACATATGGACTTTAGCCAATCGTCTGGTCCTCTTTGACCCGACTGGACTTCCTGTCAGCTGTCTGACCCAGCTGGACTTTTTGTCAATCGTCTGGTCCTCTCTGACCCGACTGGACTTCGGCCTAGTGTCGGTCCTCTAGATCCATCAAGTTAGTTAATCTGCACACTTAGCTCAACTTGTTAAATAACACGAGTCCAACTTTAACCTGTTGTCATACATCAAAAATCCTGAGTTAGATTGTAAATGTCAACTGCACCAACATTTATATTGTAGCAGCTACAAACTCGTAGTTGCTACAACACAAACTTCACGTTGTAGCAGCTACGAGCCCATAACTGCTATAATGTTATTTAACAAATACACACTTAAAATTTGATACAAAAAAATTAACATCATGCGAACGCTATATCATAACAATAACATCTTATCACTATTTTTTTTAATAAAAATATGTAATTTGAATTTTGTCAATGATTTTACATAGACCACAATATCACACTTGCACCAACCAGTTTTTGTCTGATATAATTTTTTGTCCAACTCTAAATCTATAAGCTTTCATATCAGCTTGGCTAAATTCGATTGATCTTTGAAATATCAAACTCTCGACATAACACATCACAAAAAAAACATAATCTAACCTACAAGAAAACATTTTTTAACTTGTATAAACTTAATTGCAATCAAGAATATGATGTAGCAGCAAATACTTACGATTTATTTTGTGTGGGCCATTTACTTTAATCGTTTGAAACTCTCTTTGGGAAATAGGTTCTAAACCTTGATGTCACATCACAAAGTATGAGCCATTTAGACTCTTAAAAAACCCCACGTACACGTAAATGACATTAGTAATCAATACCTATTGAAAGCTAAGAGGAAAAAAGCATGTATAACATAATACTTACAGTTTTTTCAAAGATAGCAGTATAATTTTTCTGTAGCGCCGAGAGAGTTATAATAAATTATTTTACCTTCGTCCAGGTCTATGACCATTAGATGTTAATGATCATCTTTGTTATTAAGAGGACAGAAGATATATCTAATGACCATATTCATCAGTTTGAGCAGATTGTTGCAATACATCGAAATCCAAGCTCTCATACATATCTTCTGTAAACAAGATTCATATTTAGTGGATTAAATCCAAATAAATATCAGCTATGATTAGTTCAGGTAGTCAAATACTTACAGCAAATCCAACCCCACAAAATATGGATGGGTAGTATGGTGTGTCAGAGGCTTTGTCTTCATTTGCTATAATTGTAAAATATGCATTGATGCAATCGCCATGGATGTACTGAGTCTAATCAAACACTGTCATTAAATCTGTTATATCTAATGAGAAAATAGAGTTGGACCATACTGGAAGCGTCGTAACCCTACATAAACAAAAAAATATAATAATAAATTATTGCTATTATTATTGAATAATATTCACAACTTCTACAATTATAGTAGCTACGAAAAATTATATTCAAATATTTTTCTAGATTTATACTAAAATTTAACATTCAAATGTATTATTGTCAATACAACCTGAAAAAAATAAAAACAATATTATTCTTATTTTAATATACAACCTTACATAAGACTTCAACAAAATTAATCATCATTGTTTTACATCCTTATGTAACTACGCTACCAACCAACTCACTCTAAGTGCCTGAGCTTCAATAATGTATCTGCTACCACATTATCTTTATTCTTCTTAAAACATGTCTTCTCTTGCTGAACAAATGCATACACAAACATGTCATTGAGGATTAACAACAACAAAAATTAACTACAATCAACTCTACCTTGAATATTTTGGATTTGACCTTCTCAATCTCGGTAAGCTTCTTTTGTTGATTTGATGAAACTATGGTAGTATTAATTAATGAAACTAGAGCAGCTATGTTTAATGGGACAGGGGCTTCTACAAAGTCATGCTGAATAATCTCCTTGCCTTCCTCTTTCCCCTTGACTTTTTGTTTTCTATCAGTTCTCTTTCTCTTGGGGGCTTGTTGAAATTTAAAAGTCGATAGTAGACTAGTACTCTTTCTAGCACACATCTTCATTTTATACATTGTTGCCAAACTAGGCTCTATGGCCTCTTTATTCGGGGTAGGGGTTGCTCCTGCCTCTTCTGATACCTTGTTTTGCAGCAATGTTTTGAGCTCTGTAATTTTATCTTGTTGTTCATCTATAATTCTGTCTTTTACTACTAAAATTCTATCATTTGTAGCTATAGTCTAGTCCTTCTCAACAATGCTAATGTCAACATCACTAGCACCCTTCTCAATTAAATCAACAAACTACTTTATTTTTTTCTCCTTCTCTTCATTTTCCCTGTTCAACTCAGAAACCATAGTATGTATCTCAGTAAGGGAGTAATCTTTTACTTTGCAATATTGGCATTCAATTTCTTCCTGACCATCCTCTATTACAGGCTCCTAAACATCCTTTGCTTGCTCAGGAAAAGCTTCAATATTGGCAAAGTGCTCTGCAATTTGATCATCAATTTGCTCTTTCACATCTACTAGAAAATCAGTTAATTGTAGATGTTCCTCTAAATCTGATGGAACCAAAGTTACTATTATTTTTGATGAAGGTAGCTAGACAATCATCTTCTTTATTGTAGATACATGTGAGATTATCCAGTTCCATCGCCCAATTCTTGGAAGGGCAAAGTTCGTGTGTGGATCTATGATTCTTAAGTGTTCACACATCCAAACTTGCAATACAATAAGTATGATTATAAATTTTAAATCAATGAAGTTACAATATAATTTAACAACTTATAGTAAGTAGGTGTGCAAATTCTTTCAGCATTGGAGTTTGATTTCCCTCAAGGCCCAGTGGCTTGGGCCTTAGTGAGAGCATCACACTAATGCCCTCAATCTGCGAGCTCATATAGTCACATACAATCTTACACCAATTATATCTACTTATATTTTCAAAGTCATCTACACAATCAACTAGTGATTTTACTGGTAGTCTAGATATACTACTAGTAGTAGTAAATAACACGCATATAAAAAATACAAAATAACAAGTTAACAAAACAAAACATCATATTCAGGAGATGGTTGTTTGCTGATGTTGATCAACTTCTTCTCTACTTCATTCTTTGAACACTCCCGGTCCATGAAATATTGAAGGTAGAGTAGGGTGGAGGTTGCATTCAGCTACAAATTAACCTCATCCCCATGATCTGGAAGTCCTAGAATCAGTGCAACATCTTTTCTTGTGAACCTAATCTTCTAATTTGGAAAGATGAAACACTTAGCTTGGTAGTCTCAATTGTCAAATATATTTTGTACAAGACCTCTGATGTTTGCAATATGCAGTATGTCTAGGGCCCGGGCAAATGGACTTCTACTTAGCAAATCCAGCTGTCGATCATTTGGTTTTAGTGCTTTTATGAATGACTTAAACTGGGGGACGTTACTTTTCCATTGTGTTTTCTTACAATATGCACGAGAAGTAGAGCTTTTATGGGAGGTAAATCTGTAAACAAATAGTTAATATTTTGGTTATACATTACAATTTTAGTTTTAAAAAAATAAAATGATAATTCAACTAGTTTTGACAAGAACATTGTAACATCATGCAATTATCATAGTTGCTATAACGTGGTTACAACAGACACAACATTATAGCAGTTGCGAAACCGTAGCTACTACAAAGTAGTTGTAACCAGTACTTTGTAGCAGCTACAGTTCTGTAGCTGCTACAACATGGTTGTAACCTAGCTGCTACAACGTTGATGTTGTAACAGCTGCAGAATCGTAACTACTACAAAGTGGTTGTAACCAGCACGTTGTAGCAGCTACTAGCCCATAGCTGCTACAACGTGATTATAACCTAGCTGCTACAACATTGACATTGTAGTAGCTGCAGAACCGTAGCTACTACAACATGGTTGTAAACAACACGTTGTAGCAGCTATAAGCCCGTAGCTGTTACAACGTGGTTAGACTGGAACAAGAAGGTTATAGCAGCTATGGTTTCGTAGCTGCTACAACATCCTAAATCCTAAAAGAAGACAGGTGCTGACAGTTAAAAGTTTGATAGTAGAATATGAGTACGTACATGCAGATGAAGGGCCGCAAGCAAGCTAAGGGAGGCGAGGTGACACCGAGGGAGTTTATCAGCGAAGAACAGTGAAAGGCAGTTTGGCAAGCTAGCGGCCCCTTGGAGAAGAAGCTTGCATCGGCTATGCTTTGCTTGTGGTGGATGAGCAGAAGGGCGTCATCGGTAGGAGCGAGAGCCATGGAAAACAACGGCAAAAGGTTTAGGGCGAGAGCGTCTGAGCGAGGGAGCAACTAAGAGAGGAAAATTAGATTTGGGAAAAAGATTTGAAGGTTTTGATCGAAAGGTAGGCGGTCGAAGAAGAGAGAGATTAAAAGAAACTTGAGTTGGCAATGTTGACGAGGTTAATTTTGATGGGGCGCTGCTACAGTAGGAAAATAATAATAAAAAAAATATTAACGTGGCGCGACTACAATGACTATCGTGCATGATCGCGCACGATCGTGCATGAAGCGTCGGGCAAAGTAACATTTCTATATATATATAGAAATGTTAAATGGATTCATATTGCCTGTAGCGTAAAGTATTTGCGTAATTAATCAAGCATTCATGAGTCATTTCTTAACTACGGTGCATTATGGATTAATTTTCTCAGATGAAAATACAACTCTAAAACATTGGTGGTAGAGCGATGTGTCGTTTATTTTTATAGGATTAAAAACTAATTCAAAGAATTAGATACCTAAATTTAAAAAAAAATAGCGAAAAAGTTTTTTTTATTAATTTAAGTTAGTTGTTGAATTATTTATAAAAAGAATTTATTTTATTGGTAAAAAAATATTTTTAATTTCTAGTTCTAATGAATAAATAAATTATTTTTTAAAATAAAATTAGATCAATAAATAAATTTTATTTTATTTTATTTTAAAAAACACTTAGAAAATGTTTATAAATGTTAATTTGACCTTACGAAGGATACAGAAGCCATGAGGCCTCAACATCTGACCAGAAAACCCGATACTCCGATCGCCGCCGCTGCCGCCGCCTCCTCTTCCCTGCAATGGATTTCTCCTCTCCAGTATCTCAAATCCCCTACTTCTAACCCTTCTTCTCCTATCACCACTCCTCTTCCGCCGCCGCCTCCCGAGTCCGGCCGGCGTCGCTCCCGATTTATCTCCCACGCCGACGCCGTCCGCCTCATCAACCGCCAGACCGATCCTCAGCGCGCCCTCGACCTCTTCAACTCCGCCGCCTCCCAGCCCGGCTTCTCCCACAACCACACTACCTACTCCGCCCTCCTCCTCAAGCTCGCCCGCCACCGCCGCTTTTCTGCCATAGACGCCCTCTTCCACCGCATGTCCCTCGAGCCCTGCCGCTTCCACGAGCCCATCTTCCTCCGCCTCATTCCCCTCCTCTTCCGTGCTTCCCTCCCCGACAGGGCCCTTCACATCTTCCTCTCCACCATCCCCCTACTCGTCCGCCGCAAACCCTCGCTCAAGGCACTCGCCATCTGCCTCGACGGTCTCGTTGAATCCCAACGCTTCGAACTTGCCCAGGAGCTTCTTTCCGACGCCAGGTCCCGTTTCTCCATCGTGCCCAACACCTGTGTCTGCAACATCCTCGTCAAGCACCATTGCCGGAGGGGAGACACCACTGCCGCCTTCCGTATCCTTGAGGAGATGAGGGCGTCAGGATCGGCAAAGCCCAATCTTATCACCTATTCCACGCTGATGGGCGGGCTGTGCAGAGACGGCAAGCTGAAAGATGCCTTCGAGCTGTTTGAGGAAATGATTGACAAAGACAAAATCGTTCCTGATCCATTGACATATAATGTGCTCATTGATGGCTTCTGCAGAAGTGGGCAGGTCGATAAGGCGAGAAAACTCTTTGCGTTTATGAGGAACAATGATTGCGAACCGAATATGTACAATTACGCGACTCTAATGAATGGCTACTGCAGGGGAGGCAGAGTGGAGGAAGCAAAAGAGTTGTTTGTGGAAATGGGGAACATTGGATTGGAGATTGATGCTGTCACATACACAACTTTGATCGGTTGTCTTTGCAGAGAGGAGAGAGTTGATGAAGGGATTGAATTGGTGAAAGAAATGAGGGAGAAAGGGTGCAAAGCTGATGTTGTTACTTACAACGTGGTGCTCAGAGAACTGTGCAAAGTGGAGAAGTTTCAGGAGGCAATGGGTTTGCTTGAGTGCTTACCGTATGAGGGTGTGAAGCTCAATGTTGCGAGCTATAGGATTGTCTTGAATAGCCTGTGCACTCAAGGGGAGATAGAGAAAGCAGTTGGGCTTCTTGGTTTAATGCTTGGAAGGGGATTCATGCCACATTTTGTGACCTCCAACAAATTATTGCTTCAATTATGTGAGATTGGAAGGGTAGCTGATGCAACTATAGCATTATATGGATTGGCAGAAATGGGTTTTATGCCTGAGATTGCTACGTGGGCTAAATTTGTCGAATGTGTGTGCGGGGAGAGGAAATTTAAGAAGGTTATAGAATTGCTTGATAGCATAATTACAGAACAGCGAGTTCTGTGATTTATTTTGTGAAGATGTTGTTTCCTTTGCCATCCTGTGATCCAGATAGGATAATTTGTATAGCAAAAGCATGAGTCACGTTATTTGTCATTCATTGTGGTGCTCCAGGAAACAATAAAACTTTGATCAATATATTCAGTATTCATATTGACTTGAGTTGATTAATGTCCAGAGGATGATGAGAAATTCACTTTCTTGCAGTCTTTGTTCGTTGACCATTCCTTGGGCAAGCGCACCACATACTTTACTGAAATATAATAACAAGATGATAGGAGTGACTAGTTCGTACAGATCTTTTTTCACAACTCTGGCTAGTAGATCACTGAAGAATTCTCACAAGTGATTTGATTCCGGCTAAGCCACTTGATGACACAATCATTCTCTTGGGTGCAATATTTGATGAACTTTATTAGCTTGTGATGGTTAACTTCTTTGTGTGACTGGAAGAAGAATTTGAGATCATGTACCTTATCAGTTTTCATTGTAAGTGGTGAATGCGTTTTTCGATTTCAACACCTTGACAACTACTTTACAAGCTAAGCTACAGCCTACATAGCAGCACCATTCAGTTTTGAGATATGATGAAAATATGGATCTATTAGTCATACATTGTTGCCCCCTTGAACTCAATAATGGATATGGCAAAACAACATTTTGATGGAATATTTCCATCCGAGATTTGGATCAGGATGAGACTTTGTTTGCTCTTGAGGGGATATGACAAGTGAAATTGGTGAACGAGTTGATAGTCAGCCTCAATTTATTTGTTGTTGATGTGTGACCTTGTGAGCTATTTGCACAGCATTTTTATTACCATAGAAGAATGGTGTGAAGTCGATGGATGAGTTGATCGTCAACCTCGATATGTTTGGTTCTTGATGCATAACCTTGTGGGCTATTTGCACAACATTTCTGTTACCATAGAACAATGGTGTGGAACAAATATCAGTAGAGGAAATTTCTATTGTTGCGTCACTTGATCAGGATTTGTTAAATCACACAGTTGTGAAACTCAGGATCCGGATGACTCCTCTGGGGCCTTGCAGAGTGGACAAGCTATTGAAATAAATTTCTGAAAGCTTTTCGGTGCATTTGGTTTGTTTGTGAGCAGGATCATAGGTACATGCTTTTACACTTTGCAGCTCATAAATTAGTGAAGTATCTATGCTTTTGAGTGTATCAGATTCCTTGGTATAAAGCAGATAGATGACATATTATTTAGCATCTTGTGCGGTTGCATTTGTAGATGGCATTCTGTTCCAGTCTAATTTGATTTCTGAATAATTCTTTCAAAGACATCCTATCACTCTAAAGAATTTCAAAGTTTAGTGAATTGTAGATTAAATTGTGATGAAAATTAGATTCATCTACTAGCTTTTAGGATGTCTTTCGAGTGACAATCCTTAGCATTCTTAATTTAGCTTTTGCATAAAAAATATTTGCATGGCAATTTATTAACTCAACTGCCTACTAGAATATGCATACTTGGGTCTACTAAATAAAAATTCAAGCAGTATGCTATTTAGGAGAATAGGCACCATGGTACATTTGCTTGAACTTTGAAAACCCTTTAATTTTTATTTTCTTTCTTTTTTTAAAAAGAAAAAATCTTGGTTCCAAGCTTGTTGATTCAGCCCACAGAATCTGCTTGGTTTTTATGGGTTGCTAGGTTCACTTGGCTTGCTCAGTTTGTCTGACTAATTTGTCTCCTCTAATACATCCCACTAGCCCAACTCATTCATTCTAGTTGGTTTGCATGATTTGCTCTACCTATATGGTTTGGTAGGCCCATTAGACCTACTCGAACCATCAATATCACTTAGATAGTCTAACCTGTTTGATTTGTTCATACTATCAATCTTGCGCAATCCATGATTTAATTATGGAGTAAATAATTTTTTACTTTCGATGCATATCACTTATTTCCACAAAGCTTTTAACTCAAAATTTATCTAACATATATTTTTAATGATTAAATAAGCCAATATGACTCATATATGATTGATAAATTGATTGTTTTATAGTGTTTTTAGTTAATACTAATGGTAAGGCAAGAAATAAAATAGTTCCTAGGGAATGCCACAGAGTAAGAAAGAGATTAGAACATATATTGGACAATTTGGTTCATCAAATTAAATATATAGGGTTTTGTTTTTTTATGTTTGGTGTATATGGAGACATCATAAACAATAGACATGAAAGAATTAATTTTTACAATACTCAACTTGCTATGTCTATCCAACTTGGCTCAGTCAGCTTGCCATTTAGTCCAGCCTGCCCAACATGTCAAGTTCACTAGGTTCATTTGTGGCCTGCTTAATACGCCTCACCCTACTTGATCATATAGGTAGAACTTCAAGCATACTACCCTTACTGCCGAACTAAATACAGAGTTCCAAGATCTTTGTTTCTTTCTCCTCGTGGCACTTCACTATTGACCAAACCAACATAGTAGGTAATTAAATATAGTATCTGTAAGTTTTTTTCACTATTCTTCCTTCCTATGCAATGTTTAGAAGATTAAGAAAAGCTTGGACCAATTCAACCAGTTAAAACTAGAATCACTGAATATTAGTTTACAAAGTTAGCCATGCTCCTGCTACAATTTGTTGGAAAATCACAGGGCTTGGGTAAATAAAGAAAAGTTTTTTATATTTTGCTGAAACATATTATGGTTGAAGACAAATGTTACATTTTTAAGGGCAGAAGGAGACATCTGATACTGTCTGTCCTTACCTAAACCAGATATTAATGTAAGGTGGTGGGTCAAGCCGGACTCTGTTGATGTTTGCCTGCAAATTGGAACAGTATTGCTTGGTGCCCAATTAAGATCCTTAACCATTCCGTTGCAATCTTTTCCTTCTCTGATAAGTCACCATCAGTCCTGAACCACACTGCATGGTGCAGACCCCACACCACACCCCATGCATCATGCATCATTCATCACTATTATTTTAATTGATTCATCAAGTGACCCTTTTACATGATCAAATTTTGAACAGTAAGGAAAGGAATCCTGTTTTCCTCAGAGACATGGAGTTAATTTAGGTGATGAGCAGCTCTAAAGCATTGGCATGTAGCCAAAAGAAGCCTCACTTTCTCAGATGACAGAGTTTTCACATGCATGCAAGGAGGGGAGGTACAGAAACCACCTATCTTCTTGTCAGATACAAGAATCCATGCTTTGAATTGATCATAATTACATGAATCCAAATAAATTCTCACCACTCATAATAATAATTAGGTGATCCATGCTCAATTGTCTGATCACCTATCAGTAACCCTATATACAAAAAACATGTTCAACAAAATATAGTTCCTTTATCTGAACATATATACACATTTATATATACATACATAATAATATCTGAACAAAGGGTCTGTCACACTCTCTTTCTCTCTACATCTCTTTAAATCACTTTTTATTGGAACATTTCATCTCTCTACGTCTCTTTAATTCACTTTTACTCCAAGTTTATTGTACCATGCCAAGTTAAAGCATTGAGAGCACAGGGTCACTGTTTAGGCATGCCAAGTTCTCTCTCATTTCCTTCTTGAATCTTTGTAAAGTTTACAGCTTTTTCAATCGCAGTGCGACTTTAAAGAATACTAACTCAGGAAATTAATGATTCAATTTGTATTTTTTATATGTATTTGACATTGCACGCCAAGTTCCAACTGAGCAGTTCACATTAAACATCATATTCCCTCAGTAATACCTATACATTAATATTCAGAAGCTTAATTCGTTGAAAATAACTGCAAGTTCTCATATTTTTGATGTATTTGGTCTTTAGCTTTATATGTTCCTGAAATAAATAAAATGATACTTGATGCAATTATGCCGTGCGAACATCATGCATGCATGTATGTATGATATTATACTCGATCATGGTTATATATAGTGGATTTTTGTTGCAGAATTGTTTGATAGTTAACATATTTTTCATAGCTTTCTTATGAAGGATAAGACTTCTCAAAGTAGTGCTTGAGCTTTAGCATTTCCTGGAAGGTGAATATAAGCTAAAGAATTCAAGTCCTGATGAAGTTTGAGGCATTGGAATTAGACTGCGATTGACAAAGATATGGGGGTCAAAAGGACCAACTTTGCTTTTTTTATTTGGGAGTTGCAAGATTCTTTTGCCAAGTATTTGAAGAAACAATCAATTGTTGTATTTATTGATGTATGAGACGATAACTTCATAATGTACTTATATATGTTCATCTATTGGTTTGACCTTGACCTTCATGAGACTTGTCCCTTAGAAGACTAAATGGGCAATAGCATTAAAAATTATTCTGAGTAATTAATCCTGATTCCCTTTAAATAGATGGAGCTCGCACAGTGATAGAGATGAACACATGCATGCAATAATATGCTTATACATAGCAATAAGAGGAAGTAGTGATCTCCATGAGCTCACTGTTGAAGAACAGCAGCTCTGGGCCTCCACAACCCACCCTCAAGTCCTCAACCTCCCTTCCTAGTTCCTACCTCACGGGAGACAGACAACTACAACTTGCCTTCATCTTTAACCTCCTTCCCGATCTCCCTCAGGAGACATGTATATATATAAATATACGCAACACACACACACCAATGCATGCATGCTCCAATCCCCACCACCATTGGAACACACCATGCATCTCCACTCTCTTCTAATTTCTTCTTGTTCTTCCTCTTCTTCTTCTTCAGTACTTTGTACCCACAGACTTTTAAGTGGTGGTCCATGCATTAACATGCCCACCCCTCCATCGATCGGCATGACCATTCGTCCCAGAGGACAGCACTGGACTGCACTGCACTGCACTACATGAATATGAATATATTGAAGTCACATGATGCAGAGGGAGGAGAAGCAGCAGCGGCCGGGTCCATGCACGCTTGGGGAATTGTGTTCTGTCAATTTATGTTCATTTCATCTCTGAATCTGAATTTTGGTCAGGGTACAGACCCGGATCGATCCTATAAACTCCACAATCCACTTAGCTATTGTATTCCAATGGGCCATTCCAAAAGACAAAGATCCACCCCTTTCTCTCTCTCTCCCTCTTGCTATCTTTTGTCCGGTTGCACGTATAATTAATGAAGAAGAAGAAGAACAAAGTCTCTAGCTAGCTTTCTCAACTATAGAATAACAGGAGGGGAATATTGTGGGGAGAAGATCAAGTCAATCTTCCTATGAATTAAGCTCATGAAGTTTGCTTGATTCTGGTGGTGGTGGTGGTGGTGGTGTAAATTAATGAGAGACAAAGTTTGATCTGCTGACTGCTACATGGTAGCAATCAATGCGAAAGATTGGTTAATGGAAAACCACGAAGGTCCTGCAACAAGTTAATTAATTGTAACTGTGTTCATTAATGGCTGGCTAGTAAAACCACAAAGGTCTTTGTTCTTTTGCCTCTCTTCATTTAATTCCAGCTGATCAGTCTTCGAGGAGGAGAAGAAGAAGAACATGGACGCAAGCATTGCATGGAGGACACGTTTAATAAGTTGAAGTAGCTGATGAAGAAGAGAAGAGAAGATGAGGTGATGAATCCAACAGTTACAGTCTTCATAATTAATTAACAACACTAGTACAGACTACCAGGCTACTAGTACAAATCGAAGAAGGAGGAATCGAGGAAGAAGATGGAGGAGGAGGAGGAGGTTATAATGACAATGAGATCCTAATGAGGGAATTAATCAGGTAGGTTTGTTCTTACCGAGGGTGTGCTTGTTGTTGTGCATCCAGACCTTGAGGACATGGCGTTTGATGGAGACCTCGTCGCAGAGCTGCTGGACGGCGGCTTCGTCCTGCTTCTGGATGCGCCACCCGACGCGCTCCGCGAAAGCGAGCATCTTGTCCTTCTGCTCCTGCGTGAACTTGGTGCGGAACCGCTTCCGGCCGCTTCCGTGGCTTCCCGCCGACGACGGCCCCATTCCCATCATCGCCGCCGCGTACGGGTCCTCCATCCCATGCTCCGCCTCCCGCTCCCCGCGCGACGTCGACGGCAGCAGCGCCAGGTGGTGCCTCTGCGGGGGCGCCGCCGCCATCGCCTGCGGAGGCGCCTGCACCGCCAGCGGCTGCTGCTGGTGGAGGTACCCCGGCGCCGCCGTGCGGTAGAACGGCGAGAACTGGTGGTGGTAGTATCCAACCGCTCCTCCTCCTCCTCCTCCTCCTCCTCCTCCGCTCCCTGTTTCGCGGCGGTGGAAGTTACGGTGGCAGTTGCAGGCGGCACAGCGGAGCGCGTCCAGCGTGCCCTCCTCCCCCGCCGCCAGGAACTCGCCGCACCCGTCCACCGCGTGACCGCCGATCCCCAGCGCGTGGTTCTTCAGACACTCCCTGTACTTCCCCCCGCCACCTCCCGCCTTCCGGCCGCTACTTCCGTTCCCCTGCTCCCCTCCTCCTCCCCCTCCCCCTCCCCCTCCTCCCTCTCCTCCCCCTCGAGGAGGCGAATTCGGGCTGGGTGCGTCGTAGCTGGAGCCCACCGGCAACCCCATCTCCTCCTCCGTCTCCTCATGCTCGTCAAAATCCATCACCTCCACCCCCTCACCTCACCTCACCTCACCGCACCTCACTTCGATGAGCTCCCTCACTTCATTACCGACCTTAACTCGCCTTGTTTAAGGGGATAAGACCGAGACGGAGAATAGCGCACGCCATCAAGCTCTCTCTGTGATGTCGTTATAAATCTCTCTCTCTACGAAGTGCATTAATGGAGGAGGGAAGGAGCTTATTAAGCTCCATCTCTGCTTAATGAACCCACGTCAATGGCAAGTTAAGTAAATTTGACCAGTCTTTTTTTTACAGCTTCCCTCTGCTGCTGAAATGACTGCATCCCTAAAAGCAGTAACCAAGAAATCAAATTCAATTATTATTATTATTTTAAATATTTTATTTTTTAAATCAATTAATCATGAAAATATTTAATTATCGATCACTAAAATAAATTTAAAAAATATTCAAAACATATGCTATTTCTCATGAGAGAGATTTAATATAAAAGATATAAAAATATTGAGGAAGTTCGAAATTTTTGATTCCATTCCTATCCAAAATATTCATCAACATCAAATATCAAAGTAAAAAAAAAAAAGACATTTTTTCTCCTTTACAAAAAACAATATTGTGGGATAGTAAGTTTACTCACTATAATCATTTGTTTACCCACTTAACTTCTTAATTTGGTCTTGTCCTCACTATAATATTCATTTGTTTACCCACTTAACTTCATAATTTCCGTGATTGTTAATCTTTTTTATTATGCTATATATCGACAAATTAATGAAAAGTACACTTCGAGGAATATATTTTTTTATTTTTTTTGCAAGTATTATAAAAAAAATATTATTTTGTCAGTATGAAAATAAATGGGAGAAGGAAGGGAATGGTTTCATCACCCTTTGACCAAGTACCACACAACAAGGACCGTTTGTATTTATTTTCATTTTTTACCTTTTAGTCCTCCCAAAAATTCATATTTAAAAAAAAACAATCGACCAACATTCTCCTAATGCGCAGTAAAAATTAATGTTAATAATTCAATTAGTTGGAGCTGAAAACTTGATTCCATTGGCTTTTTCCTCCACCCAACTTAACCTAATTCCGGGTCGGTTCACTTGGTGCGATTAGGTTGCATCCATCGGTTTCGGAAACTCCAATTAGCTCGACAACACAGGACAAAACGGATCAGGTTAACTTGGTCAGGTAGATCCGATTGAGTGTACGCATTCAGTGAGGGTGGTTAATTAGCCACCAAACTTGGGGTTTATTCTATTTAACGTGGCCCGGGCATGCATGCGCCGTGAGATATCTCACTTAATTAAATTGTTGATACTTGGAATTTTATTAATTCTTTTTTTATAGGGATTAATGCAATCTTTAGTATATTTTAATAATAATTTGTCTACTTAATTAACGAGAGTTTATGGACGCCCATAAATTTAGAAAATTATCAAAGACGCATCTGATAATTATCAAAAACGCACTTATTTGACTGATCTTTCCATTTTATTATTCTAAAGTTAATTTTTTTAATCTCTTTTCTTTCCTCCAACTAAATTTGTTTTTTATTTCTCCTGCAATAATCGCTGGGACTATTTTCTTAGTATAATATTTTAATACCTCAAAGAGATCGAAATAAATAAGGTTATCGTTGAACTCCTTGCAATCTTAAAAATTAATAGGACTTGAAAATAAATCTAATCAAATCTATCTAAATCTATTAGTAGATTTCAATCAAAATTTATTGATGGATCTAGACAGGTTTGATTGAACTCATTTTAAATTTTATGAGTTTTTGATACTATAAGAAATCTAACGGTACCCTCCATTACTTATTTAGGCTTCTCAAGAGATGTTAAAATATTATGCTATCTTTCAATTAGAACGAGTCCTAATCTTTGAGAAATTAAATCCATGCTGAACTTGATTTGAATCAGACCAAATTCGAAGGATCTGAATCAACACTATCACAAGTGCTAATGATTGTTATATAATAATAAAAAATAAAACACTCTTTCTTAATATTTTCACCAGTTCATTTCAAAATAAATATGAAAGTACAAATCATGAGTGATTACTAATTCAAATAATAATCGAAAAATGATAAAAACTTAAATATTAATTAGGATTTAATTTTTAAATTTTATAATGATAATATTTTATATATTAATCATTAGTTGGTAAAAAAAATATAGGTAAAAAAATTAATCGGAAGAAAATTAAGTCAGAAAAGAGATTAAAAAATTAACTTTAACGGGAGGAATTGAACGAAAATGCCGGACAAATTTTTACATGTTTGCTAATTACCAAAGTATGGTGGTAAATTCTCAAACTTACGCGTCGCCATTCATAAATTCCCGATTAATTAATTAATTAATTGGAGAAGGGTTGAGATGGTTGTGTCGGTACTTGGGAGCAAGTCATACTTCCAAATTACACTAAACATACTAACGAAACCATAAATATATAAATAAAAAAAAGAAAATTAATAATTACTTGTGATATATTATGAATTTCTCACTTCCAAGACTTGTCATTTGTCAAGGACTTGTATACGGTTGCTTTCTTTCCTTTGCCACATACTTTAAATTTATTCTTAAATATTGGGCAATTCAAATTTGGTGATGTGACCATTCAAATTCCGTATAAAATTCGAGAAATAATAGTATACAACGAAGAAAATATTTTTTTTTCTCTTCTAGCTAAGTGTCAAATCCTTGATGGGACGCATGATTCATGACTAGATCGAGTATGTGCGTGTATATATTTATAAGCAATTCGCAACTCGAAATTTAGTGTAGAAATAATTTTGTCATTTCGACAACTCAAATGAATTATATATTTATATTTTACAATGTTGTTCATGCATGAATACACATTTTAATATACATATGCAAATTAACAATAGAAGTAACCAAGTGTTTATAGTTTATTCCTTGTTTGTTAAGTTGTTTATGTTCTTCAATATTCTCTTTATTAATTAGATAATAAGTAAATAAAATGGAGAGAAATACAGACCAAGAAAGCTACCTTTGTTCCTTTTTCCTTCAAAGAAACAAGAGAAAGAAAAAAAAACAATTAATATTTTCTAGTCTATCCACTTGCTTTCCTTTGGCATTTCTTCCTACTTCACTTTCAATCTTTCATAGATGAAAAAAAAAACTTTTAATTCAGAAGAATGTAGAATATCAATTCTAAATATCATAGCTGAAATTGAATACTCTTTCTTATTCAGTGAAAAGTATACTTGTTAATCTCTTCCCTCCAACTCAAAGTTAAGAACAGGGTTGATGTGGAATGATAATATTGCTGCAGAAACACAAAGGAAATCGTACTGTGATTGTTTGATGCGACTCCACCCTTTAACTTTGCCGTACCTCCCCTGTCTATTAATTGAAACCAAACACCAACTCCCTTATCTCTCTCAGCACACAGACATCATCAATTAAATGTTGCTGCTGGTTGATTTCTATTTGATGCAGATTAGTGCAAACTGGTCTGAGTGAATCAGATATGGGAGATCTGATGATCTACACGCTGTGGTGGTGCAGACTGCAGGGAATCACTGTAGCTACAGCAGATGGGTGCTCCTCGTGCTTGCTCAGGAGAATGACTGTCATAACCTACACCCACAAGCAAACCAGCGAGTATTGTGCAGGGAGTTATATATATATATAAATATTCAAACCATGCCCTGTTAGAAAAAGAAAGTATTAATAGGGGTGTAATCTGGTGAAATGCTACATATTAAATGGATATTTTCCTGCATGCTTGACTAAAACTCTTTTCTTCTTCAGCTTGAAATTAAATTTCTAGGGCTTGTTTTTTGTGGGGAGAAGAGAATGATGTTGGATGTGGACCAGACGAGAGGAGAAAAAGGCATCGACCGTGAATTCCATCTCTCTTCCTTGCAGCCTTTCTTTCCCCCCTCTGCTTTTCCTATTTACCCTTTAGTTTTCTACTCCCTCCTCTCTCTCTTTCTGCCCTTTGTCTCTAGTTGGATGGATGATGCTTCCATATTCCTCTTTTTCTACCCCATGCTTTCCCACTAACTACTGTTACTTGATGAATTATCAAACTTTTTGATCACTTCGTATTTGAGCCTCTGGTTGAAACAATTAATGGGGTGATCAGCGTTCAACAACCTTCTTTGAATTTGTTTCCTGCATGCATGTCCACCATGCACGTACGTAGGTACGTACGTCCCAGCAGAGAAACAAGATTTGAAGCATGGGCATGCAGTCCCTGAAACATATTCACTACCTACCCACTTCAATTCGATTTCATACAGTGTACTGCTGAGTGAATTAGTGTGTGAGAGAGAATTAAATTTGGTGTATTGAGTGGTCAGTGCCAAGTTTGGCTTGGCATGCTTACCGTGTGCTTTCCCCTTTAATTTCCAGCTCCATCGAAACTTGCTGATTCCAATGTTGCTGCAGAGTACTGATCACTGGGGTGTTCCTTTATTTGATACCTGAAATAATGATATTAACGTATTAGAACGAGTATTTCTGAATTTGATACGAGAACAAGTCTGGTGGGAATTAGTCTTCAAGCACCTATCTACACTTCTATAATCTGAACGTCAGAACCTAACTCAATCCAACACACCAAACAAAGAAATTAAAAAAAAAAAAAAAAATCAAGTCAAAGCGGAACCTAACAGTCAAACTTATGCATGGTAGTTGGAAAGCACAAAAAATAAGCTTAGTTCTTGCATTGTATACTACCGTTCAATGCTGTACTTCTTTGTTTGCATCATGGAATTCTTCTGCTAACCCATCGATCGATCAAATAGACTGCCATGGATGCACCAAACTCCATCGGACAGAGCCTCTTGGGCAAGCACCATCCACTGAGCCGATCGACCAGTAAAAGAGGCATTTTACAAGCTGTCTCCGGCTGCTTGAGAAGGCTTCTTGAAGCAAGTAATTATCACAAGTTCCTGCGAAATAAATCTAGTTGCTTAAGTTTCATTTTCTTGTTATGCTTGTTGCCTCATACTGAACTTTAGTTTGGTCATGGTTTTCTTTGCCGCTAAAAATTCAGGGAAGTATGAGTCTGGACCGTCCGAAGCAGAGGAGAGAGTCCGGTCATGGATCTATGCTCTGGCTCAATCTGAAAAGAACCTAGCATTTGAATATGTTCAGTCTACTGAAAGAGGTAAGTTCTGTAGAGAAAAACATACCATGCTAGATATACTGGAGAAACTGCTCCCCAAAATGATTCTGTTTTCTGATATATACACATATATAGATGAATAAACAAATTGAACTTGTTAGCAGAATAAGATAGCATATGTGTGTGTCTATTCATTTTGCATCAGTAAAATAACAGGGGAAAAAAATATGAATCAACTGAAGGAAGAGATTTGAGTTTTAGTCCACTTCTAGCAGGTTTTATGCTTTTAACTAAGCAGACATTCTTTTGTTCAAAGCTTGACTTGTTCTCTTCCTTATTTTGTGGTTGCTCTCCAATAAAAGAAAGGAAAGGAAAAGAAACCAAAGGAAAAAGAATTTCATTCCTAACTTTACCGTGACTTCTTCAATACAGAGGGAAGAAGAGTGATTTAGCTCCAAATTGGATCCACTAAATTTAGATGATTTCTTTTCCTTCAAAAATTTTAGTAGGGTAAACGAGAGAAATGCATCAAATGAATTTCTACTCAATTTCATCACAGTAACCCCACATTAGTGTAAACGAAAACATAGAATCTAGAAGAATTCAGTACTGTGTTTGATCACAAAGAACTTGTCTCTGAGTATTATTCGCCACGTCTATATGCAAATCATATTTCTGCACAAATCTATCAGAAAAATAGGAGGTTTTAATGAGCAACCAATGAGACAATCATCTTTGATGATCAAGATAATAGTTCTTTAAGTTATAGATGCATGCACCAGGAATTAGATTTGATCCAAATGATCTTGGCTAGATCATTGCTCAATGACAAACCTTTCACAATTTAGCCAGTTCTGAATGATTTCCATTCTATTTACTGGATGATCCCTTAAGTGAAAATGAAACCTGATGAACAGACGCAATGCATATCAAACCTACAACCACTGCATGTGCAGCCAGAATCATACATTTCGATATCTGGTATCAAACTGTGTAATTCTATTTATGAGTAAATGGTGCATTCAGATTGAATCTGCACCTATATAAACAGTAATCTTCAAGAGGATAATACACCGCAATTTTTTTCCTTCCAATTCCTCAAATTTACAAGGTTAGCTAATGAAAGACAGAGCTGAACTAAAAGTGTATCTATCTATCAGTTTCTTATAAATAACACAATAAAACATAATAAATCACAAGTTATCTGAAGAAAAAAATTGATTAGCAATTTTAAATACTGAATGTCAATCCTTATGCAGGCTTGAGCTTCAAGGAAGCAGAAAGTAGACTGAGGGAAGCAGGAAAAAACATCCCTATTGACCATAATTTCTCAAGCTGGTGGCAGCTCTGGTGCACGGCTTTTATCAACCCATTTAATATGATTCTTGTTGTCATGGCTGCACTTTCATACCTAGCATCTGATAATGCCAACGGAAGCATTATGCTCATTCTGGTTTTGACTAGTGTAGGCATCCGATTCCAACAGGTACATAACATAACCTTAGGAAGTATGTCAATATCAATCTTCTAGAGCACTTCATGCAAGAAAAGCCTGCTGTCTTTCATATACTGCATTAATGCTACCAAATTATAGACCAATAAAACAAGTCGTATGGCAGGACTATAAGAGTTCAAGAGCAGCCATGCAACTCTCTGAATATTTGAGATCACAAATCAGAGTGCAGAGATGTGCTGGAAGAATCATTCAGAAAGAACTAGTAGTACAAATTGACTACAGAGACATTGTACCAGGTGACATTATCCATTTTAGCCCTGGGGATCTTTTTCCCGGTGATGTAAGACTACTGATATCCAAAGATTTGATTGTAAGGTAAAATAGGTCAGATTATTTTTTTTTCAGGATTTATTTACCAAATTATGCTATTTATAGCTACCCATCAAAGCCACCACATTACATGATACTTGCCTAATCATTGAACAGTCAGTCCTCATTAACAGGAGAGTCAGGAACCATGGAGAAAATAGCAGATATCACAGAAGTTAGGAGCACTCCCTTGCTAGAGCTAAAGAATGTATGCTTTATGGTAATGTTTGACAACTCTCTACATGTTATTGCATCTTCTAATGCCAAATACTTCTGACTATATGTATTAACAAACAAAACCAATCCTAGGGAACAAGTGTGGTCTCTGGATGTGGAACTGGATTAGTTATATCTACAGGTTCAAGGACATATATGAGTACAATATTTTCCACAGCGTGGAAAGAGAAACGAGAAGATACCTTTGATAATAGTGTTCGGTCTGTATCATATTCACTCATTTGCCTCATGGTTGTGGTAGTTCCAATAATGGTCCTATCTGATTATTATGCTTCACATAATTTGGGCGAGAGCATCATCTTTGGGATCTCTGTAGCAGTAGCACTGACTCCACAAATGTTTCCTCTTATTGTAAATACGAATCTTGCTAAAGGAGCCATTGCAATGGCCAGAGACAGATGTATAGTTAAGCGGCTATCTGCCATACAGAACATGGGAGCTATGTAAGTTTGAAATTTCAGTGATTCTTAATTCCACCTAAATGCAGACAAGTCTATATATGCATTGTGGCATGTTAAAGATTGTTTTCAACATGTTCTGCAACTGTTTAATATTGAATATTTATTTTTCAAATAAAAAAAGAAGAAAAACAATGATGCAACACTAAAACGAGCAAGTTTAGTTTCTTTTCTTCTGTTCGCAAACATTTAGTATATAAATATGTGACTCGTATTTGTTTTCTTGAGTGAACTTTTAACCTGGCTTTCCAGTTTCCACAATATGCTCTTAGTCAATGTTCTTGAACAAATGTAAAGATCAAATAGCATGTCCAACAGGTTGCACAGGCTAACAATTTTGTGTGGATATATATTTAGGTTTAGTGAAATGTTATTTTACTTCTGCAAACCAGGTACCAGCATGCTAGGCAAATGCTATACAAGTCTGTGTGCATTCAGCTGCACAGGATTAACTCAAAACCAAAAGCAAGCCAGCAAACATTCAAAGTGCAGAAAGAAGAAAATTTAAAACAGATAAGAAATGCACAACCAACAATAAGTTAATTTTCTGTATGCCAATGACATGACGGCTGAAAGAAACAAAGCAATAACCATTTAGATGAAGAAAACAAACATCAACTTATTGACTTTTCCATGCTGTAATGAGCTAAGTTTTCATTTTACACCATCTGACATACAAACATTTCCACCATCAATTTCTTATAGATCTATGGGTCAGAAATTAACTAGTATGTCTTCTTATATATCAAGCATCCTTCATGTGGTTTAAGATATCATAAAAGGAAAAGGTTTCAATTGCTCGTAATTGTTTCTCAAGATTGTTTGTTATGTATGGGCTTCTGTTTTCAACCAGGCCCATGAACAGAAGAATGTACATGCATGAAGAACTTGAGATGATCATCCTCCATTGTAATATTTGTGCTAGAACTTCACAATTCACTCCTGTCCTCCCATATCACACGACCTTTATCATGTTATAAATTGTTTTGGCAACTAGTACATGTTTTATTTTGTAAGTTATCATGGTGAAATTTGAGAAATATCAGCACAAGCATTTACCAAGTGTAGAATTGTCTGTTGAAAAATAGAATATATTATGCATTTATACAAAGGTATTATCAGCTATTAACCATTGCTCTCTTGAAATGTGAAAGATATTAAACTATTTCCACTTCACGATTTTTTGCAGGGATGTTTTGTGCATCGATAAAACTGGAACACTAACAACGGACTGTGCGCTGATGGTACATCATTTAAATAGTTTTGGTTTTTCAGATGAAAGGGTACTGAGATTTGCATTTCTAAATTCATTCTTCAAAACTGAACTTAAAGGTCCTATAGATGATGCAATTCTTGCGTATGCATATATGAATGGCTACAAATTCCAAGTGTCCAAATGGAGAATGATAGAAGAGATTCCATTTGATTTTAGAAGAAGAAGGATGTCTGTGATCGTCGAGGGAGAATTAAACAACATAAGGGATCAAAAAGGCTCCTACTTGAACACAGCCAAATACGTCATAACAAAAGGGGCACTTGAAGAGGTATTAGGTATCTCTACCTTAATTGAGCACAATGAGAAAGGTGTAACATTGATTTTGACTTCAGAAGAGCGAAAAAGAGTTCTTCAGAAAAGCGAAGAACTGACCAATGATGGCTTAAGAGTTTTGGGAGTAGCAATAAAGAGGACAAGAACAGTACGATCTCATCTCTCCTTTCTAGTTGATATATAATTTGTTAGGACAACATTTTGAAAAGTTTGACAGACTGTCAGTTTAATTGAAACATCCTGGACATATTGTATTATTAGGCTCAACATTTACGAAAACTTAAGTTCCTGAGAAACAAGCTTTGAATGAGTCATAATTAATATTCAATATTCATGATAGTGAGAAAAGAGATTGTGATCCACTATCTATAACCATCATGTATCCAATATCATCTTGAAACTATTGTTTAGGGTAAGGGATTATCTCCAATTAACTAATAAGGCATCATAAAAAAATCAATACAGGACCATGTAAAATGATACAGTTTTTTTGTCATTTACCAAACATTTCCATAAAGAATAATAAATCATAAGTTGTCATATACTAGCGGAGTAAGAAACCAAACACTATTGTAGCAGCTTAAGATTTCTCTTCTCCAGAAGTGGGTGGAAGTCATAAAATCGATAATTTTATAGATTAACCTTATTCATGATTATGATCTGATAATGCCAGAACCATCCTAAATAAAAAAGTTGAGGGTTATGACAGGCATAGACAACTAGTGTCAATATTTGTCTAAACTTATGAATGAGATATTTGTCTAAACTTATGAATGAGTCATAACTCTAATTGCAGATGACTACAGATGAAGAGATCAGTCATTCACTAGTAGAATCCGACATGATTTTTCTTGGCCTCATTTCCTTCTTTGATCCACCAAAAGAATCAGCTAAGCAAGCACTCTGGCAACTAGCTGAGAAGGGAGTAAAAGCAAAAGTGTTAACCGGTGACTCACTTTCTCTAGCCATCAAAATTTGCAAAGAAGTTGGCATCAGAACTACTCACGTGACAACTGGTCCAGACCTTGATGTTCTTGATGAAACTGAATTCCATGAGGCTGTCAGAAAAGCCACATTATTGGCCCGTCTTACTCCAACTCAGAAGCTTCGAGTAGTTCAGTCACTGCAGAGAGTAGGAAAACATGTCGGTTTTTTAGGGGATGGAATAAATGATTCTCTTGCACTGGAAGCTGCAGATGTTGGTATCTCAGTTGATTCTGGAGCAAGTGTAGCAAAGGATTTTGCTGACATTATACTGCTTGAAAAGGACCTAAATGTTCTTGTCTTTGGAGTCGAACATGGTAGGCTGACATATGGAAATACAATGAAATACATAAAACTGTCTTTGATTGCCAATATTGGAAGTGTTGTCTCATTCTTTATAGCAACTATGTTGCTACAATTTGAGCCACTCACTCCCAGGCAGCTTCTTACTCAAAATTTTCTGTATACTCTAGGCCAGATAGCAATTCCATGGGACAAGGTAGATGATGGATATGCCATGGTTCCTCAGGGTTTTTCTGCTAAAGAACTACCGGTTTTCATTATGTGGAATGGCCCTGTTTGTTCACTGTTTGACATTGCCACCTTATTATTCCTTCGATATTACTATGACGCCAGTAAATATTCAGATGCTGAGTTCGTTCATTCGGCATGGTTTGTTGAAGGTCTCCTTATGCAGACTCTAATCATCCACATGATTAGAACAGAAAAAATTCCCTTTATACAAGATACAGCATCTTGGCCAGTGGTTTTGTCAACTTTAACAATTTCTGCTATTGGGATCACTATCCCATATAGTCCAATTGGCAAAGTTATGGGACTAAGTAAACTTCCACTATCATATTTTGGTTTCTTAGTTGTGCTTTTTCTTGGATATTTTTCACTTGGTCAGGTTGTCAAGAGGATATATATACATGTATACAAACGATGGCTATAAAAGGGAGTCCATTATTCTTCAAAAGCAATGGTAATGGTATTTAGTTTCCTATATCTTCAATGTGAATAATTTTGTCTTAGATAATGATTGTATAGAATATAAATAAGATTTTGAGTCTTTAATCGAGGACATAGAAATCAACCTTAGTTTTAGTTCATCTATCAAACATGAGAAGAAAGTTATACTCTGAGCGAGGACTTGATCAGGTGAGGAGCTTTCATTGAAAAAAAATCTTGATCACTATTAGTATAAATATGAAATGATGTACAATAATAATCATGCCACTGACCATAGAGTGTTGTCATACCCAAGTAAACCCACTTTCCATGGCTAGGAACGATCACTTTGACTTTGACGGTGGGGCAATTCAATAAGCACAACTCCTCGTGCCCATCAAAGGAGTTTGGTACATAAGCACTAGACAATGCTCATACCACATCGACACTCAACATCATAATATAACAAGAGTAGTAATACACAAATAAAATGATTTGGTACTAAACAGCAAGGCTGTGACTCTCTGTTGTGGCTGGAAGAGGCTATACTTTTGCTGCTCAATTTGGAAGGTAAAGGGAAGTGGGTGGAGGAGGAACATTATACACGGCGATAGTTCCACAAAGAGGAAGAGGCGCCAATAGTTAGTGAAGAAAGGGTTAGCACAGATTCCCCAATCCTGAGAAATGCACAAAGAAGGCAGAACGCCAATTTTGTGTAGGCCTCTCCATGGAGATATCTAGAGGGTGCCATATACTACAGTTTTCTACATTATATACTATGACTTTTTACATAATAAACTATTATTTTCTGTATCATATACTACAATTTTCTATATTATATACTACAATGTGTGACACCATATGCTACACTTTAGAACTTTCATTTACTATGTTTTTTAAAATCGTATACCATAGTTTTCTAAATCATGTTCAATGAAATCAATAATTGTGATGATTTTGAGCATGATAAAGAAGGTGCCCTCCATAAAATATGTGGTATCCTTTCAACAGATATTCGTTTTTCAATATGTTCCTTACTTTGACGAGGTGAAAATACCTAAATTGCACAAGTACCACCAACCCTTTTAGAATTTTTTCATAACAATGGCCAGGATACCAAGTAACAGGCACGATCAGAATTTCGAAAATTCTTTCTACAATTGATAAACTCCTGTTATCGAATCACTGCCATCGAGAAAACTAAACTCACCAAATCGCGCGTATTGCTAGAAAATTTAGCTTATAGCTAATTCAGAAAGTTTAAGAAAGCGTTTAGATTTGTTCCAAACGATGGTAAATTAATTACTATCTCAGTAGTATTCTATGTTTTTCTATCAAAAGTATCCCTATATCACATTTTACTCAGGCAACATCACCCAAAAAAAATCTAGAATTTACAGCAATAAGAACTCATGAAAAAAGTGGGAACTTGAGAAAAGTTTACCAAAAGAGTACCTTAGGAACGCGAGAAAAGCAATCGACAAGCGATCAGGAGGTCGAACGCTGATCTGCTACTCTGAAGCATCTCCATCGAGCCCAATGCCCTTGACAAAGGAGGCTTTGTAGAGAGAGTTTGGCCCGAGGGAGAGAGAGCGGAAGTTCGAACAATTACAACAATAATAATAATAAATAATAAAATCATAAAATCATAAAAAAAAAGGGAGAAAATTATTGTTGGCCCCCAAGGATACCCGACCCGGCTTAGTTGGCCCAACCTCCCTTCTTATCGGCCCATTAAAAGAAAAGAAAAACAATTGTTATGGCCCAGGACATCCCGACCCGCTTAGTTGGTCCAACAATCCGGCCCATCGGCCCATTAAAAGAGAATATACTTATTTCTTAATTATGCTCTATTTGAAAGGAACGAGGGAAGGAAAAGTAAAATATTTATATTGTTCTTATTTAGGAGGAAGAAAAGATTCATCAACGTAATATGTATTAATATGTATCGTCTTGTTTGAGAGAAAAAAAAAAGAGAGACATAAACATTAAATATATAAAATTATAAAAATATCTTCACTTTTTAAAATAAATGTATATGTGAAGTTAACTACTAATTAACTAAATCATATCCCATAATACTAAAAGAAAAACATATCTTTAGAAGAAAATTAAGAAAAATATAGATTGACGAATCAATCAAAGATGATCCCACCTAAGAACGTCGATGCGTGACTCATCGATTATTTGGAGTAGAGATTGGATGAATTGAATATTTCCAGGCGATAGAAGAGCTCTTCAAGGATGGAGCATGGGAGGAGAGGTTCAGCGGTTACGCCTGAGAAAAGGAAGATATGCAAAAGAGGGTTAGAAGAATAGCTAAGAGGTTTCCTGATATTAGCTCTCTGACGCTCAAGTCAATTGAGGTGGAAAAAATATGAAGGAAAACTAGAACTTGTAAATGTGAGAGTCTATGTGTGTTTACTTGCTATTGTAAAGGTGACCTCCTTTTATACTATTGAGATCATGGAGACATTTCGTGTTCCTTTCCCATATTCCCCAGCATTATCCGTATTTAATTAACTTTTTAATCTGCCATTTAATAGCGATGTTTCTCAGATTTATCGAAGGATAACGCTTACGTTTATAACGTTTTTCTTGAGGATAATATTTACCCGTTGCTGGAGAATGTGGGAGTCTTTATGATGATCACTTTTTTATGTTTGGAAACCTTTCATGACTGAAAAACTTGGGAGGTGCCTATAGCCGAGGGCTGTAGGAACCGGGGGTTGTAGAAGTCGGAGCTGCTGGAGCCGAGGGCTGTATAAATCGGGGGCTGCTGGAGTCGAGGGCTGTAGAAGCCGAGAATTGTTAGAGCCGGGGTTGTAGAGCCAGGAGTTGCTAAAGCCGGGGGCTGCAGAAGCCGGGGGTTGCTAGAGCCGGTGGCTATTGGAGTCGAGGGCTACAAGGAGCCGAGGTTTATAGAAGCTAGGGGTTGTAGAAGTCGAGGGCCGCATGACACGTCTATTGGCACCTAACCCCACACACCACATCGCATTCCTCGAATAATCTCCGTATCACATGCCTCCCCCTCAAGTCTAGTTAAAAGAAGCGTAGTATGACTAATTGGACTGTAGCATTTTTAACCTCATTCCTGAGGTGTTACCCACGTGACATTCCTTTAAGCGGCTATCTGAGATTTGGGCTTTAAATACGAGATTTCGAATCATTAACTACGACCACGCCTATTAAAAGTGTCCCATGCTCAATTTTGCCTTAGCTTCCGATCGTGAGTGCGCTATTATGCTTCCGAGGTAGTATCATATTAATGCGATGTGACCTTTTTATGAGGGCACCGAGGAATCGTTAATTTGTGATGATTACGTAGATTCGAATTTACCTTCTGCTCCAAATCCAATGATTTTGGCTTATCTCCTGCCTTTATGTTGTCCAGCATCCAATGGCTGTGTCTGAATGCACAAGGTATATATAAGTCATCTGCATAATCCTTAGTTTCTATTGCAAATTTTGTGCTGGTTTTTCCATCGCTGTCAGCCTTGGTCTCCTTGGGTTGCCTCTCTGGTGTCTTCCGTTCCTCCGTCTTTTTCGTTCCCGCTTCTTCTCTCCATAAGTTCTTCGCCCGTTTACCCCACTTGTGTTGCTATGGTAGTTCTCTTTTTTATTTTAGTGCATACGATTCTCAATGCCCTCTGGATCTTCTTCGGCCCCATGATACAAATCCATAGACTCTAGTTTCACCAGAGTGAAAAAGGGCGTTGGAGAGGTTTGGGATAGCCTATAATATTCCTGTCGATCATCTGTTGAAGGTGTCCAACGATAATGATCGCTCAAACCGCCCACCACCGGGGTATGTTGTTAAGACCGAAGGAATTTAGATATCTCCACAATGGCATGATATTGTCCACTTTGGGCCTAGGCTCTCATGATTTTGCTCTCGACCCACCATGTCTTCCTGCCCCTCGGTCCACCCGATCTACTAGGACTTCTTTGTCTAGCCGCATCTAGGACTTCCTGCCTGGTGTCTGGTTTTCTTGATCCGGACATGAGAGCCCCTACTTCCTTTGTTTGAGGTTAATATTCTGCTCACATTGCTCGATTAGACCATAACTCTTGTGCACAGTCGGTAGTTAGACCTTCTGGAAGTCCGAGCTCTGATACCAATTGTTAGGACCGAAGGAATTTAGATATTTCCACAATGGTATGATATTGTCCACTTTGGGCCTAGGCCCTCATGGTTT
>JBBUKS010000100.1:9118874-9132787 GCA_038050645.1 Hedychium gardnerianum
GGACATTATTATACTTAGTTATTTGGCACCAATACAAAGTAAGTATAATAACCAAAACATGTCTTTATTAATACAAGGATATGATACAATGAGTCCTTTCGTCAACCATCACATGATTGGCTCTAGGGCTTCTACTAACACTAGAAAGCTCAAATTGTACTCATTTTTGGTCTTGTGAGTTTCTAAGATTGCAAAGAGTCCAAAGGTGCCCTCTATTACTTATTTTGGCCTCCCAGAGGTACTTCAGTATTTTGTTAACTTTTAACTAGAATGCTTAGGCTTGGTCTCCTAGATACCAAGACCACGTTGGGCCTGATTTGAGAGCGAAACATGACCAAGTTGTTCTTGGTCTCCCCACCACTGCGGTGTTGGTTTGTGTAAATAAGTCGTGCTACTGGTTCTTAAAAATCAACATTACAATGATTGTTCCATTCAAAAGAGAGGAAAAAAAGAAAAATTTAATCGAAAGAAAGAGTAGAGAGTAAAGTTGCATGTAAAGGAGAGAGAAACGAGACTAAAAAGTCAACTTTGGCAAAAGAGTAGAATGGAAAGGTCAGCCAAATAAATGCATTCTTTGGTAATTATCAAGTGCGCCCTTGGATAAATTTCTAAATATGTGTGCACCCTTTGGTAAATTCCCCATTACTATTTTATTTTCAATCTAAAAAGTCATAAAATTAGTTTTCTAAATTTTTAAACTCCTTTATTTACATGTGTGCATTTTAGATTAAATTTATAAATTATAATAATTGCTGTAAAAATAGTCCTAGATATTGTGGGAGAGAGTAGGAATGCAATATCACATGTTCCAGTTAATAAGCTAAATGACCATTTCAAAAGATTGTGATAGATTTATAATTAACAAAAAAGATGTAATATGATTCTACCAAGAGGGTTGAATCATCTGGAGAGTTTCTGAGGAGTAATAGAGCGAGGGAGGAAATTAGAATGGAGATGGGGTGATGTGTGCATTTTATATAGGATTTTTATCATAATTTGACACATATTTTATCTTATTTCTTGTGTATATATCTCATGTTTTCATCCATTCGTGCTTCATTTTGTTACTTTCTAGTTTGGAGAGTTCTTTTTGTTTGTTCATCATTGACAAGCCACGAAAAGGAGCAAAAATAGTGTTTAAAGATATGTTTTAGAGTTCATTCTAGCTGCTACAGTCATGGTCACGACCATGGTCAATTTGGTGAGGTCGTGCCTCATTTCCAGGAGTTCATATGGCTCGCCACAGGCAGCATGTTCCATCCATCATGGGTAATGCCCAACTCTCAGACCTCTACAGGGCACGCTACGGGCAGCCCGTGCCAGCCGACACGGGTTGTGCCCATTTCTCCAACTTCTTTAGTAGGCACCGCTGGCAACCCATGCCAGACTTATAAAACTTTCCATTTCTCGCCACAAGGGGGTCGTGCCAATCGGCTCGGCCCATGTTGGACCTTCAATGCTTCCTAGTGCGCGCTACGACTTGGACATGCCCAATTTTTAGCCCAAAATAGTGCTCCCCACAGCCTTCCCATGCCGACGGGCACGACCCGTGTCAGCCTTCGGTTTACACTGCAGACCAATCTTAAAATGATCATAACTTTTAGCTAGGTTAGAGTTTCAGAATGTTCAAACTATCAAATTGAAGATAATTTCAAGATCTACAACTTTTCTTTAGATTCCAACTCGAGAAAACCTAATATAAGGGGTGAAAACCCAGTTTTGGTGGAGCAAACAGTGCCTGCCATGGCCAAGTCGTGGTGATGTGAACAGCCAAGTGTCAGCCTTGGTTCAAACTGCAGACCAAATTTTGAATGACCATAACTTTCCATTCGACTGGAGTTACATGGACCATGACTTATTAAATTGAAGATAATTTCAAGATCTACAACTTTGCTTCAAAGTCCAACTCGAGAAAATGAGGTCTAATAGGTGAAAATTGGGTTTTGGCAGAGCCTAACAAATTTGGCAAACCAAACATAGATTAGGTATTTATAATCATTGTGGTAAAACTAAAATTCTAGAATCGCTTTTCTCACATTGAATTCTCCTTGATCTCTTTTCTCTTTTCTCTTTTCTCTTTTCTCTTTTCTCACTCTATTCTCTTATTTCTTACTTTAGTTCTTTCTTTTCAGACAACTTACACACACAATTTGTCTAGACAATCGCATTCGCTTAGTAAACTAGTACTTAACCACCAGTCTCTATGGATCGATATTTTATTACTTGATGATAGAATCGTGTACTTGCGATTTACACGCATCAAATTTTCAGCACTATTATCGGGGACTATTTCAATTAATATTAATTGATTAGTGATTTAGTTAATTTAGATTTCTTTTCTTCTTTACTACTGCATTTCTTTTTATGCATTTTTGACCTCTCTCTTTCAGGTGGACAAATTTTTTTTATGAGCAAGATGGATGCTCAAACTCATTGGTTTGACCTATTGGATACTATGATATTTTTTGATTATTATTGTGTGCTTTGTGGTGTAAATGACATGATGTTGATAATTTCCCCATGCATATAGAGCACATGGAGAAAAATGGGGTATCCTCCCCGACTACCTTCAATGGCCACAACAACTGTATTGTGAGATGTATGAAACAATAGGACATACGATCGATATGTGCATCAGGTTTCACAGATTACAAGTTAAGTGGGGAAATTTTATAACAATTCAAAACAACTAGGATAAAGAGGATGAAGGCACTGAGGCATCGATAGGAAAAGAAGATTTAGTTGTGTCTACTGATGTTGTTGATAATCCTATTGTTGATATTGATGTTGGGATATTTTTTCCTGCATATGATGATGTTGTGGATGGAAGTATAGGGACTTACATGTTGGTGCTGGAAGCACCAGCTAATCGAATCTATGTTTTGGTAGATGGAAAAGGTTTAAAGTTAAGATGTGTTGTGAACTAATGAGTTTGACTGAGTATGCAGGAAGCTAAGCAAAAAGTCCTAAGGGAACTTAGGTAAGATACAAGTCCTAGTTGAGGCTAGGCAAAGAAGTCCTAGTTAGTTGACTGGGCAAGAAGTCTTGATCAGGGAGATTGGACAATGAAGTCCTGGTTTGGGGGACTAGGCAGAAGTCTTGGAAGATCGAGGACACCAGGCAGAAGTCTTAGGGGTTGAGGATACTAGGTAGAAATCCCTGGGGGTCGAGGACACCAGGTAGGAGTCTAGATGAGTCGAGGATCGAATGTTTAGCGAAAAGTCTTGGAGGTCAAGGTCAGATGCTGAGCAGAAAGTCCAAATAGATCTGGAGGACTAGATGTTTGGCAACAGGTACATTCTCTTGAGAGGAGTAGGTGAGGATGCGTTCCCCGTTAAGGGTACAGTAGGCGTCGGTTCGACCTAGGGTTTCACCGAAAATCCAAAAGTTAGAATAGGACAGTGGTAGAACTGTCGAAATACATTTCATATTATTATTTGTGCTAACTCTGTGATGCAGGTATGTTTAGTCGACTGAATATTTTTTTTCAGTTGACTGAACCCCAAAAATTTTAGAATTAGAAGGCAGCTTCAGTCAATGAATAGATCAAATGGATCAATTGACTAATAATGTTTTTCAGTCGATCGAACCACATGAATAAGTTTGTGAGCTGATCGGATAAGCAAAGGGAGAATCAGAGGTTCAGTCAACTAAACCAAATCTAATCCAAAGCCAAAGAATCTGAACGAGAAGACGGGAAGATTCAGAAGATTAGTCGACCGATAAAAGTCAAATCTTGAAAATTGATCCCGAGTTCAAGGGATTGGATCAAGTGAAGAGATGTTATAAAAAGGGGGGCTTGACAATGATGATCATGATAATTACATACAACTTTCATGCTCAGACGTTGTTTCGAAAAGCTCTCTACAACACTGTAACACTGCTCCAACTTTAAAGTTGTTGGTAAACTTATTTTTAATTGTACTTTCATTTTGATATCTATTGTAAATCATCATGTTATTAGTGGATTGCTCAACGAAAGTACTCATACGGGTGCGGGCCTTAGACTAGCCATCGTCGAGCGGTGAACCAAGTAAAACTAATGTGTTGACTGTGTGTTTGCTTCTTCTTCTACTTCTATCTCTTTAATATTCCGCTGTGTTAACTCGAGATTTACAAAAAATCTGAAAAAGTCACGAGCGCTATTCACCCCTTCTAGCGCTATCTTTCGATCCTACAATTGGTATCAGAGCGGGGTCGCTCTGAATTAGTACAACTACCATTTGGAGTTTTTTTTGGTTTTTTCGTAATTCATCAGAATCGGTGCACTCACCCCCTCTGATAGTTTTTTTGGGTATCGAATCGCTTCTCAAAGTTAGTGCAACACCACTCTAGCATTTTTCTTATTTCCTCTCACACTACTAATCCAAGACCAAGTCTTGGTACATTTTGTATTTGTTTTACGTGTGCGAGATACCTATTTTTAAATGGCCCATCAAGAAGGCTACAGTACCACTTGCCCACCGCTCTTTTCTGGCGAAGACTTCGGTTACTAGAAGTGTCGAATGGAGTATCATCTCAAGACTCAAATGGAGATGTGGATCATGATCCAGACGGGATTCACACTCCCCACCAACGGAGAAGGCTTATCGCTCGACTGTGACAAGTGGGACAACGCCACCAAGAAAAAGATTGAGGTGGATGCTAAAGCTACTCAGACCCTACAATGCGGCCTAACAAAAGAAGAACTGAACCAGGTCGGACCTTTCGACAACACCAAGAACCTATGGGAGAAATTAATCAAGCTGCACAAAGGGACCTCTGACACAAAGGTCAGTAAGCGTGATTTAATTTTAAATAAGTTGTATAACATCAAAATGCAGGAAGGTGAGTCAGCAAGCCAGCTACACACCCGAATCCAAGACCTGCTTAACAAAATCCACTCTATCGGTTAGAAAATGGAGAACTGCGACATTATCAGGTATGCTCTTAATGCATTTCCTCATAATACCTTATGGGCGTCTATGGTAGATGCTTACAAGGTTTCTAAAGATCTTTCAACTATCAGATTAGATGAACTTTTTTCTGAGTTTGAATTGCATGAACAATCTAATGCTACATCAATCGAGAAAGGTATCTCTTTGATTGCAGAAAAATTCAAGCACAAGAAACGAGTAGCACTGAAATCCGATGACGAATCTAATACAAAAGATGACGACGAGATCACCGCCGAACTAGTAAACCTAGTTCGTAAATTATACAAGAAGAAGAAAGGTCTAAACAAATGCGAAATCAAGATGGTGATCCAAGTGAAGTCATTAAGCCCAAATCAATCACAAAGGGCAAATCAGAAATGATCTGCTACGGATGCAACTAGAAAGGGCATTTCAAATCAGAATGTCCGAATCTGAAGAACTCCAAGAAACAAAGGAGACGGAAGGCACTACAAGCAACCTGGGACAAGTCATCATCGGAGGAATCGGACGAAGAAGAAAATGATCCGACAAGCTTCCTTTCCCTATTGGCACAAGAGCAAATGATCGACACTGAATCTGAGTCTGAAACTGGATCCGAATCTGAAGATGAGTCCAAGAGAAGCCACAGATCCATATCCGTTTTCGAAGAGCCAAACACCACTGTAAGTCCTGCCCTAGTAAACAAGTTGTATGATTTAATTAGGTATTTAACTCGTAAACTAGCTAAGTCTAACATTCGGGTCAGATCATTCAAAAAGGAGGTAAAATCCCTTAAGGAGGAATCTAACCCAAGTCTTTTGGCTGAACCCGTTTAGAGTGGAAATCCAACTCAAGTCCAAAAACTTGAGGAAGAAAATTCCTCTATGAAAATTCAAGTCAAAGAACTTGGAAACACCTTGGAACAGTTCTCTGCGGGTTCCAAGTATCTTGATATGATACATGGAAAATAAAAAGCCATATACAACAGATCCGGACTAGGTTACAAGGCTAATTCACGATTTAAATCTTATTTATCTATTGTAAATCAAAAAACTAGAAACCAAGTCCAAGCATGGGTCCCTAAAGCAAGCTTGATTAATCAAGTTGGACAAAACTACTATTGGATATATCTAGATATACCTTATCGAGGATATGACCCGGGAGGAGCCAATAGAAAATTTATCTTTTCTTGATATGCATGATTGTTTGATTTACTGCTTTACTTGCCATGCTTAGTTTATTTTTACGCTTAATTTAGAATGACTAAAAAGATTGCTTGATTTTGACAACCTAGCATCGGAAAGGGTTGGGATGATAGTAAGTTAAGGAAACTCTATTGAGAGCATGTCTAAGTTGAATCATATGTGTTCTATTTGGTGCAATCGACTTAATGGATCTAGCTGAAGCTACCCCAGTTAGACATGAGCTAGTTAGACCAAAACTTAGTATTAAGTTATGTGGGTTAATTATTTTGGTGAAGCTTTGTCTTAGGTACATGGTTACTTTAATGATATCCTAGTGATTCACCACATCTTAGAAGGTTATGCTAAAAATATCAACTAGTGGTACCCCAAAGCTAAATTTGAATCTAGCACAAAATCAAATAGCTCTTTTTGAAATAAACCAACTCATTATTCATCTCACCACAACCATAAGGTTTCCTTGCTTGAAATTCAACAAAGTGGTGAAATGTTAAACTTAATTAATTAATTTAACATAATGAATCCAATTAATTCAAACTAATTAATCTAATTTATTCAACCTAATTAATTAATCTAATTAATTCAACCTAATTAATTCAACCTAATTAATTAATCTAATTAATTCAACCTAATTAATTAATCTAATTTATTCAACGTAATTAATTTAAAACTAAAACTTAATTTAAAACTTAAACTTAATTTAAACATAAAACTTAATTTAAAACTTAATCTTAATTTAAAACTCAAACTTAACTTAAAACTTAAACTTAATTTAAAGCTAAAACTTAATTTAAAACTTAAAATTAATTTAAAACTTAAACTTAATTTAAAACTTAAACTTAATTTAAAACAAAAACTTAATTTAAATCTTAAAGTTAATTAAAATTTAAAATTAATCAAAGCAAATTTAACTTAATTAATTTAACCTAATTAATCCAATTAATTCAAACTAATTAATTAATCCAATCAATTCAAACTAATTAATTAATCCAATTCATTCAACCTAAGTAATTTAACCTAATTAGTTAAAAACCTATTTAATTAATTTAAAATTTACTTAATTAATCAAATTAAGTTAACCCGGTTAACATAAATAGTTAACCAAAAATTAACTAAGTTAATACTAATTAAAACTCAAACTTAATTTTAAATTTAAACTTATTTTATTTTAAAAACTTAACTTGATTAAAAATTTACTTAATTTAAAAACTTAAAACTTAATTAAAATTTGAACTTAATTAAATAAAACCTAAACACGTGTTTAACCTGGCCGAGGTACCTGTATCAAATACAGGCACCCCAAACCCAACCCCGAGGCACTTGTGATTTTCAACAAAGCGCCCACGATTTTCGCCTCTTAGGTGCTTGGATTAAATCCAAGCGCCCCAAAATGTACCACGTGTCTAGGCGCCTTAATATATTGAGGCACCTAGATCGCCTTGTAAAAGGGGACCGAGGCTGCTGCTTTCAATCGCCTCAAGCCGAGTTAAAACTTCAATTTCCTCCTCGCGTTTGACCCCGATCCAAGTTCAGTCAGCTTAGGTTGTCAGTTCTTTATATATCTTTCAAAAATACCGAGGTAATACCCTATACCCCCCAAAGAAATTTTTTTTCTTCTTTCTTTTATTAAAAAAATATATATGTTTAATATTGATAGGATTAAGAGAAAGACGACTAGGGTTGGTCCATCTAGTACTCCTAGTACTGACATTAGGTTTCCTAGTGAAGAACTTAGGGTTAAGTTTTCATCTCTTACATTTAAACCCTTATCCCCTAGATCCATTGATCACCTTGTTTATTATAGAGGTAGTGGATTACTATCGATTAGATCACCTTGTTTATTGAATGAGCTCGGTTAACACAAGTTTGTGTGCCAAATTGTATAATAACTTGATTAAAATTGATGATCTTACCTACCAGACTAGGGTTGTTGAGATAGACATCACTTTGTCCTCCACTGTCATTAGGGACCATCTAGGAATTAGACCATCCACATGTCCCTTTTTGTGTTACCCTCCTAAGGAATTATCATTTGGTGATCCCTACTCTCACATCACACTAGATGTCATGCACTCTTATATTTTGGGGGAGGAGAGGGTACCCACTGTGACCCCGTTTCACTCCACCAGACTTAGAGTACAGGACTATGTTCTATATAGAGTTCTAGTCACATGCATTCTGCCACTGACCACTAGAGATGTGGCCATGATGCGTCCATTTCACTCATTTCTACTTTTTGCATTATGTCATAGGTAAGACATAAACCTTAGTTTGCACATTTTTCATACTATCATCTATTCAGCTAGCATCACCACTACTGCCCTACTATCACATTCTGACCTCTCTTATTGCATCCCTAGGAATAGATGTCACCACAGGTGATATCATACCCTTGAGTGAGTACGATATTTTTGGTTAGAGGAACATTTTATTAGCAAACATTCATATAGATGTTGATGGTTTTATGTCTTGGAGGAGGGTAGGCCAGCCTCAGGCAGAGCTAGTTCTAGATGAGGATCTACTTGATGTAGACATTAGAGATTACCAACTGTCTCCATCCAGCTGCTTCTACCTTACAGGACAGAGTTATCAGGATTAAGGGTACAGTCACTCGACTTGAGGAGTCTATTACTAGCCTTCGATAGCATATGCAGAGCCAGCACACTGATTTGATGGATATGCTTAGGACTTGGGATTTAGGATCTCCTTCTCCTCCATCACATTCTGAGTAGACCATTAGATATTTTGATTTAACTTTGATCTATGACTTGACTTGTAGCTACATTGATTGAGTTTGACTTTGAATTATATTTTTTTACCTGTAGCTACATTGACCTTGATGTTAGTAGTTTGTTTTACTTGGGTGACATATGTGCGTAGATTATATATGTTTTTATATATTGTTTGAAGCACACCTTCTTACATTTCATTAATATGATCTACATTATCGCACCTCATTTTATTATTTTATCATGCTTTTTACTCCATATTATTCAGAGATCTGCTCTTTGTGTGTTTTCATTTATAAGATGCATTTTGGAGCAAAATAGAACTTTTACAGAGAGCAAAGCAGAAAAGCAGAGTAGAAAGCAAAGCAGGAAGTAGAGCAACCAGGAGAAAACCCCGGTTGTGCCTCCCAGGCATGGCCAAGGCACAGGTCGTGCTTCCCCAAGAATGAGCGTGCCTCAGATATAGTAGAAGTTCAAGGCACGGTCATGTCTCCCAGACACGGCCGTGTGACATTTGTGAAGAAGGCCAAGGCACAGCCGTGTCTTCTAAACACGACCGTGTGTCAATCTTGGAAACACTTCAAGCACGGTCGTGCGTCCCAGACACGACTGTGTCTCACTTGCAGTGCATCCTCAAACTTAGGTCGTGCCTCCACTCATCCCAGCCTCATGTCTAGGTCGTGTCTCCCAGTCACAGTCGTGTGCCAATAAAACATGGGACGTGCCCCAGGCCTATAAAAAGGGGTGTTTACCTTTTTCTCAAGGGAGGTTGTTCTTCCCTTCTAAGGAGAACACTAGGTCCATCCATACTTCATTTCTAGAGATTTCTCCAGTGATCCGAGGTGGATTTCTCCAATCCATCCATCATCCAAGCAAGGAGAGCACTCCCAAGGACAGAGATAACAACCGGCTAAGCATTCCTTCCCTTTTTCTTCTAGATTAGGGCTTGAATGTTTCTTTTCATGTCTTTGTTCTTTCTCTCCTTGTTTATTGAGTAGATCTCTTGTATTCTAGGCTTAGGGAGTAACTATGATGTGATTGATGATGTATGAAATATGGATATGCCAATTTCCCATTTCTATGAGATGTTACCTCTTATGCTATATGTGTTGTGTCTTGTGCATGTTTGACAAAATGTGTATGTGAATGATGTATGTAGATCTAGGATCTTGCTTCTATGTTAAGGTTGCTACTAGATTGGATAATTGGGAGATTCTTAGTGACAAAAGATTCTCATGCAACCAAACATTTGTGCCCTTAATGACAAAGAACACCGACACTTATTCCACTTTCTAGAGTTAAAAGACCTTGACATAGGAATTTACCCTAGTTCATATGAGTAATGTTGAGAATAGGAGATGATCATGTTATAGAGACATTATCTAACATCATAGTGAAGCTGAAAGCCTAGAATCGCTCCCTAAACCAACCTTCACAACTCATTTGGACCTAGACCTCACAACTCTCTCTCTCTCAAACTCTTTCTCACACTTCTCTCTCTTAAGTTCACAACTAAATCAGTCTAGATAACTTCCTCCACGAAATCACTAGTGCCTTAATCTACAATCCTTGTGGATATGATAATCTTTTATATTACTGATGACGTTGCCATGCACTTGCGGTTACGTAACAATTACATGCCCCGTAACTCCAACAGAGCCGAAAGTTATGACCATTTTAATATTAGAGCGCAATGTAGTCTAGGATTCGACATTGCTTTGCCTAAAAGGCACAGCCATGCCATGATCAGTTTTGGGAAAGTTGTGAATTTGACATGGACATGCTTTTTAGCATGGTCTTGCTGCATGCAAGGCTTTTGGCTCCATTTTGGCCCCAATTTCATCCGAGAAACATGATCGTGTCATGGGACACTGCCAGAGCGTGTTCATTGATTAAAAACTCCCTTTCGAAAGTCTTTTAAAAGCCTTTTTATTCATCTATGCTTCGTGTGTTTGACACGATGATGAGGTACGTCTAGTCTGTGTTGAGCCTTTTTCCTCTCCATTCTTCATCTTTCTTGGTCGTAGGAGCATGCCCGCGTCATGGGACACAGCCAGAGACTACTCATTGCTCTAACTTCATGTTCCAAGGGATTTACGCTCCATTTTTGCTCTGAAAACACTTCCTATCAATGAAAACAAGGAAAGAGCAGTTCTCTGAACAAAAGAGTAAAGTAACGAAATCACATAGAAATAGGGTGTGCAAATGCAAATCATGCTCATGAAATGCAACAAGATATATGCTAAATAATACTTAAAAACATGCATAATCTACACACATCATACCCCTATACTTAAACCTTTGCTTGTTCTCAAGCAAAACCTACAATCTAGATTTAGGTGTGTAAATGGGGCATCTTAATCCCTAAAGAATTAGTCTAATCCTATCATGTAGTTTCACTAATGAGCATGATAACAAAATTATTTGAGTGTGGCCTAAGTAGATGATCTCCATGCTTGGTGCAATGAGTAGTCTAACCTTTTCAAGTGTCAATCTCCAAGCTTAGTCAAATCATCATCTAACCTTGTTCCTCATGCTTCAGGCGATTGACACTTACCTGTCACTCGCAAAGTTCTTCCCTCTCAAAGTCTACATAACGTCTCAAAGGAATACTTGGTATCAAGATAAACATAATAAGTATTTCCTCAGTAACATAACTCGGTCTCAAAGGGGTAATTTGTTAGCTTCCACTCATGACAACTATTTTTATATCCTTTATTCATTTTTTTTGGTGCTTGGAAGATGTAGCACTAGAATAAATATAGGGACTTTAATTTTTCTAAATGAGTTGACATGATCTGAGTTTATCTAGAAAAAAAATGTAGTTGAGAGGTCACCAAGGAAGCAAGAATACTAGTCCAGTTATATGAATCATGATTATTTTCGAAAGTATCACTATCAAGGTCAAGCATGTGTGAAGAGATACTAAAATTAGGCCAACACTCGAACTCTTCCAGTAAAGACATTGCTCACTTCATGCTACTATAGATAGGAAAAAATAGATCAATAGGAATACTAGCCTACCAAATCACAGCAACATAAATATTTAGAACATGCATGTTACTATCTTTCTATGAGAAACAAATAAATAATAACATGATATATGATGCAACTAGAAAAATTTATTATGCAAAAAAAATATATAACAAAAATTGACCAACAACCCAACACATATACATCCCCCAGACTTAAATCTTTCATTGTCCCAATAAAAACTAATGTAGAGGAGGTTTGAAGTGAGAGAAGTTACCAAGTGATGCGCACCAAGCGTCTAAGTCATTTATCTATGAAAGTCACTCCTCTATCTAGTAGTCACACTCCTTATCTCTAAATACTGCAAAAAGAAGATTAGACAAGAAAAATCAAGTAGAGGAATTGAGTTAGGGCAAAAAGAAAGAAAGGAGATCAAGTGAGGCACAACGTGCTGATGTTGGGCACGGGCAGCTCAAATCAAGGGAGGCACAACCGTGCCAAAATAGCATGGCCTGCCCGTGGTGGGCACGAACGACTCACCTCCCAAAATGGCACGACTTGCCCGTAGTTGGCACTAGTGCATGCTTCGAGAGAGATACGGTTGTGCCAAAATGGCACCACCTGCCCGTGTCAATCTCTAGAGAAAGCTGGGAAAACACACGGCCGTGCCTAAATGGCACAACCTCACCATGGTAAGCTCGGTCAGCTGCAACTCAAGAGGCACGACCTGCCTTCAAATTTTCCTCCCAACTCTTTCCATGATCGTAGCGATTGCGATGACCTGAGTTCCTAGCGGTTGAAGGAGATTCAGTAATAATAGCCAACCTGGGAGCTTATTGGTCCGAGTGGTGGAGGGAGTTATCATCATGGGATTAATATTGTGAAGCATCGCTCCCTCTATCTTTGTCCCCTTGAAAGTACTTCTCAGAGGTTGGAGATGGTTCAATTGAAGCATTCAATCCTAGTCCCTATAAAAACCTACAAACCCAATGAAAGAGCACACCTCCCACACGCATGCGAGATAAGAAAGAACTAGAACCATATTAAGTTTGACTAAGCATGTATCAAAAATAGAATCACATCGAATTAAATTAATTATAAGTACCTCTATAAAATTTTCTAAAAGATTATAAGAGATACTAACCTTGCATTGCTGAAAGGTACCTGAAGGTTCCAAATAAGTGAATATGACTTTCTCTGGGTCATGTAAGGGTGTTGGCTCTAGCTCAGGTGGTGGTGCCACTAAAGGTAGTGATTCTTGGGGCTTTTCCTTTACTGTACAAATCCCTTCACTTTCATCATCAACTAGTTCAATTACTGCAACATCCATATTATCAAATTATTATGCAGCCAAAGAAAGTGATTCTTGAGACACTGCTTCCACAACACAAGTCTCTACACTTCCATCCACAATATCATCATAGGCAGGACCGAATATACCATCATTAGCATCAATAATAAGAGAATCAACAACTTCATCAGAAATTTCAGGTTGGATCGTTAGAGACGATAGAGAGGGGGGCGGGGGGGGGGAGGGAATCTCGTTCGAAAATCTCTTTTTTTTGTTTGTAATTCAAAGTAGCAGTGGAAAATAAATAGACACACTTCTTTTTACTTAGTTTGGAGCCCAACCGACTCCTACTATAAGAACCCATGACCCTTTGGATCGTATCGATGGGTTAATCCACTAAAATAGTTCTTCCAAAGAAGCTAGGTAGTACAAGCAAGTAGATTACAAATGATATGGAATTATAAAATATACTGACAATGTGAAAAGTAAGATTAGGCGTAGGTTGTCGAATTTCTTTTCAATGTAGCAGCAACTTGCACGAACAGTAGCAGGAACAGAATGAGGATAGATAAAAAGTTATCTTCGGTTCAGACATCGAGGGCTTCTTTAATAGGCTACGTTCGATCGACTAAAAAACCATTTAGTCGACTGATCCTTTCAGTCAACTTATCCTCCTATCGGTCGACTGAACCTACGACCTTCCTTCTTTGCTCTGATATGATCCGTTCGATCTTGGAAATCACGTTTGATCGATCGACTGATAAAACTTATCAGTCGAATAATACCTCTGTTTACCCTTTCTCTGTTGATTCAATTTAGCAGC
>JBBUKS010000100.1:9139778-9156439 GCA_038050645.1 Hedychium gardnerianum
TAGGACGGCAGCTTCTTTTGGTGGAACTGCGGCGGCGGCGGCGGCGGCGGCGGAAGGGAGAGAGAGGCGAACCGCAACGGCGTGGAGATCATCGCTGCGAGGTTTTGAGGGCGAGGCGAAAGGAAAAACATGCTAAGCGCCCAGTGTATTTGGGCCGACGCGGCCTGGCCCAATAAGCACAAAGTCCGCTTAGTTTTCATGTATGCGGTACATTTTGCGCTTGGGTTTTACGTCTTGTGTTAAGAAAATATAGAATCAGGTAATATTAAATTTGGATGTTCAATTTTAAAAAAAAATGATCGGCGGCTAAAATAAATTAATTAACACTTATCTAAAAGTTCGACATTTCATAATTATATATATATTTTTTATATAAATATATTATAATTAAAAATTAAATTATGAATATCTAATTGATAATTCAACCCGGGCTTGCGTCTTGTGTTAAGGACTTATATTGTGTTTGACCTCGTGCTCTCATTATGGTTATCAGCTAAATGTGTTAATTATTTTTTGTTAGGTTTGTTCAGAAAAGCGATGGCGAGGGAAGCGTGTCGCCCAAGCGTTCAAGACACGTGGACCCACTTAAAGTGGCTCCGCTGTACTTTTTCGGACACGAGCCACCATTTAGAAAGGCAAATGCCCGTCCAATGGTCAGCTGAGACCAGAATCTTATAGAAAATTAAAGTCGTGAAATTGTTACGTAGTTATTGTTTTTTAAAAATTTGAAATTTAAAAAGAAAAGGTAAATATTTACCAGTAACCAACATCCCTAATCGAAGTTAGAATTCCTAATAACAAAACAACTATATTCAGTTTTTTCTTTAAAAAAAAAAACTAATTTCTTTTCTTCATAACCGGCACGTGTGCAGACAACCAGGTTTCGTGTTGCGCCCCGATAGCGGATCTGCCCCGCCCGCTTGGCCTTATCCTGCTCCCGTGAAGCGCCGAGCTCGGCATCGAGACCGACACGCGTCAGGCGCCCGTTGGATTCCACGAGGGGCCCGCACGCTCAGCTCTTTCTTTTTCTTCTCCCTCCCTTTCGTGCCGCTTCGGCCTCCTTCCCTTCTCTATCCATCTCTCCCCGTCCCCGTTATCCTCTAAACCCTAGCTTTGATCGCCCCTCACCCGCTTCCCGATCCCGTTAAGGTAAGAATACGGCCTTCGGAGATTCGATCGATAGGTTTTTGGTGCCTTATCTTGGAGTTTATGATCATCGCCGTCGCTTTCGTCCTTTTTTCGAGTTCGCTTGTTTCGGCTCTTTGTTTCTGAACTTGCAATTTATAGATTGATGATTACGCTTATGGTGTGAAATATTTATTCGATCATCGTTCGCCTGCTGAATCCCTGCAGTCTCGACAACTTTCGACTCATGAAGTTGAACTCATGGAGTAGATTCTAGAGTTCGATGTAAAAAAATGTATTTCTGATGCTTTTTTACTGATAAGGAGTGTTTTTGAAAGTTTTATTTGGAATTGGAATTCGATTTCTTTTTTATGGAGCTTGTTTTGAAGAGGTTTGGCTTGTGCTGACCGAAAATCTTATTCTAGGGTAGTACGATCAAAGAAGGTTATTCTAGAATGAAGAAAAATTTTACTGCTCAAGGAACAGCAGAAGAACCACAAGAAAAAAGACCAGCATTTATTACTTACTAATTCTCCAATGGGGGGAGCTTGTTCCAGGAAGAGAGACCTTCTCGACGGAGATGATTTGCGCAGGTCGGGAAGATACTCTAAGAGTGGTAGCTCAAAGTGGTTGCTGCTTACACTTCCCCGATGCAATACGAATGTCTCAGTTCGTGAGCAAGGGAAGTGTCCGTCCCTGATGGACTTGTGCGTGGCTAAAGTTCGTGAGGTAGCCGTCATAATTGTTGAAATAATATTTATAGTATTTGTACTTTTGTTTTTGTTGAACTTCAGTTAACGCGTTGAAGAATTTTACTAAAACAGGACATCAAAAAACATAGCAGTTTTTCCATGCTTCCAAGAGACATAAGCCAGCTGATCTTCAACGAGTTGGTGGCATCTCATTCCCTCAATGATGGATCTCTTGAAGCTTTTCGGGATTGTGCTCTTCAGGTTGATATTCTTTTTTATTTTTCCAAATTGTCAGTGTTTTACAGGTTTTAGTAACATAATATCCAAAAAAATAGCTTTATCATTATACATTGGCAAGATTGTGGTCCTTTTTTTTTTTTTTTGGAGGGAAGCCTTATTCCTCTATTTAGAATCTTCTACTATATGGTAACTCCTTTTACTTGTATCTTAATTTGTGATTTATTCCATGTCATGTGTTTTCTTCCTTTCAAACTCAGCAAGATTATTTAGAGTTACTATGCTGTTAAATACACAGAGTAGATAATTTTATGTTACTCTAGATCCACTTTGTTCAACAACTTTGGCAAGTTTCCTCCTAGATCAACCGATGAATTTCTGTTTTAGGTGATGATGCTCTTACGAATTGCAGATTATGTTTCGTATCATTGATAATCCCCATTGGTTGCTCTTTCATCAGGATATGCGTGTTGGAGAATATCCAGGAGTCAAAGATGGCTGGATGGACATAGTTTCTTCTCAAGGGGAATCACTTCTATCGGCTGATATTTCTTGCTCTGATGTTACAGATACTGGCTTGTCTCTCCTTAAGAAGTGTCCCAGTATCCAGAGCTTGAAATGTAACTATTGTGACCAAATCTCAGACAATGGCCTAGGGCACTTATCTGGTATCTTCAAACTTCTTGTCCACTTGCTATATTTTTCTGTTTTTGAGCATCTTTTGGAATTTGTTTATACTGCTTACAAGGAAGACACATTTCTGTATTTTCATTAAAATGTAGATTATGAGGTATACATGCTTCAATTTCAATCATTAGAAGGGTTGCAAAGCTGTGCCTATGGATGAGGTCGTGTATGTATGTAAACATCTGTTGATGCACATAGGTTTTAGATAAGAATTTCTCACTCATGTTGTTTTCATTCCCAACTTGATGATTAAGTGCTAAAGCTGTAATATTATCACTAACTAAATTTGTTTATTTATAAAGAGGGAGACAATGATACTCGAAAGAACAATACTCAGCTGTTTGAGTATCATTAAGTCATCTTTGAACATCTATGGTAATGGTTTCATTTGCTCACTGTTTGAAAAAAGAGTCAATGTGGACTCTGTCATTTTTTACTGTGGATTGCAAACTTAAAATAACCATGTCGCGATTAATCAATTTTGTGACACATTAACTTATGCACTAAGACCTCTTTAGTTTGTAGTTTGTACCAGTGACAACTGCCTGCCTTGGTTAGAGTTTCCCTATTCAGGTTCGTTCTTTGTGCTTTCCAGATAATGATTATGATAGTAACAAGTTGACCGAACAAGCTTGGGTTGGTGTTGAATTTTTGGAAGCAGCAAGGGAGTGATTGCCAACTTGATGTGTCTGTGTTGGTGTTTCCACTTTCACCTCCCTTCCTCTAAGGAGGAGTCTGCAGTGGACAGAAACAGGCACTAATGAGTGACTCAGATGAGGATACTGCTAGATGCCTGAAGATGAGACTTTGACCTCTATAAGGGCAAGTCAGGATCTCTTCACCATACTGTCATACGAATAAGAATACGAAGACACTCTCTACATCTTGTTAAAAGAAGAAATGCTATAGTTCAAGAGTATACCCTTTCACTACATAGGTCCTCAGTTGCTGTGTGTTCTACTACAATCTTGAAAGCCTGTCTTTTTATCTATTATCTTCAATTTTCTGTGGTATGACATTCATTGAAAATCACCTGTATATAATTAATCAGCATCTCTTGCTTATCTTATTCATTGAAGTGTGAATATTCATCTCGCTTCAATGATTAAGAAAACTTTTCACTTATGTTTTAATAAATTAATTGTCTTAATGGTTTGTGTTTATATTGCATTTTCCTGTCATAATATGCTCTTCTTTTTCAGGACTTTCAAACTTGACTACCTTGAGTTTCAAGAAGAGCAATTGTATGACTGCTGATGGAATGAGAGCTTTTACCAATTTAGTTAACTTGGTAAATTTGGACCTCGAGAGATGCTTAAAGATCAATGGTGGTCTTGTTCATATAAAAGGTTAGAGTTTCCATATGTCATGTTGATTTTATGTTATATGTTGTTATCTCAATAAACAAGTTTTTTTTAAAAAAAAAAAACTAGGTATGGATTTAAAAGAGAATTTGATTGATCAGTGTTAAACAAATTACTAATACAATTCAACGATTATTTCAAGTCAAGTGGATTCTTTTCTTGTAGTCTAATAGCTGTTGCATTTTGATAAAAAAGATTGAAAATTTTAAGATTCTCTTCTCTTATACTGTGAAGGTTAAATAGTCTCTTTATATAATACAAAAATTATATTAAAAAAATAAGGATACAATTCTCTGACATCATGCAACAAAGTCATCTAAGCAAATTTGTCTACTTCTGTCCAATGAAGATATTAACATTATAAATAATTTAGAATTGTAAAAAAATTCTCTATGATTTTGCATGTATGTGACTCAAGATCTCGTTGCTGCGATTTCTTCTTTTACAAACTGCATGTATCTATTGGATAAGAGTGGTACCCTGTCCTTACCATGGTCTTTTATGCAGATTTAAAAAAGCTCGAATCTCTTAACATCAAATACTGCAATTGTATAACGGATGCTGATATTGAGTCTATTTCAGGTACCTTTTTTTTTTCTCCATTCAAATGTTTTAGTTTCACTACAGTTTTCTCAGTAAGGATATCCAAAGAAATTATATTTGAGGAAAAGGATTTCCGTGTATCATTTGTTCAAAGGCATTCCAGTGCTGTACAATTTAGTAGATGTAGTATAAACATTTACATGCTGCCATTTGTGTTCGGTACTAAAAATTAGAAATGTGATGTCTGTATAGATATGCATCTTCTTCTGATGGATATGGGTATTATTCTTTATACATGTTTATGCACGTGTGTAACCCTCATTCAAGTGTTATGCAGCTTTTTATTTGCCACATTTGCAATTCAGCTTGGCATATTCGTTCCTCCTTTCCATGCAATAGCTACTCTTAGGCATTTAGACTTGGCTATTCAATTGCGTATATAAAAGTAACAAAGGACAAAAAAAGTATATAGTAGAGATCACTTCCTATCATGCACCATGTTTTTTCTTCTGTGGTTGGATAATACATCCTAATTAGCACACTGTGTTATTTCATAAAGAGGAGGCCACTATCATTTCCCCTCCCTACATCCTTTTTTCCTATTGCTATTTGACTGACTATAATATTGTTGCTTTATCAAGTCTTATCAGGTAAAAGTATTATGAATGATCATGCCTCTTCATTGTACTAGGTCTTACAAACTTAAAAGAGCTGCAAGTTTCATGTTGTAAAGTTACGGATGCAGGCATCGCACATTTGAAAGGTATTGCGGATTGGATACCTTTCCAGTACTTACAGACTTGATTTTTTCCTATGCTCTCTGTTTAATGACTTCTATCTTCCACTTTTGGCACTGCTTTTCAATGGTAACCTATTTCACTGTTTACTTTTGCATTTTGTACAGGTTTATCCAAAATAGCTCACCTGGATTTGGAGGGTTGTCCACTTACTTCTGCTTGCTTGAAAGTTATATCTGGTTTGTCTCTTTTTCTTCCAATCTGATAGGGATATAAATAATCAAATAATTCTTTATGAATAAAGTAGTAGTATCTTCTAGGGGGGCCTTTCCTATTTTCTATGTTCAAATCACACAGCTTGTTGAATTCTTGAAAGCAGGGATTTAGTTAGTCCACTGCTTAAATAACCATCATCTTTTTTTTTAACATTTGCTTCTAATAATTTTGCGACCAATAAATGCACCAGTTAAGCGATGTGAAACTATGACAAATATGCATATCAAACGAAGAAGAGAAAAACTAAAAAAGACTTGGTTAGCAACGATAAAATAAGATAAAATTTATTTAAATATAGATAGTGATATAGTAGGGAATAGAGTCCAATGGCGTTGAAGGATTCATATAGCCGACCACCTAGTGGGATAAAGCTTGGTTGATGTTATTGTTGTATTTGCTTCTAATAATTTTGATTACTGTCTAGCTTGTGAACTATGTAAGATTTGTTCCACTTGTAACTACTCAAATCCTGTTATTTTAACAATGATCTGAGAGAATACTGATTCATGCAATTCATATTTAAAACTATATAAATGCAGTGTTCTATGTTTTCAAATGCTTCTCTTTTGTTCTATTGATTTTCATCTTGACTTGAGTAAGTGTGAAAATTATAGGATGTTCTTTCATAGGTTTTGTATCGTTGGTGTTTCTGAATCTTAGCCGTTGTGGTGTATCTGATGATGGAAGCAAGAACTTTTCTGGTGAGTTTTTAATACGTGATTGACAATGTAGATAGCTTTTAAGCATGTAAAAAAAAGGCCTTTTTTTTAATCTTTTCAGTGTTATTAAGGTTCCATGATACTGAAAGTGAATACTACAGATTTAGCAACAATGTGGAATCGGTACCAATTATGTTATAACTATGTCCTTAATGTTATTTTTTCGTTTTCTAGTTATTATGATGCATTTTCTAGTTGTTACTATTTACTTACAAGCATTTGTATATTTCTTGGAAATTAAACCACTAGAAAGGGTGTGCTAGTCTACTAAGTATATGTATTTGCAGCATTTTTCTTTTGCTATGATTGATCAATATATTAAGAATTTGTAGCCTTACTACTTACTAGTCACTCTGAATGTTTCACCTGACAATGCTACTTCTTGCTTTGTATTAGTTTTGGAGAAGATTTAATATTGTTCTGGTAATTTTTTTTCCCTCTATGTTCATCCTTTTTGACAATTATTGTAACGCAGCACTTCGGAAGTTGAAAGTTCTGAACTTGGGATTCAACAACATCAGTGATGTATGTTTGGTGCATCTTAAAGGTAAAAGCTCATTTGGCATTGCCACCTGACCTTTTACATGTCTTTTGGACGTCTATCTACATTGCATTGTCTCAGATCTTTTAGCAAGGAAACATAATATGGTTTTCGTGGTTAATGGAATTAAAAAATTTGTCTGTTTTTGTATATTTTTCATGCTCCAGTTTTGGCTTAGAACTCTCTTGTCCTGTTGTCTCTTTAATGTTGGATTGTGAGTCAAATCAAGCAGAATTTTTCTTTATATATTAACCATCTTTGTCTCTTATTCTCATGGCTTTACTTGTGTTCCTTGATTTGTTGTTTCTTTTTTCCTTTCTTAATATGTTAGAAGAATTTTATCAGCACTTAGCAATTTTTTAACCACTGACTTTCTGGACATCACTACTGTGAGTCTGTGACCTAAGAGATATATCATTCTACTGAGTTTTGCTTAGTTGTTGGTGAATTGTAGATTTGTTCAATTTGGAGAGCTTGAACTTTGATTCTTGTAGGATCAGCGATGAAGGATTACTAAACCTGAAAGGTATGTCTTAGTTTTCTAATTAATTCAAGTTGCTACATGGATTCCCCAACATCATGAAACATCTGCAACTTTCTTATGCTATTTTTCATTATGTTTCTTCTCTATGAATCTTCATCTGCTTTAATATTGTAAAAGGATTTCATTTTAACTATGATGGATCACTTCAGTACATGAGTGTAGCATGTAAAATCTATGACAAATTTTCTCATCTAAATGCAAGGCATGAAACCTTCTTGTACCTGTGATTTCCATCAACTCCCTTTTGTATTTTTAGGCCTGCTGCAATTAAAAAGTTTGGAGCTGTCTGACACTGGAGTTGGTAGCAATGGACTGAGTCATCTCTCTGGTATGATTTGTAACTTAGGCATGGTTTTGCTGTTGGGTTATATAGGCTAATGTTGCAGAAACAACTGTATGGTGACTTTATCTTGAGCTAAATTAATATCATTACTTATTTTGTATGCAAACATGAGTTCTCAGTAACGCTTGCTTGCTAAATCTTCCAGGTAACACTAGAAAGGCATATGCTTAGTACACTGTGTATGGAAAACTATGTTTTTTTGGGATGATTTCAATCCTTAGTTATGCATGAATCTTGAAAGATATTAAGAGTGATTTGCCCTTTAGGTATTAACCCTGTTCTCTTGTGCTGCTCCTATGATTTCCTAAGTTAGTTTAGTTTTAGTTTCTTATAGTGCTTTTGTTCTTTTTGTGTGTGTATGTGGACAATCAGAACTTTTTGGAGCTAAGATTGCTAGTTGAAGAGTAATGACTTTTTGTATAGTCCATTCTGACAAATTCATTAAGCAGAGAAAAGGAAATAGACTTCAAGTTGTATGAGAGCAAAAAATGTTCTTTATTCAACGAGACCCATGTTTATGTGATTGTTAGCATAATTATAGGTTGGTTGTGATGATCTAGATACCTTTTTCATCTGGCCTGGGTTAGCTTGCTTGAGATTTGCATTGGTGGCGTTAGCATGATAACAAAAGCATACCTTGTCTTTAATAAAAATGGAAAATTTTCTTCTAATTTTGTTCCATGGTTCATGCTATCAGATGGAATCATGCTTTATTACTGGTTAAAGACTGGGTTTTATAAAGGAATAAAATGTAGATAAACAATCTCCAAATGCTAAAGTATCTGGCAATGGGCTAAATTCTTGTCAGCTCAATACTGAGGAAACATCACACTAAGAGTCGCTGGAGTAACTGTGTGGACAATATATAACTCAGTAAAGTGATTATCAATGGCCACACCCCATCAATAACCGAGTATATATATTCACTTTCAGGATTGTCCAATCTGGAAAGTTTAAATCTGTCATTCACATCAGTAACTGATGGTGGCCTGAGGAAACTGTCTGGATTAACTTCTATCAAATCACTTAATTTGGATTCTCGCCAGATAACAGATTCAGGGTTAGCCGCAATAACAAGTAAGAATTTTAACAGGCTTGCATTATTTCCTAATACGATGCTTTTTTATTCATTGTATACATTAATATTTTGGAAGTTATGATAATGTTTGTTGTTGAGGATCTCAACTTATGCTCTATAGCTTGTTTCTCTATAAAAAAGGGGTGATTTGCATGTTTATGTTGACTTTTATAAACAATGTAATTACTCGATTTATTTTCAAGATGAGTGACAAGCAAATAAATAATGCTTATTTGAGCACTGTCACCTGAAACGTAGCTGGCTTTCTCCAACAAAAAGATTCTTTTAAATTTTAAACATTATCACTTTGTTCCCTTTTCTGTTACTTGCTGCGCAGCTGAGGTGGTTCTATGTTGTGTTTCGAAATAGACACCAAGTCTACTTGTGGTCATAAACTTGTGCATATGTATGCAATAATTATCTTTATCAACTGTTTCCTAGCTTGTATAAATTACCTCCTGGCCAAAATTCAAAAGCAACATTTTAGTTTTTATTTTGATGAAATTAAAGTGTAGGAGAATATTGTGGAAGCTCAAGTGTGAAAGTATAATCCCTGTTAGTTTTAGTATGTTGTGAAGGAATTTGAAAGAAGACTTGAGCAGGAGAAATAGAAGAGTCGTGATTTTGGTTGATGCCTTAATCTGAGCAAGAGAAAATTAAAATTTTAGAATCGATAAATCAAAACTGTTTGCTGCATGACCTTGAAAGTACATCAGTCATGTTTGTGAGTGCGATTAATTTCAACTAAGTGCCCTTTATATGTTTGTTATTGATTTATATGCAAGTTTTCCCTAGGTGCACTATCGATAGAGTCCATTCTAATAATCATATATTCCCAGTAATATAAATTTTGTTGTTTCATATCATGCAGGTCTTACTGGATTGACCCACTTGGATCTTTTTGGTGCTCGAATCTCTGACTTTGGCACGAACTGTTTAAAATGTACGTGAATTAACAAACATCTGAGAAGTCTTATTTTTTTCCTTGTTTGAATCTTGCCCGTTTTGGTACTTCACTCTGTTTTCACTCAGTTCAAATTCATGGCTCCTACTTACCCTTCATAAAAGAAACTTAAAGCAACTGAAATTAATTAATGAAATAATTTATTGACGGGAAAAAGGGACACTGATAGATAAATAGTTGTTGGAATCTTGCTTGCTTTTGTAACAGAGATTTCTTGGGGCTTACTCTAGACATGATTCTCTTTTTCTTTTCAAGGAATTTCTAACACATGTAATGTGATAAAATTTGTAGAAGAAAGTACTTGCGAGGTGTATGTTCCATCTACTTCATTTAGTTCTTGGTATATGATTGTAGACCTATACTTCATATTGGTACATGGTTGTATATCCTAATCTGTTGTCTTATGGGCCCTCATTAAGCTCTCGTAAATATTTAACTATTATTCAAATCTTGTTAGAGGATTATCATCTAAATCTTCTTTAGTCTGGAACAAAATGTTTGATAGCTGTGAGGTACCTCTCTTACTAGCATATTTGTGCCTTAGCATAAAAGAAAGGTTGGTGATTTCAAAGGTCATTAGCATTGAAGTAGGCAGTCATCTAGATTTGAATCAGAAAAAAAATATAGATGAAATGGAAAGAACTCTGAAAATAAATAATATCCATTCTTCAAGCTTGAATTTCACTGCACAAGCTGACTCATTACTTCTTGATATGTTGTTAACCGAGATGCCTAGTAATTAGGTTTCCATATAATGGCATGGCCATTGGGCTGTTTTCCAAGTGAAATCTCTTGCATTATTATCTTCAGCTTGGTCTTTCCCTTTATCTGATGTTTCCAATAGACAAAAGGATTTGGTCTTTGGATTCGTCTGATGTTTCTAATAGACGAAAGAACATATTCCTAACAGGATCAAGTTATCTTCCTATTGGTCAAAAGACAGTGACATTGTGTCTTAAAATTTGGTCAGATTTCAAGAACCTGCAGTCCCTTGAGCTCTGTGGAGGCTCAATAACTGATGCGGGAGTGAAGAACATCAAGGACCTCAAATCTCTTACACAATTGAATCTGTCTCAAAACAGTCACCTCACCGACAAAACCCTGGAACTGATTTCAGGTACATCCCAATCTTGAAAAACAAACTCTTCTTGAGCATCTACAATGAGATTATTCATCTTGGCAACTTTCCCCTGATTACAGGATTAACTGGATTAACCTCTCTTAATGTATCAAACTCTCGCATAACAAATGCTGGACTCCAGCACCTGAAGCCATTGACGAACCTGCGATCACTCACCCTCGAGTCATGCAAAGTGTCTGCCAATGAAATGAAGAAACTACAGTTGTCTGCTCTTCCAAACCTACTCAGCGTTCGACCTGAGTAAGCAAGCTTGTTTGGAAGCCACCCCTGCATGTAAATAATCTTCCACTGTACAGACAGCATATGCATGTGATCGTCGAATATTTGGCCTAGCAACGGTGACTGGATTTCTATAGAACTGTATATATGGGTGGTGTCTAGAACTGGTCTGATTTAGTTTAATCTAAGGGTGATGTTGGAGCAGCAACTGGAAGCACAAGAAAGATGAAAATGGTGTTTCCTCCATTTCAGAATTGATGCCAGTGTTCTTCACCTGAACAATGATTATTTGTAAATTTATGTACATAAATTGGGGAAAACAAGTGTCGGGTTTGTTTCAGCATCAATTAGCACTACTGATCTTGCTGCTTTCCATTGCTGGCCAGAAATCCACTATGTACAGGAAGAACAAAAAACAAAACAATTTGCTTAGCTATTTTGCTGTCTGTAATGTATATATTTATGCAAATGTTTTGAAGTATACTGAATTGAGTTCTTGTTTGTGAGTGAGAATGAACTATAGTTGAATTGCTCTTAATTGGATTTCTCATACAGAAGCACATGTTACAGGGGGGTGGCCATTATGTTACGTGATGTGAGAGTGTAATCGTTTTTTATGGAGCAATTCTCTCAAAATGGTATTAAAAAATAGCAAATTGAAATGAATCAAGAAATAACTAGATGGAAAATGGAAATTGATATTTCATGTACATTCTTCCTTACCACAATCCACCTTCTATTCCTCCAGGAATTTGTCGATCAAAATATCACATCAAATAACTTCATACAGCAAAAGAAATCTCCCAAATTCCCCACACCGACAAGCAAGAATACATCTTTAAACAAAAATGCTTTAGAAGCATGAACACAACATCATCAGTGCAGTGAAGCTGAAGCTTTCGGATGCCTAAATGACCCACTTGCATACAGCATCTGATACACTGGCCTTATTCTCTCAGTCAAAATTATGCACAACACAGTCCCGAAACTGCACACTGCCGCCAGGATGAAGAACGTTAGCCGAAAACAATGTGGTCCGTAACACGAAGAGCTGGCTTCATGCAAAAACACGGGGTGCTGCTTCGCAGCTTCTTGATCATACAAGTACCCCGCAAGCAAGCTCGAGAATAAGGTTGCGCCGAGGGGGTTCCCTAGCAGCATGAAGTTGAAGAAGGTCCCAAAATTGTTTAATCCGAACAGCTCTGATGTGGTTGGAATCATCACAGCAGTTTGCGCGCCATAGCAAAGGCCAAGCAGTGCAGTTGAAACGTTGAGAGTGAGCCTGAGACCCCAAGCATAGAAAAGGTAGGCAATCACCATGGTGATCTGTGAGCACATCATCCAAAATGGCCTCGGAAGCATCCTCGTCCTGCAATAAAAGTGTCAAATTGAACTTATAATTTGATGATAGAGTCTCATAGGTATAAGATTTCCTGCTCTTTTATCCAGTTCAAAATTGAGAATGAGATTTTCAATGAGAACGGAAGAAAACACCATCACCTTACGAAATGTTCAGAAACAGCACCACCACCAAGACGACCGAGGAAATTACCAAAGCTGAAGAGACACAACAAGATGGTTGGATCATTAACTCCAGCAGCAGATCCAATCTGTGCCAAATTGTTCAACACAGTTACTCCTGTTCCAGCCCCAATGAAGAAGGCTAGAAACAGAAGCCAGAAATCAGCTTTAACAAAAGCTTCATGCACCTCGAAGTCATCCCCTCTCCTTGGCCTCTTCTTCTCCTTCACAGCTCCTTCCCCCACTGCCAACAGCATATCCGCATATAATACATCGTCAGAGAACTCTTGCAAGTTCAGTAAGTCTGCTGCATCTAGTAATGGCTTTGTAGCCGTATCGTCTTCCAAGTCATCAACAGAAGGTACCATCGACACAGTGACGCCAGTGTGTTCAAGCTTAGGCTTGAAAATAGTCATCTTGATCGGGATGGCAAGCGGCGCAAGGAGGAGGAGCACGATCCCACCAAAGAAAACATCAGCACCGACATCATTTAGGGAATAATAACTATTGAGGAATGTGAAAACAAGAAGGTAGAGGCCGAGAATTATGCTGAGGACTTGAATGACCACAAAATGACGACTCTCAGTTGAGTTTTCTACAGTCGACGGTGTGCAAGGACGAACAAGGCCCATCATTGCAAGGCAAATGGCCGGCAGACCAATGGTGAAGAAGAGTATGAGATTGTTGGGCGAACTACCAAGCACACTGGCATAGAGTCCAGTGAAGATTGAACCGCTAAGGCCAACGTAGCCTTTGAGGATGCCGGATACGGTACCACGGCTCACCGGAAAGTTCCTCATGTTGGTCACTAGCACCCCGGTGATCAGCCATGCGCTACTGTTGGTGCCAATGCATAGAGCAATCCATAACTGAAAGAACAAGGTGAATCCTAACACATGGCATATTCAATCTCTAAAGAATTCAATGAAGCTTCAAAATGAAATACCAAGTTAATCCGAAGTACAATTTATGCATTCTCAGAAGCAGACCTCCGGAATACTCGCCCTTCTTATTGGGATTCAAAGTACATTTTTTATCTTTGATGACCAAAAGGTGTTTTCAATTCATATCAATAGTTTAGACCTATCAATAGTTTCATTATACATATTCAAATCTTTAATCTTTGCCTGAAAGTCCTACAAATCTAACTTGCTTACATCAAAGTCAAACAACTATCAACAAGTATACATTTGACAAATTCATAATTAACTGTTAAAATCACCCTTTCATTTTGTTGCTTCAAGTCAATGCTAACTCAAGAGTTCTCCAATTTTATTGGAAAATAGATGAAGAGTTTAGTGAAGTAAAATATAAGGTAAGAATAAGATTAAGAGTAGAAGAGATTGAGAGTGAAAATAATAAATAGGAGAAAATAAAGGGGGGAAATAAGATTGTGCTCACGAGCCAAAAGGGCAGTCCGGTGATGGTTTGGGAGAGGGCGAGCCAGAGTACTCCGAACCCGACGAAGCAGCAAGCGGCGCCGGCGAGCAGCACGACCCAAGTCCTGAACCGTGCGCTGACGAGGCCGGCGACGAGGCCGAAGTTCTCGCCGACGTCGTTGGCGACGCCGAGCAGTGCGAGCTGCTGCTGGCCGAGGCCCAGCACCGCCTTCAGCGACGGCGAGTAGAGCGGGAAGGCGTAAGCCGCCCCCGCTGCCACCTGCACCCACACCGCCGCCGCCAGGCCCACCCACGGCGGCCGGCTCCCGGCTTTCACCTCCTGCATCCCGATTCTACTCCGATTAACCTAATCTTGGGAAACAGAGAAGGAGGCTTCTACGGTGGAGTCCTGGAGATTCATCAGACTTTAAGCGGAGCTAATAATACCACCTTTACGATTAAAATATATGGAGAAAATCGACGGAAAAATACTTTTTTTTTAATACTTTTTATAAAATTATTTAGATTAAAAAAATAATGAATCAGTCAAATTTAAAATAATTAATTCGATTTATAAAAAAATATATTATCCATCATTAAGATAAATTAAAAATGTTTTCAGAAATCTAATATTTTATGTCATGTTTCATTTAAAAACAAATTATAAATATGCTGTAGGATTATTTATGTCAAAGATAATCAACAGTGATGCTCCGACAATATTAAAAGGCATTTATTTTCGGCTTTAATTTGATTAGAAATGTGGAAAATGTCAATCACAGCTTGCTAAAACTGTACAGAATTCAGAAATGCATTTTGAAGTTTAATGTCAAATAGTTTTAAATTAGATGACGAAATTTGAAATATTAAAATAATTTAATTGACTAAAGCTATTTTTGTTTAAATTAATTTTTTTTAAGCCGAAAATTGGTAAAAAAATTATAGTTCAACTACCACTCGGTTTACCACTTCGATCGGACTTCCCGATATGTGAAAGACATAAATACCGTGTATTTGTCGGCGAACCAATTAACAACGAACACGTGTTATAATCTGCTGCATAACGGGCCACCGACTCCAACCGATACCGCATCACGACCAACTGTAACAGCTCGCGTATTCGGACTTCATTTCACACGATATAATATCAAAATTAGGACAGACAATTAAGAATCTGGAGCATGATTAAGGCAAAATTAAGCTAATCAACTTCGAATTCTTGTTTTAAATGGCCGCTCGCGCTTCGTTGGCGTAGTCTCCGTCGTCGGATCTCGTTGTTTTGCGTAGAAGCTTCGAGAGCGTTTGCGTGTTCGACAAGTAGGTGGCATTTTCGTTAATTTTGAGAACTGAGAGGTTCTTTTATTGACGTAGCAGGCCCGTGGTTTCGTTTTGGGAAACCTTTTTTCAGCGAGTCGGTTGATTCCTATCGGATAGATGATCGACCGTGCCCAGAGAGTTCTGCTTTTATTACGATCGTGCCCCTTTTGAGAGAGTGCTATAAATACCACGCCGGAGTTTTTCAATGTTTGACGAATTCGATAGTTTGAGGCCTCTTTTGTTTTGAATTCAAAGGGAAGGAAATGGCGTCGTCTTCCAAGAGATCTGGCAGACCGGTGCTTCCTTTTCGGCGATCGGTCTCTCCGGCGGGCGGCTTCGCCTCCTCGTCAGCCAGTCTCTCTGCTCCCTTCTTGCATCACCGATCAGCCTCCCCTACCCGCGTCCACCTGGCCGGCGCTGGGTCTTCCGGATCTCCCTCCGTTCGCTTCTCCCTCAACCGATCTGCCTCCCCCGGACGCTCCATCGCTGCGTCCGACAACCGATCATCTCCCGCCCCGGCCCGGCGCACTTGCCTCTGCTCTCCTTCCACCCACCCTGGATCCTTCCGCTGCCACCTCCACAAGGGCCGCAATGGCGGCGGATACGCGGCCGCTTCCTCGCCGTCAAACAGGCTCAATGCGCGGCGGTCCGCGATGGCGAACTCGCTGGTCCGGATCGGAGCCGTGGAGGGCGAGTGGGTGAAGCGCGCGCTCTCGGCTCTCATCCGTCCCTCCTCCCACCAACAGCGTCGGCGGGGAGCCTTCCAACCCCGCCCTAGCCGCCTCTCCCGGATGTCCAACGCTGCCGATCCCTAAATCTCCGTTGTCCGATCCACCGATCTAGAATCAGGTTTGTAGAAACACACCAAAAAAAAAAAAAAAATCTCGCCTCTCTTTCCTCATCAACACCGCCAGATTCGCCGGGGTCATCGGATCCCGATCGGAGCAATTCGTTTGCTGTTTTCGGAAATCATTGTATCAGGGCTGGAGTTCAGCAGCGAACTGGTCTCGGCCATCTGATTTGTACATACACTTATTATGCCGGCGTTGTTGCAACGCCGATAGAACAAACACCAGATTTGAACCGACAAGAACACTTTCGAGAGAAATTAAAAATCATCCAATTTGTTCAAAACTAAGTTACATTTACCATATTCATTAATCTTCACTAACTCATTCATTGATTCATGATGGATTGAATGTGATGTTGTGCAGTTGTGCTTGTGGTTTGTTGA
>JBBUKS010000100.1:9156539-9168054 GCA_038050645.1 Hedychium gardnerianum
TTTTAAATAAGAATATAGTACCTAAAAGTAACTATTGGCCTTGAATTTTGATCATATTTAAAATTATAAAATTGCATGTGAATATGAGGATATGATTAAACTGAAATTAAATTCAAAAATAGAAGATAAGGGGAAGGGGAAGGGGAAGGGGGGAAATCAATCTATCATAAAATTATAATATGGACATTGTGGCGCGGGGCGAGCGTTTCGCCTTTTGCCACAATAATATGGACATTTTGAGATAATCTATTATAATAATGTTTATAGACATTCTAAGTTTTGGAAGATAAATATCTCATATTGGATGTTTTATTAATAAATATATCATTTCATTATTTTCTAAGGGTCATCCCTTATTAACAAGTGGGAATAATCACGATAGTTGAAATCACAAGGAGAACTTTTGATGGGGGAGATTGGATCTAGATGGCGAGGAATTTGTGATGACAAAAAGGACAGTTTGGATAATGTCTATCAACCTAATTTAAGCATTTCCTTTCAAATTAATTAATTATAGATATTGTTCTTATTAAATAGTCACAGATAGAACTTTGAATCAGCCAAGGTTATCATCTTGAAATGGTTAGTGACTAGCAGGATCTTGTATCCCATAGGCTCTGTCTGGACGAGTTGGCTTTAGTTTATTATTAAAATTTGCAAATTATTATAACAATAACAAAATGTATACTGAATTAATTAACACGACATTATGCTTATTTTTCTGTTCCTTGTTTGTGAAAAACAAAATTAATACAAAAGCGTGATTTGAAATAGCATTTGAGTAGGGTAGTTTGGTGTTCAGATTATGGGGAGATTGAAGCTATTTATAAAGTGGTCTTTCGAAATGGAAGCTAAACAAAGCGAAGATGCTAAGGATTTTAGACAAATTCTAGTTTTTAATAGTACTCAAGGTTTCTCTATTTTTTTTTAAAAGAAAAGAAGGATGACAAAGGGGAACCTTTATTAACTTCTATGCCAATTTTGCCTCTCCACGCTTTGTATTTTTTTTTTTTTAAAAAAATGAATTGGAATTCAATTGAAATTCTGTATTATGCTTCTTTTATAAAATTCACTTTAAAAAATGTAAAATTCAAATGAAATTTTGAATCTTGTAGTTTTGAATTTTTACCAATTTGAAATCAAAATTCATACAATTTTTTTTTTTAAAGAGGAAAATAGCATAGGCTCATCCCTACCGTTTTAGAAAAGAGGACTTTCAGATTTTACAAAATAAAAAACCACATTTAGTTGGGCCAGGATATGAATCCAAACTATACATAAACAGCCCGGCCTAACAAAGATTTGGGGAGAACAATTTACCAATGATAGACCGACACAGACCGGCCATAAGACAATTGATGGGCCGCCTTATTAAACAATAGGCTAATCGAATGGGCCGCATGGCCCATAATGAATATGATGGGTCAAATTCTACTGCTCAGACGGCCCATCAACGCCCATGAAATAGTACAATACGACTTAATGAGCTAGACATGGGTCAAAAGCTATGTGGGTCAACTTTATGGGGCTATAATATGTTGTCGATATCTAAATGGGCTAGACAGGCCCTGAGAAAATATATGGGCCAAGTTATTACTTAATTTCGGCCCAAACAAAGCCCATAGGGAAACATTTGATGAGCCGAATGGATCAGATTACAATTAATGGGCCGGCTAAAGATTACAGCAGGTTGTTAGGCCGACCCATGAATCATATGGATTGGGGTCTGGATAGCCGCTAGGAAATATCCAGATCAAAACACAAGTAAACCAACAGCTAAATAAAGTAAGAACTTAATAATCTCGTCACATTAACTTGGAACTAAATTTTATATCCTAATGTTACAAATTCTAGTATTATTTTATCGTAATAATTTTTTATTTTTTGTAACGCTTGATATGAATTAGTATCAAGCATTAACTTTAACTTTATCGGAAAAAATACGAAGCCAAGTTCAAAACCTTTCGAAAAAAGTGAAACAACAATGCTAAAAAGGACAGAGATGCCAGATTTACCCTTTTCTTCTTCGCCTCATCATGCATGGCTTGTGCTCATGAGTGCCCTTTCAACCTGCTTCCACAGAGATGCCAAATTACATCATTCACATTCAACCATTACTAAATCAACCAAAAGATAAAAATATAGAAGACAAATATAAAGATTTTCTCAGTTCATTACCGAATGAGAGATAGCGCCTACTACCGCCTTAAAAATCAAATTATGATATTGCCTATGTACAACAATCCGTCGGGACTCAAAATATAACAGAAAAGAACAGAACTTCCACTAAGATTCTAATCTTACAACACATCGTCACTCTGGAGGGCTGTAGAACTAGAAGTTCGCGACTGAATGAATCATAATTTGGCTGGGCATCGAGCTGCAAAAATAATCTTTTCCTCGACTCTACAGCCACTGATGAGTGAGATGAAAAATTCAAGAGAACAAGTATTAGATTGGCATTGTTTCCACACTGGGGCTTCATGAGATCTGAAAGTCTGAGTTTATTGTTTCAGTGACTGAAGAATGGCTATCTCAAGAAATGAGCTTTACCATAGTACCTATTTATGTACGGTACCTGCATATCAATGGGGTGCTAATTAGTTATATCGATGACAAATAAGTTATAAATCTACTAAACTCTGACCTGAAACCCAAATCCTTTCAGATAGAAATGAGAGTCAATCAGACTACCTTTACGCGGCTGATGTCTGGTGTATCTGGTGTCTGAACAGGATAAAATTTGTAAAATTTCATGTTTTCCATGGCTTCCCTTGTCTTTGGGTCCATGTCTTCTATCGCCTTTTTTCTAGCTTCCTTTGCCTGTAGGCACACAACTATCAAGATATAAAAATACAACACAGCTATTTATCTGAAAACTAGTAAACAATGTTTTTTAATACCTGCCGCTGTGCTTTTCTTCTTTCTCTGACCTGTTCCTTCACATATTCCTTGCAATATTAAGGGTCCAATTTTAGTTGGTGACTAAGATCTAGCAAACTAATCTAATGATGTGTTGGATTCATAGGAATCCATGGTATGCGGGCGAAATGAACTAGATGGACGGACAAACTAGGCATCTCGGGCGTAAAGGACAACTAGGAAGGGCAAATCAAGTAAATCAGGCGGGTCTAAGAAATAAAATAGATTCCATGAACCATATAGATTTTCTATTTTATACTGTCCATTCAATTCACTAGAAATAGCTATTCCATTCCAGGAAGAACACCTGTTGCTATCTTCAAAGTCATAACAAAGAAATGTTCATTATTTCCTAAATTACCTTAAACTCATCTTTCTTGTCTTCTGGTAGCGTCTCCTCCTCAATAAGATTGTCAGTGAACTCCTTGAATATTTGATTGCACAAGTGGAGAAAAGATAGTCGGAAACAATTAGAGAGAGAGAGACTGAAATTTTCAAAGATATCCATTCAAAACAATATAGAGAATACAAGAACCAGAATCTGTACCTCAATTTCATCCATTTCCCAATCATAATCGCAGACAATCTGTAAAATAGAAATTATCCATCATCACCAACAAATTGGTACATAGATACAATGAAAAAACAAATCACATGGTAATTGATCAAATAAATAGAGAATTCCTTTTAGGCATTTTATAAGTGCGTGTGTTAGCAAAAAAAAGATTTTATGTTTTGGAATTAAAAGAATATTATGTTTACAAGCCCCTTGCCATTGCATCTCGAACTGACCATCCCAACTAAATCTAAATATTATATAAGCAAAAAAAGTAGATTTTGTGTTTTGCAATTCCAAAACTCTTAGCACTGCATCTTGAACCTATCATCCTGACTAAATTCTCATTCATTCAGCTTAAGTGCAACAGCTGCAGTATATTGTTACAAAATGACAAAAGATTCCAGGAAGCAATATAAACATGGGGAAAAAGTCTATTGCAAATCCATGAGGGGATTGTGCTGTGTTTCAAAAAATGTTCAGACCGGTCTGAGTGGTTCACCAGGTTAATCTGAGAGCTGGAAACCAAACTGGTCCAGTTGGATTAATAGAGAAATCACAGTTGAATCGGATTGCAGCCCAGTTCAACAAGAAAAATCAAGAACTAGCAAGGACGCCAGTTGCCCTGCCAGTCCAGTTTCAGAAACATGGTATGGAAGCAGTTGCTTTAACAGATAATTCGTAATTCATATGAGCAAGTCATTGAGAAGATTTGCATACCGGAGGTTCTAGAGGAAACATTATATTAACAACTGTATCATCCTCATCTTCATCAGCTTTCAATGGTTGAAGATCTGAATAAAATTGAAAATTTTAATTTGTTGGGAAGAATCTAGATATATGCTTTTCATGTTCATCGGCTAACCAACACAAGGAATGCAAAGAAATATGTCAAGGGCCAAAGGTGGTCCAGGTCAACTATATATGAGAACCCATGGATTAAAAATGGCAAGCTAATCAAAGAGATCAATTTGTATGCTGTAGCATTTCATCATGTCACTGACAAGCACAATCACCTAATGAATGACTCAAGATCTGAATAAAAAATGTGAACTATTACTTTTGGTGAAGAATTAAGTGCTATATATGTCAAACATTTTATGTCTTTCAGCTTATCAACAAGGAATACAAATAAATAATGTCAAGGGGTCAAGGGATTGTCCATCTCTATTACATATCAAAACACTGATGATAAAAGTAACAAGCTAATCAAAGAGGTTAAATATGTAATGTAAGCCATGAAATTTCAGAATGTCAGTGACAACCAAAACTCACCTAAAAACAGCAGCCATATCAAATGATTTCAATGTAATTAACAAAGAGATCAAACAGCAAGGGCATTACTAGACGACAACAAGACAAAATTAATGGCAAACTGTTGATAAACATCTTATTAGTTTAAATCAAATTCATCAGATCTGCATGTAAGCCACTTACAGTTCTATGTATGTAAGCACATTTGCGCCTACTTCTCACTAAGCAGTAGCATATTTCAATCTTGTGGTGCAATTCACTGATTCAATGTCTCAGATTCCCTAGTTTATAGAATTTCTTGTTTGCCTACGTTACAGAACTAAATTTGTCACTGAAACAAATAATCAACGGGTTTTGTATGTCTTACTGCCCATTGTAAATCCATAAACATAGTTCAGCTTAACTAATATCTGGAAGATAAATTGGCAGTCCAGAAACTAATGTGACATAACTTGAATTCAAAAGAAGCAAGGATGTGATACTTGCTATTCATAACAAGCATTTTCTTCCTATTCTCCATCAAACTGAGGATCCAAAAGGATGGTCCTAAGCAGGAAACTTACAAGTAGGATATTACGCACATACAAGACAGTAGAGAAATCAAATTTGCTAAAGAACTTCTAAAATCATCAAGATCTTTGATGAAGTTGTCCACGAAAACACTGAATGTTGTCACTAATGGAACAGACAATAAATTTTTTGGGCCCATGACAAGGAGGGTGTCAAAAGCAGAGGTATTTAATTGAATAGAAAAGGCTCCCAACAGTATGGAGGTATTTTATTGAATAGAAGCAAACAACAAGTTTCAAGATGATACAAAATTAAGGATCAAGGACTGAAAAAAGGCATATAAGACTTACAAGGAAGGCAATAGTCATATTGCTTGACACGTTCAATCCTTAGATGTTTTAATGCAGATCTGCAGAAAATATTGAGAGAAAAAAGTAAATGGAGACTCCTAGATATGAAGGCATGAAAAGATTAACAGAAAGAATGCATTCCCTTTTGGCAAAAGGCATTATTCAACTTGCTTGCATTGCATGTGAAGAAGTAATAAAAAAGTAAAATAACTCAAGTCTAATGCCTGTACGGTGTGGCAGAATTCTACTCATATTCGCCACCTATAGAAAAGAAAAGTATAGCTAATAAAATACTAAAAAATGTGCTCGGGGAGGAAATTCATGACATAGACATCAGCTAATAATCAAATGTACACAACCAAAATAATCCTGGTGTGCCAGTATAATTAGAAAATACATGCAATTCCAAAATGAGGAACAATTAACTGATATGATTTGTTTAAACAAATCATTTTTGTATCTGTAAGTTGATCTACTTAACATCTTCCATAGAGGTATTATATATTGATTTAAACCTAGGTTTACATACAGTTGTGACAATTCCAGCATTTGGTTAGTATACATGCACACCAAAAAATGAAATAAAAAGAGGGAGAAATTGGAAATGGTGCCTAGAATATATGGTGTAATTGCTGTAGAAGACACAAAGCTAGGATTGGAAAGACAAAACCGAAACAACTGAACAATCAAAACAATACATTCCAAGATATCAGAATATAAAATGAATGACAATCATGGCACAAAAATTCAAAAAAGTAGCTCAGCTGGATAAATACCATCCATAACAAAAAAAAATGCAAGAAAGCAAAATCACTGAAGTACCTTCTTTGAGTGCAAGCCATAGTAAATATTTGAGTCTTCAATCTATCAACTTGACTTAGACTGGAAAAAAACGATCTCAACTATTTGACTTCAGATGGTAAGCAAGATCAGCTTGGAAATTAACAATGTATCAAATAGAGTAAAAATTATCACATACCGATCTTCAAGTGGAATATATGGAACCCACGCCATTTTCATTGTCTTCATGGGTATTACTTCCTCTTTCTCCCTTTGAACCGATTTTACACCAATCTTGTCAGACGGTGGAATTGGAGAATCCACCTAGAGGACATGATATAGAAGATAAACAAACAATATTCCAAAATAACAAATTCTCCTTATTATGAAACCACGCAAAGTTCTTCCGCATCATTAAGAGTCAAAAGCTATCTCTTTCCCATTAGTGGTTGAGAAACACTACCAAATAGCTATAGACATGATAAGTTGTTAGCTACCATATTTGTGATAGGCAGTTCAAGGGGAATAGCTAATAATTGATATTGATTAATGATAACATTAGACATGCTAATTTAATTTTAAAAAATAAGAAGAAGGATTGTGATAACTCAGTAAACAATGAAATGTGCTGAAGTAAGTCTATGTGTAAGAATTTCAAATCTTTTTCCAAATATAATGTAGTAAATAAATTTTACTGCCCATGTGTACAGAATATTCTAAGTACTTGCTCTCTATCAAAATATCAAGGGTGATTAAAAATTATTATCTGAAGCAACTTACAACCACCACAATGGGAATAAGCACAACTTTCTCTTGACCATTCACATTTAACATTTGAGCTGCAGAAGGAAAGAAAACAGAAGCATATCAATCAAATAGATAGGCTAAAGCCTCCAAATCTTTGTAAGTACGTGATTGTATGCAAACAAATAATCAATAAATAGAAAAGAAGAAACTCAAGGTACAATTTAAAGATGAACAAGAAATTGTGTAATGGTGTATACCAAGTGAAAGATTGATGGTGGGAGTGCTAAGGTGAATTTAAATCTTCAACTAACTACTAACTGACATAATCTAAAATGGTATCTAAATCCTCAACTAACTAGCAAACTAAAATACTTTGAATAGATGAGCTGAGCAAAAAAGAAAATCCAAGTCATTTACCTTCTGTGCTGCCGAACATGTAGACTGTCTTCCCGTAAAGCTCCCCTCCCTCCTCAAAGGCACTCTATGCACAAAAATCAACAAGGATCAGTATCGTCAATACACTTTATCCATTCAGGAATTGAGAAAAGACAATGAAACACCTCTAAATTTGAAAAACACCAATTAATTTCATGAAGTTTATCCATGTTGTCCCACTGTCAAAATCAAATGCAACAACTCTCAAAAACTCTCATAAAGAAGTGATGAATCACATGCCTTTTTAAATATCAAAGCATCAAGTCAATAGACAAAACAAAGATGAAAACCTCAGTTCCAACTGGAAAAGCTGCTTGCCAAAGATCTTCCTGCAGGTAGATACATTATTAAGGAGCGAGTAAGTATTAGTAGTCGATTAATGAGCTGATGGAAGAAGAAAAGCAAGCACTGCTTAACATTCAGTACATCTGCGAATTGACGGAACCATCAGTTTGCCACAATCTAACACAAAAAGCGAAATAGTTTTTTCTTTTCTTTTACTAGAATAAAACAAAAACAACAGTGAGCCGTACCAAGTTCCTCTTCTCGGCGAAGTACTCGGTCTCATTCTCCGGCATCTTTACCCGTCTCTTCTTCGGCTCCTTCTGGGGATCCTCCTCCTGCGACTTGCTCGTGGTGGGCTCCTCTCCCTCCCGCTTTGCTGCATCAGAAGCAGCCTTCTTCCTCTTCCTCGACGCTGCCGCCGCCACCTTGCGCTTCCCCATACGCGATGCCGAGGGGGTGTTGGGAGATCGGAGAGCTGTGTCGCTTAGGGCGGAGCGGAGCTGTGTGCGCTTAGGCTTGAGGGCAGATCCGAAGTTGAGAAGAAGAGAGATCTGAGAGCAAACGCGGTCTCAATCCCAAATTTGAAGGCGATAAAATTGAAGGAACTAGAGAGAGAGAGGTATTTAAAGCGTAGGGTATGAATGGGAGCGGGGAGGAGATGGAATGACAGCCGTTAGATCGGCATCTCGATTCGGAACGTTCTAAATAGAATTCGGAGGGAGGAAAATATCGCCATCATAATATTCGAGGGTTCTATTTTTTTCATATATATTTTATTATCCAGATTAATTAGATTAATCTCTGTGATTTATTTTTTTCATATTAAATTTAAACACTAGAGATAAACATTTCGCCATTTATCATTATCAAGAGGGAGGAAAATATCACGTTTGTAGTCATGTGATAAATTTACAACATAAATAAAAGTTAAATTATGATAAAATCAAGAAAACATATTCTTTCACATAGAGCATACTCGATACTTGATTTATATATTTGTATCTAATTGTGAGACCGACGATACGAGATCACTTGAGATGAGTAATATCATCTTTTACCGTATTAAGAGCGATAAAATAACAAAAAAATTTAATATATTATACCTACCATATTGACATATATCAATATTAATGATATATTAAAAAATTTAATATGATATCAAAAAAAAATTATATAAGTATTGATACGAGATTTAATATTTTCTATATTTTAATATATGTTGGAATAATGAAAAACAAATAATTTCGGTGAATATTTATTTTTATTTTATTATATTGAAATATTGAATAATTTTGATATAAATAATATAAAATTTAGCTATATCAAAAATTTAGTATACCAAGTTCGATATATCGAAATTTCTAAATACTGACAAATTTTATACGGTGCGAGATATGATACAAATTTGTCGACGTACGGTATATCATCCCTACGATCGAATTAAATCCTTGTTTGGTTGGACCTTTCCCAGTCAGGTGGATCGCATTGAGCCCACTAAATGTAAACAAATTGGAATTTAGTTAATATTTTTTATTTATATTTATTTTTGAAATTATTGATCCATGTGATTCGCTTAGATTTTACATAAATGAAAAAAAAAAATTAAATGTTTCCTTCGGCAGCTCAAATGTTAAATGTGAATGGTCTAGAGAAAGTTGTGCTTATTCCCATTTTGGTTGCTTTAGATAACAATTTTTAATCACCCTTGATATTTTGATAGAGAACAAGTATTTAAAATATTCTGTATATGGATAATAAAATTTATTTACTACATTATATTTGGAAAAAGATTGGAAATCTTTACACTTTAGCATATTTCATTATTTATTAAGTTATCACAATTTAGAGCCTTTTAATATATCGTACTTATTATATTGATAAATACTAAATATATTAATATCAATGATATATCGAAACTTTTAATATAGTATTATATAATATTGTCATAGAATATTGATATTATGAGATTTGATATTTTTGATATTTTAATATATATTGAAATAATGAAATATCAAATAATTTTGATAGACAATTAGATATATATATATATATAATTTTGCTATATTAAAAATATCAAAATATCAAATAATTTTGATATCAAAAATATTAAAATATCAAATAATTTTGATATGAACAATAAAAAATTTAATCATACCTAAAATTTAATATATCAAAATTTTGATATGATATCAATATATATTTTTTAAATATTAAATTTTTTTGATAGATATACAATATGATATAAAATCTGACCGATTGGTAAAGCTGATTTATAATTTCAAACTTGAATAGCAATTTAAAGTACTAAAATTAAAATTATATATTCAGAAAAAAATATTTTATTTAGAAAATAAAATAGCAGTCTTGACAAATGAAACGTGTCATAGGGTGGCATACTATGTTGGTTGTCTTAGAACTGCAATATAAAAATTTATTATGAATCACGCTATGATAATGATATAGATACCATTAAATGCGTATATATTTCATTCAATTATTTACTAAAAAAATATGAAAATTATCTTATAGTAAACATTGTTTAATATATTTTTAAAAACTATATTATTTTTATTATTTAGATATAAATAAAGTTTTATTTTTATAACGAATGAAAGAAAAATTATTCAAAGCTAGTCAATAGTTGAGCAAAATTAGTCAATAGTGTATCAAGCATGACAAGTCTAATTGGCCCATCATAGCTAACAATTCATAGTCTAGCCAGAATCCACTTATATTTTTTGCTATAATATTTTACTCCCACATTATATAGCACTGCTCCAGCAGTAATTTTGGCATGACGAAATAAATTCTATCAATGTGCTTGACTTAACCAGTTCGGTTCGATATAAAATTCTTAAAGCCACATTGCAACACCCAAACATAAGTGGACAAAATATACAACCATATACGATCCATACAAATCATATAACTATATAAAGTTCACGTATCCAATATAAACAAATAGAATTGATACAGACAAATGTCGAATATCCACTAAGCACATACGTTGTCATTCAACAGTAAAAGCAACAAACACACACCCACATCCAACATAATCCAATTATAGTTCGATTCAATGTCCATTAAGTTTTTTTATCACTTTCCGATGTAAATAGAAGGATTCATCACAAATAAAATCATCCATGAACTTTCTAATTCAAAGCCAGGTGATAATTTGATTGCTTCTCTTGTAAAACCAATAAAATGACCCTATCACAAAGTCAGTACATCTTTTGCTACAACTTGGTAACAGGATAGTATATAGAAGTCAATTTCTATCAAAGTTAATTCTAAAAAATTAATCTAGAAATAGTAAATGTATGAAACAATTCGGCTCCTTGAATATGACTTTGCAAGTGACGAATGAATTACATAAAAACACACACCTAGTAGGTTCTTAAGAATTACGTGCAATTGCCTGGAGAGACAGCCAGCCCAATGGGGCTAAGAAAGAGGACAGGCTTCAATGACAAGGTTGTGAACCCCCTCTAGATTAATTTGTGAAATTGGCTCCCTGCATTGATTTATGAACATAACAAACGCAATAATTAGGATGTACTAAATTAGAGTGAGTGAATCACGACACAACCATATATCTGAGTTTTCTCAATCCTGACACAACTAAAGGAGCACTTCAGTATAATATTATGCTACTTTTTGGATCAAAATGGCTGGA
>JBBUKS010000100.1:9207016-9217372 GCA_038050645.1 Hedychium gardnerianum
ATTTTTGTGGCTCAAGTATATGTAGATGACATTATTTGTGGTTCCACAAACAAAGATTATCTAAATGAGTTCATAAATCACATGGGAAGTAAATTTAAAATGAGTTTGGTTAGTGAGTTGACATTTTTTCTAGGACTAAAAATTAAGCAAATGAAAGAAGGAATATACATTTATCAATCTAAATATGCAAAAAAAATCTTCAAGAAATTTGGAATGGAAAATGCCAAAGAAATATCTACTCCTGTGGCCACTAACACAAAATTAGATAACGATATTGAAGGCAAAGAAGTTGAACCAAAATTGTATCGTAGTGCTATAGATAGTCTCCATGATCTCATGGCTAGTAGACCCGATATCTTGTTCATTGTGGGTATGTGTACAAGATATCAATCTTATGCCAAAGATTCATACTAATGTGTAATCAAATGAATCCTTCGATACTTAAAAGGAATTCAAAATGTAGGACTATGGTATCCTAGAACCGAAACTTTTGATCTTGTAGGATACTCCGATTCCGATTATGCCGAATGCAAATTGGATCAAAATTGCACTAGTGGTGGATGTCAATTTCTTAGATCCTCTTTAGTTAGATGGTCGAGTCGACAACAACATTGTGTCACACTCTCCACAATTGAAGCCAAATATATCTCTATGGGAGAGTGTGTATCACAATTGTTAAGGATGACTCACACTTTAGAGGACTATAGACTCATTTACAAAAGCATACAAGTCCTTTGTGATAATGTGAGAACCATAAACTTGACCAAAAATTTAGTCCATCATTCAAGAACAAAATATATTAAAGTAAAACATCATTTTATACAAGATCATGTGACTAGAGGTGATATTGTACTTAATTATATTGAGTCAAAATCAAACCTAGCTAATATTTTTACTAAACTACTTCCTGAAACTAAATTTAGTTATTTACAAAGGGAATCGGGAATGTGCTTTGTTGAATAAACAAATAATCCTTCATGATCACTTCAAGAATGAAACCCGTTAAGATTCACTTTACCTTCAATTGCATCTTACAAGAACATAAGGTTTACCTTGATTGTATTTTTGATATATCTAGATGAGAGTGAGATGTTAGGAACAATCTTCTTGGTCATAATGCTTGTTAAGGGGCATTAATTTGAAAAAGAAGGTTGAAATCATTTATGAATCATTGACTTGACTAATCATGGTGAAGACCAATACATAATTAATGTGTATTTGGTTCGAAGATCAAGATTGGACATTTCAATGAAAGAAAAATGTAATCAACCATCCTAACACAATTGAATTCACGTATTAATCCTAGCTGCATCTCAAACACATGTATGAAACTGTTAACCATGAAAGATGGCACAAAATGGGATAAAAACTGTGTTAATCAGGGTTTATCAAGGTTTATCAGACTTTATCAGTAATACCAATCGATTGATAATTATTTTTCAACCACGCTGAATCTATCGCATAGTTCAATTGAGCCACAATAATCAATTGAGGTAGTCAATTGGTGATTCTATGATTTTCCACAGAATGGCTCTGAATCGACCAGGGCAATCGATTCGATTGGGGCTAATTCGATTAGGGGTAAAGAATTTTAGGTTATACCAATCGATTGGCCCTTATTACCAATCGATTGATGACAATTTTCATTGGCACATAACTGAGCCAAGTTGATCCGATAATCGATTGGGCTATACCAATTGATTAATTCAATCGATTGGTGTTAAAATTCCCGGGCACAGAATTGCACTAAATCGATTGCATAGATCGATTAAGCCACACCAATTGATTGATAGGCATGATTTTATATATCGTGCCCTAACTAATTGATTCACATACCCGATTCTCTCCCTAACTCTCTGACTCACTCACCATTTAATCGGCTCCCCTCTCTTCTTCTCCGACGTTCCCTCCGGCGTTTCCTCTAACTATCTTCTCATTCCGGTACATCCTAACCAGTAGTTCCTTTAAGGTTCAAGTCATTCTCCTTTTCCATTGGTAAGTCGTCACTTACTCGGCGTGTCAACCCTATGGTTTTTTAGCCAAGGCTTGTCTTCGGCGATAGCTCTTTCTCTGATAGACTAACCCTCTGTTCAAGACCACCCTCACATCTTTGAGGACTCAAATGTCACCAAACTAAAATCCTAACCCTAATCTCATTTGGTTTCTTGATTATTCTGTATTAGCTTTGCTAATCAATTATTTTTTGCATTCCATTCATGAATCATACATCATGTTGTTATTGTTATTGTTGTTCATACATTGTTGGTGCATTATCATTCATCATTCTTAGAAAGAAGCAAAAGAAAATTGAATCCGGTGAGGGTTCATCCCAACCTCAACCGCCAACCGATTCTCGCTTTCCAAATGCATCTCTACAACATGCATTTAACACACATAAATTCAAACTTATTCCAACTAGGTCAATTGACCAAAAGTTCTTCCATGATCATTGTCCTAATGTCTTCAAAATCATTAAACACTATAAGTTAGAGTCCATTGTCCTTTGTGAATGTGACATCAATGAGGGGTTAGTGTCCGAATTCTACAAGAATTTGCATTCAATTGGGGATGGTCTTCGATACTGAACTCGCATTGCTAAACAAGATTTGGACTTTACCCTTGTAATTTTTCAAGAGTTTTTAGGATGTCTTCCATCCATGAATGACTTTGTTTTCTATCTTGTGTTTCTTGATTTATTGCCTCCACCCTTTGAGCCCATCTCCATTTCTTCTATGTATGAGCATTTCTATCAAAGACCTTGTCCAGATGAACCTAACGCTTCTATCTTCACATTTTTTGCTCTTGAATGTCAGCCTGTGACAATGATCTCTATAAAGTTTTTGTTAATTGCATTATTCCCATTGTGACTCATGCATTAGCTACAATTCAACCTCCACATCTTTTTATGTGATGTGAATTTCACCAAGCTCTTGACATAAATGTGGCATTAAACATGTTCCATTGCATAATACATTTCATCAAACAAGTACATGGCATCGTTCATATGACGTTTAGAAACCATATCACTGAGTGGATGACATCTTTGGGTATCGATGTTTCTCATGGCAAGTTGCAGTCGATGACGTCAAAGTATGTCAAGATTATGATATGGTCATTCTCCTTGGCAGGAATGGAGCCAGATGGCTATAGTGTGAGGTGGATAGATGGTCGTTGATTAGGTGAGGGACCAAGACAGCGACTCAAGAGTGAGGGACCGACATCAGATGTTATCATCGCCAAGGATCCAATAGATGCTGATTAGGAGGATGATGCTAAGCCTGATTATCACGATCAACTTGAATACCATTAGTCTCGAGTCTTTGAGCTCGAGGAGACTATGGATACGTAATTTGAGAAGATGCGCTTGGATCGTGAGTGTCAGATGGTTGAGATGCATACATAGCTTGAGGGTGTTGAGCGATGACAAATTGACATCCAGACTAGCGTTGCTTTCTTGCATGATCTGATGCACTCATGGTCTATAGGACCTCCTCTTCTAGCAGATGATGATATAGTTTCACATATTTTAGATCTCGACTAGGAGTTGGACGTTGTGTGCTTATTGGTATATTTTGTTGCTTGACTTTATGTATTCTATTATGTCATTTGATATGATGTACCTGACTACTCTTGCCTCGTTTTAGGCATATTTTGTATGGTTGACTTCAGTTTTATGTAATGTTTGTAGTTTTTATTAGTTATTTGTGAAACATTATGATTGTTATCTTCATGAGATTTTGTTTTGGCGGCGGGCGGGGGGTTGATGTTTTTTGTGACGTGTAGGGGTGTCCCCTATCGTTGCATAAGTTAAGGGGGAGTGCCTCATCCTTCATTATGTGTTTGTGTTTATAAATTATAGGGATGTGCCCTATATCTTAAGAATGCATAAGTTAAGGGGGAGTGTCCTGTCATTATCATGTTATTCATCTATTCGTGTTAGCTTCATTTTGATATTTGGCAAAGGAGGAGAAATAACGTATTTAAGTTCATACTTGTTGTGTTGATATTATGGCATTTCTTGTTGTGTTGATATTATACCATGATCTTGCAAATATTTATGCTTATTGTATTGATACATCTTGTTGTTTAATAGTTGATATTATAATATGTTGGAAATTAACCTAAACTTAAATAGATTGTCAAACATCAAAATGTTGGTGCAATCATGCCCAGATGAGAAGTTTCAATGATTAACAATTATTTAAGTTTAGGTTAATAAGTTGGATCTCACATAAGTTACGAGTGTGCAAGATAAGAGAAGTCCAAGAAAGTCCAGGGTTGGATTCTTGGTAAGAAGAAGTTCATGAAGGTCGGAAGACCAAATGCAAGGCAAGGAAAGACCAAGAAGGTCAAGGATCGAATTCTTGGCAAAAAGTAGAAACTCGAGCAGATCACTAGATCGGTTGCAAGGGTAGATAAAGACTTGGAGACGAGGAAGCTCCAAGCACAAAGTCCAGGGAATAGGAGGTTCATCTAATATGAGACAATTGGGAAACAAAGGAGTTATTTACTTGAGGGTTTAGGGACAAAAAAGACCCTATTTTAGGGTTCACCAATCGATTAGTAAGATATAGCAATCGATTAGTGAGCCAAAATCTTAAACCCTAAACCTAGAATTTCGGATTTTGCAACACCAATCGATTGTGCCAATAGATTGGGTTAAACCCAAAATTTCGGGTTTACACAATTATTATATCCATCGATTGATAAGTTTCTCCGATCGATTAAAAATCAATTCTGAGTAAACAGAAGATGCGAATCAATTGGCCTGATCAATTGGGCTTAGACAATCGATTAGTGCAATCGATTGAAAGGATATACCAAGAAAACAGAAGTTGCTCGAATCTATTGGTCTTAGACAATCGATTGGAAGGATATATCGAGCAGACAAAAGCTGCTCAAATCGATTGGTAATTCTCACCAATCAATTGAGATTCAAAATTGAGATAATCTTAGCTATTGATCTGCAGTTAGTGATTGATCAACAAATAATCAATGGTCAGCAATTGATTAGTGAGTTATATCAATCGATTGGTGGCGAAAAAGGTGCAGAAATGGCCCGTTTATGTTGGATCAAAAGAGACGTGAGAAGGGGGGGGGGGTGAAACTCTTGCGTTAAAAACTTCTTCTTATCATTTCGTAAATCAAAATAAAGTTGTAGTGGAATAAAGAAAAACAAACACACAAAAATACAATCGGTTTTTACTTAGTTTGTAGTCCAGCAATTACTAATCCAAAGCTTGTGATCCTTGATCGCTTCCGAATGGACAATCAACTAAAGTTCTCCTTTTCAAAAACTTTCGGAGAAGGAGCAAACACATACAAAATATGAGGAGGATAGTAACACACTACTATCTCTTTAAATGAATGCAAGTATTAAAAGATTGCATCGACAACGAAGATTAGAAGTTTAGGCGTAGGTTGTCGATGTGCTTCTTGGTATAGTAATGATAGAGCTTGTACGAATAGAAGAAGAGCAGCAAAGAACAATGAATGAGATCAGGGAGATGTTGAGCCTCAAATCCTGAGGCTTCTTTTATAGGTCTTCATGAATCGACTGAAAATCGTCTAGTCGACTGAACCTCTATCAGGTGATTGGTCCTGCTTCTTTCCTTGCTTGCTCTGATTTAATCTGATTAATCCTGTAGAATCTGAGTTTTTCAGTTAACTAAACCTTATCCAATTGACTGGACCCCAAGGGCTCCTTAACTACGTGATCTGATCATATCCATATCTACTTTCCAAATGTTGTTCGATCGACTGATCCCCTGATAAGTCGACTGAATGTCTATTTCCTTTTTTGCTTAATCTTGATCTTATCTATGTCTATCTGCCCAGATCAATTGATCGAACCACCCTATTTGGTCGAACAAACCACCCTGTTCGGTCGACTAAACCCATCGGTCAACTCGTGCCTTTATTTTTCCTGCAAAATAAAGTTAGTACGATACTTATAATAATGATCTTGCAAAATAGAGTTAGATGATAGATAAAATATATGAATGAGTTTTGATAGTTAAGATTGTCTGATCTCGACTTAGAGACCTCCATTAGTTTTTTCAATCGAATCATCGTCTAAGGTTTGTCCCAACTAGGACACAACCTCAATGTTCTTCTTTTCAGAAGAACCACTCCACTCCAGGAGCTTACCTCAAGTTACCCACCAAAGATCCAATCCTCTGGACTTATTTGGACTTTCTCTACTCAGCATCTGATCCTTGATCCCCAGGGCTTTCTTCTGACTCGATGTCCTGTCCTCACTAACCCATTAAGTCCATTTTTCCAAATGTTTGGTCCACAGACTCATCTGAACTTCCTTCCTGGTGTCCTTGATCTACCGAGACTTCCAATGCCTAGTATCCGGTCTAACTAACCTACTAGAATTTTTTTATCTTAAGCAACTTGCATACTTGATAAATCCATTAGATCACAACAGGACTTAGCTTTGAACTTTAACAACATCAAGACTTAGGTTTGATTCTGGTGCTCCCTACTCCAACAAATTAAAAGGGGGCTTTTAGGGTTTAGAGAGGTTATTGTTCCATTGCTACTCTCCTGCTCAACATTAGCCTCAAGCTCTCATCTGCAACATCCTCAAGCAACCAAATGAAGGAGAACCGAGCTAAACTTGTAATCCCTCTTATTTCCTCTCTTTTGTTGCTTCTTCATCTTTGTGATAGTTGTAAACTCATTGTAATCCTATTGTAAGAAGGTTTCTTCACCTTCGATTTTGGTCCAAGAAGGAGAAGGTTTAGTGTAAGTAGATAGCTAGGAGTGGATCTTTAGATTAGTTGCCTTAAGAGATGGATACCATGTAAAATTATTCGAGTTAGCGTTGTGCGTGTGCCATGCTTGTTTCACTTGGAAGTTTTTGCTACCCAATCTCAACAACAAGCGATTTGAGCTATTCAACCCCTCTTCTTCTAGATCTCAAGGTCCTAACAAGATATTGAAGTCTTAGAGAAGTCAACTTTAGGCAAATAAAAAGTCTAGTGGGTCAAAGTTGACATGAGGATGGGCTAGTGAAAAATGTTAGGACCGAAAGAATTTACATATCTCTACAATGGTATGATATTATCCACTTTGGGCCTAAGCTCTCATGGTATTGTTATGAGGTTAATCAAATATTAGATAAAGTTAAAGTCTTGGTAGGTCGATATTGATATCTATAGCCGTTAATTTAAGTTAGGCATGTTTGGTTGGCCCGACCGGCCAAATAATTTAAGCGGGTTGGGTTAAAATTTTATCAACCCATTTAAAGGTTAGTTAAGGTGGATTGACCTGCCTGGGCCCACGACCCACGTGGGTTGGTCCGCAAGTTAAGAAAAAAAATTCTTTAAAACTTAAAATTAAAGTGGAAAATTCATTGGGCTCATGAGCTTCATCAACTTATAGTATGACATCTAATATCAAGAATACTATATAATTTAGTTGAAAAAATAACCATCAACATTTTTATCCTAGAGCATATCCACTAAAACAAACATATTGTAATAATAAACAAGTTGAAAATTTGATAGCATTCTCATGCAAAGTCTGTCACAAACATTGAGCGCGCTATGGTGCAAATGATGTATCTAAACATGCCTATGGAATGCAACTAAATTAATTAAGATACAAGGAAACTGATCAGAGTATCCTTTCTTTTCAAAGTATGATCCAACTCATCTAATCCGTAACCCAAACTTAAATTTTTTAATTTTTATATATAGTTTTTTTATTTTTTGGTGGGCCCATGGGTTGGCCCGCCTAACTAGCAACCCGCCTTGAGTTGGGTTGGGTTAGAGATTTCTCAACCCGCCAAGATGATAGGTCAGCCCGGCCCGCCATAGGTCGGCCCGCCCCGCCATGGGTCGACCCGTCTGACAGCTCTATTGATATCTACTAGGTAGACGAGGTAGTTCTAAAAATATAAGATCTTTTGGCATGACATAGATTCAACTCGTGTTGTTGAAATCAGATTATCAATCGATTGATGAACTCAAAATCACAAAGTTGTGATTTGGTTAAATTTGGGGTTAACGTAGTCGATGGATCATGTAGTCAATTGATGAATAAGTAACAATCAACTATGACCCAATTAGAAAAAGATTTTCTATGTAGATGATGCAATCATGATGATATATATTCTAAAATTAAAAAAAAAATAGGACTATAAAAGATTTCTTCGTCTCAAGAAGGTGTCTGAGAATGAGAAAAAATAATGGTGTTATCATGATTGACCCATTGTGAAGTAGAAATTGGGAGTTTCAAACCATGTAATTGTTATTGTGTATTAAACTATGAAAATATTTTGGCTAGTAATATGGATTACTAGCCAAAAAAAGTGTATTATCATCCATTTTTATTGGCTGGTAATCACATTTTTTCCGTAGTGATTGCTCTTTTTGTTATGATTTTATTTTTTTAGTATTTGTATATTTCGTTGCATACTAATCTAATTGTACAAAAACATAGTATTAAGTACCATAGCATACATGCACCTATTCACCCCCTTCTTTCTTTAGTTGCACTACATGTAGGATGATCACACGTATTGCTATAACCTTAGAATGTGATTTGCGTGGACTTGAGGAAACATATGTACATGATCCTACAAAACATATGTGTTTAATTTGTTAATACTCGTAAACATAGATTAGGAGTTGTTCTTGAACAATGTTCATAAACAATATCTATAAACAAATCTTATAAACTATGTCCATCAACAAATTTAGATCTTATTAAACCCATAAATAAACTTGTAAATAAATAAATATTTCTTCTAACAAATAAACAACCTTTTAATATTAAGTTCACTAATAAACTAAATAAGCTTTAAAAAGTATAGATTCAAATAATCAAATAAATTTGAATTAAGAGCTTAAACTAGATTTGTTAATCTTAAACTTGACAAGGCCAATTTATCTTATCAAATAATTTTTAACAATACAAAATTTGATTCAATTTAACTCATTTATAGCCTATGATAAATTAAGGTCAACTTGCAATATATGTAAGATCCAAATCTTAATTTTTACTAAAATGTATTGTAATCTATCTGTATATAGTTTTATGTCATTTTGTGTTATATAAATTAATCAGCAAGAATTTTTTTTTAAAAAAAATTATGAAATTATGGTACGAGTGACATCATTGATTAGTTTAGAAAGGAAAGAATTAAAATATCTAATTTTATCCAAAAATTATAGGACCAATATTTTTCAAAATAATTTATAGGACATTTTATGTTTTTAGTGTACAACCTGATTTATTGATTAGATTGTCTTGTTGAAATTTTAAATTTAGGTAAAAGTAAGGTGTGAGGTATTTACATTTTGAAAGAAATGCAAGAATAAAGATATTCTAATTAAGAAAAAAATATCTTAAAAATATTTTATAGTTGATTATTGTTCTCTACTTCTATTTCATTAATGCTCCATTAAGGCTTTTAAAATATATATATATATATATAATCCTTAATTTTAAAAATTATTCACGTTATAATTATTTTGGATTTTGATAAAATTTTAAAAGATTATGTAACATATTTTTGGCACTTGATTAAGTTTAAATTAAATTTTATAGTACTAAAATTTTTTTTTTAAAAAAATAGAATGTATCCTACTGTTAAGTAAAATCTTTAATATAATTTTTAAGAATTATATAATATATTTTAGTATTATTTAAGTTTTAAAAATTAAAGATAATAATATGTAACTCATAATAAATACTAAAAATATTAAATAACATATATCTTAGTAATAACATTTTAAAAAAATTTATTGGTTAGATCCTTATCTACGTGATGGTACACTAAAAAAAAATTTATGATTAGCAACGAAATTTTCCATTGCTAATCGATCGCTAATTACAATTAGCGATCGATTAGTGATGGAATAATGCAGTTATTAACTGGCTCGTCGTAAGGAAACATTAGGGATGGAATTTAAATATACGTCACTAATAGTGACGAAGTTTTAACAGAATAATTTCGGTCACTAATAGCGACAAACTTTAAAAGTCAGTCGCTATTTAGCATACTTTAGCGATAGAATTTTTAATCCTGTTGCTAAATGTATTTTTTTATTATTTTTTAATAAAACTAGCGAGTAAATTTAAAATGTTATCGCTAATTAGCGACAAAATTATAAATTCTGTTGCTAATGTTTTAAGAAAAATAAAAAATTATATCGTAACTTAGCGACGGAATTTTAATATTCCGTCGCTAAATTATGATAATTAGCGACGGAATTTATACTTCCATCGCTAATATTTTAAGAAAAATAAAAAATTATAAAATTCCATCGCTAAGTTACGATAATTAGCGACGGAATTTTAAAATTTTGTCACTAATTTGAAATTTTTGTTACATAT
>JBBUKS010000100.1:9217472-9237346 GCA_038050645.1 Hedychium gardnerianum
ACACTTATTTTGGAGTTTAGTTTATTTATCTTGGATGAATGTTTCTACGACAATCTGATGATGCATTTGTTTGGTCTGTCATGCCATCTACTCTTGCAAACTGTGGATCTACCATGGCATTACAGTTTATTCCATTAGTTTGGCTCTTATCGAACTTAGATATCGTAACTTTGTTTGAGTGATGATTGTTCTTCATTATTGTTGATCATTCAATCAGTGCTCCGACACCTATTCTTCCGCAGCGCCTTCATGGCACTTTATTTTGTTCCATTGAAGATCCTCGTTATCATGCGTTCGTGTTTCAGTTCTTATAGCTAGGCTATAGTAATCTATTATAGACTGACAGTATTACAGAAATAGGTTAGAAATCAATTGATGAAAAATGGAATTGAATCGCATAGCCTTGTGGATCACTGTTTTTAGTTTTTTTTCTTCTCCCAGAGATGTGAGCATATTTTTTACAGCATCGTTTGTAGAAATTGAAAAAAGATATTTCTCTGCAGATTAATGGATCCCTTGCAAGGAGGGCAATAAAAGACCTGATGGCCAGGGGTGCCATTAGGATGGTATCTGCTCATTCAAGCCAGCAAATCTACACCAGAGCCACCAATACTTGAGTTCTCAATTGCTGCTTGTTTTATTATATCTTTGCTCACTATGTGCTTTCCTTGATTAATTTGCTTTGCCAAAAAACTTCGTTCAACTCTGCGGGTATGCTGATTTTTTAGTTGTTCAGTTTCGATAATTAAAATAGAAAAAGGCTTTAAAAAAATTTCAATTTTATGAAGTAGCAAACTAGCAATTGCTACTATTTGATGTTGATCTTTTTTCCTGCTGAATTGCAATGACTAAAATATAAAGAATTTTAAAACTTTGTTTAAATTTATTCTGTAGGAATTGTGTTACTGATTTCATTCTCTTTCGGTAATGCATCCCATCCCATAAGACGACTCGTTGCCGGCTTTTAATGAGCAATCGAATCCCATTTTAGACTTGAAAAGTCGGGCATCCGCCATAACAAGCCCAGCTAGTAACTTTATCACTTTACAACAGAAATTATGGTCAAATAATACAACAATTTGGCCCTGTAACGATCCATTAATGAAGTACAGCCCATGATGAGCCCAATAAGCCCATTTACTCAATAGGCAAACGTGACCCACGGGAGGCCCATCAAACGACCATCACTTTCCTATATAGCCCATTTACGGCTCATCAGGCCTACACTGACTGAATTGGTCCATTAAGAGCCCAATAGGCCCATTTACTCAATAGGCAAACGATACCCTGGAGGCCCATCAAACGACCATTACTTTCCCGATGTAGCCCATTTTCGGCCCATCAGGCGTACAGTGGCTCGTGGGTTTAGGCCACCGTGACCTGCTAGTACGGCACAATAAATTCCCAGAATTTCATTAGCCTAGTCTAGTGCGGCCCGTTATAAGTCCGTATGGCCCATTAATTTTGCATAGTATGGGCTATCTAAAAGCCTATTTAGTGGCCTATTAAACCCTCTAGACCAGTAAAGCCCATATAATTCAGTATGGCCCATTATTTATAGTATTGCCAATTGTTAGCCCAGTCGAGAACATTAATGACCCATTATTTTAGGTCCATTGAAGTGAGACCTGTTAGAAGCCTTTCACGGCCCACTCACAGCCCACTTAAAGCCCATCATGGTCCATTAGAGATCTTGGCTTAGCCTACTTAAAAAACTCTTATAGGCCCATCAGGGCCTGCAATTTAGAGCCCATTAATCTTGCCTAGTACGTCATATTATAGGCCCAGCAGTGCACATTAGTGGCTCATTAATGACGGTTGTCGAGACCGATAACGGTATTTAAGAGCCAATAAGCCCATAACAACTCATTAAAGTAAATACAATCTCTTGACAACCCATAAGCAGCATGGCTGAGCCCATTACAGATACAAAGTGCAGCCCGGGTGGGCTCTTGTTGAGCCTCGTACATGTGCCTCTCATGGCCCTCTAAATGGGTCTACAGGTTATAGGCAAAAAATGTACGGACGTTGGGCTGGTTAATGGGGCTCAGTTAGGCTTTGTGTTGGACTCCTAACGACATGGCTATATTAAATGACGAGCCCTACATTAACCAAACAAAAGCTGACTCAAACCGAAATAAATGGGTTTCGTACATTAACCAAACATTACATGTGTTTTGAGACCATCAAAATTGTAATTCCATGATGCATGAATTTAGCATAAACATATAGTTCTTGTTATTACTGCTACTAGATCTGCAAAGAGCTACCACTTTAAATTTGTATACAACCTTATGATGATGCTTCATTTGTGAAATTTATATTTCACTGATCAGGTTTCTACCAGTTCCAAAAAAACAAACAAGATATTCCAAAGCAAAAGCCTTCGGTGTTTCTTCTAGGGATCAAAGCAAAGAAGCATAAAAAAACATGTCCTAAAACTTGCAAACTCATTTAAGTATGAACTACCTCCAAAGTTTCATCCATGTCCCACTGCCAAGGATTCAAGATACTTAGCACTCTGAATGCATTCTGGAAAGAACAAATATCAATGTTTTCCATGTTTCAGAAACAATGCTGCAATGTGGTTGGATTGCACCGATTGAGTTCAGAAGATAAGCTTGAATCTCTAAAGAAAAATGCTCAGAAAGATTCTAGAAAGAAAAGGCACCAAATATGTCACCAACCTGATGTATCTCATCGAGGCGTTTGAAAGGCGCCAACATTGAACTAGACCATATAGATATTACGAATGAAGTAAACTTTAATCAAGGAATTCTATAGAGAAAAAGGCATCAAATATGTCACTAACCTGATGCATTTCATCAGGGCGAGTCAATTGAGATCTCTCTGCTCTTCTTCTTCTTGTTGCCTTGGAGGCCAAACAAGATCATGAAGAAAATCAGAAGCTAAACATCACAATTATAAAGGAGGTGCAGAAACTTGTGGTGGTTTGATATTCCAGTAAAAAGAGCATTTTGCCACTGCAATTATCAGTTAAATAAACAACAGCATGGTGTCAAGGCAGAATGATGTGGCATCATCGCTGAATTTCTAACAATATCCCCTTCACAAAGAAAATGTAACTTGATTCTAATGACTGAAGACATCTAGGACTTAACCAGCTGTGGCCACTTGAAATATCTCATCTTTTGTACTAGATTCATTCAGGTCTTGCTTCAGCAGAATCAAATGTTTCTAAAGTCTCCAAAAAGAACTTATTTGGAACAATACCCTGAGCACCCATATGCTTTAGCAAATTATTAATAAGCTCTTTCATGTTAGCTTTCGCATAAAGCTCTGTGAAGTAATTTATAAGTGGAAGCATTTGGAACCAAATCCCTTTTAATTGCATAATTCAATAGCTGATCTGCTTCCCTGGGCAAGCCATTCCGACAACCTACTGATCTATAGTAAATTGATTGGCACATTACAACTGATAGTAGAAACTAAACAGAAGTTCATCCAAATAAGATCCTTCAAGCAATTTCGGAAAGTGTTTGGCCTAACAAGCAACAATAAAATTAACAATTCAAAATAAAGGAAGGCAAACACAGAATCTATATACATTAATTCCCAAAGATCAAACCCTACTCCTCTATAATAAAATTTATGGATAAAATTTTAATCATCATGCACAGATGTAAAATTGAAGGAACCAATTGCAACTCAATATTCCACCACAAAATCTATCATCAATCAAAAATATTTGACCTAACAAGAAACAGTACAATTGACTACTCAAAAATAAAGGAAGGAAAACACAGTATCTATATACATTAAATCCGGAAAAGTTTAACAGCAGATCTTCTAAAATACATCTATAGATCCAAATCTATTTTTTCAGTACAGAGACCGAACTGCTGCAAAAGAAAAGCAACCATTTATTGAAGAAGAAAAAACTATCAAATTCGATACTAGGTGGATGGAGCCAATTGGTACCTATTTGAAAATCCACGAAACACCAAATCTAAAAAGGGAGAATTACCTCTAGGCACTGGAGCCAGCGATCGCGCTTCCCGAGCTCCTGGAAGAGCAGGAAGAAGTGCTCGGTGCGAACGACCCTCAAACTTGCTGATAGTGGCCACCATGAGTTCGTTCCTTTCGCCAGACTTCCGGAGGATCTGGTGGACGAGCAACGCCGCTTCCTCGGCCGCGTCGCCACTCTTGGCGGGGTTGGCTCTCCTCCTCGGCCGGGCGGAGACAGAGCTGGCCACGCGGGCGGCGACAGATTGGAGTGTGGGGCGGGAGAAGGGGAGAGCCGAGGGATTTGGGCATCCGAAGTGGGTTGGGATTGCGTGTATCAGCATCGACAGGAGCGGGGGCGGAAGAGATCAGGACTCAGGAGAGTCCGGGCGGAGGATTTGGGTGGGTGGTTTTCTGGTTGATGCTAAAGAATTCTTGAAGGTGACGTATAAAACGAGATCTACATCGTACGGTGGATAGTAGACGTTGGGGAAAAAAAAAGAAAATGGAAAATAGAGGGCTGACGATTAAATTGACATTTAAACAAAATTTATGTGGCAAAGATATTTATTTTACACAATCTAGTGCAAGCAAATCCCCTTGGATTATAACAAGCCAAATTATAGGAGGAGAAAAAGGAATGCACGACTTGATAAAACAACATGAGTACATGTGATTTCGCCCCAAGGTTTGGCTCAATTAATGTACGATCATCTCTACGCATCCCCATTTCTCAATTTGAATTTCTAATTTATCTTCCTCTAAAAAATATGAGATAATCATAAGGGCAGCTAATACGATGGATTCATATTATTTTTTTTTATGAGTACATATGATTTCCAAAAATGTAATATTTGGGGAAAACATTGATCTCCAACAATGAAAAGGTTTTACGAGATAAAGCAGACAGTACACGTTAATGTGGTATCAAAATGTTATCAACGACATGAAGATTGTAGTTTCCACTTTGGAGGAATATTCTAATTTTTGGAACTGGATTCTAAAAATGTCTGAACTAAAGAGAGTGATCTTAGGGAACTCACAAGTCACTGAATGGCTCCTTTAGGACCTAGGCAGGTCGTTGCCCCCAACAGATCTGACATTGAGCTTGGATTTGATTACTGTTTTCTCAGTTGGAAAGTTTCTGCTTTTTTAATTACATGTTTATGCTATGAACAAGTAATCATCATGGAAGTTGAGGAAGCTTTGAAGCATATTTTGTGCTGGATAAAGGCCACAACAGGAACTCTGGTTTACTTTTTGGCAATTTACTTCCTCCTCTCGGTGCCTATCGAGAGGAGATCCATGCTGTGAAGAAGAGACTCATTGGGTGTTCCTCTTGTGGCAGCAGTTCGGGAGACGGATGACAACTTGGAATCGACTGCAGGTTGCTGATATCTTTGATGATGACTACTGGATGGTCGGCTGCTGCTACAAAACATATGGCTCGTTCTGCCATGATGTGCCTGGCTAAGCTCAATGGAACTAGGTCTGGTGCTTGACACAGCAGGCCTCCTTGATGTACTCCCATTGCGCGATGATGGACCGATTTTCTCTGAATCAACCTGAGATTTGATGCAAAATTATGGGTAGTCCCACAACAATAGATGTTTTATTCAAACTCTCCGAGTTAAAAAAGTAGAACTTACAACTTCCTTTGACATAAATGCGTGATTAGGAGATTGGTGCTTCAAATGGTCACTGAGATGACCCAGGCCTGCAGCATTCCTTTGAGCAAGTGCTTCAACTGCACCTGACAATCGATTAACAGTATCCTGCCCTGCTAATAAGGTGAAATAAGTCAGCAGGCAAAACTTTTTGTCAATGATTATGATAAACTTAGAAAAGAAACATAACCTGAAATTCTTTCAGGCCTTTCAAAAGATGAACCTATAGCTCCACCAGTCCTGTCATTCGGTTGCTGAACCAAAAAAATTATATGGATCACAAAGACGTCACAAAAGCTAAAACACAGGTGGTATAAGAGAATCTCGATAAGCATACCTGCAGTCGAGGATCGGCACTCAAATGAGGATACTTCCAGTCGAAAACATAATCATATTGATATCCTGTCACGACCCAACATCAAGAGGAAAATTTAGTAAGCAAGAAGAATATTAGAATAACAAAGATATTTTTTCCCCTACCTTCTCGAATGAATAATTCACAAAACAGCTGTTTCAGGTATGAATAATCTGGTTTGTCTTCAAATCTCAAGGATCGACAATAGTGAAAATAAGATGTAAATTCTGATGGATATGACTTGCAAAGTACCTGTCACAAGATTGGTCATCCAAAAGTTTATCTAATAGCATTCTTCATGATGCAAACAAGTCAGAAGTAAAGAAACTGGTTGATCATGTTTTCTGGAAGTCATAGAGAAGACTCTGAATTACCTCTATAGGAGTAAGCATTTTCTTTTCACTAATTTTATTGTACTTTTGCTCTTTGGTACCAGCTTTAAGCCCTTGCCAAGGAAGGCTGAAGCAAAACATTGCAACCAGCGATAGTATGTTGAGTGATAAACTGAAACAAATATGACGTAAAATAGACTTCATGATGGATTGGCACTAACCTTCCTCTTAAAAAGTACATAAGTACATAACCAAGGGATTCTAAATCATCTCTTCGGCTTTGTTCTACCAGTAAATATTTCAGATCAATAAACTTAAAAAGGAATTGAATATAAAAAAAACCCAGAATCAATATTCAATGTCTAAGAAACTCACCAATCCCTAGATGAGTATTAAGACTTGCATATCGTGCTGTTCCTGTAAGGTTCTTATTTTCCCTGCAAATGGATACACCATACAGAACCAAAAAGAAAGAATCAAGAATTAAAACAACTGGATATGTGAATAAAGACATGATTTGAATAATTGAGGTAAAAATTCATGAACAGAAAATCTGCAAAAATCTTGGCCTTTCAATGAATATTCTCAGCAGGAATACAACTAAACATCAGTTGATGACATTGAAAGCACTTGATGAAAAATCATAGCCTTACAGTGGCTATTGCCAACATGAAACATATATAAATATATCAACTTGACAAACTTAAGTTACAAGGTGAATTCATCTAAGACTCTTCAAATAAATCCTATCAAAACTGCATTATACCAACCCCACATAAGAAAAGTATGCAAAGTGTGTTAGTATTCAAGCAAGAGAATTACCATATTCCAATCAAGGTTTTATTACCTATACGGTATGTGCTTATGGGTTTGAAAATCCCAGTACTTCTTTGCAAGACCATAGTCAATAATGTGAACCTGAGAGTAAAAAAGAAATACCAATCAAGAAACCAGAAAATCAAGATCACAGTCAAACAAAAGTTCATGCTTTTCAGTTGTTCCAGTTCCAAAGTTTACACGATGGTTGTGAAGATACTATCATATATTGTGTCCAATGAAATAATGCATCACAAAAATTATAGTAAAAAAAATAGGACAAAAGATAAGAGATTGTTAAAGTACTTTGCTGGTATTAGTAGAATGAATACATGCAAGTACAGTCAACTTGAGATAGCAATTGGTTCAGTATAACTCTTATAATATAATGTAAATAAAGGAGGGCCAGATGTGGTAAGCATGGTGTTTAATTGACACTTGCGACCTTGACAAACTGGCCAAGTCACATAGGACAGAGAATAAAGAGCATTTCTACTTAAAGTTCCGTGATGCAATTGCAGAAAATAGGGTTGATGTTAGAAAAATCAACATAGAAGTCCAAAATTTTGTTTTCTAAACCCAATAAAACCCATCTAATGCAATATACTGTATCAAACTCAATCTGTCATGGCCAGGCCAACCTTTGTTTCTTAATCCCTACATCAGTAATTTTAGCCACAAGCAGAAATTCCCTCCACCTATGCAATTCTAATTTAGCTAGAATTTCAAATTAAGGTTTACAGGAGTTGGAAGGCAATTTTCTCAGATATGTAAAATCACCTCATGTTCAGAAGAATGTCCCTTTCTCTATTTAGAGCATGAGTTTATCCTAACACGAACTACAACTTCATGTGTAGTGCAAAACAATGAAGAAAATTGCATGTCCTTAAAGGTAACATTTCACAGAAATTAAAGAAATTTAAGCATGTTAATATATTCATCAACATAAACATTAACAAAATTAAATATTGAGACATTGACATGAATACCTTATGATGATTACGTTACTATTGTGACATGTTTTCCTTTAGAACATATTCAAGGAATTCAGACCCAACAAAGAGACTGTGAGATGACTGTTCAAAATAAACTAATGAGAAGTCATAAAAAAAATTCTTCTGCTCCTTGTTGACAGCTTAACATGAAAATATAGAAGAATTTCATAATCAATCTATTCATATCAATTATATTGAGCTTTGTGCTCCAGTTTCCAGATGTCATTTAGTTGCAACTATCTTTAGAAAACATTTTATCCAATTTTTCGGAAGAATTATGATGTTGAAGATAGGAATCACACCTGATTTGCTTTTCGACGAAGGCCCATAAGAAAGTTATCAGGCTTTATATCACGATGAAGAAAAGACTTTGAGTGCATATACTCGACCCGATTTAACTTTCAAAATAGAAAACAAAATATCATGGCTATGCTTCAAAAGAGCCTCAATACAGAACTATTAAAGATGAATTTAGAAATATTAGAACTGCAGTCAAGGAGAAACTATTCACTTACTAACTGATCAGCAAGCATGAGGACAGTTTTCAGTGAGAACCTCCGGTTACAGTAGCAGAACAAATCTTCAAGACTAGGGCCAAGTAGATCAATGACCATCACATTGTATTCTCCTTCTACACCAAACCATTTCAAGTGGGGAACTCCAGCTATATAGGAATGAATAGAATAATAATTGTTGTGCACCAACCAAGCCAACAAAAATAGAATCATAATTACAGATCAATAGCTTACTTCCTCCTTGGAGAAGCATATACACTTTCGACTCATAATGAAGTTGAGGATGCTTTGACTTCACTGATTCCTGTTAATTTGAATCATTAGTAGAAAATTGTAATAAATATCAAGTGCCAAGAGAAGATGGGTACTGTGATGAAATATTATGAACGTAGCCAACATTAAACACTGATGAGAAAAATGAATAGAGTGCCCTAGAAAGTTTTGGAATATCAAATGATTATATACGTGTGATTAGGTCAAGCATGATAATATAAATACTAGTTTTAGACTACTAGGAATGTAACAAATGACTATCCATAATTGCTGGTGACAACAAGAATCAATTCAAAATTCTCTGTTTTAATTTTTTTAAATTAGTACTGGAAGAACATATTGATCATAATATGTGTGTGTGAAATAGGACATCAACAATAAGAAAAGAAGTCAGTAAATAGTAAAGATGAATTGGTACAAAGCCATTGTGGGAAAGAGCTTTCAATATCTTAGACCTATAATTCAACAATAATGATATATCAAAATGGGTTGATGGGTGTTGTTGTGAGTGAGAATTGAACATCATGTTCAGTGTGTTGGGACAAGTCCTCGAGACCTATGATCATCTTGTCAAGTGAATGAATGTTTGCCTTGAATTGTCATCCCAAGTCAAGCAAGGCCGCTCACCAAGTTTAAGCATATAAATAAGTGGAGAAGAAACTTATGAGGATTCCCCTAGTCATTGTGAGTGAATAGGGATTAGCCCGGCTTGAGAATTTGACCATGGATATCATTAATAAGATAATGAAAAATCTGTTAATTGGAGAAGAATGTTTAGAGTCATGTTTTGCGTGTTCAAAGGCTAAATGGAAAATAAAATTATAAGCTTTTTATGATCAATTGTAGATTTGAGTGAGAGCATTGGAAATTAAAAGATAATGCATAATAGCATGATAACAGGAATGAGAATACTAAGATGTGTGGAGTTGCAAGAGAAAGTAAAATTAACAAAACATAGTACTATCCACATGAAATTTGGTAGAGCCCCAATTAATACTAGAATGGGGAAAAAAAGTTACAATGATATGGATATGTTTAAATATGATTAATAGACTAAGATAACATTAGTAAATTAGAGTTAAAGATCTGCATAAGAGAGGGAGACCAAAGATAAGAAAACTCTATCAAACCCTTAACCCTCAATGATGATCGATTTGAAAGATATGAATATTATAGAGTTTAATGGATAGATATGATCCAAGTAGCTGACCTTGTATAGTACAGTCTATGGCTTATTTCTGTTGGTGCAGAAGTTGGGATGACAAAAACATAACACATGAAGATTATATAGATGCAATTGAAAATGGAGTCTTTGTCACATGTCTTTTATCATTAATCTGGCCATCTACTCTTCGGCTAAAAATCTTACTAGTAAACAGTTGTAACATTTTGCATCAAAGATGAGTATATTAGTTGAATCATCTCAGGCATTTCCAGAAATAAATGTTGCCTTGTATATGGGTCGTTGTGACATTTCAAAATTATAATGCTTCAGTCTCATGTAGCAGCACATACCAGCTTAACTGCAACTTCTTCTCTACCTTGTATGTTAACACCTAATCAAAACAACCGGGGAGAATGTGAAAAAGCCAACACAAAGGGGAAGTCAATATGCCTCGAAATCTAAAACTATAAAAATGGCCCACAGAGTCAAAGACCCTAGAAATACAGCATACCTATATAGAGCTCGCCAAAAGAACCGCTGCCAATCTTTTTCCCAAGTTTAAACTTTCCGCCAATCACACGTTCCATGATTTAATGAACAATCCAAAATAAACCCACAACAACCAACTGAGATTTAAAAAAAAAAAAACCAAAGATCTCTAAAAATTAGCAAACAGAAACGATTGCTTTTCCCCAGCGCAGATCACAATCGTTCGGCTCCAAAACTGTATTCAGCCCTAGCAAATCGAAGGCGCGTCGACAGCTCAAGCTTCCTTCCGCCTATGAAACAAATCAAGAGCAATCCAATCCACCAATTCGAAGATGTTCAGAAAAAAGAGGAAATTTTCCTTTAAGCGAGATCTAGAGAACCTAAAAAACAAATTATAACGAATTGATGGCGTGAGAGAAAGATCCCGCAATAACCTCTTCAGAATCCGTCCATCCACTCCAATCGAACAAAGATCCCGCGATAACCTCTTCTGCCAATGCTGCTTTTACCCGTCCACCAACTCCAATCGAACAAGCCGTAGGCTGCCAGATAAAAATCCTAGAGGACAAAATCAGCCGAGCCGAGTGATCCGAACATGTTCCTCAGAGTGACGACCGCCGATTGGTCAGAAACCCAGCGATTACCAAAATCTGGAAACGAGGGCGGAAAAAAGAAAAATCCCCAGAACTCACTGCGACGATGATAAATGTAATCGGTCGAAAAAGACGACCGTTAAATCTTTATTCATCTTTGGTCGCGATTAAAACAAAAGTAATTGAGTTATTCTTCAAGTTTAGTGATATTAGAAACCCTTAAGACAACATTTAGTGACCGTAGAACTGGTACGGGAGCTTGCATATTGATTTTCTGCGTACGCAAGAACCACCCGTTGATGGTAGTCGTAGATACTATGAAGATTCCGCACGATGACATGGACTTTTTTTCCCGGTCGCATATAGAGTTTTTCAAAATAAGTATTATGAAGCAATTATAAGCCTTCATGGATGATCAACGCGTGTATAATCTTTCCTCAGTACATTGTGAATGTGTTGAATTACAATAAAAGAAAGGCAAGATTTAACTGTCGATGGCTTGTAAATTCAATATAAGATAAAAGCCTCTAACTAATCCGACGAAACACCTTAAATTAAAGAACAAGAATGATAATGAGTTGGCCCAAAATGTTCCCTCTTTGGAAGGCTAAGACAAGCGAGTTTAACTAGGTTAGTTCTAGTGTTATACCCTGAGGCAAGCTCACCATAAGTGCAACCTCCGAATTAATTATCACCTTGGATAATATGCATCGTCCATTTAATGGAAGCCGTATAAGTCCAATTCAATGGAACTCAACAACCAACTTTGCTTGATTAATTATATCTGCTTAATTTCTTTGCTACATGCGGTTGATTTAAAGCAGGCAAACAACATTTTTAATTTCTGTCCTTTTCAGTTTTCAGTTACAGATCCCTTGGCCTGTTCCCGGAGTATCATTAAGCATTAAGCTGGATAAAAGATTCCATTCCCACTGGCCACTGCTATTAATTAGAGTTCCTCTCCGTCCACGAAACCAGATTAGGATCAGATGATGGATAAGATTGAGCATGCTCACTTCGATGTCAATGGCCTCAGCCTCCACGTAGCTCACACAGGGCAAGGTTGGCTGATTGAATTCCCCTCTCTTTTCTTCCATGCAAGATCTTCCTTCCACCTTCTCGAATCTTTCCTTTCCTTTGTGTTGCAGGGAAATTGGGCACTGTGCTCTTCCTCCATGGATTCCCTGAGATCTGGTACTCTTGGAGACACCAAATGCTCGCCGTCGCCGGCGCTGGGTTCCAGGCGATCGCTCCTGACTTCCGCGGCTACGGCCTCTCCGGCCAGCCGTCCATTCCGGAGCACAGCAGTTGGCAGGACCTCGTCGCCGATCTCATAGCCATCCTCGACCTCTTCTCCATCTCCAAGGTACACCGTACACCAAACTCGATCGATCGATCGATCGGCTTCTTCCCCAATTCGATCCGTCGTAACCTCCGACTGAATCGAAATAGCGTTAATTTCGTGGACACAAAAAGGTACACGTGGTCGCGAAGGACTTCGGCGCGAGGCCTGCTTATGATCTTTCCCTGCGCCACCCAGATCGAGTGGCGACCGTTTCCACCTTGGGCGTGCCGTTTCTTGCGACAGTCACGCCCTTCATTTCTCTGCCGGAAGGCTTCTACGTAAACCGGTGGCGGGTAACTCCATGAATTGAATGCATGATATCTCGACGGCGCGCGGCGGCGCTAGCTCCCCCGCTTAATTTTGCCTCATTGCTTAGTCTTTCTTCCACAGGAGCCCGGCCGAGCGGAGGCCGACTTCGGCCGATTCGACGTCAAACGAGTCGTTCGCACCATTTACATCCTCTTCTCGAGGAGCGAGATTCCCATAGCCGAGGAAGACCAGGAAATCTTGGACCTTGCGGACTCATCCGCCCCCTTGCCGTCGTGGTTCACGGAGGCAGATCTCGACGCCTATGCTGCATTGTACGAGAACTCCGGATTCAGCTTTCCTCTCCATATGCCATACAGGCCAGTAGCTTCGACATCTGCCATGGTTTTCTTCTATATCTTGCTCAATCGATCTATTAACAAGAATCAAACGTGCTGTTTCCCATATATATATATATATATAGATCACTGCACGAATTGGAAACAAGAGGAGAGGACCCAAAAGTGGAAGTGCCTGCAATGCTGGTGATGGGAGAAAAAGACTACGTTTTCAAGTTTCCTGGAATGGAGAACTACGTAAAGAGTGGAGCAGTGAAGCACTTCGTCCCAGACCTGGAGATCGTCTACGTGCCCGAAGGACGCCATTTTGTTCAAGAGCAATTCCCTGACCAAGTAAACAAGCTCATCGTTGGTTTCCTTAAAAATCATGTATCAGGCAACAACTAATAGGACATGCATGGGTCAGTTAGTAGTTCGGGCTTCAACGAACAGTCTTGAAATAAAGTAGCCTTTGATCAATCATTTATTTTTTAAAAAAATATATTTAAAAAACAAATATATATATTTACTTGAGCTTAAATTAAATATTGATTTTAACAAATCTACATAGCCATCGAATATAATATCTTATCAACTTAAGTTATGTCAAATAATTGGAATAAACAGATATTATATACGAAATCAGAACGAGGGAAAAAATAGATGGTAGAATATCAATTTAATTTGAATTTGACGGGCGTTATATGGGCTATTTAACATCAGATCCTGTTATGTCTTTCTATCATTGTGACAAAAGATGAAACGTTCGCTCCTAACGCCTTCGTTAATCCGTTCCAGAATCAACACGGAAGAAATAAATCACGGAGACTAATCTAACTAGCCCGAACAATGACCAATGCACGAGAAAGGGCAGAAACCTGACTACCAACCAGGATTTAAACCTCAGATCTCATTGTGGCAACATTTCATGCACTAACTATCAGTCCATCCCGTGAGGACTATGTCTTCCTAACAGCCTAGTACGTGAAGTTGATTCACGTCTTAATAATCACCGATACTGAGATATTATATCAAAAATTTAATATATATATATATTAATTTTTTATTATAATATAAATTACATATCGATCATATTAAAAATTTTGATATATTAAAATTATTTTAATATCAAGAAACATAATAAATTTAGAAGTCACACAATACTTTATTCATAATAACAAAGTATTAACAGAAAATTTATATGATTATTATATTTTTAATATAGTATAAATACAATGCTAATTTTTTTTTAAAAAAAATCAAATTCTTGATTTTCTTGTCGAATAGCCTGGGTGAAGACAATAAATACTTTAAAAAATATTTCAAATAAATCAAAAAATATATATGAATTCGGGTCAGGTGGGAAAAAATAAGAAAGGAGATGAAAAGATAATTTTGAGTTAGGATTTTAAAAGAATTGGGTTTGTGTAAAATCTAAAAAAAGATTAAAAAAAAAGAGGAGTAAGAGATAGGGAGACGTTGACGAGGAAGAAGAGCGACTTATTTTGTGAAGGAATTGGAAAAAGTAAAGTTTTTATCTCCTCGTAAATTTGTAAAGAATAATAAATAATTTATATTTAATCTAATTCTTTTCGTTTTTAAGTTAATTGAGCCAAATATAACTTTTAAGTCAAATAAAATAATAAAAAAGATATTGAATATTTTAATATATATCAAAATATTAAAAAATCATAAATTTTATAGATATAATATAATATCAAATCAAAAATTTTAATATATCAATTTTTTTGATATAAATAATAAATATATATATATATATAAATTTTTTTGAGGCGGACGAATTACGTTCCAATTTGTTGGGCCCAATCCATATTCGAGTCCTTAATTAGTTTTGACTCACAGTGGTGGATGGAGCTCTCTTCTGTCGCCATGGCGGCTCTCTACCTCAAACTCAAGCCTAAAACCCTAACACCTCTCCGGTCTCTCCGCCCCTTCTCATCCTCCTCGTCGCCGCCGCCTCCTGCCGATGCCGATGCCGATGCCGATGCTGATGCAGACACCTCCAAGCCCTCGACACCCTCTACTCGGTCCTCGTATTCTTCCTTATTCAGCGATATCAAGGAACGGCTGAAGGCCCCTCCCGCTCCTCCCCGCAGGATCCCGACCGATCCACCTCCGCCTCCGCCTCCGCCCCTCTCCTCTTCGAGTTCCCAACCTGCCTCACTCGATGATATCCGCAAGCACCTGGCCGAGTTCCGCCTCCGAAGCGGTGGACCTTCCGCCGCCGGTGAGCGCCCCGCGTCCTCTCCCTCCCTATCCTTCCAGGAGATCTTCAAAAGCAACACTATTTCGAAGCCCGGTGACGATAGGGCTGACGGGAAGGGCCAAGGTTTGTCATTTGATAGCATTCGCGAGAGCCTCCGCCAGTTTAGGGACTCGTCCGCGCCGGGCGGCCTTCGGAGAGACAACTTCCCTCCAAGACCGTTCAACTTCAGCCCCTTCCAGGAAGGCACGCGGATCCGCAGAGGCGAGACGGATAAAGGTCCGTCTATCCTCGGAGGAGAAAATTTGCCCGAATCCATATTCGGGAAAGAGTTGAGGGAGAAAGCCGATCAGGGAGAAGCCAAAAAAGGTCCAAGGACAGATTTTTTAAGGTCGTATAGCCATGATGAGTTGGGGGAGAAGCTCCGCAAGCTGAGGCCTGAAGTAGCTGACAAGGGCAACAAGGAATTCTCTTTGACAGAGTTGAATGAGAGGCTGGCTAAGCTGAGGGAAGCGGAAGAGAAGGAATCGGAAATGAGGTTGGGTGGGCTATCATTCAGGGATCTCCGAGATAGCCTAGCGTCAATCAGTCAGTCAGTAACCAAGAAGAACTCCAATAGTAAGACTTTCTTTGACTGGTTTGCTCTTCATTTTTCATCTCTTAGTCATTGCAAGTATATAATTACTTGTATTCATATTTGAGCAGTTCAGAGATTAACAATCCTTTCGAATCTTACTGGGCAACCTTTAGCACCGTTCATGCAAAACCCCCCTCAGGAACATCTCTTAGACAAGGTTAATATCATGATGTTATGTTATGATTGGTTTACTAGCTTGATCTATCAATATTATACACTTCCTTGGTGTTAATAAATTTTCTTTATTGCAGTATTTCCATCCTGATAACATGTCTTCTGCGGAGAAGATGAAGTTGGAGCTACAAGGGGTCAGAGAAGAATTTAAAATGTCTGAATCGGATTGTGGCTCTGTAAGGGTTCAAGGTAAAAATTTGGAGCTATTCATTTTAGATGCCTCAAAATCAACAGCTGGTTGACCATCTGAATTTCTGAAAGAACATTAGCTATGGCTATGAAAAAAATAGGTAGCTATGATGTGTTATCAATTGTCAAGGCATAAATGAATTATTTTGTTTATAAAAAACAACACCGGTTAAACTAAAATTGACTGATTAAGATATGTTTAGTTAATATTTTAGATAAAAACTAATTGATAACTGGTCAAATGGAAGTTCTTTTTATGTGATTTTGTTTCATTGTATACGAATTTTCTACTCTTGAATCTTGATCGATCCTGTTCTGTGAAACAAGCATGAGGTTAACTATGCTTGCTACTGTAGAATAGAGTGAAATCAATTCCATGTGTGAATTCTAATGCTCCCATGAAACATTTAAGGCAACCAGATAAGGTAGTGTCCACATCCTAGTGCAATGTCGATCCAATTTCATTTATTCCTTATTATAATAACTAGAATAAGGCATTCCACCTGTCTATGAAATGCAAGATTATTTACTTGTTTCAAAGTCCTAGATTGAGCTTGTAGGATAGACAAATTGGTCAGTTTACTAGGCCAACCACGCAACATGAGATGATCGGTTAAATAATTGGGCGGCCATAAGCCTGATGCTTTACATTACTCCCAGCAGGAGTATGTTTTGCCTTTATCTTCCTATCATCGTTTCCCAACAAATAGGTAAGCCTAAGGGTGTGGATAGCTCCATGAACACTGCATACTTTGTAACACTGAATCTTTAAAGATGCTATCTGATCAAGTTGAGTTTACCTTGGATTTGAACTGTCTGTGAATCAGATCCAAATTTAACGATTTATTGTTGAACCAATGATGAACCAAATTGAGTTGATTTGATTCAAATGGGAAGAATGATATGTTTTAGACTTGTCTTCCTTTTACCCATGGTTTCTTCCCCACAATTCTCATACTGCACAATCCTATTGCACCACTCTCCTCTCCGTCCCTCATTGCCTAGTTACTATTTCACCGGTCAGCATCTTCCAACAATTACAAGCTATTCGTAGCACCACTTCGCCTTCCTAGTCAAAGCAAGTCTCTCCTCTGGTTCTTCTCTTTGTCCTCGTGTTTCTTCTTCCTTTCTTCTCCACGCTCAATCTTCATCCTAGGAAGACATTCCTAGGACATGAGTATGAGAGAGGATGGGTGAGTCCAAGTAACAAAGGTGGTTGGGTTTTATGTTGTGGATACTTCAATACTCGCCGCTTCTATATTTTCTCATTTATTGTAATTGTTCAGCAAAAATCTCCATATAATGATTTTCTTGAAAACTATGAATTTGTTTCATGGTTGTGAATTGCGTGCCACTAGATGTTTAACATGTTGACTATGATTTTTATGTGTAGTGGCGTTACTTACTACAAAAATTAAGTACCTGAACACCGTTCTACACAAGAAGGTAACAAAGCTTTTTGCAGTGTTCTTCATCTTCTTCGCATTATTGATCATGGATATCATTGTTTTTTTAAAATTGTGTTTCTGTCGGATCACAGGACAAACACTCGAGGAGAGGGCTGGTGCAGATGTTCCAAACAAGAAAGAAGTTTCTTAAGTATCTCAGAAGAACAGATTGGGATTCATATTGCCTAGTGCTGTCAAAGCTCAACCTCAGAGACGTGCCAGAGTACAAGAAACCAAAATACAATACAGAGAACAAAGGCAAGAAGAAGAACAAGAAGAAGAAGAACAAGAAGAGGAAACAGAAGGCCTGAAAAGAGATTTGACCTATGATGGCGAGGAGAGAAGAGGTTACAAGGTGGAAACTGCTTTGCAATATGCTTTTTGATGCTTGGACAACCGCACAGCCAGTCAGTATATGATACAAGTGTTATCGTGCATCTAAGAATAGGATTCTTGATAAGATTTTGGTTTTGCAATAATGTTGGAAATGATTTCCAAACTCCAATTCTTGATTTTATCATATATTTTTTTATCCAGGAAGAGCTAGTTGAGGGTAGAAAACAAGCACTTTTGGTTGTTCAATTTGCATTTGTCAAACGTAACTACAATTGTTTTTGCTACAATGCATGACGTTACAGGATGTGAAGATCTCTCTTTGTTTCTTCAACTGTTTTTGGTATTTATTTGCTCCTCGAAGATGTTCATCCTGCTCTGTTGAACATTGATTCTTAACAAAAATCACTGGCATTTTGATTCAGGGAACGAAAACTTAAAACAGATTTGCCAATTGACTCTTAGGAATATCGTAGCTTAACAACAACGATCATCAAATTTTATCTCACTATATGAGATTGATTATATGAATTCTTTTCATTGAAGAATATATGCTTTATCACCTAATAAATAATTCTACTAGTCGGTTTCTTTATACGTTTTTAGATAAGTTTTCATTGAAGAATATTCGCTTATATTATTACCGTTTCCCCTATTTTCAATTAAATTTAGCACCTGAAATGAAAAACAGTTGCGGTAGAAAAGTAGGAAAATTAGTACAATATAGTTTTAGCCACCTTCTGGTAATTATCATACTTTTTCAATAAATATTTATTTTGACATCCTAGCAAATTAGTTATATTAATTTTGATCAGTATTATGCATATATTTTCTATCCAAATCGATTTCCGTTTGATCTAAAATTCAAACAATTGAACCACTGGTTCAACTAATCAACCAACAATTCAAAATTCTTCTGATCACTTCTGAGCTTGAGATAAGTCATTGTATAATGATATTAGCAAAATTCTCGATTGCAAGTATCGTTATGGAGTTAACCAACGGGAAGGTGGAGCGGCTATATGGAAAATATGAAAGAGATTCGCACGCAGTGCATATTGAAAGCGAGTAATGAACTCCTTGGAAAGCAAATTGAGATTAGGACGGTAAATAAATTAAATCTTCGTGAATAAATTTGATGTTCAATTTGATAAAAATTTATTTATGTTTATTTAATATACACAAGATTAATTTAACAAACAAATTTAAATAATTCGTTAAATTAAATAAACAAATTTGAATACATATGTGTTCAACTCGTTAATGTTCATGAACAATCATATTCATTAATAAATTTTTTATCAACATGTTAAATAAATAAAATAAAATAAATAAATAAGTTTGAATTATCAAGTTCAATAACCAATCAAACATGTAAAAATTTCAAACAATCAAATAAGTTTGAATTAAGAGCTCGATAGCATCTAAATAAATCAAATTCAAGCCAAGTTTGAAGTGAGAGTTCAATAACATCCAAACAAACCAAGCTCAAGTCAAGCTTCAAGTTGAAGTTCATAACAAATAAATCAAGCTAAGTTTGAACAATCATTTTAAAATCTTGGTTCATTTTAGGTTCGGCTTGATTTGATTTGATTCGATTTGACTCAATTACCTTATCAAATAAATTTGAACATCTCAAAACTCGACTCAACTTGATTTTACAGCCGAGACAGGGCCGAGCTTCTCCCGCTTTCATTGACTACACATTCCTTGTCTTTTAACAATCGATTTTCACTGTGAATTCCTTTTTCATCTTTCGGAGTAAACAGAGGGT
>JBBUKS010000100.1:9263191-9363104 GCA_038050645.1 Hedychium gardnerianum
TTCACGTTGACGGTAGTTCACGATCGCACATATAAAAATATACAGGATATCAAAACAATATATATATATATATATATATAGCAGATGCACATGATTGTACAGGATAAGGTGCGTAGACTATTAAAACCTTATATATAGGGTTCTGTTAGCCTACATATTTTACCCTATACAATCATGGACACCTGCTGAAGTGGTCACATGTACATCATTGATCAAAATATATGTAATATGATCAGTGATCGGGATTATGTTACCTCAGTAGATGCACATAATTGTGCAGGATAAGGTGTGTAGGTTATCAAAGTCATATATATAGGATTCTGTTAGCCTGCACATCTTACCATGTAAAATCATGGGCACATGCTGAGGTGGTCACTTGCATATTATTAATCAAAATATGTATAATATGATTAGTGATCAGGATTATATCATCTCAACAAATGCATATAGTTGTATAAGATAGAATGTATAGACTATCAAAGTTCTCTATATATATATATATTATTTTGATACCCTGCACATCCTTATGTGAGCGATCGTGGGCGACAGCCAACATGGATATCTGACGTGACAAAAATAATTTTTTTTAATGTATCTTTTCTTTCTCGCTCTCTTTCGCTTTCGCGCGTGTTTTTTTTTTTTTTCCCGAATCGTAAAAATTATTCTCAAGGAATTTCAAATCCTTATTGGTTAGGTTCGAATGTAAGGGTTTATACAAGTTAATCCAAAGTTGTTGTGTTTTTTTTTGGGAAAGGATTGAGGATTGATTGGACATTGCCGGATCTCAATTAATAAATGTGTGATTTATTTATTTATTTATTGGGGAGGGGGGATAAAGCTTTGACTGGAGTGGCCATCACATCAAGATCTGAGTCTTCCTCCTTTGTATTGCTGTTCCCCTCGTGTCTTCCTTCGTCTACGCCTCCACGGTAACGGCAGCAGGGAGCGGAGGAACAAGGAGGCTTCAGATCTTTGCTCCAGGTACGTTTTCCCTATCCTCGTGCTGTTATGTAAGGATGGCTTTTCTGATATGGTTAGATTTTGTCGCGCAAAGCTCTGGATTGGCCGATTTAAGGGACTCTGGACCTTCATTAGGGTTTCTTCTTCTTCCTTTTTTTAAGTTCCTTGATTGTTTTTCTTTTCGGGTTGTTTTTCCCGTCGCGCTTATAGAGATGTAAATATACCATGTCTGGAGGTGCTTCATGCTATTCTCTGCCTACAATTTTGAGAGGATTTGGTGTTTTCGTTCGTACGAAGGGAATTTGAGCTTATTCTTTGCAGGATTATCATCAGATTTCTTCAGTTTTTTTCGCAGTTGAACAAAAAAGTAGATATTTAGTATATGTTTTCCCCTTTATTTGAAAAAAAAAAGTCGGATGGACATTGTTGTCACTAGATAATTTGTTTGGATTGTGGCGTTTTTATCTGCATTGAAATCGTATTTTTTTTTCAAGAAGGAAAAAAGGATCTGGAAGTTGATCGACAACACTACCATCTTGTTCTATTTGATGCGATCAGATGTTTTGATTTGGTCTTAAGATTCCTATTTGTACCCGTGGATAGACATTGCAAGGTCGAGGGATCTCTCGGCGACAGTAGCCATGTTGAGGCAAGTATCCAGTAGGAACCAGAGGGGAAAAGGGAGTCATAAGATGAAGACTGTTCTTCACATGTGTCTTTTGATTGCCATCTGCATCTGGTTACTCTGTCAAATGAATCGCTCCCATGACAAGAAGGAAACATTTGAAGAGAGGAGCGAGAAGGGTGACAAGAGGCGTTTCAACATTAGAAGATTTGGGAGGGAGGATCTGCCTCACATAGCTGAAGTAGTGGACAGCCGTGAGGACAAGGGTGTTGATGAGGTGAAAAAAGATTCTATTGCGGTAGGACATGGAATCAGGCAAGAAGAAGTCAAGGATGAAGGTGGATCTGATGTGGAACTTGAGGATGAAGAAGAAGCTGGCCTTGAAGAAGCAAAGGAGGGTCAACCAAAGGAATGGGATGGGATTGATGACCATGAACACAATGAGGCAGTTCATAAGGCTCGTGAAATAAGTTTCAAAGGAGACGATGTGTCCAGTGAAGTAGTCCATACCATACAAGAAGTGGACCATAAAGAAGCATCTCAGGCGGCACGAGAAAGAAGTTTTAAGGCCGACGATGCTTCTAGTGCTGTAGCTCATATGGTCCAAGCGAATGAATTGGAAGCTGAATTTGAAAATGAAGCGATGAAGAACCTTGACAGAAATAAGTCAGATGATAAGAAGAGGAAAGATGGAGAGACGAGAGATGTGCCTGAAGGAAACCAAAGATATGAATCTAAAAATGGAACAGCGGAGAAACTTGGTGAGAATGAACCCCGCGATAAGGAGAACAAAGAGGAGGCTCAGCATGTGCTAAAAGAAAAGCTAGATTCTGAATCTGAACACAGAGCAAAAAAGAACATCGACAAAAATGAATCAGATGTTAGAAAGGAAGAAAATTCATTTGCCTCCGTGCTGCTAGATAATACCAGAGGGAACAATTCAAGTATAAATCACCAAGGAAGTTTGACTGCAAATAATGCTACATTTGCGAGTAGATCTGAATCTCCAATCCTAGACAAGATATCTCTCCAAGATTTGACTGTAGTTGAATCCAAAAATGAAGGTCAACAAGCTGATATGAGAATTTCAAGCATCATCAACAACCAAACCATCAAAGGGACACAATCGTCAACAGATGCAGGCGAATTGCTAGCAAATTCCACATATTTTTTGAATCATAAGATCTATTTTCAGAAGAACTCTACTACTGTATCTATAGAGTTGGTTGAATCTCCAGTTAACCTGATAATGAAGCTGGATCCAGCTAATTCCACAGTTTCTCAAAATCAAACAACTATTGTTCATGAAGAAATGAATAAAACAAAGATGCAAACTCAAGGCAAGGAAACGCCCAAGTTGGAGAATGAACTGATGGAGCAGAAGATTGAGGCAGTATCCGTACTATTGGAATCAAAGAAGCCCCACAAAAATTCTTCAGCTGCAAATGGTAATGGAGAAGTTGTTCAATTGGAAACTAGTAGTTCACTAACATCCCAAGAGAAAAATAGAGATGTGAATGGCGATCAATCAAAATTTTCAGACGTTCAAAACAGAGTAGATAGCAGGAAGCTGTAGAAAAATAGGAGTAGGTGGTGATTGCAGTTCCTTGCATCAATCATTTTGTTTTCTTAAGCTATTGCAAAAGGGAAGCTTTGCTGCTTTCTACTGTTCTGATGGTATTCGCTGACAAACGGCTAATGCTATGCCATGCTTGAAATTTTTATGATGTTTTAGATGTATATCAAACAGGAATCCGATTTGACAACTTGATATTGTTTACTTATTATTAATGGCTGAGGCATTTTGACTTGATTTGAGATTGAATTTTGTACAGCTCAGGGAATGAAACTGTAGGGCTTTGATATGGAGTGTCCATTTAATTTCTTTTGGAAGTGGAAAATAAGGTTTTTGTTGTATTAAATTACTTAATACTTCCACCGCATGTATGACCCTCGGGCCAACTAATATTTCAGTAGTCAATAATACAGATTTAGATTTTGTATGACTTAACACATCACAAATTAGAACATATATTTATTACATAGACATCCATTACTTGATGTTTGTCATACAAAGAAATATAAACTGACATGTTGATCTTCTTCCAATATCTCAAATATATTAGATTATAGTTTTCCCTTTTTACAAATCAAAGTATGCCATTTTGAGGACCCAATTCTAAATCAATTGTGGCAAAAGGCGAAACGCTCGCCCCAGCGCCCCCGCCAGTCCGTCCCAAGACCAACACGGAAGAGGTAAATCACGGGGACTAATCTAACCAGCTCGAACAATGACTAGTGCATAAGGGGACAGGAACCTACCCAATTCTAAACCAAGGAATGCCGTAAGAGTGTTTATCCACTGTAAAAGTACTCATCTTTATAAAAGAAGGTTCATTTTATAAATTTCAAATCAAGAATATAGATATCTATTATTTTCTTCCACTTTAGTACTTTAAAATTTATAATTTTAGTTTGTTCAACATTAAATGGGCCAATGATTAAAGTTGAATGAGAACCATCATGTCACCTTAAGACGCAGAGCTCCACTAACCTCCGAGCTCATTTTACAGCGCTATTTGTTTATTTATTCCATTGATTTAGTTAATCTAATAATATTTCTCTTTTTCGAAATTAGTCAACTATAATATTATTATTAATAACCTAAAAAAAAATAGAAAGACATTAAATTATCATTCAAATATTCATAATTCAATTTTTAATTACAATATATTTATAATTTTTTTTTTCTAAATAGAACATGCAATCACAAAATGCTAAACTTTTAACCGCCCGTCACGAATATTTTTAGATTTACCCTGACGATCGATAAAAAAAATTCGTGAAATCGAATCAATCATTCCAAATTTAATATTATGTAATTCATTATTTTTTTAATAATAATAAAAATTATTATTGATATAATACAACACCATCAATAATATATTTGTTGATAGTAAAATATTAGATTGCTTATTGCATATATGATCACATAATCATATTTAGTTGTTCAACACTTAGAAATTCACTATCTATAAGTGGAGATGTATCTACATACAACATTCATGATAAAAGTAAATATTTTTTTCAAGTATTTATGATTTTTATATTCACATTATCAATTAAATATTTTACTTTTCAAATATTCTAAATTACATAATCATATATATTTCATGAATCAAATATTTATAAATTTTATCCATCAAATATCCTACTCTTAAATATTTCAAATTTTACAATTAATTTTTTTTATCATACAAATATTTATAAATCTTATTATTATTTTATTAATTTACATCTAATTTTATATTTTAAAAAAATTAAAGAGGAAAGGTAGGCTCCTGCAACCGGCCCACCCTCAGGGTACTGCAGCACACTTGTACAATCTTTTAAACCCCCCCCCTCCTCTTCATCCCTTCCAATAATAAAAATATGAGATTTAAAAATATTTTAAAAAATATCCCCTTTAAATATCCCTACAAAATGCCATAATTGCGTTGGCCATGTGTTCAATAGTATTATATTTTGCTTCCAGACTGGAGCGAGTATCCAGTTCTCTATAATTATATCGATTAACACTTTAATATTACACTAAAATGCACCAATCTGCATGGTGTCATCTCCAAAAACTAAAATATCCTCTCCAAACACCTAAAATGCTTAACCAACGAAAATAATGACACGACAAATATACTTGGAAGCTTCAGCGTTGAAACTTAAAAACAAAGATTGAATCTCAGTGCTTCGGTAGAATCTGAATTTTACTAGTTTTCAAAGAAACTCGAAAGTTTCAAAGTAAACAGAGAAGTCTACTGTTGACTTAATCGATGGTAATTGCATAAATGTACCAATCTGCATGGTGTCATCAAATATGAGGTACAATCCATAAATAACCAGAACCAAATGGTCCTGAAATTTGTCAACTTACAACTCAATAATAGCAAAAGAAAGCATCAAAGCAACATCACAGCGTCATTCAATTCATGAGTCTGTGTTATTATTGAACATGAAGTAAAAACAGGATAGCTTTCCAAAGTGAATCCAAGTTTCCAAGCTACAGGCTACCCGATCAGGAACATTGACATTAAAATTGTTGTTTAGTGATCATGATGCTTCGACTCAAAGAGACCATCTGGACCTGGAAACCAAATGAGATAAAGTTGTGGACAAAGAAAATGCAAAATCAATATCAAATATGTAACACAGTAAGTGTTCAATATTTATATTCAATCCTCAGTAGTGAGAAAATCATTCAAACAAGTAACACATACACATGCTTTGTCAGCTACATAGGCAAAAATACTGCAAAAAATGCACACAGATATTCAAAATCAGTAAGCATCTTGACAGATAACAAGATTACAATTTTTTAAAACTAGTTCTTGTAGATTAGGCCAAAATAAAAGTCAATAGCACGCAATGTTATGCAATTTATTTTATATCTTGAGAACTTAAAATTTCACTTTTCATGCCTCATACAATTAGTTATCGTATGGCAATTAGAGTTTTGACTGAAATCAAACTAGATGCACCTTTTGAGTCAAGATTCTTTTGACAAGTCGAAGGCTCAATCTACAACAACAACCACCAAGCCTTATCCCACTATGTGAGGTCGGCTATATTGATCCTTTTGCGTCATTGGGCTCTATCTCCTACTATATCATCATCTATACTTAAATAAATTTTATCTTATTTTATTATTGCTAACCAAGTGGAAGGCTCAATCTAACTTCTGAAAAAGAACCCATCCAAATCAGAACAGATTCTGGTAAAATACATGCCTGCAATGTATAAAATTCATGTCGTCTATGGCTTGTCACACTATCTTATCAACGTAGTATGAGGAAAATGTGCATCCAATTAAAGCCATCTCATTTAACATGAGTCGAGCAAATAAAACATATACATAATAAGGTGAAGGACAAAAAAGACTGGCATTCATGTCTGTGTCCACTGGATGATGATTGTCTAATCTAAGTTAAAAACTTAAAACAACATGGTTAGTCTACAAAAATGTCTGTTGAGAAAGCCCACAAGAAATTCAGTATGTTAGTCTAGTCCACAGGACTTCTGTTCATGGTAATGCTCCTTAGTTGCTAGATTTTTCATATAATTATGCAGTGATAATAAGTCATCGTTGTTATCATCATCAATAAGCCATGTTTGTCAATGATGAATCTTATAACTCCATAGAGCTCTATGAATGGTTATAATGTATGACTAGTAATATTCAAGTCAATTAAATCATTTTTCATTTTAGTATTTATTAATTTATTTGATCCTCCAATACCCTCCACGCCATCTTCCCTAATAGATTCAATTCTTCTAAGTATAAAATCTATTGATCATCTTTAAACATGCCAATACCATCACAACCTATTTTCTCTTATTTTATCATGAGCTAAGTATAATTATTCCGAATTTTTTTTTTTTATTATATCATTTTTAGTACCTCTACACATCAATCTTAGTGTTCTCATCTGTGTTGCATCAATTTCTCATACATTTAGCTTCCTAATAGCCCAACACTTTGATCCATAAAATACAGTAAGTCATACAACACTAATGTAAGTCTTTCCTTTTAGCTTAAAGAGCAAACACACAAGATTCATTTTAACAATATGAATATAAAACTTTTTTTTTCATATTAACAATATCTTCATTGATAACAAATCCAAGGTATCTAAATCTTTTATAGGGATTTATGCTCTACTTATCTTAAAACTACTAGTTTCTAAAGATTTTCTATAATTCAAGCTTAGAATTTAATCTAATTACACTCATCAATTAACACTATATCAGCTGTATATAGCATGCACCAAAAACCTTTATCTCGAATATGATCAATTAGTTCATATAGAAGCAGCATAAAATACATAGGGACTAAAGGCAATCTTAACCGCATGTCACCACCAAATAAAATGAATGAATATCCAAAAGAATAGACAAGAAAAGAGAAAATCAAACATGAAGAAATAACTCTCAATTGCCAATTAGTTGCTCCCAGTGTTCTTTTCCTTGAATCCACTTTCGTCTATAATAAATGATATGTGCCTTGATTTGTAAATTGTACAGAAAAAAAAAATCTGAAGGAAACTTTTAGCCTTATTTTACTAAGTTTGGTGGTTGCCATCTCTATGTCTTTCCTCTTGCTCTCTAAGATGTGATTGTGTTCATGTGTTGTATTCAAATGAATAAGAACACTCTACCAGGAGACTCTCCACTGGAATTTTTGTTCCTTCGCATTCAGAAATGTTCACAATAATACCCTTCAATTCTTTTTTGCATTGTCACCCTCCACTACCATGTTTTGGCTTATAAACAAAACATAAAGAGAACTGGAATCTCAAGAAAAAAGGAAATGGAACAAATAGGAATACAGACGAAATATTTTCTAAAATCATGTCCTATGACCCTGCTAATTAACAGATGACCCAAACCAGCGTAGGGAAGTTTGAGGTTAGAAGTTAGATGATCAAAGAATGAGTATAATTATGCACAACATGCTAGAACAAAGGTAAATTGAACACTACAGAAGCGCCTGATACCAATTTCATGAGGGTTCATAATTATTTTAATTTCAGATTTCTTTATCATGCATGCGTACCCTTCGAATATGTCAAAAACAACTGCTAAAAGGCAATCATGCAAAATAATTTACCTAGGTAAGAAGTTTTTCAAAAAAGATATCACTATCGAAACAAGTGAAATTTCTCAGGAGATAAAGGCAATATTCGTTACAAAAAATATCAATCGATATTGCAAAAATTAAAGGAAACACAAATCGAATTCAACCGAGGATAGGGAGCAACAGGTTTAGAATGGCAATATCAGGGTAAAAAGACAAACCCCATGGGAATTCCTTGTTACGGATGTGCAAATAAGAGTAAGCCTGCAAAGGATGACAGAAAAATCTCGTAAATTGAACACTATGAAATCATCAACGACAAAGTGGTAAAAAAATGAGGAGATACCGGAGGTTCATCGTAATGGGGATGCCCCTTGGAGAGGTTGTAGATAGTAAGGATCGTGCAGGTAAAAATACCAGCATATGCTATCTTCTCCCACTTCGCAGCTTCACCTGCAAAGATCGCAACAAAATGCATCTTATTACACAGGCGTCAAGAATTCGAGAACCAGAGGTGAGAAGAACCACCGATCTAGATCAATCCGCCCCCCACAAAAAAAAGAAGAAGGAAAACCCTAATCGAAAGACGAAGAACGGAGGAAGGGCAGTACGGGCGTCATCGTGGGCGGAAGCGGAAGCGGAAGCGGAAAAGCTTCGCTTGGGTGCCTCCGCAGCTTTGCTCTTCGCTCCCTGTCGGAGAAGCAAAGACGCAGATCGAAGGCCGGATCTCGCCATTAACGCCGCCATGATCCTCCGCTTTCTCTAGGGCTTCTTATTGTCGAATGCCGATACAATATCTGCCCTATCAAATGGTTTAAAATAGATTTCCAAAACATTAATAAATTAACAAAAAAAAAAAAGAAGCAAAAAACGTGGGCAAATTTACATATGAGCACACCAAAGTTTTACTATGGAGAAATTTTCAAAAACATACATCTAAAGTTGAAAATTTTCCAATAGATCTAAAATATCTGTATCGTTATTTCTTTCTAAATATATTTTAGGCCTTAAAGTTATTATTTTCAGGAATTTAAAATATCCAAAAATATATATGAATAAAATGTTGTGAAATTTTATCTCAAGAAACCTCATCCACAGAGCAACAACCCCATCAAGTGTTATCCCGTCCCTGTGTTCTAATCGAAGCTCTCTCCCCTTGTTCACGCTGCACTGCAACAAGCCATGAACTGTGTTCTCCATCTCAAACCTCACCTCCCTCTCCCAAGAGATGCCTTCCGACCGCCATCACCGCCTCCTCCAAAGCCCCCATCCACGTTCTCATCACTACTCAGCTCCACACGCTCATCAGCTACCATCCCTGGACCCAAATCCAAGTCCCCAGCTCCCATCTCGATCAAGACCACAAAGGCAGAAGCAGCTGAGCCGCCAGGAGATCTCCCGAGTTGGTCTGTCCTCGCCGGAGCGTCTCTCAGCCTGGCCGTTCTTGTCATGGGGGTCGAGCAGGCCATGGCCCTGGGGCCTGAGGGCCCTCTGATGGAGGAGTTCTGGGACAACGTGAGGAGGTATGCTCTGTACGTGCTGACAGTGAGCACGGGGGCCATCTACACCATCTCTCAGCCCATCGTCGATCTGTTGAAGAACCCCATCACTGCGGTTCTCGTGGTCATTGTTTTTGTGGGTACTTTCTACCTCTTGTCTCAGATTCTGAGTGCCATGGTTGGCATCTCAGAGTTTTCTTATGACTACGCTTATTGAGGTAGCAACTCGTTCTCCTTTCCCGTTCCCTGTGAGTCATCGTGGCAGAGACAGAATTCTGTAGATTGATTTTCTTAATAATTCTAATAAAAAGGGGTTAACTGCCATTATATATAATATCTACGTTTATTCAAATCTGAAATATATCTTGGATTGTATATGCATAATACAATACAATATTCAAATCTGAAATCTGCCATTTTTCTTTTCTTTTCTTTTTTTTTTAAATAAAATAAAAATGAGCTGACATGGCATGCTAATAGGAGAATGTTCTATCTTACATAATAAAAGAGATGCGATATCAGGGTCTAATAAATTCTGTAGGAAGACGAAGCGTTGTCCGCCTTCCCAACCATCTCTGTTCGATGCCTTTATTAGCGTATTTATCCATTCCCCAGAATCCATCCTCTCTCCTATAAGTAACACCGCTCTCCATGCTAGTGCTAGTGTGCTAGACTTCGAATCCCGGCGATATGGGCAACTCGGAAAGCACAGAGAGCCAGGAGAAGGAGCAGAGGAAGGAGACCGTGGTCAGCCGCGGTGGTCGATGCATCTTAGAGACGCGCGAAGACATTGGATCCCCGTTGGCAACGACTGCTGCAGTCGTAGTTGCTGGGCTTGCGCTGTGGGGTCTGTGGACTGTCTGCCGCCGCGACAACCAGACAATGATGAGAGCTCCCGGGCGCAGGGGCGAGTACATTATCAGAGACGTCTTTGAGAGCGATCCCAAAGCTTACTTTGCTAGTCTCCGGAATGAGTAGCGATGTCGTATGTTGTGCTTGCAATGGACGATAATGCATCCATGAATTATCTGATGGATTAATAATATTATCTTGAATCTGAAACTGAATCACTTTTTTTTAGTAGAAAATGGAAATCTACGAGAAAGAATCATTGTGGATTTTATTTTGCCATAGTAGAAACCTTGTCCAGCGAAGCTCGGCCCTCCTCGACGAGCAAAGTTGTTTAATCGTCTACGTATTTTGGTGTTCGTTTTAAGTCAAGCATCTCCTTGCTTCAGTTAATTCAAATAACCATTCTGCATGCGCGCTTCAACATCTTGAGATTTTCTAGCCTGTAAATTGTTAAAGGATCTCAGTTTGTCCCCCTTCCTCCTACTACATGGGCCAACCTGCACAGCACATAGCATCGAGTGGAGACATCTAAACCCAAACACTTTGCGTCTCTGCGGCATGCATATGTGGTTAAAAAGAGGTGGCTATACCTATCTATCTATCTCCCACTGCACTCCCTGTCCTTAAAGATGTCAAAGGATAGCCTCCGAGGCGTCTCCGAAGAGGTGAATGTCTCCGGGGTATTGAGATACTTCCCCCGTCGCTGCGTTGATGAAGCCCCGAGTATCAGCCTTAGCAAGAGATCCATGAAGATTGAGAATCGAAACAAGGACAAGAAGAGTGTCAAACAGCCTAAATCTACAGGTGCAAAGTTGGCTACCTTCTTCAGTTCTTTCTTCAAGCAATCCATTCCGAAGAAGAAAGCAAAGTCCACCACCGTGACAAACGAAGATGCCTGCATGAGCAGAAGCAGCATCAGCTTCCCTCACGCCATTAAAAACACTTGGAAGGACAACTGTGTTGCTCTCGACTCAGAGAGAGACCAGGATTGTCACGAGGAGAGGGTTAAGAATGAGAGATCCAAATCTGTCGATGGGAATTCGACGAACAAATGGCTGCTTGACATGGAAGCAAAGTTATGGTGTGAAGACTTGTTCAGAAAGGAAGAAAAGTGGTGGAGGAGGAAATCAGAAGAGGAGGATGAAGGAAGTGAGTCCAGCTCTGATCTGTTTGAGCTCAAGAACTATGATTTGATAGATGGTGTATCTACAAATCTGTGAGATGCAGTTAATCAAACAACATATCTTTACATATTATTTCTGTGATAAATACTTTCCCTGCCCCTTCTTTCAAACTTGTTTTCTAGCTCTAAACTTGTGTTTTCGGTTTGTGAATAAGAGTGTCTTTACATAGACTACTTGTTTCTTTGACTATAATTATATCTGATAAAATCACAAAATTTTACATTCATTATATATAATAAGAACACATATAATGAATTATCTGATGGGACAAATATATAAAAGAGATGAACTGTAGATGCACTAGATGGATTAGTTGAATAATATAGATAAACAAATTGAATAAATCAAACAGCAGTCATGAGCCAAATGAGTTAGATAAATTAAAAGAACATAATCTGTAAGAATTCCTCATTTTATTTCCTTCTCTCCTAATCACCCGATCAAGAGGAGACAAAAAGACTCAACATCAAGCCACGCTCTTCTCTTCTCTCTATTTCTGTAGAAAAAAAAGGCTTTGTATAATTTATTACATCTCATCTTTGGCCTGCAGCTAAATTGGTGGAAGCATTGATAACCCACAACCCACGAAATTATGAAAGGCTCTCCCAAACAGCTCCATAATTATGTTTTGTTGTCAAGTAAAAGGAAAGTCAAGTGACCACGAAATGGAGTGGTGCAAAAAGAAATTTATCACTGTATATATCTCTGTACTGAATCAAATCGAGTCCACTAAGCATTCCCATTCATTCCTTCCTTGCAATGCTAAGATGTCAAACTTGAAGACTTACCCACAACAACTTTTATTTTTTATTTTATTTATTTATTTAAAAAGGAAGGAAAAAAAAGTGATCGAAGGTACAGAACTTGGAGAAATATAGAATAAATGAACTTGTTGTATGTGGTCCTAAAACTTAAGCAAAAGATTTAAAATTTTGCTAGAATTTGCTTATAGAAAATGAAAAATAAAACACCCATAATGTAATCTTTACAACCAAAAATACTAAAACAGAGTTAAAATTTCAAGTAACTTGATCGTGAAAGTTTTATTGGTCCACATTTTGGTATGAACTTGTGAAGCAATAGAAGGCTTTAACTGCCATGGTATAGATCTAAACATTTCCAATTTCTTAGAATATGTGGCACGAAGATAATAATCCATTCACGTATACAAATCCAATAGCCTCTTTTTTTCCGATTGAACCAGCTGGTTCGGTTCTGTCCGATCCATGTTTCATAACTATGATTGACAGGGTAGCTAATTTTCTAAAGCTAAAGAAGGTTTTATTCTCAATCAAACAAGTTGGCAAGTAGCAATCATGTGGGCAAATTTTAAAATGTGAACAACGATGGAGATTGCTTACCTGCTCATGATTTTCAAATTCTTTTTTTTATGAAAAATAAATAAATAAATAAAAACTGTTGCCTCTTTTGAAAGATATACATCAGTATGCAAGTACATGAACATTCACGATGCTGTCCAAAAAAACAAAAAAAAAATCGGGGCGCTGGGTGAGCGTTTCACCTTTTGCCACCGTGATGCTGTCCAAAATAAAATAGGCCAAACGTTCTGTTGGTTGCATCAATTAATCATTCAAGGAAATTGTTTAGAACAAGCAATGGAATGAACATTGTTTGTATTTCCTACTGGATCCATTTCCTACAGGATCCTCGATTTCTAGTCTTCTTCCTCACCGAACACATTGCTTCAAAGGAGAGGAATCAAAAGAAAACTAACAACAAAAGGAAGAGAAGTGAGAAAGACACAAGACCTTTCCAATTTGGAGATCTACTGTTGGTAAGCCATTGATATATGGTTTGTTCTCATAAAGACCTACAAACTTTCATTCTCTTCTTCCTCATTAGACAATTCCTAAATGCTCTGATCAACCAAGAATATGCGTCTCGATCGTTTGGGGAAAAGCCAGTTCAGTTTCTGTGTTTCTGTTGCAAAGCTGGATCTTTGTTGCTGATTTTTTCATCGCCAGAATGGTCTTCTTTTATGCAGGTTTTTGTTTGATTTCTACCTAGAAGCTTTCAAATTAGTGGAACTTCCTTTCTGGTTGCACTTTTGTAGGGATGATGCTCATTATTGCAAATTTTCATATGCAACATTACAGAAGATTATCATTAAACTCATATTTCATTGAACCTAAGCAAATTCAATACTGATGTTAGATTATTTTTCATCTTTAAGATCAAAGCTAGTTGACTCTTGAGTTCTTGTCATACTTGTATGAAATGAATATCAACCATTTCGTCCACATAGGCAATAAAATAGTGCACTATTTGAATTCATTCATTCTTCATGGTGCTTTGAGCTATTCCATTTGTGCTTAATATCTTATTGAGATTCCCAATCGGTCAACTGAACCCTCTAATAAACCTAAGATTGCCCAATTCACACAGGCTGACACATCCCATCTATAGCTGTATATGAAGCAAAAGAGCTAAAGAGCCGGATATGATCAATCATTTGTGTTTGTATGGCTCTTTCCTCAAATATTGATTAGCTCAAGCATGAAATGATTGAGTGTGTTTATACCAATATATATTGAAATGAAAATATGCAATTAAAGCTGGGCAAAGGTGAACTATGAAACCTACAAAGTTATTAAAAAAAATACTCTTTCAACAACACCCGTTTGTCTGCTAATAGCTTTTACAAATATAAGTCACTGTTTTCTCCATTTCTCTACAAATAATACGGGGGCATAAATTACAAAGAAAATACATTAAAACCCATTTTGCTACCAAATGGAATAATTAACAATATCAACGCACATATATGATGTTGACATTTAATTCTCAAACCTGATTCTTCAGAAACATCTGATCCTTCTTCCTGTTGGAGACTAGAATCCACTTCCAGAAGCTTGAGCGAGAACACTTAAAATGTCACAAACTCAAATTTCTTACTAGGCATTGATTAGCAACCAAGTCAAAACAGCAAAAAGGGATATCAACAATGTGCTCTTCAATTGTGAGGCTGCATTAGGTAACCACGGATATGAATCTGGAGACGGCATGACACAGTTGTCGCCATTAAAGTAGATTCGACGTGGGAAAGCCCAGCCTTGATGGAAGGTAAATGTTGATGGATCCTTCCTGAATAGAATTTCTGATTGTACATTTCCATAAGGTCCAGCTTGCATGAGGAAGTCATTGTAGAATTTGACACCCCAAAGCATTGCAGTATCATCTGTCATATCAAATTCAATCTAGATTGTTACTATAAATAAAAGAACATTAGGAATCACCTATCTTAATCCTATATGCTTATGAGTCTATCAAATAGGTAAAAAGATGTTATCATAGAAAACTTTGCAATTTCTTAGCAAACATGTAAATCCAATGATGAGTTGCACCATTGTGAAGAAATTCACAGGGACGGGTTTATTGCATTGGGACACTATCCTGTCATTCGCTCCCTTGGAATCAAGAAGCAAACCTCAAAAGAATTATTCTGGAAACATAATGCTGAATTTTAAAAACTTACTTATGCCTCCATATGGCGTCAGTGATTTATAATTGTAGCTAAAAATTGTAGTGATATTGTCTAAGTTAGGATGCTGGATAACAAGATTCCACTGCGTATAGTTCATCCGATAGTTGAAATTTGTTATTGCAATCTTCACTCGCCAGTAGTCCTTGTAGTTAAGTTTGACATGCCAATGAACTCTTATTGGGCACATATGTGTTGTGCACTGCACCAAAGGTGTGTAGCTGTTTTTGTCAGCGCTGTTTACTGCAGAGGCTAAATAAGGGGAATCAGGACTGCAATGAAAAACCAGCACGTCATCAGTGGACCAATTAAAATGATGTAGCAAGGGAATCGGCAATTTGCATTTGAACTCACTCTACGCAGCTCCCTGGTTGAGTTGCATTATTCTGGCAGCCACACGTACATGTGGGACAGTTAACAATTGTGTCATTGTAGAAAGATGAGAGCGACACACAGCAAGTAGGAGTCTTCTGAGCGAGAAACTGAGAGTATGTACACGTCACGTTCCATGTCACTGCAATTAAAATCGAAGAAGATATCAGCAAAGGTTTGATCAAAGTAGTCTAAATATCAGCAAAATTTTGCAGACCCACGTTCCAAACTTATTTTTCAATTGATCTTTGATAACTTACTCAAAGCTTGGGTTGTTCTCCTTCCATCTTGCGTAACAAATTTAGTAGGCTTTACAATTTTGCCTATCCCACATGTGTACCCTGGTCCTGGAGCCCTTAGGGTGAAGTTTTTGGGCACGCGGACGGTTTTGTTGGTGGTTCCTGATGAGCCAACACTGACCTGGAATGAACTTGCAGCATTGGCTGGATCTTGAACCCAGGAGTTAATCACCCCTCCTTTGCAGCAATTGGCAATTTGCTGATTGTAAGGTGTTCCGGGAAGGAGATCAACAATTGTTGGATCCTTCTTGCAGCAATGTGGAAGGTTACCACCCTTAAAACGCGAGCAATCACCCTGTTCAGTGGTCTGTGCTCCTACCATAGACCAAATGACTTCCTTCTTTTGCCAGGTCCACCCAAGGGTCCATCCAGGTGCTTGGATGTGACGATATTGCTGGAAATTGAACATTGTCACAACAGCCTGAAAGAATCCACATATCCATATTTAATTGCGGTCGCAAATTATTTGGTGCATAAACTCGTAAAACATACAATTTCAAGAAGCTAATTAAGGTAGTAACTTCAACTTTTACTTACAACATAACCATCAGGAGTCCACTGCATAACGTCCCACTTGATTGTTATATTTCCATTTGGGTCCAGTGCATCATAAGCTTCTGTCAGGCAAAAGATGACATGGAGAGAGATCATTAGAAAATATGGAACTGTGATAAATTCTTTGAATCTGCCAAATAGAGAACTGAAATAGAGTCCGATTAACCTTCTAATTTGTTGTTTTTTTCAGTGTAACAACAAATAATTATATTCTTTCCCAGAACTCTTGATAACAATTATAGACTCCCTGCCAACTGTTGCAGCTGATGAGTTGAGATAAAATTTCATCTTTTTTTGAGAGTATGTTGACCTCCCTTAACAGTTTATGAATATGAACAATATTGTTCTTAATCATCATTGATCAGAACCAGCATAGAAATGTTCCCGAGTCTGATTGCTTGGAAGATGTATATTTCGAGAGTGAGGCTGGAACAATAATCACAATTTCAAACAGCAGAAACTAAAAAGAGGTGATTCTTCTCCTTGGAAACACGATAAGAACAAGTTTTTGGAAACAAATTATCAAGAAAAGCTTTCAATTTAAAGCTGATTCAATATTTCTCCTTAATTTCTGCATTTACCGCCGCAAGTTTTAGCTGATCAAGGAGCACCAAACTCGAGGATTGAATTTTAACCTAAGAAAAACCACCACTCCGAAGGGAATAGAGTCGGGAACTGACCTGCGGAAGGAATCAGAGAGGAAAAGAGCAGGAAGAACAGGAAGGGAAGGGCCAATGACGCGATCTTTGCGACGGATCCGGCGACATTAGACATGGAAAAGCTCAACTCCCTCTCCATCGCCGCCCGCGGAGGCAAGCTAGCTCTCAGATCTGCACGGCAATGGAGGGAGGCAAAGCAACAGCCTTCACTTTAGTAAGAGAACCTTGAAGTCGCTCAACGCACAGCCGTCACACACTCCACGTAACGTGCTCTATAAAATATTTTCAAGTAAAAAAGGAATTTACTTATATAACCTCATATTTACATTAATTTGCTTAAGTCTAAATAAAAACAATAGATCATCTAATCACTTTTCAATAATTTTTTTTTCGCAATTCCACAAACATATTACCAATATTCATGTGGTAGATTCAATCCAGACGTCAATAGAAAAAGATGTTTAAACAGAAAAGAAATGAGATAAATAAATAAATAAATAAAAACAAATTAAAACTGTCGGTGGGGAATATTTTACATGAAAAATAAGCATCAAATGAATGTGCATTTTTCCACAAGAATAATAATTTTTAATCCCATTCCTGTCATTGTTTGGTGCAAAGTAACCATCAAGAAATGAACCAGCATGCTTTTGTCTCTTTGATCAATTATATATATATATATAATTTTATTATTAAAAAATAAATTTTCACACCCACCAAGGTGGGCCCATTGATTTGGGCATAAATACCAACCATCTTATTTCTACTCTATCTCAAAATGTGGCACATTGCACTTGCTCAAGGCTCTTGTCATGTACAAGAGGAAATTTAAATTTTCATTTTCATTTTTTTTTGCCCATAAGTGACCACTATTTATGGTGTGTTATTGAATAGAAATGATTTTAATATAATATTTGAATGAAAACAAATCTATTTAAAAAGTGCCGACAATTTTAATAAAATTGAGTTAATAATGCATATTGTGTTAGCAAGTATTTTTTTTTTGGGTGAGGCCTCTTGTACGGGCCTATACTTTACTAAGTCAGTCCATGTACTTGAATATAATTATTAGTTGGCTACTTAAACCTTGATTATGAGTTTAAGTTTAGCATTAAATTGTCATCTAATTAAGTAATAGGTTCCACATGGCTCCAAGTAAGGACAAGAAAAAGCATTGTGCCTGACTTGTTTAACTAAGCCAAAAGTAAAATGGTGGAAAAACAATGTCAACTATTCCATAGCTTGCATGTGGATTTAATTTGCACCATTCTATCTTTAATAAAGTAAAGAGTTTTACTTTGTTACCTTTGGCATTTAACCTAAAATTTATATGAGTTTTACGTTGTTGGCTTGGTTGGTCTTCCGATCCCCTAACATCTTAACCTAAAATGTATATGAATTTTTTTTTATCTATAAGAGTGATTATATATATGTTACTAAGCCTAGAATTTAATTGAAGGAACCAATCATTTGTTAACTCAAATAACTATTTATTTGCCATCAAAATTCATAAGGAAAAGGTTTAAGTAGATGATAATGGCTAATTAAAAAATTTAAGATTTATCATATTGAGCGATTTTTTTCTGAATTTAAGAATATTGATCATTTAGATGAGTCTTTAATAGCGCTTCCGGATTTATTATGATAATCAGTAAATTTTTTTTATAAAATTAAATTAATTATTTTCAAAATTAATCATTTCGAATAACTTAATATTTATATTAAAAAATATATGTATATAAAAAGCCACTTTCAACATTAATCAAATTTCGACTCAATTTTGACAACACAAAAAATTAATAAATAATAGACAGAGTTTGAAAAGTCTTTTGCGAATTGGAAAAGTACACAATAATGCAAAACGGATCTAATCATGCAAATCAACTCTAATGTTGGTGAGAATAAAATAAAATATTTTTTTTTAATTATATAATATAAATATATATATTGTTTTGTTCCGTAGAGCCTATTCATTCTAGAGTTGGTGAGAATTTATTTTAAGTCGATGTAAAAAATATATTGAGGTAGGTGCCAATAATGAAAATGAAAAACAACAAGAAAGTCACGTGACTTAAATCTTATAAATTTGGTATTTTATTTATATTTATTCAATATGTACATGCACATGATCAATTAAATAAATAAGTTTCAACAACTAATTAACTTATGAATAACTTGGTTCAATTCTAATATAGAGCACTTCTTTTTCATTTTTATGGTTTGATGATTTTTGTTATATTTTCATTGTAAATTGTATCATAATTTTTGTTAATATAGATGAGAAATAGAAAAACATTTTGTTATTTTTTTTATATCAGATATTTTATTAAAAAATTAATCTTAGAACAAAAGAGATAAAGATTTCTACTATACTCAAATAGAAAAAAAATAAATTGATAAATCAGAAAATATTAAATTTGAAATAATTGATTTGATTTATAAAAATTTTCATCTATATTTGCAACAGATAACTCAAAATCTTAATATCTCGTGATTGTACATTTTATTTAAAATAAAAATCTCTATAAATATATTATAATAAAAAATTAAATTATAAATATTTAAATAATAATTTGATATCCTTCGACTGCAACATAATCATAAGGCCAAAATATCCAAATAGAGACATTCAATTGTATTTCATCTAACTCAATCAAATAATTAATGATTTGCTCAGTCTACACGTTTGACTTAATTACATTGTTAACAAAAATTTAACCAAGTTCAATTTAATAATTTGATCTACTCAGCTCACATAATTAAAATAGATTATATTTGATGTTTGATATGAGATTTATAATTAACAGATATAAAATTCAAAATTAATATGACATGATAATAACATATAAATCAGCACCATAAATCAATCTATTTACATTGTTGTAGCAATCAATCTATTTACACGATGATAAAAAAGTGAAACGCTCGTTCTCAACATCTCCGTCAGTCCATCTCAAAACTAACACGGAGTAAATAAATCACGAAAACTAGTCTAGCTAATCCGAACAATGACTAATACATAAGAGAGGACAGAATCAATTTATTTACATGTACCAATACCAAATAAATAATTTTTTAACAAATAATTATATATATTATAGTAAGGGTTTTAACTTTAAACCTTATAAAATATTTTTCTAAAAATATATATAATTATTATTAATACAATTTCCTAATGAATCAACAAATCTTTAACCCTGTAGTCCACTAGATTGGACTACACAAAATTCTATCAGAGGCGACAAATCAAATGAATCGAGTATATATATATATATTTTGAGTGGATTCAAAAAATATTTTAAATTCGAAATTATTAAATTCAAATTGAACTAGTACCTATTCATAATTTTTTAAATTAAATTCAAATTAATAATATTTGGAAGAAGACTTTTATGGGAAAGAAAATTAAAAGGGTACTTCAAACACCAAATGGCCTAGAAATTACTTAGTAATTATTATTAGTAATTATTATAATATATAAAAGTTATCCGCAGTTGTTATAATATATTTAGGATAAATTTAAGATTTAGAATTAAAAGTTCATAATTAACCTATAGAAGCTATCGAATAATTATTATAATGTGTAAAAATTATTTAGTAGTTTCTACAATATATTTAAGATGAGTTTATGATTTATGATGATAGTAGCTATATAATAGCTTCCTACAATTATTTTAAAATAATTTTGATGAAATTTAAATAATTTTAACCAAGTTAATAAATGATAATTTGATATAATAGTATTCAAAGATTTTAAATTTTAAATTTTAAATTCACTCTAAATTCGTTATAGCAGCTATTGGGTAGTTTCTATAAGTTATACTAATTATTGGGTAACTTTTACATGTTGTAGTAGCTACTCAATAGCTTCTGCATGATGTAAATCCTAAATTCAATCTAAATATATTGTAGCAGCTATTAGATAACTTTTATATATTGTAGTAATTCTTTGATAGTTTTTACATGTTATAACAATTATTAGATAGCTTCTAATTGTTATATAATAGGTAGCTTCTATATATTATAAATTTTAAATTCATCTTAAACACGTTGTAGTATCTATTCGGTAATCTCTACACGTTATAAATTTTAAATCCTAAATTTATTCTAAATATATTATAATAATTTTTATATATTTTAATAATTATTTGATAGTTTTTATATATTGTAATAGCTAGTATAATAGAGTTGGATCAAAAAGTATTTTTGAGATGAAATGATTGAAGAAACACTCATTTGATTTTAATTGGAAATGAATACCCATCTGAAAAATCTGTAAATGATGAAAGCTCATTTGATTTTTACCCGACTTTTATTAATACAAATCAAGCCGACTTTTATTATTACAAATCTTTGGAAGGAGAAACACACCGCCGTCAATGGTTGGCTTGGAATAGTCTTCTCCATCCCTTTCCATACTTTAATCCGGTGAGGCGAGAAGAGCCTTGATCGCTGTGTATCCGGTCCTCAATCCACGGTAAATTACTCTTCCGAGATGTCCACCACCACCCGGACATCCAAGGCCGCCGTCGCCGCCATGCAAATCGACGCCGAACCACAGCCGAAACGTGGATTTCTCCAAATCCTGGCGCAGCAAGCTTCCGTTTACGGAATCGCCGCCGGATACTGCATCTCCGGTTCCCTGCTCTCCATCATCAACAAGTGGGCGGTGATGAAGTTCCCCTACCCCGGCGCCCTCACTGCCCTCCAGTACCTCACCAGCGTCGCCGGCGTCCTCCTCTGCGGCCGCCTGCGCCTCATCGACCACGACCCCCTTCACCTCCGCACCATGTGGCGCTTCCTCCCCGCCGCCTTCATGTTCTACGTCTCCATCTTCACCAACAGCGAGCTCCTCCTCCACGCCAACGTCGACACCTTCATCGTCTTCCGCTCCGCCGTGCCCCTCTTCGTGGCCGTCGGCGAGACGCTCTTCCTCAACCAGCCTTGGCCTTCGCTCAAAACCTGGGCTTCCCTAGGCGTCATCTTCGGCGGCAGCGTGGTCTACGTGGCGACCGACTACCAGTTCACGGTGACGGCCTATGCCTGGGCCGCCGCCTACCTCATCAGCATGTCCGTCGACTTCGTCTACATCAAGCACGTCGTGATGACCATCGGCCTCAACACTTGGGGCCTCGTCCTCTACAACAACCTCGAGGCGCTGCTGCTGTTTCCCTTGGAGTTTTTGGTGATGGGGGAGCTACGCGAGATGAAGAAGGCCGCCACCGGCGCTCAAACGGCCGATTGGTTCTCCGTGGGGGTGGTGCTTCCGGTGGCGCTGTCTTGCCTGTTCGGCCTCTCCATCTCCTTCTTCGGGTTCTCATGCCGAAGGGCGATCTCGGCGACGGGATTCACGGTGCTTGGGATCGTCAACAAGCTCCTCACCGTGGCGATCAATTTGGCGGTGTGGGACAAACACTCCACCTTGGTAGGCACGCTCGGACTGCTCCTGTGCATGTTCGGGGGCGTGCTGTACCAGCAGTCCACCACCAAACCTAAGAAAGCAGAGGCCGCCGAGCCACCTGCAGCAGTCGCCGACGATGATGATGATGATGAAGAGCAGCGGCGTCTGCTGGAAAGGAACACTACTGTGAATGCGCAAAATGCTTGATCGTCGAAGAAAAATGATACCTGGTAGCCTGATTGATTCGTGATCTGCTCTATCACAATCGGATACAAATCTGCAGAAATAGCAAGATTTTAAATTAGTTGTTCGATTAATGATCATGAGAAGATCATCTCAATTTGTTCTGTGTTTGTATAATTTTTCCGAGATTATAAATTGTTCTGATCAATCGTTGGTAAATTTGCAAAGGTATTCGTTCATCTTTCCTGGGTAAACAGATTAAGTGACAACTGCAAGTTTGATTTGATGGTTGCAGATATTAAATCGGCATTCATGATTGGGAACTGCAGGTTGGTAAGGAAAAACACAAATCGATATAAGCCAGCTGCCTCCAATTTGTTCCATGAAATTGCAACCACAAAAAAAGCAAAATGTTATTTTCTTTCTTTGCATCTATCTGGTCCAGCAAGAGCATCTCCTCTGCACGTTGTTTCGGTGCGTCTCTCTCTATTTTACAGCTACGGCTACGACTTTAGGATGGTTGTGTCCTCATTTCCGCCTTTAGACCTCTGCATAATTCCACGTGATGAAGTCATCTCTTCTGTATTCACAATCTTGTATCGGATTATCGGTCGACAAAAATTACTTTTCGAATAATTAGTAGGTCTCCCATTCAATGTTTTCAACGGTACTATGTTACTGGGCATTTCCAAGCAAATAGGAGGCAATCGATATGCCCCTCATGAATCATTCACTAATTGATCTATAGTGAAATCCGTCCAAATCCTACCAAGTGAAATCAATAAAACACCGCGGCATAGTTGTTACATTAGTTTTACTGCCTTCACAATTACCATATCACTCATCTAAAGTATTAAACTTCTGTGCTACTAATCAAAGTTAAGATCTTCAACTATGAAATTAAGCATGTAATTACCCCGTCCGAATCTACTAAAGTCAGGTCTGCAAGACTGCACAAAGAAGATTGCAATTCTTTTAGGGTTCCCAGCGAGCTGTATGAGGTGACTTGAGCATCTCATCTCGATCTAGGCCCGAGTCACGACGACAAACTACAAAAAATGTTAAGATACATTGAATGTTAGGAAAGAAAAATTCCATTCCGAGTTGTCACAAAGGCAAACAAACAACGGCAGAGGCAGGGAAATAATAAGTGCATCTTATCGGCATTTTCTGCAAAGGAATTCAAGGGGGGAAAAGGCAACGAAATAGATGTTGATATAAAGACAGTTGTGCTAAACCCACGAGATCCCGTTCTGACAGATAAGAAAGAAAAGGGGCAATGAAGTAAATTTCCCTTCTTCCAAGCAAGAAAAAGAAAAGAGAAATTAAAATGGGGTTAAACAAAGAGGTCAACCAAAGCTAATCAAAGCATGCAAGCTCATTCCAGCTTATTACGTCGAGGTGTCTAAGTGGCAAGACATCCTCATAGTAGCAGTCTTGTTCATTGCAGGTAGTTGTGGTGGTAGCATCCACTGCTGTCGGGCACACTGTGACAATTTTGTATCTTAGGCAATGAGGACCGGCAAATTTCAAGAACACACAAGGTACACCTTAAAATCATACAGCCCAAAACGGTTTTGCCATTGAATTCCCAACTGAAGAGCTCTTTAGCAACCCTACACTTGGATCTGAAATCTCTTCATCTTCATCATCCCCATATTCTGCAAGCTGGAGTAGCGTATCTGGAAACAAACATGACAGGAGAATAGGTGTTCAAGTGAACAAGCAGGGCATGAAATTTTCAGAGATCAAATTTCTATACCTGATAGATGCTGCACCGCAGGTTTCTTAGTATCCACATTCCCACTGTCAACTTTTGTGGGCAGCCAAGCTTTCAAAAACTTTGGAGGTCGAGGCATATTTTTCGAAACTTCTTGCATAGCATTTGATTCTGTCAAAACCTCCTTGGAATTGTCAGTTTTGGGTAGCGACTGAGATGATGAAAACTTCAGAGGCAGAGGAGGCAAGGTCCTTGGAGGGGGAGGGGGCATCCCATTGCACCTGCTATCTAAGGTTTTCTTTCGAGGCATAGATGAAAGGAGCTTCCCAACTGAATCCTCTAGACCTGGCTTAAGAAATTCTGATCCCTGTTGTGAGTTCTGAAGAAGCAAAATAGAAAATCCATCTTCTTAACGCCAGAATTTAGAGGGGGAAATGCAAATATAAGTTAATAAAATAGAAATATACATATACACATAAAAATAAGTATATCACAGGATTTACCAAATACTCAAAGTAAAAAGAGGAAGGACGAGAATATAGATTGCCTCTCTGTGATAGCCTAGAGAGGGAGGGGGAGAGAGAAGAGAGGAGAAAGGAAGTGATTGAAAGAAACTGGTTAAATGTTGTAAACTATGAATGATCAGCAAAGGATTAAAGTCTTGCAACTAACAAAATACAATGATGTGGCAAGGTATGAGGAAGAAAAATGATAATTGTCAGTGGGCCAACAAAATTGTCAAAGAAGACTAGTATATAACACAAATATGCAAGGTCAAAAAAAATATCATCAATAGTCGTCAATGGCCAAGAAGGCAATTTGCAGAAATCAAGATCCATTTAGTAGCTCCTGGTTTTAACTTTATTAAACTGCAGCATTTTAGCCCTGTGACAATTGACAAATGCAAGTCCAACAGACAAGTAGCAAATATGCCTGTCAACTTCAGAGAAGGTCAGAGAAAATACCTGGAACAGTAGTTGTAAAGTCAGTGCAGCGATTATAGGTATAAGAAAAAGAGAGTTCAAACAAACTACAGCAGATTAGATGACATGAATTTCAAGATCGCATTATTCACTAAATGAATATATTAAAATCTCATCCAACATAACCAGTTTCATCTGTCATACAGAACAAAGTGAAATTTCTCAGACCCTAATATTAGGCCAACTTGATACTCCATATCTAGAAGAATATATCCATTTAAGTGGCAGGGACATGCAAGCTCACCTCTGTAGAAGAAACCTCCTTCCATTCCCTTACATATTTTTTTGGTGGTGAAAGAAGGGAAATTTCATAGACACATTATTATCAATGAAAAGCTGAATGCTTTTAAGAACTTAATATGGAAATACCAGCATGTCTTAGAATAATACACTGACAATTGAAATTTAGAGAAATTAAAATAGTTGTGGTGCATCAAAGGAGTACTAGCTATTTAAAAAAAAAATCAGGGAGTACAAGGGGATGTTCATTCTTCCAATGGTCACTACTATCACTAACTGCAATTATCAATAATTTCATATAAATAAGAGTTAGCATAGTTTCCCAGCAACTGATAAACCTTGTCTGATGAGTTGCCTTGCACTGCAAATTAGTGACATTCTAAATTGCTGATTAAGCCTAACTTAGCCTTCTAAGGTTTCATAATGAAAATTTTCTGACTATATGATGTATGCTACTTCCATGGGAAAAACATGGCAGGTATGTCAAATACAATAACAGACCACACATGCCAAACATATCTTCAACGATACCAGATGAAACTATACCTGAAGTGGAGTTGACCCTTTTGAAGTAACTGGTAATTCCTTAAATTTACGTTTCTGTAGAGGATGTGTATCTGCTTCAGCAACTGAACTTGATTTCCTCTCAGTTGTGCTTACCAAAGCACTTGTAGATGAAATAGCAGTAGATGAAGATGATGCTTGTCTAAGTGCTAAAGCAACTTGCTGCAATGGTGTGGCTTGGGGATATATTCCTTCATAGCCATTATAGCATGTTACACTAGTGACCCCTGGAAGAGCATAGCTAACCAAGCTTTGGGAATTTCCATATTTTAACTGCTCTAGAGATTGAAAAACAGTGCCTGAAGCAGTTGCAAGTCCACCAGCAACAAACGATTGTGTTGCTGCCACAATTCCGGTGGCAGTGGATGAAATAACAGGTATTTGATTGGAATTTCCAGCAGATACAACTCTTAATGAACTTTCTGTTCCCGCCAACAATTGCTGTGGTGGGGGAACAGCACCATAAACTTTAGTTGAAGAAATTCTAAACCAAAGGTAATAGGTTAGCTCTTAGATTCATAAATTTTAAATATATAAGCAAATCCAATCAAACTAGTACAATCTACTGCACTATATACCAATGCTGATGATCACTAGACAAGATAAACACCATAAAATGGATGAATTCTAGACTAAATGACTACAGAATGAAGTATCAATATCAAGGTTTAAAATCTCGACCCGTGCTGAGTTTCGGTCCCGGACCAGAACGATATAATTTCGATATCGTATCGTGTTTGATTATTAAATATGCTTTATATTTTGAGATATTGAATTTATGTTTCAATATTTTCTCATAAGATAATGCCTATTAAATTTTTATAATTTTTTTTATAAAAATTATTTTAAAAAATAAATAATTCTCAAAATTTAAAACTAAATTTAAAATTATAAAATCATTTGAAAGTTAAAAAAATTTGAAAATCTTAAATTATTATTTTTAATGTATTTGTAAATTTTAAATTTTTTAAAAATAATTTTAAATGTTTAAAAATTATATATATATTTTAAAAAAGATTATTTTAAATTTATATTTAATTTTAAAATTATTTTAGAAAATATTTATTAATTTTTAAAAATTTTGAAATAATTTTTAATATTTTATAACTATTATTAATAATAGTTTATTTATAAAAAAATAAATATTTTAAAAACAAAAATTAACTAAACCAAAAAAACTAAAAAAATCACAGTTGCGGTGACTCGCGGAAGCCGTCGCGGCACCCTACGGAAGGTTTTAGAAATATATAAAATTTTATTAAATTTTTTAATGGGATAATTCGTTAGGATTTTAGGAAATATATTAGGCTATTTATTTAAGTTAAAGATTGATTGGATCAATTAAAAAATAAAATAAAATAGCTAGGAGATCAATAAATAATTATTATATATTTTTAGAATTAAAATAAATAAATTATATAATTAATTAAATAATTTTATTAGGATTTAATTAAGGCTCTTTGGATTATCCCTATCATACCTAGGAGTTGATTGAGATAATCAACGTAAATTTTAGTTTTAATTAAAAAAAACTCTCAGTTTTAGAAAATTTGACATAGTTGCGACCTTAGCATGACCGCTAGGGTCGCGCGATCCCTCTGGTGCGGCCGTTGGGGTTAACCGACCCCTCCAGTGTGGCACTTGGGGTCATGCGACCATTCTGCGGCGACCGCGGAGGCGCTGGGCCTACTGCCAGATCGTGCTGATTGGCGGTCACACCTGAGGGGTCGCACAACCCCAACGGTCAGCCGGAGGGGTCACGCAACCCCAGCGGACTAGCGGACGCATTGGAGGGTCACGCGACCCCCGTGGCCATGCCGGGGTTGCGACTGTAGCAGGTTATTTAAAACTGAGAGTTTTTTTTAATTATAACTAAAGTTTACGTTGATTATCTCAATCAACTTCTAGCTATGATAGGGGGATAATCCAAAGAGACTTAATTAAATCCTAATAAAATTATCTAATTTTATTTATTTTAATTCTATAAATATATAATCAAATTTTTATTTAATTATTTATGCTATTATTTTTTTAATAGATCCTATCAACCCCTAACTTAAATAGATAGTCAAACATATTTTCTAAAATCCTAATCAAATTATCCCATTAAAATATATTAAAAAATTATTTAAAATTTTATATATTCCTAAAACCCTCAGCAGGAGTCGCGGTGCTGAGACAATCTCAGCGAGTCACCGCAACCACGATTTTTTTTTAGTTTTTTTAGTTTAGTTAATTTTTGTTTTTTAAATAGAAATTTTTTATAAATAAACTATTATTAATAATAGTTATAAAATATTAAAAATTATTTTTAAATTTTTAAATAATTTTAAAAATTAATAAATATTTTATAAAATAATTTCAAAATTTTAAAATTAAATATAAATTTAAAATAATCTAAAAATTATAATTCTTAAACATTTCAAATATTTTTTTTAAAATTAAAAATTTACAAATACATTAAAAAAAATAATTTAAGATTTTCAAATAATTTTATAATTATTTTTAACCTTTCAAATGATTTTATAATTTTAATTTTAGTTTTAAATTTTGAGGATTACTTATTTTTTAAAATAATTTTTATAAAAATTTAATAGGCATTATCTTATGAGAAAATATTGAAATATAAATTCAACATCTCAAAAATAAAGAATATTTAATAATTAAATATTAATAAAATTAATATATATTTATATTTAAAATTTAAAAAAATATCGATACTATATCAGCACAGTACGATACGATACCGAAACCATATCGTTCCGGTCTGAAATCGAAACCTCGACACGGGTCGAAATTTTAAACCTTGGATATATATATAAAAAATTAGTAATTCATCAAAAATATATATATATATATAGATATATAGATATAGATATAATCAACAAACCTTGAGGTGCCACATTCCCTGGCAACTGTATCCAAAAGGTTTTCTGCTAAGATCTTTGCAGCTTCAAGACTTTTTGGATTAGAACTTGACAAATATAAATGCAGGGGTTGCAAAGCTTCTATATGTCAAACCAATAATTTATTAACAGTAGAAAGCAATGTAATCCAAAAGGTAAAAATACCACCAGTAAATTAGTTACTATGCTATACCTTCAGTGTGATAACTATCAAGATGTTCAGATCCTCGACCTCTAAGTAGGACAGTAGCTCCTGTTTCATTCATAATGTGATTGATATAGAGGTCCTGCATACACATATCCGAACCACCAGCAAAACAAAAAAAAACAATCTCTCCAACATGGAGATGTCAGGGAGAGCTTAAAATATTAGATTATTTAAGAATGGAAAAACAAACAAAAAACCTTCAACTTGAGCAAATACAATACATCGAGAAAACAAGTCAGAAGCATTACAAAGTGTGAAAGTTAGGCCATTGGCAATGTTATGGGCATTTAAAATGTTTTGAAAGCTACAAAGAAAAAAGGTTTTTACAGAAAAATAAAACATACATTTGGACCACGTATTCGAGCAGAAATGTCCAATGAAGGTTCAGCATCAAAGCCCAGAAACAGACATATGCTAAGCATTTGAGTACCCTGCCACCCAAAGTCACAAATTTGTTCATACGATAATCTTGTCCATGCCATTTTTTACTACAGATCATAAAAATCTCCATTAAGCAAAATTGAGTGGAGAGGATTAGAAGATACCAAAAGAATTTGGCCACGTTGCATGATCTCCTCAATCATTGCAGCTGCATGATCAACTGCTCTAATACGTTCAGCAATGTCTTTTATCTAAAAATGCAATCACAGATTGATTAACAACATACAGATGCCAGTTTGAAAGGAATCAAAAAAGAAGAGAATTTAGAGCATAACCTGACTAGAATATGAATAATGAAAAAAATAAGTAAAATAACAGTATATTAAAATGAATTAAGGGAATAATAGAAGATGGATGATCAGTATGCCACCTCCATTTAATTCTTAGATTATCATGAACCAATTCTTGGCCCAAGATCAAACTTGCTTTGACCATTTATTGCCATTTAAAATAAAAAGTGATTATGACTAAATGAAAACATACATATTTTACTTGTGATAAATTTATTCTGAATGAAAAGAAATATCTTCATGACAAATACAGTACATATCTTACTGTGTTTAAACAACATGAATCTAAGATATAAATAGAGTATCAACAAAAGATGCAAGGCATCCAATTCCATATAACAATATCAAAGGTGTAACTCACAATCATCCGAAGACTCCCTTATCGGTTCTTTTGCTATTGGTGTGGAACCTCAATGATGTGGAAAAAGAATTTAAAACACAAGAAACTAAAGAAAAGGAGATGATAACTTTCCTAAAATGATCAGAACAAAAATGCCAAGGGCCTTGAATATGCTGGCAACTTATCACTGATTAATACAACAAAAATGTATTCTGAAAAACTAACAAACTTTTCTCATTTCCAAAAATTGATATAAAATGGTACTATGGATCAATAAATAACACATACATTAGTCCCAGAAGAGATATGGAGATATAATGGTTTCTCATTGTCTGGCCACCCATTTGGAGGATGGTACTTGCCCCTACAAGCATTAACACATGTGGATCAAAATGTTGAATTCATAGCAGGAAATCTTCTAAAAGCAATACTTAGAAAATATACCTAGTTATGACAACTGCACCGGTGCATTTTTGAATCTGCAAATGCAAAAAAAAACTCATTAAACTGCAATTCCAACATAGAATGCAAACAAATCTGTAAGCATGTAATAATAAATAAAAATAAATCAAATTAGACCAAAGATTCACCTCTTCTTGGGTTTGACGTTTCGTGAGTTTGTATCTTATACTTGGTTCTGCATCATTTATCACAATTTCCCGTGCTATTACCTCATCTTGAATCTTTGTCTGGAAGTGCAGACAAAGTCAAGAATCTCTATTGACATAATATGTTTGGAGCACTAATGATATGACAAGACTAGAGAGTTTTTTCAATATATATGAACAAGGAAAGCAGACAATACTTTGAACCTTCATTATACATCATAAGACAATAAGAACAGCTAGCACCAAAATCTTTAAGAACAAGGCAAATGGAAGAAGTAGCTTTGTAACAAATTAGCATTCTGTTATTCATTTAATGAAAAGGAAACCTTTCCACACACAAAAAGGCCCTCACCTGACTTAAGTTTTGAATAATGGTAGCAGCATTTTGTGTTGCTAAAGGTGATTGTACCATTTCATGGGGATTAACAGAAGACATGAGAATTGGATTTGTAAAAGGAGATGCAGACAATGGAAAAGCTCCAGGAAGAGTGGATCCCAGAATAGCATTTGAAGTAAATGGTATCCCTGGGACTAAAACTCCAGCAGCTACAAGTAGCTCAGCAGGCTGGTCCCACTTTCTCTTTTTCCTGACAAGAAGTAAAACTTGCTTCAGCAATGCCAAAAACAAAATTTGTTAATATGCTACGGAAAACAAAAAAGTTTTAGCTCCAGCAGTAAACTGTTCAGAGATAACTTCTCACTTCTACCCTAAAAATCACAAACAGATATACAAGCAAAGCGCCTGTACTATATCCCTAAAGCCCAATTCTCATGAAAACAATATGAACCTGTGTTGATCAAACTTGGGTAAAAATAACTTTGAAATATCTTGCAAGTAATTGATAAGGGTGGTAGGTGTCACTGGTGAGGAGTAGATGAAGAATCAAAGATATGAAGCATTCAACATTTGCAAAATCCTTTAAAAATAACATTCAAAATACATTGAAGCACCTAGGTAGCATTCCAAATCTATAGATATCAAAATGCATGAAGGCTAAAGCTTCAGCATCCTGACATCTTGTATTACATGCTCTCTGGGTGAATTTTTTTTTGTCTCTCTTTTTTCCTTTTGATGGATGAAGAGCTGATAATGCAGTATCACTTACTTAGCCAATATCATTCGTGCTTACTCTTGATAGAGACCCAGATCCTAATATTGGAAGAAATAGAGTAAGGAAAGAGATAAAAGGATGATCACTTTGAGGGCATGCACAATTTTCTGAAAACAAGTTTTACCATTTCCATTTTAAATTCCTCAAATTTGGTCTCTAAATTCTCAAATTTAGCATCAATCTTGAGTTCAGGTTATACCACCCAATTTGCATTTAATTGATATCCTCCTCACATTGTGTTAGAATCAAATTTCTTCTTTTGATATTAAGACATGCATATTTTTCTCAAAACCAATTTTGGTAGAAAATAAATAAGGTAAATCTGAACTTTAAGATTATGGTGTGAGCCTGTGAGGCATCAATGATCTTGAATACTAGAAATGAACAGGCAGGAGTACTCTCCTATGTGAAAGACACTGTTGAAGAATCAGACAAGGTTAGAAAAGTATAGAATTGAGATGGCAGAAGAAGAATATGAAGGTAAAAAAGGCATTATTGTTTTTAAAGCTACCTGCTTGAGATACTGTAGGCGGAAGGATGCCAACAATAGTGCCAATGACTTACGGCAGTAATACCAAGCTGATAGAAACTTATATTCCATCTAAGAAACTAGGTAGAGAGAAGAGATAAGGTGTCATCTTGAACAAATCGATCTCCATATTCCAAGGTCTAATATTTCACTAATTTTCTTGATAAAAAAGAAATATAGGGTGATTATATGTGGACATCCAAAGAGACCCCTTGCCTATAAGAAATATAGGGTGATGCAACATATTTGAAAGAAAATAAAGTAGATAACTCACACGAAGAAAATAACAGAAAAACGGGCCCTTCAGACGCATCACCTCTGACAACGGGGCGTTTGAGCTCGATTAGACAGGGAAATACATATTCGAAATTTAGATCTAATGCATCAGCGAGAACACCGCTAACCTAATACTGTGACACAAAACTATACATCTATCTAAAATCAAAGAAGATATATGACCCTTAACCGCCATTTAGTCTCGATGCAGTGCATAAGAAACGGAAAGTCGAAACAATGGTACGGAATTGAGAAAGGGCACCTTTGCCTGCCGAGAGTAGTGGACGCCTCGGTATCTTTCGAACTCGTATCTTCCGTCATCTCTAGGCTGCCGAAGATAAGCCGATCGGGAGAAGTCCAGAAATAGATCGGTCGGGGAGCCCGAACGAGGAGCGAACTGAAAGCAGAACAGAAGGAGGAAATGGCAATCCGCTTAGGGTTTCGCTTCTCGGCGACGGAGAGGTTAAACGTGCTCGGTGCGGCAGGAGGGCGAGGGGCTATTTCGGAGATTGGGGGAACGCCCTCGAATCTGTCATTTATCCATCTCTCGTCGCATAAATAGTTTCTATATCCATCGTCCGTTTCTGATGAATAATTTGAAAGCGCCTGTATTTTAAATTTTAATTTTTTAATAATAATAAAAAACTTATTTTATTTATAATCTTGATGTATATATTATCGAAATACCGTTGCCTTATTAAATCTTAAAATATATGGTTAAATTCAATGATAAAAGAGAAACTATCAGAGCAAAAAATTAAAAAAAAAATGCCCCTTATTTTTGTTACAATAAAGAGAACACACTTTATTAGTCTTGAATTTATTTCCCTTCTCGTACCATCTTTTGAAACAAACAGAGCATTAGTTTATAGGAAGTTTTAGCTCTTCTAATCAACACGAGCATCCATATACCACAAACCTCCATTCCATTCAAATTCAAACTGAAACAAAGAGGTACAAGTTCTAGCTCAAAGCTTCTTCAAGAAGCCTTGAGCTAACTTCAAGTACTTCCCAAACCCTCCCTTGGAGCGAGCTTGAGCTTGAGAACTTGACGACTGCTCTTCTTCTTGATTAGTGGATCCACGTCCATCATCTGATGGTTGATATTTATGGAGATAATCTTGAGCTTGCCCAACGTACTTGCCCAAGCCCTTCTCTTCGAGCTTTGCATATTGAGAAGCAGCACCGAGCAAGTCGGCCGCAGCTCCAGCCACTTTAGCCTTGTCTATCTCTTCGATATCGCGGCGGTGAAGGGCGGACTTGGCGGCTTCAGACATCACCTTTGCGCTGGAGACCAGTTGGGATGTGTTGGGCTTGTCTGGCTTGCTGGCGGTGTGATCATGGGGATCCATGTGTCTTCTTTCTTCCTTAGGATTGATTTTGGACTCAAATGGTAACTTTAGATCTCACGGAATTCTTGAGAAGAATTAGAGGTACAAGAACTAGGGAATTATATTAGGTGGAAGAACCAAGGAAGCTATTCTCTTTGCATTTGCTGATAGAATTATTTATCGTTTAATCAAACGCTGATAGAAGCATTGTGGAAGTCATAAGTTGACGTGGACTTCCTAGTTGCCAACATGGACTTGGCTTTCAACAACTAAGCATGTTTTAGAAATCAAACAAATTGATATATAAATTTCATGTTCTAGATGTGCTCGTTTATAAATTGCTAGTAAATTTTTATTTCCTGAAGACCCAATAAAGTCTTGATATTGACAGGAGGGTGATTACGTGTTCAAATTTGTAAAAACAAAGCCCTTGTTGTTTATCTCCTTTTATCCTTAAACTTCTAAATTTATGAAAATATCCTTTAAATTTATGTAAAATCTTAAAGATTAAAAATTTTCTATTGGAAAGAAAATTGAGCATACTTATTTCCTCAGCTGGTTACACAGAGCATATTAATTTACCTGCTACATTCATTCAGTTTATCAAAAAAAAAATTGATCATTTTGACTTTGACTTGTCCAATTCTGCTCATTTGACTTGATGCGCAATTTTTATTTGTATACACTGCATAAACTAAAATTCTTAGGAAACATGAGGGCAAACTCCAAGCTGATGAAACACAACCAAATGAAGGATGAAATCCAAAAAAATTCCTTTTGTTCATTAGAATTGTCTCCATTTTCTAGCATATCCCACGGAGGTAGTAGCACAGCAGTAGAAAGAAGTGACAGCTCTCAGTAAAAATATTTACATCATTCTGCAGGTGGTAGCTGAAGCAGCTCTCGAATACCTTCGCATACCTAAAATGCCACTTCATTACTATCATGAATATATACACAACTAAACTGAGCATACTTGCTAAAACCTGGACCATATCAACAAAAAATAACACAATTACCGAACAATATTGTAATATTTTTTTTAAAAAAAATATGAGTTTAAATGCTTCCAAGTGAAATGCAAGCACAAATTGAGAGTAGCAAACTATTAGGCGAAGAGTTTAAGAAAATCAAATTACTAAATACATGACAAGATAGATCATGATATAAAAGATACGTACAAACTTAATTTGTGCTTTGATGTTTGCAATAAGGTGTGTGTACTCCTCTATCTGCCTGAGCAAATTTAGACACAACAAAGATATGCTTATCAGTTAAAAATAAAGTCAACATATATCGGAAGACAGGGAAGTTAGACAAGAGGTTCTCAAAAGTCATGCTTTGATCGTCTATCTACTTGTATAAAAACTTGTTCATGCAAATTTTTCAACGTGTCAGAATCAGGTATGTCAAGATGAGAAAAGCCGGTTGCATCCTGATGCAATATAACGATGAACTGCATCATCCATCCAAATAAACTTCAGGAGGCAGATATTAATGCACCAAAAACAGGTAACATTCAGGTTTGATGACAGTGGCAACTGGCATTCAGACAAATAGAATGTCGACTTATAGATACCCTTCATCAAGCTTTACAAGATGAAATATTTGGCCTGCCATATATTGGAACAAAGTACGGTCAATGTGGACCAAATGAAAGAAAAACAAAAAACTGGCCTTTGAGGTTGATATATATATATATATGATGAATATGTTTTTTTAAAAAAAAAATCCTCCTAGTTCATAAGTTTTTTGAATTATTAGAATTATAGCATGCAGTTGAGAAACAAATTGAGTGATAAAGGTAGCTTACTTGGCTAACCTAGCTTCCCTCACTGATATGAATTCTAGTGCTTCTGGTAAAGTGAACTCCACATGAAAACCCAACCCGATATCTAAAAATATGTGGCGTGTTTCAGGTCTGCAAAATGAACAGAAGAAAAAAAATGTAAACTTTGAAAGCATAACAAGAAGGGAGATATTTGATTTATCAGAGCTACTTACTCATTTAAAATGCCATAAAACATGATAACTAGTCTGGATCTTCATATCATTAATCAACAATGATAATAATTATTCATTTGATCAATCTGTTTTTGATGGAAACATAGCCAGTTTCCCATTCTATTTTTACACAATACACCGAGCTTACTCAATGATCCCTTAATTGAACTAACACCGATACTATTTCTTGTGTAGGACAAGATAGACTTCTGAACGGCCAATGCTCCTCAAAATAGTGGAAAATGTTTGTGAACTTGAGTAAATCAATTTATAGCCAGATTCTATCAATAATTAGTGTCCCTTGTGGCGGATGGCTCAGGTGAGTTAAATTCCAAGAAATTTGAATTTACTTGGCAAAAAAAAAAAAGAAGAATTTTATGATGAAGATTTAGAAACTACTCCTTTGTGAGATTCTGATTGTCAAACTAATCTTCGTCAAGTTGAAGAGCTAAAATATTTGGTGTCGAACTAGTTTCTAACAGTTATGAACTAAACAAGAGAAGTACACTGCAAGCTGCACCCAATAAGAAATGCAACCGAGGTAAATACTAAGAATGTAAAAACTTTACACTTCTGCTTGGGCGTAAACTTCAGAACCCAGATTAACCATCGAACGAAGAGATGTCACATTATTCTTCTGTAAGCTTACAATATTCCTCTTCAAATCCGAGCTATTGCGATCCAAATAGTCAAGTAAAACCAATAATAATAAGCGCAAACCACTATCCTGAATAAATAACATAGAATGACAAAGGATACAAAACTTTCTTCTTTTCGAACACCTTGTCGCTGAAAAACAAAAGAGACAGAACAACCAATACAGGGATCAACAGGAATCAAGCTAGAAATTTAATTGAGAAAGAAAGAAAAAGAAAAAGAAAATACCGTTGAGCGATGGCATCAACGAGGTTGGGCTTGAGGCGCCGATCAACAAACTCCTCGAACTTCTGCACCTTCTCTTGCCGCACACGCATGTTCATCTCGTCCATGTCGACGTACAGGGTTCTTCTGGCTCTCACGTGTTTGGGGTTTAGAAATTTTGGCCGGCCGGCCGGCGGAGAAGGAAATCAGGCAGCGCGGCAGAGGATGCGAAAGGACGGCAGAGGGTTGCAAAGAAAGAAACGGCCGAGATCACGCGGTTTAGGGTTTTCAACTGTTAGCATATCATATCCACACATTTCACATTAAAGTTTAGTATTTTATGTATTTTACAAAGTTAATAGGGAAATTTTCCTTTCACCACCCAAAAATTTCTCTTTTGGCTTTCAAAAATAATAAACTATGGAGATGACAGGTCTAAAAAAATTTCCATCCACCGCTAGTCCAACTTAGCATTCATCACACCCACCAACATTAAACTTTTAATAGGAAAAGAAGAGAAATAAAACCAGACGATGTCATTTATAATTTTTGATCAATCCAACCAGAAGAAGAAAAAAATGTGATCTTGATCTGCTCAGTTTAACTATCCAAACGCAGAGTAGATTTCACGGTCGTAAATCGTAATCTCATCGATGACAGGAAGTGAGAATGATCATACTAAGAATTCCGAACCGAATGTCAGGATAATTGAACAAATATCAAAAAACAAAGGTAGGAGTACTGCAGTGAATAAGATTCAAGCTTGTGGAGATTCTGATTTGAGAGATGACGCTTCCGTAACAGCATTAGCGTCCGAGTGGGAGGAATCGGCGGGAGCCGGGTTGGAAGAGGCGCCCTCGCCATCGGCGGAGAGAGAGGATCCGGAAGCAGCCCTCTCCTTGATATATTTTATCATGCGGTTGCTGACCTCTTTTGAGTAGATCTGTAGGTCCTCGACCTCGTCGTCCACGGAGGCGACAAGTCCGCCGCCCGCAGCGGAGGCAGCGGCGAAGGCTTCCTCCTCGATGAGGCGAGCAGTGGAGGAGGCTTCCTCCTGCGGGAGGACTCCGTACCGTTTAGAGAAGGTGGAAGGGGTGGAGAGGGTGCTGATCAGGTGATGAATCACGGCATCTCGCGTCCGCTGCGATGGAGGCCAGATGTGAAGGGAAAAGGAGGAGCATCTAGTGGCCGGAGAAGGAGACGGCAAAGCGGAGGCTTCGCTGCCTTTCACAGCGGCAGGATCGCCACCGGCGGGGTTCGTCGCTGTCTGGTCTTCCGCCATCTGATCGGCGAGGATAGATAGGTCGGGAATGGAGGAGGAAGGCCGTCGGACGATGCCACTTAATTGAAAGGCCTGGGCTTGCGCGAGGATTTGCTGTTCTGCTCCACACAGGAGAAAGGTACTCTCCATTTTAGGTGACAGCCACGTAAACCGCGAAAAGAGATTTTTAGCCTTAAATCTACGTCTATTATTCTGTTATATATTACATATTTTTTATATTACAAATTGATTTACAAATCATTTTATAAAATAAACTTTTCGATTATAAATCTTAAATAGATTGATTTTATAATATTTTTTCATCAAATTTTATAATACAAGTTGTTTGTTAAATTAATTTCTGCTATGCAAAACTATATATATATATATATAAAATCTGATACTTAACTTGATACACCCTAAGTTAACAATTCGATATTTCTAACTGTCAACAAAAAAATAATAATTAAAGTATCAATTTTATCTCAATTTGCAAATGATTTATCACGCACGCCTTCCCGAATAATTAAAGAATTACAGCGAAAGATATTTTTTGACCTAAAATAGTTTAGGACACTTTCAAAAAGAAAATAATTTTAAATTTAGAATAAAAAAATATAGATTAGACCTTTAATTAAGAGCCTCTATCACCTTACAGAGTAGGAATATAAATATAAAGTAGGTTATTAAGAGCCTCTAGCATATTCCTTTTATTCCAATCATAAAAGTTTAGCAAGAATGAATAGGAATAATTCAATGCGAGAACCAAAAAATGGCCATTTTATTTAATTAAATAAAATCCAAATTTTAGATAAAAACACACTTTGAATTATAAAGAAATCTCAATTATTTTATTTTTAAAGGAAATAGAGTTATTTCTATTTCGGAAGCAAACTAAACATAACTATTTTCTCTTACCTTGGTAGTAACTTTCATTCCATTTACTTTTCGGTGTGGGAAATAAAAAGAAAAAATCAGAATGGAATTATATATTTTTTCATATATTGATCATTTATTTCTTCGTATTAATCCTGAGATGAATTGACGGAAGCATTAAGACGAGCGTTTCGCATTTTATCACCCTGTCTAATTGAATGTAGTAAATTTAATTAAATTAATTCTAATGAAAACAACAATTGAGAAATAACAAAGCCATCGATACGACAGCATTTTATTGGCAAGCCCAGTCTATGCTTTTAATTAGTAAATCGAGGGCTTAATTAACTCGGGCAAATGAAACGAGCTCCAAATCACCCTTCAATGATTGATTCACCAACGCTCCGAACCTGGAAACGCTTTTGCTCGGGGTCTTCACGTCCAGGACGAGCTGGTACTTGACTCCGGCCACCACCTTTCGCCGTGCGGCGAAGACGTCGACGAGCTCGAAGCTCGCTCCCTGTTGCTTTCCGTACGCCGACACTGCAAACGTCGCCACCTTTTTTACCTCGGGGTCCTGCAGGTTCATGATCGTCTCCCATCCTCCTACTTTTGTCTTGGTAGAAAAGTTGGCGGAGGCAGAATTAGGCCGAACGGTTTCGAATGCAACGAGCTTCAAGTCGCCCTTCAAGGACTCATCCACCAGCACTCCGTACTTGGAGACGTTTCCGGTTGGGGTTTTAGCCTCGAGGAGTAGCCGGTACTTCAACCCCGCCGCCACTTGTCGCTGCGCGGCCGCAACACCGGCGAGCTCGAAGCTCTGGCCTTGCTGCTTCGCGTACTCTGACACCGCAAACTTGGCCACTTTCTGGACGTTGGGGTCTTGAGTGTCGACGATGGTCTGCCATCCGCCTAGACTGTTGTCGGAGTTGGCGAAAGCGAAAGCGAAAGCTTGAGAGGAGATAAAGAAGAAAAGGAAGGAGAAGAAAGCAGGGGCTGTCATTGTGACGAGTTTTTTTTTTTTTTTTTGGGTTTAGACTGTGTGTGAAACTGATGATGATGAGATTTTGTGTTTGTGAATTTGTTTATATAGAATTTTATTCTTCTTTTCCTTGAAAGATAATAAAGTTCAACCCTAAATGTATGCATGGAAAGGGTTTGCTTCCAACATTAATATAAAACAAAATAAAATAAAATATGAAGGTAAATTTTTAATTGAATTAATAATGCGAGGAATTAATAATGTGAGCCAACTCACGTCCTCACCCGTGGATTTAAACAATCTATTATTTTATTTTAATTTATTAAATTTCTTAACTAGTCGTAATTGATTTGGAGTAAAAAGATTCCTAGTATGGATGATTGAAGTCCGATTTTGATTGGCCGAAAACGGAAGACGGTTGGAGCCAGTTAAATTCATTAATTGAAAAATTAAATTTAATAAAAAAAGTTGAGAACTAATTCCTTCTCTATTCTTCATAACATTTCCATAAATTTAATTTGGCACGGGACCTGCCAAATTAAAGAACACTCAATTCTTCTTCTTCTGATCCTCCTCTCTTATATTTCATTCTTTGAAAATATTTATGCATGACGCATTTGCAATTGAGAGATTTCTATTTGAACTTATATGGTACAAAGACACACGATTTGAACTCAATTACGATACATTATAACTTATACTTTTAAATTTATATGAATGGTCAGTGAGAATATGAGTATACTTGGACAATGACATCACACCCCTTTTGTTTCTTGATATTCTATGTAATTAACTTTTGGGGGATGGATTGATTCTTGATAATGATATATTTGTAATAAAATTCGAAATGAGATGGATACATTATAAAATTCAGGAACTCAATTTACGAAAAGGATTCTATTTGTAAGAGTTGATATTTTGTTATTGTTGAGATCACCCGTTAGAATAAATAGTTAGGGTATGTTTAGTTTAAATTATCATATAAAATCTTAATTACGTGATTATCAGATAATCACATAATCAAAATTATGTGAAATAAAATACAAAAAATTTGTTAACCCCAAAATCAATAAAAACCATATTTTTCTAAAATTTTCCGATTCTGAATTGCATGTCCCTTTTGCTGACGTGTCGGACATGAATTATTACTCGGGAATCGCCGATTATCTAAATCAAACAGAATTTTTATTAATAACCTTGGATGAATAACCAAAGTTATCAAGAATAACTCTCAACCAAACTAATCCTTAAAATTTTGTTAGAAAGAGTGGTTTCGCCTGAGATTTTGTTAATATGTCTCCTCAAAATATCAGCTACGAACATTCCAGACAATAGTATTGAATGACAATATTGAACTCTTCAGTCTTCAGGCACTGGTTTGAATTCAACCCTCGAGGTCCAAATCTACCAATGACTAGCCTGAGGTAGAAACGGACTCACTCCATCAGCAGCAATAATTCAGGCACAAGAGTTCTTGAAAATTCTGACAAAGAAGAGTGGTAGAAGTTAAACATCGAGGCAACCAAACAAGCGATGAAGTTCCCATGTGGATACTTGGAAAAAATTTACTCTGCCATCCAAATTACCAAACTTGCGACATTGTTGAATAAAAGGATGTGAACAGTAACTGGAATATTAAATATATGAAGTAACCATTTCAAGTCTACTTAAGAGAAAATTCTGGACGGAGCGTGCATTAAAAACTGCATGAAATGTGAATCTTCAGCAAGCGCTTCCAGAATGCATGACGTTGTTTAAATGGATCCCATATGTGAGATTGTGATACTTGAAGAAAGAGCCAATCGATGTAAATCTTCATAAATAAATAGATGTTCAACAGAATCCAACCTGAAATTCAAAAATAAATTTAGCCACCATACATCTTTCTTAGCGCTAATATTAATTCGCTTGGTTTCCTGTGCCACATACAAATCTGCTTAGTCAGCGTGCAAAATCAACACTCTAATTTAACTTACTGAACTCAATTGGAACATTTGGTGCCTTAACGAAAAGGGTTTAAATTGGCTCATTAAATAAATTCAATCAGGAGGCTGATAGAAAAATATTGGCATACCAAACCAGTGAAGCAATCTAATGATTGAAGCAATATAGACTTTACAGTTGGGATTACAAAGTTGAAAGCTTAGGTTATTTTGTTATCATTAATTTAGAAAATATGTCTTACCAAACCTACAATTTGGGGGAGATTTAGCAATTAATCCGAAGGGTAAATAAAGAAAACATAGATGAGGTAACCATGTTAGCGATGAGCTAGTGTATATCGTTCAGAAATTGCTAATCGAAACAGACATTATTTTCTTATATGGTGAAGATTTATGCTTCATTAAGCAAATTGTGTTCACTCATTACAAAATGCTATAAAGGATTAAGTTAGTAAGACCTGGATTACCAAAAAATATATATATAAAGGATTAATGTACCTCGTTATCTCACTGACTCTTTATTGGAAAGATCTCTCTAGCAGGAAACTCTAGGGTAACCTGTCAAATTGCCAAAAGAAACACAGATTGATTTGAGAACTAGGAAATATCAATTATATATATATATATATTTTAAAAAATAAATCAATTATATTTCAGGTCCACCAATATGGCAAGCAAGTGTAAAGCGCACAGGAAGTTACAATTGTCAAAGCTATATTCCTATATGGAGTAAGATCCAAGTCTGCTTTTGTTACGGGAATACAGTAGGCCTATCAGATTGAAAAAATTACAAAGATTTTACCTCCTTAAATACTTCACTGTATGATATATCCACAAAACCCTGCATCCATTCATTGCTAGTATCAAGTCTAAGCATAACTTCCAACCATTTTAAAACTGATAACAAATTGTCAAATACAAACATAGCAGTAAGAAACAGGTTTCAGGATACCAATTTTCTGAATAGATTCAGCGATGCTGTATTTGATTCACCAATTTTTGCACAGAAAGTATGAATTCCATATTCCTCCATGGAAAAAGCCATCATCATCAGGATAGATTCTTTTGCAAGTCCCTTTTGACGGCTTCAATGAAGAAAAAGAAAAGAATCGGTGACTGAGAAAAATTGCATGCAGCTAAGAACAGTTGAATTCGAATAGACATTAAAACACTCATGTCAGTGAATATTGAACAATATATTTGAATTACATTCAAATTGGCACTTAAACTATTCGTTGGTTGTCTCATCAAAATTTATTCAAATAGGTTGGTCTCTATGAAAAAGAATCAGATCAGATAACCAGATTAAAATGGCAAGAAACTAACTAGAAAAGACATTATATCAAGATTAACATAGAATTAGTCTGTTCACCAGTTAAACAAAACAAATAACCAACTGGTAAAGTCATATGAAACAATAAACCAAAGGCAAAAATATATCTATATCATGGCCTAGGTAAAAAATACACATCAAGAATTATAAATCAATGTGCAAAAGTGCGATCACATAAGAGTGAATCACATTTAGGCTCAAACTTATTGAATCTAAACTAAAAGGAATTGTGTGTTCCTTTCACTAAAAATAAAAAGGTTCATTCACAGTGGAAACTATCTATTGGTTGTGATTTGTTATTTGACCATAATAAGAAAGAAATGAAATAACTGAATTAATATGTGCAAGATTTGTCATATTTAGAAATACACATAAAAAAAAAATTAACTACCTTTTGGGTTCAGCAATCATGATTTCTATTTCTGCCTTTTTCAAGTCATCAGGATCATTCATGTATATATTTACATCGCCAACCATAGCTGAAGAAATGAATTAGTTAATTAACCAAACTAAAAAGAAACTAAAGATTTCTTATACATAAGGAAATATGCAATCTCCAGTGGAGTCGGAGGAACAACTTAACAAGATAGAATTGTAGTCGTTTTTTTTTATAAAAAACATTATGAGTCTATTATCACTTTCTTATGACCAGAGGAGCTACTTAGATAAGGAAAATGTATAAATTGTTTTTCCAGTTCAAGAGATGGAGGCATGAAGTAAAAAAAAGTGCATTTACAAGCTTGCATAATGTTCCAAACCAAGTTTGCAGGAGTATAGGAAAAATCTAGGAATTCAAAGGTTGATGTGCTTTGAAATGCATGCATTGCATTGAAGAAAGATATCCATCTGAAGCATGCACTTATAATCATAGTTGTCAAAATCGTACAATTCATATCATATGATACAATACAATTTGCATATAAAAATGATACAATATTTACATACGAATTATAAATAAAAAGATTTGTAAGATGATTCAGTTTGATTCGATACGATTTGTTATAAATCTTATTTTATTTTATACGGTTCTAAAACTAAAAAGAACAACAATTAAAAGTTAAACTTAAGAAGATAAAACAAATATAACTCATTAAAAAGATAAATTAAATGCAATATACTATAAATAAATGCCAAGCCACTCATAACATCCTATTCTTTTTTAACACATCTATTCTATTATGGTATCCAATGAAATGTTATATTATTTTGCATACTATTAGATATTAAAATTATTATGAATAAAGTAGAATTATTTATATATTTTTTCTGAACCTTATAAACATGGTTTGATATAAATCACAATTTGATAATGATTCACGATACAAACCTAGATTTAACAACCTTGATTATAATTCTATTACTCTGAAGGTGGTTAGTTGTAGCTCAGTACATTGCACATGTGTTGTGTGCTAAGAATATGCCATACAATATCATGATGCAAACGAGTTGTCAGACTAAAGATTACACATGCTTTATAGTGAACACACGGTTTCATATTAATTTTTAACCTTCAACTGAATCAACCAGACCTAGCTACTTCGTTGGCTTCGAGCCAATTTATATATGAAGGAATAGGGTTGCATGGAAAAAAATAAATACAAACGTGAAGAAGATGAATGGTGATAAACTAACTCTATAGAAGATGGATGGTCTACTTTGTGTAAAATTTATTGTAGATCTAAAATTTTGATAAATATAAGAAATGGTCAATTAGCAATCGTAGATGAGACAATTGATAGCGTATTACATCAAACTAGTATAGACAAGTGAAAATACGCTTAAATCAGCAACAAACTCAAATACATAATGCAACCATAAGATACAAAGAGAACAAAGATAAAACAGGTACAGGAAGTACCTTCGACATGTGGATTTCCAGGGACATAACCGCCTTGAATCAACTGCTTATCTAGCACTATAAAAGTATGCTCTGCAAAAACAAAAACAAGATACCCTGATCATAAAGTCATAGCACAATGATTCTGCGTGGAGGAAAGAAAGAAAGAGAATGATGGAAACTTGGAGGCGGAGGATTAGGGTGGATTACTGAGGGGATCATGGGTCCAGGAAGAGTGGACCTGATACTCCTGGTCAAGAGTGAGTGGCTCGGAGGCGGTGGCGGTGAGGATGGCAGGATCCTGCATCCAGCCATGGTAGGTGGGTACATGCTCCCTCATGTAAGGCACCAGTATTGCTTTCTCCCCTTCCAACCTTCTCCTTGTTGATTCTCCTTTGCTTTGCACCTCCTCCTCCCTCTCAGTAGGAGGCATATCAGGCTGGTGATTGGGATTTGGAGAAGCGACGGAAGGAATCAAGGTGGAAGTACAGAGCTCAATCACCATTTTGCCCGTTGAAGACGCTAGATTGGATACTTCTGCGGCCAATTTAGGTTATCTCAAAATCAAGTCCTACTGTTTGAAAATACAAAAAATGGTACATTTTAATCGGACCAGGTGAACTTTGTCAGATAGGTAATGTGAATTTTAGAAAAGGTTAATACCCTATCATTATTGTTTATCTTCTCTAAAACATAAATCTTCCTAACTTTTTTTTTTAAAAATCTATTTAGTAGATGGAGCATTAGTGTAGTTTCTGAATATATATATATATATAGATAGATAGATATTGGTTTTTAATCACGAAATATCCCCATACCGCATTGGACATTAGAAAATTCCCATTCAGGACAGGAAGATATATATCTTGATGGCCATAAAACTTACTAAATCTCAATTCTTATCCAAGTTCTGTTTGTAGTTCATATCAGGACAAGAATGCCACAGATTTTATTTTCATGTTAATGCACTAATCAAATTTCAACTTAGCATTCATGACTTTATACAAGAACATCCAGTGAGCAGATTCAAGCTTGTAGATGTTCTGATTTGAGAGATGACGCTCCCTTACCAGCATTAGCGTCCGAGTGGAAGGAATCGGTGGGATCCAGATTCGAAAAAGCGCCTTCCCCGTCGATGGAGTGACAGGATACGGAAACAGATCTCTCCTTCATGGATTTGATCATGCAGTCACCGACCTCTTTTGAGTAGATCCGTAGGACCTCCACTTCGTCGTCCTCGGAAGCGACAAGTCCACTGCACGCAGCGGAGGCAGAGGCGAAGGCTTCCTCCTCAATGAGGAGAGCGGTGGAGGAGGCTTCCTCCTGGGGGAGGACTCCGTACCGCTTAGAGAGGATGGAAAGGGTGGAGAGGGTATCGATCAGATGCTGGATCACAGCATCTCGCGTCCGCTGCGATGGAGGCCAGACGTGAAGGGAAAGGGAGGAGACTCTACTGGCCGGAGAAGGAAACGGCGAAGCGGAGGCTACGCAGCCTTCCGCAGCGGTAAGTTCGCCGCCGCCGGGCTTCGTCACTGTATGGTCTTCGCCCATCTAATCGGCGAGAATGGGTCGGGAATGGACTCGATTTGGATTGGGCCAGAACGGAAAGACAATTCGATCCAATTAAATATAATAATAATAATTTAATAACTAATTAAATTAAATCAAAATTTTAAGAACCAATTTTTTTTAAGGCAAATTGCATATTCCCCTATATTCTACAAGCGACACTCCAAATTTAAGACCACTCAAACTATTTTTCTCAAAGAAAGTCAACTCAAACTAGTGGCAAAACCATGTTTCTCTTCTCAAAAACAAAGTCAAAAATAATTTATCAAGCAAATGAAGAATGTCAACCCAGCTTTCAGTTAAGAGTTTCTTGGTTGCATTCCAAGAATCTATGCCTGCCAGTTTATTTAACATAATAATTTCAGGAATTCACATAGAATCAACAAGTCCTAGCTCATATAAGAGTTTTCTTTTATTTTCTTTCTCTTTACATTAGCAATGAGAGATCTTATAATTTTATGCTCCAAGAAATCACCATTGGACTTTGAGTTATGTAAGTCAAATGATCAGAAAGTTCACCAAATTCATGGAGTTTATGAACTAAAATATCTCCAACACTTATAATTGCATTATTTATCATCCTCTCATCAAGTTCATTTGTATCTGAAGTTTAGGACCACAATCTCGTTTTGCAGACCAACCTTTCTGCATATTTTTTTTTCTTTTTTGTGTGTGTGACAATTAAGAATCTCTAGAACATCTTCCCACGTTCATTCTAACCTCTCTTTTTTTTTCCCCTTAATTTTTCTATCGAAAAAACCTTTCCTGCATGGTTCATTGAGTGTATAAATTTAAAACACTGAATAGTACCACTTGATCGCCTGTTTTCATTCCACTGTTTGTTCTTAAAAATAGTTTTTTTTTTTTTAAAAAAAGAAAAGTTATCGTATTGTATTCAGAATCCTTGAATCTTCCAATCAATAGTTGACTATGATTAATGCCATAATAAAAGATAATAATCATTTTGTTAATCTTAATTAAAGTCAAATCTCGCTGGAAGGCACTATTGATCAAACCATATAAATGTTCCATCTTTGCATGTTCCAACCCAACCATTTCAGCTCTCTTCTCATTTCCCAAACTAATTCTTCAAGCTCATGGAGCTTCAAACCTTGGCTCGTGAAGGAAACTGGAGTTCTTTTGATCCATCGGTGTCGGTAGGCAACTCCGAAGCGATGAAGATGCAAATGCATTACCCTCATGACTTCGTTAACGAGCAAGATGAAGATCCAACCTTGTCGATGTTTTGGTCTTTCGAAAACTACAACCCATTCTGTTGGCCTCAAGGCAACTCCTCTATTTGTAGCACTACAAATGCGAGTAGCTGCTATCTTAGTCCCCTTGGCAATAACTATGGAGGAGGATACAATGTGAGCGACCACAGCATGGTTTATAATGCAACCAGCATCGGCTCTGTTCCAATGGATTTCAGCGACCAAATTAACTCGGCATCATTTCCGGTCGCTGCCTATCTTCGAGTCGAGGAGATAAGCAGCAATGAAGCTTTTGATTTCTCCGAAAAGCCGCCATCACGCCTCTCTTCAGATCAAGACTCCAGAGCCATTAAGAAAAGAGCAAGCACGAAGGAGGTTGAAATGATTGAGATGACCAAGAACAAGGCTCAAACTTTCGCATCTGTAAGTGCTTATTCAAACTTGCATATATATATATATCTGCCGGATATGTACATGTATAAATTAGGCTGACGACGAGCATTTTATGAAATAGGTGCGTAAGAAGGCAAAGAAAACACAAGGTAAGAAGGCTCGGAAGAGAGTCAGTATTCCCAACCATGAAGAGGGCAATGTCGACTCAAATGGACAGAGCTCCAGCTGCTACAGCTCGGAGGATGACTCTGGTAGTTCTAACTCGAAAAAATCGATCACTTTAAATCGAAAAGAGAAGCCAAGAGCTGGTCACGGTTCCTCTACTGATCCCCCAAGTCTTTATGCAAGAGTAAGTATGAATGATTTGGTTAAGAAACACTGCTATTTGTGTGTAGTTTCAATTCATGAATACTCTTTTCTACTAAATTGCAGAAGAGGAGAGAAAGAATCAATGAGAGACTGAGAATTTTGCAGAATTTGGTTCCAAATGGAACAAAAGTAAGAATTTTATCTCATGAAAGTTTTGAAAGTTTTAGAGATATCTAATGTCTGCAACTGACAATATGACAGGTAGACATTAGCACAATGCTTGAAGAAGCTGCTCAATATGTAAAGTTCTTACAACTGCAAATTAAGGTGAGAACACATGTTTTCTACTGGATGATTTTGAATTATTGAAAGAACCATTAGTACGAGTATAATTCGTATTTATCAATTTTGTTCTTGAAACATTGTTCTGCAGCTCTTGAGCTCTGATGATATGTGGATGTATGCACCGATTGCTTACAATGGCATGAACCTTGGGTTTGATCTAAAGATCTCTCAGAGCTAGCGCGCAAGGTTGACATCGAAAAAAATGAATGCCATGCCGGCATCTGAGGCTCGGAGCTCAAGTATGGATGGTTTGAGAGAAAAGAATGTCCTTTTAATAAAGTATTTCTCTTACTTTCGCATCTTTTTTCTTTTTTAAATACAATTTTGCATAAAAAAAATGAAAATCACAACTAAGCATGGTCAAAATTTAGTGAAAATGATACTGATTCAAATGAGTCACCACCACCTTGGACGTGCACGCGACGCGATGTAGAAATATTCTATTTCTCTGATTAGTAATTAAGTATTTATTTCTTTTAAATATTAATTATTATCTAAATTAATAAATTAGTTTTTATAATTTATTTTCTATATATTAATTTTGAAATGAACTGACTTAACTAACATTTTACTTTTTTTACCGACATTCCATTTCGATCGATTATTGTTCTTGTTTGTAACGCCTCAGTCCTTTTCTGTTCTTTCAAAACAACGTGTCTATTTAAATCTGTCAAGTAATCGTGCGAGGCAAATGACTGATTACATTAATTCATCAACATCATCAATTCATCATCTTCAACTCTCCCTCGGTTTTATCGTGATCACGTTCACCCAATGAGAATTTAAAATACCCCCAAATTGAAAAAAAAAGGAACTATCTTAAATAAATAAATAATAATAATAATTAATCAAATCGAATAACGTCGAATTTTGAATGAGCAATTCGATTTTATAAAAAAAATTCATCCATTATCAGGATAAATGCTAATGAAAATATCACAATTAAAATTCAAACCTTAGATCCTTAATTATCCATTGAAAAATCTAACCATTACATCATTATCCGGGATAAAAAAAAAAACTATCTTAGATATGTGGCAACGTAAACGAAACAAAATAACTCTTCGCTTTGTCGATCTAAATGCACACATAAATAACCCATGCATCCTCCTGCTAATTATACAACCAATTAACCGCATCGAGCACCATTCGACATGGCGTCTCAGCTGATCGAGGAGCAGCGCAAGGGGGCCGAGGTGCACGCTGGGCATGACCTCTGCGAAGAAAAGATGAAGCAGCTCCTGGCGGAGCTGGGCCTCCCCAAGGGCCTGCTGCCCCTGGAGGAGATCCAAGAGTTCGGACACAATCGCACGAGCGGTTTCGTGTGGGCGATTCAAAAGAAGAAGAAGAAGAATCACACGTTTGAGAAGATCAAACAGGTGACGTCCTACGCCGCGGAGGTGACCGCCTTCGTGGACGGCCGCAAGCTGAAGAAGGTGAACGGTATCAAGGCGAGGGAGATGCTGATATGGGTTAGCATTGTGGAAGTGGGCGCCAACGATAACGCGCCCGACAAGGTCGTCTTCCTCACCTCCGCCGGGCTGTCCAAAACCTTCCCCGCTTCTGCTTTCGAGTGATCACCGCGCGAATCACGATGACTGCAAGTGATGAAAAGGTTTGGTCACAGAAGAGAGAATAATGAGTGTTTTCTGTTATAATATTATGCATCTACAATAATCTTTAAAAAACTTCTTCCTTGTTAAGCGGGCACGAATAATTTTCAAGCAGATAATATTTTATAGTAGTTTTTTTTTTAAAAAAATAATAATAATAAAGCATGTAGGCTGAGATCATTATATTTTAAAATTGAAAATTTTGAAAAATAGGGACATTATACTAAGTTTAATAATTTTTAAAATATTTGCGAAATTTGGAAATCCGTTGAAAAATTATGATAGGTTTAGACACTAACCGCACGCGCATGCATGTCGTTATTTACGTGCCACGTGGACTCAGAATCGAACAAAAATACGGATTTGCATCAATAAAATTACCCAAAATTCGTGAAAATCACGGACGCCACGTATCCGCAAATAGTCGACGCCGTCGGCATTTCGGCCAGCCCTCCAGCTTTGGCCCGTTCAAGTCGATCGCCTCCGTGAAAAATTAAAAAGTTGCCATCGCTTCGTACCGCTCTCCCCTTTCCACAACCCTCCGATCTCCCTCCCTGCTCGTTCCTCCGATATTTCTTCCTGATCTAGGAGGTAGATCTCGTGCCCTTTCTCGATTGATTTTGTTTTATGTTCGCCTTGCGTGAGAAACATAATCTTGATTTTGTTTTTTGTATTCCTAACTTGACGGAAGTTGTTGCAGCGGTTGCTTCCCGATTGATTGCTTTTCCCCTTCTTATTCTGTTCGTTTCTCAATCATTTGGCAGGTTTTTGGCTCCGGGATTTCCTTGCAAATCGGATTTTTAGGCAGAGGAAGGAGGAAGGATCGTCAGTGTCAAATCCATTTTTTCCAAGTTATACGCCTTTCTGAAAATGACTGTTGGATCCTCCTTCCCTTTGCTCCGAGAACTATGTGTTGCCCAAAGCTTTCCTCATAATTGTCAACCTAAGGTATGTGGAAGTCCATGGGAATATTTATTACAGTTTCAACCTTGTGCATTTGTAATTTGGGAAGATCAATGTACAATTTTCAGAACTTCAGATCAAAGAAATGGAACCGGGTGAAGGCCTCTCTCCTTTCTTCTAATGTTTTGGTATGATAATTCTTTGCAAAGGAAATTCCACAGTATTTTCTACAATATCTTCTCACTTTTTTCTTTGCAAAGGAATTAAGTATCTTTTAAATATGAAGGTTGTTGTTTCATCTGTAGTATTCAGAGAGACATGCTTTCTAGATTTAGAAATATAAACTTTTTTTTATTAGTTATATCTTTTATCATGGTTACTCTTGCACAAATTTTCTGTTTATGGTGATTGTTGCAAATAAGTTTTGACCTACTCCTAGGTTGATGTTAATTTTAATTTAGTTTTTGAATCAGGTTGCGGTTTGTCCATGATTAGTATTGGTATCATATCTGTCTTTTTATTTCTATTGTTCTTGATTTGTTCCTCATATTTAGTTTCTCCGTTATATTTTATTGTTCTGCATCTCCTATTTTATCCATGTTTCTTAGACAAAATCTGTTATCGAGTTGGCAGTGAGAGCTCATAGCTAGGGCTCGACTTGGAAAAACAAGAATTTAAGAGGAGATGCAGGATTTTTTTACCAATAATAGTAGTTGTATGTCATGGAATACTTAGGCTTGGTCATTCAAATGCATTAGGTATCCTAATATGTTAAGCTACATCATCTGAAACACAAGTTAGAACATTTGACCTTGTGAAGATCTTTATTTTATTTTCTTGCATCTACTCATGATCTCCATTTCACATAATTGTTCTTATTATATTGTATCGCCCTTGTTATTTCAATTGCTTCAGTTTTGAACCCTAATTCACTATCTGGTTCCACATCTAAAATAGTTTTATGCTTCTTTTCAACTTATGAAGTTAGGATTTCTTTGTAAGCAAATGTAATCTTTTCATAACAAGAAAATCAAACTCAGTTTTTATTCTTCATGTAAAATTACTAGATTTTAATTATTTATAATGTCTTCTCATGCATATTTAACACTCCCCTTGCAGAGAAAATATGCTCGGACTGTTAATGTTTCAAACAGGATATACAAGTCAAGGTTTTGCATTCCATACAAACACAATGTTTTCAGATGCCAATCTTTTAATCTGCCAAGCACTGGAGATGTAATCCCTCATTTAAAATATACCACTTTGGCTTTGGCTAGGTATCGCGTTAGTCTGACTATTACTAAGTAAAAAAGTGCTGATGCTTTCATTTCATTTTTCTTGTCTGTCAGTGAATATCTGCAAATTTGTGAGATGGCCTAACATATACTAAAAGATTTCCCATTCTAAACATGAATATATCAATCAAAATTCTCATGAAGTAGCAACCTGCTGTTCTTTCAGTCTTAAGTGAATTAGTCCTGTTTTCTCTCATATCTTTGTTTCTGCATTTCTCCACCATTATGTCATCCTTTTTGTGATACTGTGGTTCTGGTGTTGATTGGAAGAATAAATTTCACTTTAACAGTGACCTGCCACCTAATTACTTCTCATATGTTCCCTCTCTTTCATACCTTTGTTTTCTGAATTTCTCCACCATTACCTCATCCTTTTTGTGGTACTGTGGTTCTAGTGTTGTGTGGCAGAATAAATTTTGCTTTAGCAGTGACCTGCCACCTAATTACTTCTCATATGTTCCTTTTCATTTTAGTTCCTACTTTCATGGAATCAAAAATTGGGTTTTTGTTTCATCAATGAACTATTTAAGCCTCCATGGTAGTAAAGTTTGATTTTATATTTAAGCTGCTATAATTTAGTTCTCTTTAAATAAAAATTATGTACTTGATTTGGAACTGGGAGTCTGGGATCGTGTTTTCTTTATCTTTCTTTTTTGTACTGCAGCTGACAAAGGATCTTGAATGAGAATTCCACCACTTTGACATTGTTATGTGAACAACTTCAACTGACACATGTTATAATGGCAATCATGCACCATAATGATAATCACACACCATAATTTTCTAGCTAATGCTGCAAAATGATATCCCAATAGGCAGTTAAACAGTGTTATAATGGCAATCATAAACCTTAATTTGATAGTTAGTGCTGCAAAATAACTTCAATTAGCAGTTTAGCACTCACATGTTCTAATGGCTACTGTATATTGTAATTTGCTAGTTAGTGCTGCAAAATGATATTCAAATGTGGTGCATGGAGTCTAAGACTTAATGGTTCGAAGAATTTGGTTATTGATTAGCATTATAGATCATATTTGTTTGAAGAGTATAATTTAGTAACTTATTTTAGTCCATAGAGGATTATCTGGTTTGTTAATTTAACTGGACTGGAATTCTATGACGATAGTGTCTGTTTGTTGATGTGATGTGTTTTCAACGAATGTAGTTTGTATTGTTTGATATTTCCAGCTTGATGATAAATTACTTTTTAAGGAATTGAAATAGTGTTTTTTTTAATATATTCGCCATGCCAATCATGGAGTCATGAAATCACTATCTAATGATAGATTTAGTTATAAACAATTAAATTGTAGATAAAATCCTTTTTCAAATGATATTTTTGTGGATTATCCTGATTTCAAACATGTCAAACTTTGCCTCGAGAAAAAGCAACCCTTTTGAAATATGAGTCTTCATTTATTTTTTGCTTATGGAGAAATTTTACTAGCATATATATATATATATGTTTTAGCATTTGATGTCCTTTTATTTTGATTTCATCGTACTTGGTGAAAACGGTTAGATGAAAAAAAATCTAATTTGATTATGTTGTAGATCTTGCAATGCATTGCTTGGAAGTAATTCTTTTCAATTAATCCCTGCTGTCGGACTTATTGCCTTTTCTATTTGGGGTCTTGGGCCAATGATGCGGTACCTTAGAAGCCTATTTGATGTAAGTAATTATGCATGGCTACTTGATGCTTTTACGTATCAAGGAGTTTAATATAGCATATTGTTTTTCAATTTCTCTAACAGAATGATAGTAACTGGAAAAAGAGCAAAACATACTATATTTCAACCTCGTATGTCAAACCACTGCTCATTTGGACTGGAACCATGCTTATCTGCAGGTCTGTTTGAATCCTTGTTTCCTTCCATTTGCCGAGTGTATGTCAAATCCTTCTTTTACATTAACAAAATTAAATCTACTTTCAGATTTTTGGATCCTGTAATTCTACCCTCGGAAGCAAGCCAAATAATTAAGAAACGTTTTCTGAACTTTGTAAGATCCTTATCATCGGTACTGGTCATTGCCTATTGTTTCTCAAGGTAAGTATAATAATCATTTCCAAATCAGAAATGGTTGACATGGTCTTTTTTTGCTGTGCACCTATTGATGGCGTTAATCTAATAAACAAGTTCTTTAGTGATCCTGGATTCAGATTAAAAGTTTATACCAACTGGATGCTTTATTGTACTTTATAGATTGGAAAATGAATTCGATGATAGATTTCAACCATGGTGCCTTTAATGTATTTCTGCATCATTCACAATTTTGAGTTTTTGTTTTTCTAAGCTATGAGTAGGAAATCAAAATAACCTACCTTTAGATTGATCAAGGAAATAGAATTCTAGGGTGTTTTTGTTTCCTTTTAAGGGGAAAAAAATAGAAAATGAAAAAAATCGGAAAATCTTTCCATGTTCTTTATGAAATATTATACAATATATATATTTTTTCCTTTTTGTACGAAGAATGCTCAATTTTCCATAAAAACAAACAAATATTATTATGAGCATTTTACCAAAACACATCCTTATAACCAAATTGTGCTTTTTTTTTTAATGTTTTTTCTTAACCAAAAATGTTTTTCCCATAATACCCTGGATTTGCTAGTTCATGGTAGCAAGCTGAATTACAAATCAGCCTGCAGCAAAATTTAAATAAATAAATAAATCTAGAGCCATCTGCAGCAAAATTTGATATGCTTAACTTGGGGTGTATCAAAGCTCAACATGGTGTAAATCTGCAAAAAAACTTGTTGTAAACCGATTTCTAAATGAGCTTGTGATACCATCTAGGGCCAAAGAAATCTTTATGATAATATGGAAGTCTGATTTGTTAGACTTGGATTCTCTGAAAGCACAAACAAAGCAAGCTGATTTGGAAATCAACTAGTGCTGTGAAAATTGACACAAAATAGCTTTAAGCTGAATCTGCTTGCGGTAGGAATTCCACCATTATGAGCTTTAAGATCCCCAAGTTGAGCATACCAGATCTCCATGTTTCCAAAGAATTAGTTTTTTCCTCCCCAAATCCAGCCACATGCTGATTTCTAGTTCAGCTTGTGGCCATGAAATAACAAATCCAAGGTGTTTATGTGGGAAAAAAGACCTGCAATGTTTTTTGGTAAAAAATTATTAATAGGGCTCAATTTGGTCATTTTCAATTATTGGGAATGTGAGTTGGTAAATTGCTCTTATTATTATCAAACATAATTTAGTGAACAATATTCTGTTTCTTTAAAAAGCAAAATTGAAAACTAGACCATATTTTCCAAAACAAATTACTGCCTTAGCATTTAGCTTGTTACTGAAAAATGTTCAGTTATTATTGGCTCTCTGTTACGTCAAAAATTTATTCATTAGGATGTTTAGGTCTTATTCTTCTTTATGCAACAGAAAGTTATTTTTCTAATTTTGTTATGTACTTGTCCAGCTTCATTCAGCAGTCACAAAAATTCTTCACTGAGACTAGTAGTACCGATGATACAAGAAAGGTATGCTATTTCATATTTTCAATTAAGTCCATTAATATCCTCTATGTCATCATTATTATTCTTATTTATTTTTCCAAATTTGAGGTTAGTTTGAAGACTTTGCTATTGAACTTGCTTATGGCGATTATACTCACCTCAGTTAATGTAAGCATTAATGATTTGTTTACACAAAGGGGGAGGAAAAGAGAGGAGAGGGAGAGAGAAAGGGAGGGAAGTTGAATCCACAAAATCCATTTACTTGGATAAAGAAAAGAGGAAGAAGATAAATTATGCAAACCACCCTCCTTTGTCCGATATCGCACCCTCCTAGAGTATCTTCAGTGTCGTGAAGTCGATTTCAGCAAATGTTGCAATTGCAGGGATCATGACAGAAGATTTGAAAGGTAGATGTGTGGCGAGGTGGAGAGCCGCTTAGTCACTCAGACTCGTGAATGGTTGATTGGTGTGTTTGCCTCCCTCTTCATGTCTGCCTCTCGCTTGCCTTTCTTGCTTGAAGATGGCAAATCAAACTTTGGGTCTACTAGATTTTAGGCTTGGTGAGATTTGGGGGCTAAAAATGAGTCCATAGGTGATTCCATGGATGATAGATTTTAGGCTTGATGAGATTTGAGGGGCCAAAAATGATTCCCTAGGTGATTTCATGGATGACATTTCCATCCCCTCCTTTTTGTCTCCATTTGAAGTAGGAAACAAAAAGGACATATAGTTTTTGTTGTAACTCTTAAAGGTGTGTTTGTCTACTTGGGTAAACATACCCTAAGTGCATGCTTCTTAATTTTATTAGTGATGTGGTTTGTAATCTTCTTCCATGTCAATCAAAAACAAAATGATTTGAATCTTGTTTTGTGTTGGCTAGCGCACAGGCGAACATATTGTTCTACTCGTGGATCAAAACCAAAAGCAAGTCAACACATAAAATTTACTTGTTTTGTTTGTCACTTATCCCAACTATGTATCAACTGTATGTGCAATACAAGTCTTGTAACTAATCCCACAATGGGCAAGAAGGGAGGATGGATCGAAGATATATGTGGGTAGTGGAGCTGGAGATGGGGGTTGCTAACAAAGGGCCCAAGGTTGGACAATAAGTGGAGGCTTTGCATGAGCCTCTCAATGTGATGAGTGATGGAGTTCATTGTGCTACAAAGCATGATTTGAAGTCTCATATAGTACCAGGTGAAACCATCAAAATGTATCATTCCAATAAATTACCGAAATTCAATACTATTCGGCATCGAAACAATATCTCCTGTGTCGTAGCGTTAATCATGCCAACGAGTATCATTTCATGTCAATGTTCGACACCCCGACACTCTAAAATTAAGATAGTATTTTTTTTTATAATTTGTCTTCGTACAAGATAATGTCAAAATCATAGCATTACAAATGAAAGGCAAATATTGAACTTAACTATGTAATTTTTTTTTTCTTCATCTCTTTCCTCCTTCCACCTTCAATTTACTACCGGCACCGTACATTGGAACATCGGCACTATATCATGCCGGCCAAACACCGAAATTTTGACACGGCTCGAGATTTTGAGCCTTGCTACAAAGATCAGTAGTGGAGGTGGTAAGCAACTTAAGTTAACAAACGGTGATAACACATATAAGAGTGCATGTGAACAATGAAAAATCCTAAATATGAACCAATTAATTAATAGGTATATTTATATCATAAAAACCTGATTCAACTCGTATATACTAATATAAAAAGTTTCGATCCATATCAACCCCATATCAAGTTTAAACACACTTTCACCTGCTAAGCATTTAAATAGCCTTTGTCATATCTAATATATACAAATTTAATCCTAAATCCACTCAGATCCAAAAATTACATCAGCAAAAGTTCAATGTGCCGAACTTTGCCAAGTGTTGGCATGGATTGACACTGCAGGTATTGGTCTGAACTTATGGTGAAATTAAAATTTTATGCCTTGATACCCTACAGTTTTAGGACATTGGATTTGAAGCACATATTTTTGTAGAGATATGTCTAGGAAAACTCTTCATGCTAGGTTTTCTTTATATATACCAAAATTATTTATCTGGGCCTTAACTCCAAAAGGTAAATTCTCCAGTACCTGTTAACAAAGTCATCCAAACCATTTGGAAATTTTATATTAAGAACTTATGCAACTGTTTGAAGCATTCAGTTTAACCAATGGTGAAATTTTTTGTTTATTGACTTGTTTATTTCTTACTGTGGATCAGTTGAATATCTTACTATCTTTTTAATGGAATTACACAATTTTTCAAAATATCTTCTCCTAAGATCCTTATCATTGGTGGTGGCCCTAGCCTATTGTTTCTTAAGATTAGTGTAATAAGTAATAATCATTTCCATATGAGAAACAATTGACATGGTGCTAATCTTATAAGCAACTGAGTAAAATCTCATGACCGACAGAGTAAAAAGGTTTCCTGTGAAATTTTCCTGGAACCTAGCTAGCCCTTAAGCTTCACAAGAATAGTCAGAATCGATCCTACAGTTTGTGCTGAATTTTTTAGTTCTTGTAGAGACATTACGTATTACTTCAATTTTGTTCACTCATTGCTCTGTTTTTTTTTTAAAAATAAATCTGCAGATTGGTTTCCAGTTTGCTGGAAGAGCTGTATATACAGCAGTATGGATTGCTGCTATTTCATTATTTATGGAGCTGCTGGGATTTTCTACCCACAAATGGGTCACTGCTGGTGGACTTGGAACAGTTCTACTGACTCTTGCTGGTCGTGAGGTAATGCTAATTTTAGTGGTTTTAGCAAGGCTTTTACAATCCCATCTGTCTTGATAATTTTGGAATTAGCATTGTTATAACGTAACTGACTGTATATCCTTGTTAATAATTTCCCAGATATTTACAAATTTTCTTTCAAGTGTGATGATACATGCAACTCGACCATTTGTTGTCAATCAATGGATTCAGACTAAGATTGAGGGCTATGATGTTTCTGGTGTTGTAGAGGTTGGTTATAACTTAAAAGTCCCAGCTAACAGTCAGTTTGTTGTTCTAACTATTCTTACATAACATTGAAAATCAATATTGGTAAGCTTGTGTCTGTTACTTGTTATCTAATGTTGGGAAGAATAATGATGCAGCAAGTTGGCTGGTGGTCTCCAACTATCATAAGAGGTGAAGATCGTGAAGCAGTTCATATTCCTAATCATAAATTCAGTGTTAATATTGTGAGAAACCTCAGTCAGAAGACACATTGGCGGATTAAGACCCATATCGCCATCAGTCATTTGGATGTTAATAAAATTAGTGTAAGTAAAAATGTTGGTCAACTTTGCAATTGAAGCATGATTTGTTAGTTATTTGATCATCCACCTTATTCTTTTTATTATTTACTCATTTGTTGTGGCAGAACATTATAGCAGATATGCGAAAAGTTTTAGCAAAAAATCCTCAAATAGAACAGCAGAGGTTGCACAGAAGAGTTTTTCTGGACATTGTTGAACCAGAAAATCAAGCTCTTTTGGTAAAAGTCTCTTCCAACTACAATTTTTTATTTCTTCAATGTACGTACTTAGAACCGAAGCATATCCACAGTTCAACACTTAAAATTTCTCTCAAATTTAGGGACTCAAAATTCCTCTTTATGTGTATATAATATATATAATTTCTATTTTTATTTATTTTTATATTTTTATCTGAGGAACAAAGAACCAGATTCTTAAACAAGTCTAGGACAAACCTGAAATTGAGTTTGATTTGGGTATTTAAAGCATATAATATCCATGCGCATGTTCTAATGAATTTATGAATCTAGAATTTCTATTGAAATGGAAATGTTGGAAAATATATGATCGCTTAGGGTTTTCAGTCATCTTGGAGAGACCTTCAATTCATAGTTGAGTTCTAATGAAGTCCTCTATAAGTTTACACACGATTTCTTGATTTACTTGACTTAAAATTCTTTTTAATTTTGAATAGTTTTAGTATTAAACTTTGGTCATAATTTAAAAAAGAGCTGAACGTCATTTGAATTCCCATCCATGGGTGCTTGCCTGCTTGTAGATAGATTCTAGCGTTTACAGGGTGAAGAGATTTAAGACCTTTATTATGTTCTTGTAGAAATTGGGTTCAGAGATAATCTTGAAATGGCCGACATAGGCCATGATGCTCCTGGTTGCACAATATGCAAAATTCTGTCATTCTGATACTCCAATCTCGTAACTTCCTACCATGTTAAATTGCTTTTTCAGTTATAAACATCTATCATGTGCATTTTCTGGTTAAAGGAAACTGCTTTACTTTTTTATTGTTTCTGTTTTCATTTTACTAAAAGCATCCTTGTCGTATGAGTTTTCACTCAATTACTTGTTAGAAGTTACTGACCAGGATGCAAAATGTATGTCCATGATTTTGGGGCAATAATAAAATTGAAAGAAAAAAAAAACAGAGGAAGGAGATCATAATGCATAGGGAACAAAGACATGTTTAAATAGGATTTTTTTTGTTGCAGTGACACTGAACCTATCAAAGTTTTTCTGGGTTAATGTAGATTGAGAATGCATCCTTTGGTCATGTAAATTTTATGGCATGACATATAGTTTCAAATATGCTTATTTCAACTCACAATCTCTCACATGCATGGTGTTTGAATGTGTATTTACCAATCACAAAGTAACCTTATATCTTTTATGTTTATAATTCATTTATGCATGCATACCAGTAATTAGGATAAGACTTGGTTGGTGTTGTTGTATGCATACCAGTAATTGGAATTAGGTTGTAGTAAGCTACAGTTGATTCTGTTTCATGTTAATGTTTTCAAAGTTCCAGTTCTTCAAAATTTTATTACTGTCCTATTTAGTCCCTGTTGATTTATATTGTTTTATAAATCTATTACATTTCTTTCTATACAGATTCTTATATCATGCTTTGTCAAGACCTCACATATCGAGCAGTACGTCCGTGTAAAGGTGCGATATTATACACTGATTGTGCAGTTGTATTTATAGTTTCTCCTTGTCAAATGGTTTATATATGTATATATAGTAATTTCCCATTTGATTTTGTTTCCTATTTTAATAGGCATCGTTGTCCAAAACTTGGAAATGTGTTTTAAGTAGACATTTGGTGCAAAATTATAAACCAGCTTTTGTTGTTCTTGAACACTAGGCATTTAGAACTTATTTTACACGGCAATTTCTTTTGAAACGTTCCACGAAAAAGTTTGTTTAGTTAATAATCTACAACGATTGAGCGCCGGCAAACAAGAAAGCCTAGCATTGTTTTTGGGAAACAAGACAAATGCACCTTGCCTTCTTCTAGAACGGTTGCCAAAATAATGTGATATTTGGTCCCTGGGCACTGCTTAATTATCATATTGGCGGCTCTAATATGACTTTAAAGTGATGCCACTGGCACTATACCCTGCATTTGAATTGGGACTGCTGTTGAAAATAGCCACGCATCTACTTTTCTTACAGGAATAACATATGTTAGGACTTAGGAGCACCATGAGCAAATAGCAATTATGGCTGGAGTGTACATTATTTAGTCTAACTAAGGATGGCAGCTGAATTTTCACTGATGACTATTTGGAGAAGTTGGAAAGATGATAACTAAACCGAACCTATGATTTTCCCTCTTTAGTATCAAACTTAACCTTTCCCTGATACTTCACACGGCTAAAATAACTTGATTGCTGGTAAAAAGGTTTGAGCAGGTGCATAATGAGAGCAGAATTAGCAATGACCTCCCCTGCTAGCAATAATTTAATTAATAGACTTCACACTTGACCATGACTAAAGATGAGGGTCAAGTAATAATGGATTTGGCATTTGGAGCAATGTAGTTACGGTTTTAGATTAAACTATTGGTATGACCGAGAGAGTGGAATCTGGGACCAGAAGTTGCTTGGGTCAGCAGTTATTAAAATGTGATTGTATGAGGGGCTGCCTGTAGGAATAAAGCACACAAGAGATGTGATAGGGATTCTGTTGGGAAGAATCAATCAATTGTTTGCTGTAGCCAACGAATGCCTGAGATTTGGAAGACCTTATTTATGCGCCTGAATGCTTGTAGCTAACCTTGCCCAAATTACAAAAACAAATTGTCAACCAAAGTTCTGGTAAATTTTTGCTTCATCAAACCCTTGTGTCTGTTTGTACGTGCAATAATTTTGGACATTTGGAACCATTTTGTCTTCGACACCAGTAGTTCATCCTTTCTTTTACCTTTTGGCATATCTTGGTATTGAGGTTCTTATTATTATTGGACTTGTTATATTGGTTTTAGTGTCAAAGAGATAATTTGTTGAATGCTTTCTGATTGACTAGTCAGTGGTTAGTAAGATATAATGCTAAGTTTTGGAAATTGAAATGAACAGGAAGCTGTTATGTTAGATCTCCTCAGAGTCATCAGCCATCACAGAGCTAGACTTGCAACTCCTATTCGTACAGTCCAGAAAATATACAGTCAAACAGATATAGAAAACACTCCCTTTGCAGACAGTGCTTTCAGACATTCTGCTACATCCCGTCACTCATTCTTTTTGATTGATTCTCAATCAAGACTCAACAGTGAAGACAAGGCCAAACTTCGCACAAACCAAGATCAAGCCAATAAGACTGCCGCTGCAACAGAGATCAAGCCGTCTCCATCTTCTGGCGGTGGAATCTCATCCAGGCACCAAAAGAAGGCTGATACTGGAGATGCTTTGCCTAACAACAACAAAACTGGCACTGCAGCTACACTCTCATCCAATTCTCCATCCACGACACAGCATCAAGACCAGGATACAGAAGAACCAACTCCAAGAGTACTCAGCCAAAAGTCCTCCACATCTGAGGTTGTTGTTGAGCGGTTTGATGCAAAAAATGAAGTAGAAAAGATGTCAATCAAGAAACAGCAAGCTCCCAAGCCGGTATTCGAAGATAACATTGTCCTAGGGGTGGCTCTTGAAGGATCAAAGCGCACACTCCCTATCGAAGAAGGAATAAATTCATCTGCACAATTAGATACAAATGAGCTTGCCACTGCCTGCAATGTTAATGTACCTACCGCGACTTCTAAGGAGATTAGAGGATCAGTTGACAAGAGGGGCCATGAAACCTGACCGTGGCACGCCAGCTCGAGGTGACATTATGACCAAATCAACGATTTTTTTCTTGTTGAATTGAGTTGAATCGATGTTTGTAGGTTGTTCAAACAGTGTATTCCGATTTGTATGTTTTGATGATCATTGTATACAGGAAGTAGATGAATTACTTTTGATTTTACTATCTCCAAATTGTTTCTTAAAAAAACAAGTTGTGAGTTGAAAAAAAAAACATTGTATATATTCATCCGTTTATTATTTTCAAATTTTTTATTTTATTTTTTCATAAAATGTCCTATTTTCCTATTTCCGATAAAAGAAAGTCAAAAAAAAAGCCAAAAAAGGTAACTTTGCCTCTTAATTCTTTTTAAAAATTGATGTATGAATTTTGATTAAAATTGTTTCATGTTATATTGTTTTTATCAAAATTACTATATGAGGATCAGTCAAGTAAAATGGATAATTTTAAAAAAATAAAATAGAATGGCATATTTTTTTTATAAAAAAAATCATTATAGAAGAGCATTTTTTTCGAAAGAAAACAACATTAATTTTTAGATGTTTTAAAAGGATAATATTTGACTACTCATTAGGTTAATCAAATCAATTAGATATCCAAATATCATCATATAAAAATAATTGTTAATAAAATTAAAACATACTTAATCAAAATTTTAAAATATATATTTTAATTGTTTAGAATTCTAAAAAATATTTCCTTTCTTCAATACACAAATTGTTATAATCTATAGCTCTTATGAATTTAGATATTGAATCTAGAAATGATGTGCGCATTTTCTTAGAATATGTTCACTCGAGTTGAAAATAAAAAAGAAAAAAAAAACTAACAAAATTTACATATATTATTTTTGTTATCAATTTTTTTCATCTAACTAAATGCTCTCTTATTATATACTGAATATGTAAAATAATTGACGATCACAAACCCGCCAACTCCTATTCGTCCATATATTTATGTGTCAGATAAAACCTTCAGCGGCGAAAGCAGAGGCAAAACGTACTGCTCCACTTGTTCCTTTTCTTAGTTTTCTTCACTTTTCACCTCTGTTTCCCCCCCTGATTTGCAGTACGTTTCATGTCCACGCCGAGAGAGAAGTTAAAAGATACAATTAAGCGAGACTTTCCCTTCTCTCGTTTATTGAACAGAGGCATCAAATAAAGGTAAATCTCAAATAGGACCCGTAGAGAAGGGGAAGCAATCTATTGTGCAGTTCTCAAGTAACAGCGACAGCGCCAGCGCCACCCACAATAGATTCCTCCTCCACTGCACTGTCTGATGACTCTGATCTCCCAGACTCCCATCCATCCATCCACCCACACAATTAAGATAAAATTTATCCTCTCTGCTAAACTCCAAGATCTACTACACCTCTTAATTTCTTCTCATTTTCAGTGGATCGATGCTTCTTTCTGCCTGGTATATCGTATTCGTCCCTCCCTTACACTGAGTTTACCTTCGAGGAGAGGAGAAGAAAAGGAAGGGAGATCGTTTCTTCAAGTTGGCATACATATTTCACACGTACGTCTTCAAAGATAAACTATAGGTGATGATAATAATAAATGAGTAATATAATTTCATATAGTAGCCTTCTTTTCTCTTGTAGCGGTCAGTGGATCTTTCTAATGTTATGTTTAATTACTATCATTATTATTAACTGGTGAATTAATTATCTGAAGGGGAATCCTCTGACAGAATGGACAATTGACTAAACAGATCAAATAATTGTGTGTGGGAATGATGGTAAAGTAGAGAAGTCAAATGATGATGACTCTTCTTCTCTCTCTTCTATTAGATCTCTCTCTAGCTCCCTCCCTATAGGCTTTATATATACGTGTAGTGTAGGCCAATCGAATACTCGATCTTGCACCAAATAACCACAAGTAAGTTTTATATATGAATATGTAATTAATTAAACTCCAATATAATTTCTGTGTAGTATTAGAATTCGGACACCAAATGACGAGGATTAATTGGTTAGCCTGAAAGAAATGCGTCAGCCTCGACGACGACTGCCATTTTTATAACAATTAACATGGATGGATCAGAAGAAGAAGAAGAAGAAGACGACTTCCACTGCTCGAGCTCATCCCACCTCCCTGCTTCCTCCTCCAATCGCCACCTCGACGTCGATGTTGACCTCTCATCCTCGTCGTGGGCGCCGCCGCTTCTGCTCCAGTGCGCCCGCGCCATGACCTCCTGCGACGCCCGCCGCGCCCGCCGACTCATGTGGACCCTCAACGAGCTCGCCTCGCCTTACGGCGACGTCGACCAGAAGCTTGCCGCCTTCTTCCTCCAGGCCCTGTTGGCGCGCGCCACCTCCTCCGGGCCTCTTACCCTCCGCGCCCTCGCCGACGCCGCCCACCGCAACCGCTCCTTCGATTCCACCCGCCGCACAGCGCTGCGCTTTCAGGAGCTCAGCCCCTGGTCCTCCTTTGGCCACGTCGCCGCCAACGCAGCCATCCTCGACGCTTTCTTCTCTTGCTCCTCTTCGTCGACGTCGAGCCTCCATATTCTTGACCTCAGCAACACCTTCTGCACGCAGTGGCCGACGCTGCTCGAGGCACTGGCCATGCGGGCTTCCGACGCCGACACACCCCGCGTCTCCATCACCACCGTCGTCGTCTCTGCTTCCTCCGTGCAAGAAGAGGTGATGGGGGAGATCGGGCGGCGGATGGAACGTTTCGCCAGATTGATGGGCGTGCCATTCCGGTTCGACGCTGTTCATCAACCAGCTGGCCGAGACCTCTCCGACCTCGACCTCGACCGGCTCGTCAGTGAGGGCGGTGGCAGTGCCGCGCTCGCAGTCAACTGTGTCAACTCGCTCCGCGGGGTGCCGACCGTCGGGAGCCATCGCGACGCGCTTCTCGCGGCCTTCCGCCGGCTCAATCCGCTGATCGTGACGGTGGTGGAGGAGGAAGCAGAATTATCAATGCCGAAAGGGGATCAGGAGAAGGAAGGGGACGCATTCTTGAAGGTATTCCGCGAGAGTTTGGAGTTCTTCTCGACCTACTTGGAATCACTGGAGGAGAGCTTTCCGCGGGCGAGCGAGGAGCGGCTGGCGCTGGAGCGTGCGGCGGCGCGCGCGGTAATGGACCTGGTGGCGTGTCCGGCGGCGGAATCAGCTGAGCGGCGGGACACGGGGGCAAGGTGGTCGACGAGGATGCGGACGGCGGGATTCGAGCCGGTAGAATACAGCGACGACGCGACCGACGACCTGAGGGCGCTTTTAAGGAGGTACAGAGAGGGATGGTCGATGCGAGCAGGTGGCGTCGTCGGCGGTGCCGCCGGGACATTTCTGGCCTGGAGGGAGAAGCCGTCGGTGTGGGCGAGCGCGTGGAAACCGGTGCCATGAGAAACTGATGTGAAACTCGTGTTTTGCCAATCGATCGATCGATCAGTGAGTTTGCAAAAATAAATTAACAATGTCCATCTACTACTCTTAATACTTCTGTGAATCTTAAAAAAAAAATTTAGTTGGATCTACGAGATTAGTGTAGAGAGAAAAGGAGCTCTAATGCTTCCACATATATATATATATATATATATAACTACGACGTCCTCTTCGCATTTAGTAGAGAAGGACACATTAAGCAGGAAATTAGAAGGGATATGAGAAAGAAGATGGAGAGGATGGAGACAAAGGAGTTGAATTGCAAGAAGAGAACAAGAGAGTACTGGGAGAAAGAGCTAGATAGAAGGACCAAGTACAAACGTATTTTTTGGAGCTATATTGCTCTCATTAATTCTGTTCCCTTTATGTTTTTATTCCTAGCTCTACTGTTTTCATCACTTTTTTATGCTTTCCGTTTCTGTTCTTAATTATATCTACTCATTTCTTTTCTCAATATCAAATTGCAATTGCAATCGCAATCGCAATCATGTATGTGTGTGCTGCTATGAGATCCACATGTGCGTAGCTTATAATTAATGCATTTCAAAAAGTTAGAATTTCCAACTTTCTGAAATGCATAAATTATCAGCTACGCACATGTGGATCTTATATATATATATATACCAAGTACCAACCGAGGAGTTTGTAGAGGAGAAGAAGCCGAAGGAGCACGAGGAGAACAATGGAGAGCTCATTGTTAAAGGCTAGCTCACCAAAGAAGTGCAAGATCAGTAGGTGGAAGAAAGATATTTAAAACCTCAGTGTAATGTGAAATGTGATTTACAAGCGCGCCATATAATATTATTCATAAAAGAAGCATTAATATTGGGAAAGGAAGCTAACTTAATCATGTTGAAGGTCGTCAGTGGGTTGCACCTAATAATTCTTGAAAACAATAATATTTAAAAAATGCATATGATATGGTGGATGGCAAAGAGATTATTAGGTAACGAGATGCTATCAGAGTACAGAAAGATGAATAACATACCCATTGAAATATGCAGGAAGTGATCAGAGAGGTCGCTATCTTGTGAGCTCATGGCGGTGTAGTGGAAGGAAAGAATCTTAGGACAAGCAGTAGTGGTGGAATCTAGCAAAATTAAAGATGATGATGATCTGGTGACCCAGTTGACTAAGACAACTGTGACTGCATCAAACTGCCAAACCTCTCTCTTGTCTTTGCTCTCCTTAATTTCTTGCGTATCACTTTCGTGGAAGAAGATCATTTGCAATGGATCAACTAGCTATTGCCTTTTTGCCTATTGGAGCTGACGAGAAACACAAGTTTCATGGATATATGGAGCTATACCTTTTGCATGCGCCCCACCTACTATGCCATATATATGGCTACAGGAAAAGACAGCGACTGGGAGCTTCTTGTCATCTTGAAATATGCAAGGGATAATTCCATCAATTATCAGTAACACTCCTGATATAAATATGATCACAACTCTAATATATATATTGATACTGTGAATCACAACTGCAGTTTCAGTCTTCCAAGTTACATTATTTGGAGTTTACTATTATTTATCACGATGATATAGATTGATAATAAGAAAATCCATGCATAAGTGGTTCGATGATAAACAGGATCAAGATAATAGCTGAAAGAAAATGAAGTGGGGTAAAGGTCAGGATCATCCAGAAAAATCAGCTTAAATCCAAAAGGTAAAAGACACTTTATGTGCGTGGACTTTGAGGCTTACCTTCTCTTTTATGGGAGACACTGATACCGATCTGTCCCCAACATTGTTTCATTGTTATTTGTCTATTTAGAACTAGCATGTAGCCAAACACTTATGGCTAAAACTTCACGAGACATGGCATGATCTTATTAACATTAACATGCTCGAGAAGGTCTTTTAGGTTTCTTCTTTTTGCACTTTGTTTGATTCTGTTGAATTAGTTCTAGTTGAAATATTACTGGCTTTATGGTTGATGATTAGTTGTCTTGGCCATGTGTTTGGTGATTTGTCATGGTCATCATAGATGGATAGACAATTAAACATAATACCTGCATTATAATGCATTATAATGTAATAACTCCAGGAATAATAATACAATGATTAAATTTTTTAATAAATAATTAAAAATTTTAAAATTCGAATCTCAACTACGACGCATTATAATTTTTTTTTCTTCCAATAAAAAATAGATCTAAGAATGTTAACTATTTGAATGAATCTCCATTAACGCTTCTCGATTTATCCTGATGGTCGGTGAACCGAATCGATCACCTCAGATCCGATGTTATCCAATCTAATTATTTTTTTTTTTTGTTGCATTACAGTGTACTGAGCCATTGGCTTCAGATATAGACAACCTGGTTGATCCAGGTAGGCAGTGAAGATTTATTAGTTAGCAATTTATGAGAATTAGTCGTTGATCCCGCAATCATGATGGCAAAAAGACGAAACGCTCGCCCCCAGTGCTCTCGTCAATCCGTTTCAGGATCAACACGGAGGAAGTAAATTAGGATTTGATCCTCAGACCTCATGATGACAATATCCCATGCACTAACCATCAGTCCATCAACCATGAAACTTGAAAGAATGGTATTGGTATCTAGAAGCTACTCATCATATTGGTAGGGCAAGCCAATGCGCATACCACCGTGTGTGAGCCCGAAGATGCTCAGAAATGTTCTTGTAGAATGCACAACAGATAATCAATCGTCCCAAACTACTGATTCCTCATTCCATAAAGACATGTAATATTTGGTCCAAAATGCAGTGAAAATGTTCTTGTAAAATGAAGATGACATAACTCGAAAAAGGCAGCTTTAGAAAACTTTACATTTGTGTTTAACAACCTAAATTGGTACAGACGCAGCAAGTTATGTTAATTGATGCACTGAACTCAATCAAAGACCAAGACAAAGGAATATCTGAAATGCAAACATAATCTTTCATCTTCTTTGTGAAGGGTAAAATTACCTCAACTATAACAGAAGCTTTAGCACAAACGCTAGTGATATCGCTGTTCTTTGAAAGGTATAATTTTATCTTTCTCAAGATTGATTTTTTTCTTCTTCATTTTAACTTTCTGGAATTCAGTCCTCCCAAGCAGAATCCCATCCGTCTTTCTTCGGGGTACTTGAAGTGAGACCATTGGACGAAACACTCATAGTTGTGTGTTTCTCTACAGGATTTGTGACTGCTTCATCATCCCAATCGTCGTCCCACTCATCCCAGCCATCGGCAGCATTTGAGATGATTGTGACACTCGATTGGGGCTGATCACTCAGCTCAATCTGCTGATATGGGATTCCAGAACCATCAGCATTCCTTCTCTTCCTAAATTGGCAACAGGCCCATATGGCTCCCAAAAGAACCACAGTGAAACCCAAAAGATAAACGCCATAGATTGGAGACAGGAGTATCTCAGAAGTTGGGAGTTGTAAGAAATTCAGGTCAGAAACAGGAGCTTCAATTTGAATGCTACACTTATCCCTCCCTGAATCTACTAAAATTTTTGTGACATTCCAATCACTTGGAAGATCTATCTGCATGAATAAGTAGCAGATGTCAGCCTGTAGCTTTCCCATGATCAAATTATGATGACCAAAGCAAAGAAAATTTATAGAAATAAGAGCGCGGCTCCATTGATGCATTAACTGGGCCATCACATTAACAGATGGTTGCTTAAAATTTTGGGAAGTTCTTAATTTGCTACATGAGCTTTAGATTATAACTGACATCAATATCCCAGAAACCATCAAAATATAAAATTTATCTTCGGACACCATAAATTTATTTGACACAAGCTTGTTCTCATTCACTATTATTATTATTATTTCTGGAGCCACAAATGATTCTAAACTATACAACTTTTTGTAAATTTGGCTAACACTTTGGTTCACAAGCAAAGTGTAGCTCTAGCTAGTACAAACAATATTTCAATTTTATTTTCTTTTGCCACAAGGTATAATGAGTTGAATCAACTCATTTTGGCTGAAACAATCGTTATTGATCAACATTTAAAGACCATACCAGTATGCATTCAAATTATTCAAGCTGCTAATAGCCTTTATTTATTAGTTACTTATAAATAAATGCTTTATGGAGAAAACTAACATCTTCACTTCATACAAGCAATTTGTAAAATGATCTAGAAATAGACAACATTTTACCATCTTATAATGCTAATGAAAGACATCTTTCATCTAACCAAATAGGACAATCCAATTGCTGCAATCTAAATGATAGCGATAAAGAGAGTGAACCTTTTTGGAAATATGTTTCAATATAGCTATGCGTATAACAGAAATAGGAAAATCAGGTCTTCCTGTAATATTCACATTAGAAGTGTCATCTCCAGTATTCTGAATCACAAGGGATAATTTTTTTGAATCTGCAATGAGGAACCAGAGATCAATTAAGTATAAAAAAATTGGAGAAAAAATAATTTAACCTATTAAAGTTTCACAGCTTCCTCAAATTTTAGACATTAATTGATAGTAAATGCAATGAAAATTTAGTGTTATATGGGAAGTACTCCATCAGATAGACAGTTATGTTCTCAAAAAGCTTAGCCTGACTCCTATTTTTGTCCTTGTGCAGAAGCCGAAAATTTTGAAGGCTGCCCTAAAAGGCTAGTCTCTTAAGCTAAAATGGAGAATGTCAAATTGATGAAAACCATTAATGCTGTAATTATCAGTTTAGCAGGCTATTCGATTTGATGCTCCATCAAAAATTGCACCAACCAGAAGCTCAATTACCTTGTACAATTACTAGACTTTTGGAGGAAGGAGCAAAGCATTCCTTCAGGACATTGCAATTCTGAATATTTTTCTCATGTGTACTGAGAGAAAGAATTCTCTCTTTTATATTTGGAACAAAGAGACTGATACAAATTTTGTATGATTCAAATCACAAAATGACTTCCATATGTTCACAAGCTAGGAAAGTTTGAGATTGGCCATTCTGAACTTTACTGCCTGCTAATTGTAACTTGCTAGTGCATATGCCATCAGAAAGTTCAGCTACTGAAACTAAAGTTAGTATCAGAAAATGTATATAAAAGTTATTCAATAGCATTTCTGAACATGTATCAACCTTGATTTCTCACTTTTGTGTTTTTTTCTTTACATGTTTCAGTCCAGTTTATAAAGGGTCAATGATACATGGTATTCTGGCCTTCTGGGTTTTAAATTGAAGCAGATATGACAAATTGACACCTGTTTCAACTGTCAACTTTTGAACGTGTTTGTTTTCTGAGTGCTACTGCTGATCTTTTCAACTTCTGTAAGATTTCTGATCATTCACTATACAAATTCTGAACATATATACAACTGCCATTCCAGTGCTCCTTCCTGTATCAATTATTTGATTGATGGACAATGAAGATCTGATTGCTGCAATTCTCTTGCTGCTACTCCTCTGTTTAGAAATTCTTTCAATATCTGATAGATTTGACGTGTGCAAACTGCGCACAACAATGTTTGTAACTCTCACACTAAGAATGACACCACAAAAAGAAACACCAACCATCAAGGAAGCAGAAGTTGATCAATGCCCTTACATTGAACAAGAATGATAGAACGGTAGGACAATCAAACGAGATGATCAAACTGATTGACAATGAGATCCTCAAGTACCCTTTTTTGTTGTATCTCAATAGATCATGAAATTACAGTAACTTAGGAAGATGGAGGAGAGTAACATAGGAAAAATAACATGATCTACATGTTCGTACAACTAATAGCAGTGTCCATGTCCCAGTCCTAGCTTAGATATTAACAGATTTGTCCAAGCATTAGCAGCCTCAATATCAGGAGAATAAAATGGGTAAAGCTCTAGTTTACCTTGTGCATCTAATCAAAAAAAAAAAAAAATCAAAGGAGAAATGATCCCCCTCACACCACAGTTCATGATGACACTGCAGATAGTTTGACAAATTTTAATAGACACATAAGAGCACAAGTAGTGATAGAATGATAAGACAGTGGATGTGCAGGATGAGCTGAAATTTAGTGTTTCCAAACAAGGTTTAACTTCTCAATCCTTGTTCTGTCCGAGACCAAAATGATACGGTTTGGGTACTATACCACTACATTTCGCTGGTGTTGTTTGCCCCAAGGAGGAGAAGCAGGGTAAAGAAGAGGAGTAGGGGAATAAGAAGAATAGGAGTAGGAGGAAGGTCTCTCAAAGGTTTCAAGTCATGAAAGAAACTCGTGGCCCAAGAAGAGCTCGCGATGAAGGTGGTGACTTGAAAGCAAGTGGCGAAGACACTCAAGCTCAGGATGAGGGTTGCAGAGGGAGGCAGACCCCATGATGGCAGCAAAAGACGCTCACGATAAAGCGGAGTCCTTAAAGAAGACTCGTGACAAAGGAGGAACGCTTACGAGGAGTTTGTGACGAAGAAAGAAGTGCAAAAGGATGTGTCCCCACATGTATCCAGGTGTTAGAGCTTCCAGCATGCTGGTTAGCAGGCAGAATTAAAACTTTCACTGGTGCCAACCGGAACAGCTCAAGATTTGAACCATGTTCGAACCTTTGGGGAATGGTTTTGAGTGCTTTGGGAAATTTGTATGTATTTTCATACGAATTACTGGAACATTTAGAACTAACATTTTGTAGGGAATTCACTATTGATTCAAGTAGTTAACTCTGGAAAAGGCAAAATGAGATGAGAAACCTTTTTTTCCTCCTGCAGAATAATACACTTGGGAGCTAGGCCACAATCATGTATCAAGTGCATATATTGGAAGCAATGATCGTTGAAGGAATTATGAATGATAATTGATAACTGTTATTAGAGGTATGAATTCCGAGTTAAGAGCATAAATGAACATCCTAACATAAATTGACAATGAATAAAATGGGACGCAGAAATAAAAAAAAAATGACAAAACGATGTTACCTTTTTCAGAATGGAGAAGACAAGCAATTAAATTTCCACAGTGACAGTTAACATACGAAGAATTACAAGTCTCGTTCACTTCCTTGGCGCCATAATTATTTATGGGCTTCGAAGGCCTGGTACCCCTATCTTTATCGTCTCCTTTGCTTTTGGCGTCAGTTGAATTGCCTGTTGAACCATCATCACCTTTCTTTTCTTTCTCTCCGGAAGTGGAACTTCTATTAGCACTATCGCTGAGCTGACTGGACAAAGACGCAGAGCTAGAAGCAGTTGGACGTGTCAAACTGTTAGGGTTTGGAGGAGGTATGCCGCCCGATCGAGAAGAAACCGGAGGTGGTGAAACCTGATCAGGAACTCATCAGACATGTCGTCAAATTTAAGAACGGAGGAAAGGAATATAGAAAAGGGAAAACAGTCTTTACCTTCGAATCGTTTGTTGTAACAGGAGATGAAGCCCCGAATGACAACAACAGAAAGGAAAGTGAGAGAATCGATGCCAAAGATAGAAAATTTCCCATGGCTTCCTATCAAAAAATCTTCAAGGAGCGGAAAGATGCAATCTTGAGGATGAGAAGCATCTCACTGTTTTACATGCGTTGAAATCTCGCACATCGAAACTACAAGATTCAGTATCCTAACGAAGGATCTCTAATTGTCGAAGATGGATCGAAGAAGAAATTTATTGGAATGCTTAGAACGCGGATGAAGACGACGAGTTGGAGCCGACGGCCGAAATGCACTGGCTCTAGGTAACCTTCTGATCCAAACAATTTGGGTTATGGTTGATCAAGCCCGCTTATAATGGAGAAATATTTCAATTTGCCCCTATACTTTTCTACGTCATCATTTTACCCTCTTAATTTTGATTTATTTTTACAATACCAGGCCTATAAATTCTAACTTGTACATTATCTACGGAGTGCAAATTGTTACCTTTATTATGTTTTTTGTTTTTTGTTTACAGGGTGCACATTTCTACCTTTATTATGTTTTTTGTTTACAGGGTGCACATTTAAACGTAAATTAATTGGTGTCCCGTAAACTTAAGATTGTTGATATTCTTAGTCACAAATTTATTTTATGACTTGTGTTGAAGTCATAAATCTATAAGTTCATTATGTCTTAAATTTTAGGCGATTTTTTTTTTTTAAATTAGCTTCCGCCATTCTATGTTAGGACAATGTCAATTAAGTTCTAAGGCATAAACTATATATTTTACAAATCAATTTTGACCCCATCAAATTCGAGATTTTTAACATTGTTGGAATCGCAAACACATTGTACTTGTATGAAGTCAAAAACGTGAAAAGGTTCGGTCTTTTAAAATTTGGCCACAACCTAATTTGAACACGAGTTTGCGACTCGTGATATTATTTATTTTTTTTGAATTTATGGGGCATAAAAGTTGAGTTGTAAAACTTGTGCCCTAGGAGGTATCATTGTGCTGGCACAAACATGGGCACAAGGTTATTTGCAAATCAGCTTATGAATAATTTTTCAAGAGATCATGAGTTTGTGATGGCTTCGACATAAATTGTAACGTTAGTTTGTAACTATAAAAATTTTAAATTTATATAGGATAAGTTGATCTATAAAAATAGTTTATGCTTTGGAAATTAATATGAAATCTAGTATTGACAACAGCACTCTAATTTGACAATTCGCCATACAAAAAATAATAATAAAAGTGAATAGCAGTGTGAGTGTCTTGATATATGATAAAGGGTATCACTTGCATAGATTGATACGACAAACTTGGTTCACAGTGATGAAAGGTAAAATATTTATTCATGCCTTCGTCAATCCGTTTTAGATTAAATGGAGAAAATAAATATTAATGATTATTAGTTTGAATAATATTTAAGAAAAAATAAAAATTTAATTTTACGATAATAACATTCCATATATTCACTAATAGTTCATTCTTCCTCCGTATTGATTCTGGGACGAATTGACGGAGGCGTTGGAGAATAGCGTTTCATTTTTTACCACCACTAATAATTCATCCTAATCTTTACAAGATGAACTGATAGCTAGTATATAAAGTATAGGGTTAAATCCTGACTAATAATTAGGTTTCTGTCATTTTTCATGCACTGATCACTGTTCGAATTAATTAGATTAGTCTTCATAATTTATTTTTTCCGTGTTAATTCTACGACGAACTGATCGAATATATATATATATATATATTTTATCACCACTAACAATCCATCCTAATAATTTAATTTAATTTTTTTTATATTGATTTTGAGACAAACTAAGAAAAACGTGGAAGAACGTTTCACCGTTCTACTGTCACTAACAGTCCATCCTAAATACCGAGTGTCGCTGACCATCTGCACAGATTGATCGTAGTTGATGCATTATGTTGGTTTCATCCTCATTGGTTATCTGTGGATCTATCTGCAAATGCAACCTCATTATTGATAGCTTCCTCATTTTTCTTTTTCTTTTTCTAAACTGTAGTCCTGTAAAATTTTATGAAGTATTTTGATGATTTAAAATTTTTCAAAGGCATCTACAAAAGGAGGCAAAGTTCAAAGAGCAAATGAAAATTCCCAATAGATAAATAAAAAAATTATCATTAACAGATGATCAATCATCTGTTTGATTGAACACTTCCAAAAATAATAATAATATCTTCCATTTCACAGATTAAATGAAGACAAGGACTCCCTGTTTATTCCTCAAAAATGTTCTACAATGAATGAAACACCATGTAACGCTTGGGTAACACTGGGGCAAAAATCAGGTGGCGAAACAAATTAGATTACGATCTGAATTAAAGAATACAAAAATAAAACAAGAATGATTACTGCTAAAAGAAGCTATACAGTGGTGCAGAGATACAAATGTGTCGAGATTGAGCACCACTCAATCTTATCTCAGTCTAGAGAACACAGAAAACCTTCAATTAACTAAGGAATATTAATGGGATCACAACAGGAACAACACAAGGCAGATGAGTCTCGAACAGCTGCTGATCCACTGCATCAAAAAGATATATTAAAAAAAAATAACTTTCTTAACTACAAACTGCTCGAGGCCATGTATTTCTCAGTAGCTTCCCATAGGAGGCATGCCGAATGGTGGCATTGGAGGCATTCCAGGCATAGGTGGAGCTGGTAAAGCAAGAGGCAGCAACTGCGCGTACATATGCTGGAAAAAAAATGATGGTGTTTATGTTCTTTCCAAAAGACAAGGAAATTACAAACCAGGAAACGGAAATGAATATTTGATACCTGCTGAGCAACCAAATCCTTGTCTTCCTTTTCTTTAGCTTTTACTTCATTTTGTGCCTCGATCTTATCTTTTACAAGTTCATCAACTTTGCTGGTGTACTCTCGAATAAACTGCAAACATTCAACATTTTCTATACATATAGCCCAAAAAGACTCCCAAAGCATTGTATGCAAATATGTTAACCGGAATAGGAAAAAAAACAAAATCACCTGTAGGAGGTAGGGGAAAACAAAGTCAAACATATTGTTCATCCAGGCAAGTCCAAGGGCGACATCAAGACGGATCAAATCATAGCAAATGAAGAGACATGAAGCAAAACATTCCTTCTTTCCCTGCAACACATTCCAAAATTCATCAGAGATGCATTATTTGTGTGGTCTACTACTGTCATCGGCTGCTTGAAAAGCCATGCATTATATATTCTCTACAAAAAAATCAATAGAAAAAGACCCCAATGCATACAAACACATGCATGCTCCTATTACTTATAGTATCCAATCTTACCTGTGTATCCAGTACATATTTATCCATGGCATTGTATATGAAAGGCACAGGAGAGGGAACGATGAAAAGAATGTTAAAATGCTTAATATTAAACTAAATATTACTAGATATTTATTTTGGAATAACTCACGATTTTGACAACTAATTATTTATATATTAGTAAAAAAACTTGTGCTTACATTGATTGACCTTCATATAATTTGATGATACTACATAATACTTGTTCAATGTAATTCACGTGACATCAGCTTGGTGAGTTGGCAACAGTGATTCAATAAAACAACTTCACTCGCAATTACAATCAAACAATTAATACTGCATAAAAAATAACTAGCCTAGTAACAAACATACAGAATTAGATATCCTTGTTAGTTCAGTTGCCATATTTTAGAGAAATAAACTCGTCTTCAACCTAACATAAACATTAATTAACATGTGACACATTTCACAAATGTATAATGGAGTTCACATGATCAATCATGAGCTTACCTGTTTGATAAAATAAACAAGCAAATCTTCTGAAAGTTCACGGTCACCAGACTGAGAACACATCTCCATTGCATCTTTATAAAGGTTGTCCTTCTTGGATAGAGCAATTGACTGCTTCCATCTCCCAGCTTTTTTGTAAATATATGCTGCAATCCTCCTCATCTCAAGAAGCTCATGCTTTTCAATCTAGTAGGACAAGACAATAAACAAGAAAAAATAAAAATTGAGTCACCAAAGTTTAGCAAAAATAGATGTAATTTACCTTCTGTGCAAGGCCTATCTGATCAAAGTTATCATGCAAATCAACTGATTCACGTAATCTTTCATAGTCTTCCTCCTCAACATAAATTTAATTTAGTGCTTCATTAACAGCAGTAACATTGTTACTCTGAACAGCAACCATATATGGCTTGATAAGATGCAAGTGGCCTGCCTGAGGATCAGTCCTTAGAATTGTCTGGAGAAGGAAAAGATAATCAGGTGTATAGCCCACCTGCAATCAAGAACAGACCAATTTTAGTTGACTAGCATTTTTGATAAAAATCTTGCTATAGATATAATCATTCTTCAAAGTAAATCTGCATATACAAATGGCCTAGAGTAACGGATCTTGTACATGCCGAGCAAGCGTGTAACTCCTAAAAAAAGGTACCTGCTTTGAGTAAATAAGTATCTTGTCAAACTCCCTCCGCTCAGCAAAGGCAGCAACAACTTTAGGAGTCGCCCTTGCTTTAATGTAGATCTTCAGTGCAAGATCATTGTCCACTGTCTAAAGAAATATCACTGATAGATGGTCAACTCAATCTCTTGAGTGTGATGACTAGTAAATTCTACATTACAATGGCACATAATGAAATACAGCAACATTAGCAGGCCTCCGTGTTTGCTACTTTGAGATTTTAGCTCACTGACCTTTACAAGATCCCCGAGTTCTTCACTGCACTCAAGTTTGTCTTCAGCCAACCAATTTTCCAATAATTTTTTTTTGTTCTGGTTCACAACAAGCCGGGATAACTCTAAAGACTTAAAAGCATTTAGTTTCCCTTTCGTTAATAGTGTTCCAAAGTATTGCAACAGTGGTGGTGTTTGGCCAGCTTGGACAGGAACACTCTGAAGAGAATAAATAGAAACAAACAGAACTTAATGATGCTGAATGTTTACAAACAAAAATAAATAAGTAAATTGCAATAAAAAAATAGACTTCCAACTTCTTTCTAAAGAATACAAGCTTTGAAAATAGAAATTTATTCATAAGGACAAAATTGAAAATATTAACTGAAACTTTGCTACAGTATCTTGAGTTCGAAGAAGGGCTTGTGGAGATTCTGCAGCAAGTTCAGCAGCCTCCTTGTATTTTGTCTGGGAGAATAGTTCTTGGAACCTTTGGACAACCTGAAGACAGGAGAGAATATTTGTTAACATTACTGTAACCACTTTTCTTCAGGTTAACCAGCAGTACAGTTGACTTAAAGCAAGCACTGGGAGTTAATGGTTTGAGGATTTGGTAGGATTATAGATGCAGTAACATAAAATCTCATACCTTGTACTCTGTAAACACCAAGGATGAATTAGTTTGTCACAATATTTCACTAAATGAATACTCAAAGCAGAAGAACCTAATTTTTTTTGCTATTGGTGCCTATCCATGACAAACACTGGAGTAAGGATACATATGTTCTTCCTATATAACTAAACTTGTATAGTAAATTATCCTTGAAAGCATAAGCTGCTAGAAGGTTGTTATATTGCTGTCAATTTATGTGTTGGCCTGTCCAAAAGCAAGTATTAATTGGTTCAGCAAGTATCACACTCTACTCAAAGGTAGTCGTCATCGGTCATCTTATTGTCATACACCTTAACAGAACGATGATGAAGAACAAAAATATTTGCATTTAGCTGAGACTGCATGAACAAAAGAGCTCCGCATTAAAGAGTATTAGGGGAAGTAAATAAATAATTATAACATATCTCTGCTCCTGGAAGGTTTCCACGTTTTGCAAGGTTAACAGTGAGCTCCAAATTGTTTAGCTGTGAAAAAGAAATTTTAAATTTGAAGCCACGGTAGCATAAATATTCAAAAAGAAAATGCCAGTGCAATTGCATACTTGGTTACTGACAAATGGCACGATAGTTGCTTCATTGACAGTAGCCAATAGAACTTGTCCCCTTCGATTTACTGCATAAAAGCCTCCAACATTTGAGGCCTCCACTGCAAGGAATATAGGATCTGGACTGATGCGATTTCTGTAAACTACTGTTGCTGTTTCCAGATCATATACAAATAGCAGGCCAAGCTTTGTGATAACATATATCAAACTGTACTTTTGGGATATCTGCCCAAAGGAAACACCTAATTGGGTCAGAATGTAAGTAGCATTTGCATATGGCTATGAATATTAAGTAATAAATCTTCTTGAATACCTGCATTGCCACTGGAAAATCGTCTGCAAAATCTGGAGGAAAGAACAGATCTGCTTGCTTCTTTGTGAATCCTGGTTTTCCTGATAAAAGATATTTTTTATTTCAGAATGAGAAAAGCAGATCAATAGGGGATTGACCAACATACTATGATCTCTCATGCACTCTAAAATGGGAGAAAAATATTATTCTTGAAGTTTTATTCATGCATTTTTTCAAAAAATATAATTGTTCCAATTGCCAAATGTTGGAGAACTTAATATATAAGATCCTGTCAAAATGGGATTCTTGTACCACACTTGAGGTCATGATAAGATAAGACAGATTTCTCAAATTAACTTTATCTATTTCCAGTGAATATAGTGCCGATAGCAAGAATACGAGAGAGAGAGAGAGAATAGAGTACCTGGTTGAGCACCTAATTCAATGACATGCAATTTTGAAGTGATCTGTCCAGCATTCACTGTCTTTGATGCAAAACAAATAAGAACTGAAGGTTTATGTATAAAGAAATAAAGCACAAATATCTTACCCTAAATGATGCAAAGGATGCGGCATGAGCTTCAAGTGCGTGGCTCTGCTGCTGGTCGACAGAAAAGAGCTGCATATTTCCCTTGACCAGTTGTGGCCTCTGCAAGGAGAATTCAGTTACATAACAAGCAGTTGATAAGAAAACTATCATCATTCAACAAGCAGCTGCGGCCCATAAGGAAAAAGGAAGAGGATGGAAGAGATAGCATTGTGAACATAAATATATGATCAACAACCCAGCAATGACACAGATGACAGAACTACTATGCTTATTCCAATCTCAGACAACTAATAACAAGGAACAAAAGCTATCCATAACCACCTCACAAGACCATAATTTACCGTATTATATATCAACAACCCAGCAATGACATAGAACTACTTTGCTTATTCAAATCCTGGACAACTAACAACAAGGAACACAAGTTTCCAGGACCACCTCACAAGACTTGTATATACCATTCTTTTAAAGAAACACCCTGCACAAGCTGTAGTCTTTTTTCTAGAGAAAAAACCTGATATGAGTTTCACAAAATTCTAATACTTTCTGCAAACAAACATCAAAATAAATGCAATCATATATTGTTTCTTGGTTATACTACAATCAAACAGCAATCCTTCTAATATTAGTTGATACTCTGCTATTTAGGATTGCACATAACTATCAATAATTTCCAAGTTTGGGATCTTCTTACCATTGTTACTGGTGAATTAGTTTAAACTTCCATAGTTGGCACTATATCTAGATAGGATTTCTATCTAATTGCCATCCTGGTCACTGTCTAGATGGCAAAAGGATTTGACTATGAAGCAAGAATGATTAACTACAAAGGTTGCTCATATTTAGCATTGGTTGCCATTTCTTGGTAATATGAAATGGTTTGAGAGTGTCCAGCTAACTGTGTGTACTTCTAAGCCAAATATACACAAGCATACACTTGATGTTCCTAGTTAACTACCACCAAGTGCCTCAAGTTTTGATAGGGTTGGGTAAACCTAATCGGGTGTTCACAACATAACAGATATGGCTTTACCTCTGGAGTACCTGGTGCAATTCCAATAAGCACAAGCCATTTCTCAGATGGGTCGCATCTATAGTTGATGATCTGATTATTTGTCAAATTAGAAGCTCGATCAAACATCTTGATAGGCTCTGCTTCACCTGCATTAGAATGGGGATGAAGTATACATTTTCCAAATATACATTCACTACTAGCATGTTCTTCAATAGATACAAATATAATTACAAGTCGTTCTTCAACCATGTATTACCTTCTATTGGCCAATGATAAACTGAAGTTTGTGTGACTACACCCAATATCTTTGGGGTGATCCATTTCCAAAAGACAACCTGTCAAGTCATGCAACATAACTAAGAAATAAGAAGAAAAAACAAGACTATATTTTGAATAAAAGCCACACTGAAAAGACTAATACTAACTGAATTAACATCATTACCTGTTCAGGCATCTGATGAGATTTGATTTTAGTCTTTGCCTCAATATTGAATACCTGCAAATGATCTTGAGTAGTTCCTGGTATTTGGGCTGAAAATTTTGGATTACGAGTTCCATCGACACCAAAACAGAATGGAGTTAAATGTACAGAAAAGTAATTCAATCTTAATTATGAGGGAAATGGAGAATCAAAAATGAAGATATTTGCAAATATTTTCCTCATTACTATTTTAATAAACATGCTTTATTATTCTGTTACTCCCTTCAAACTCAGATGTATCATCATCATAATGCTAAAACAAAGTAGAAGAGCATAAGAATTTGATGATAACTTGTAAGTTTTCTTCCATGAAAAATAAAATTCAACAGCATAAGAGCAAAGAGCATAAAGGATTTGTTGCACTGTAGTAGTTGACTAATACAAGTTATCTTAATGACATCAAGACCAGCAGCTTCTAGCTACATCTCCTGATCAATAACCAAGTTCTATTTCTAGATGGTCTTAAGTTGGCAAAGTACAACTTGCCACCTTTCTTTAAAAAGCATCATCTCATTCATATAAACAGGAGAAAAGAATCAAAAATGAAATATCTTTTGATGCCATAATATTCAAGATAAGTTTTAATGCAAATATCCCAAAGTATCCACTAGACAAAGCAACTGGACACTTAATGTGGACAGAAACTCCCACCTGTCACCGTTGGATGGCCACATATGTGCGAGGAAGAGCACAATAGGTTCAAACAATAAACGATCAAGGGAGTAGAATTGATCCAACCACAGAGTGGCACGTATCCAGGTTGGGAGGAGTTATCATGGCAAAGAATAGGTGGAACATCCGCTAGTCAGGTAACATGTGGCAAGGCATTATTGGATGTACACTCACTCCCAAGGTCAATAAAAAAGGGATAGCGTCAATTACTTGATAATTTCTAGGAAAATCTAAGTAAATACAGAGAACTAACCACAATTTGGACATTCTCCATCCCCACCTCCTCCCATTTCAAGTTGTTTTATTCACTTCAACCCACAACTGCCTAGGGTTACCTGGATATGGGTCTTTCCCACTAACCCATCACTGTTTGCTTCAACCGACCTGTTATAATCACAAAGCCAAGCTATATCGATTCAACCAAACCCCAACAACTCATGCAAGGTGAACACATCAATCCACTCTATACACCTTGGCAAACTTAGTTTAGTTAGGATGAATTCTCCTCAACACAATCACAACTTAACTTCAGTTCTAACCCGAACTATTATGGCTCAGTTTCCTAACCAAGGTTCTAGCTAAAGAATTATAGCTGGTAGACTTCTATAATCTAATATAATTACACAATATCAAAACTTTACAGAATTTACAGTAGAAGTTGTATGCAATTTTAGTTCATCTTCGTTAATTGCCTGGTGCACATAAAAAAGACAAACTGTTTAATGCAAGAGGCAAATTAATAACCTGGCTAACTTGTGGGACTTAGTATGTAGCTTTCATTATAAAGCAAAGGGATCATCTTGATTGGGTTAAAAGTATGTCGGAAGTACTATAATGCATTGAAAATAAAAAATTAAATAAATAAATAACAGCGGGAAATCACAATTTGATTACTAATCCATGTTTTGCGCAATATAGGGACCTTTAAGAGCAAGAATCCTGCTGTTGGGATTCATCAAAGCAGAGTCTGCAGTAATTGGCCTCCTCAGCGGCTGAATCGGCATATTCATATCGACAATGACCACACTGTTCTGCGGAGAGGTCTCCCTAACACATATGTACTTGTCTGATTCCATGGTAACATGCGTAAACGTGATGAACTGAGGATTGATCCCGATGCTCGGAAGCTGCAAATCACATCGAGAACCATCAGAATCCACATAGATGAATTTTTTTTCCCGCACTGGAGAACATAATAATAGTCCCCCCGGGTAATTTGCAATATATCAAGAACTACTTGAACGGATCAGAAACAAATCAAAGAACTGTTCCTAAAATTGAGCCAGAATCCTTAATTTCAGTGCTTCCGAGTTCGATCAGAATACAAGAGAAGTGAGAACAAGTGAAACCAAAGGTCAACTCAATAGAGAAGGAGCTCACCCGCATAACGATCGGGGCGTTGGCCGCAGCCATTGGGCCTGGATCTGGCCTCTGCCAGGGCTCCTGCAGCTGGAGAAAGACGAGAAGGGAACCGAAAGGCGCCTCTTCAGATCTGAAGGTGCGGAACCCTTCCGGCGATTCCACGTAGTGGAACGACGAGAAGACTAGTGGAGATCTGACTAGCCAATGGATCTAATCGCAAACTATATATATATATATATATATATATATATAAGCATCGTATCGCAAGACGCGAGCGAAGAAAAATTGAATTGACTTGAGAATTGAAAAGTTTTGAAATTGCATACGAGCTCTCGAAATATTTTACATTTTTTACCGCATGACAAAAATTAATTAAACCCTAAAATGTTTACCTCGGCCTTAATTTCGCTTCTTAATTATTTGAGGATATTTTCATAACACGTATCAATAATCCTTCGATCATTTACTTTTAGTTATAAGTCAAAGTTAGGTCTATTTGAAGGAGAGGATGTACAGGAGGACAGTACATTATTCACATAAATTTCAATTCCATCTTAGAGAAAATGATCGCAATTAAACTCCTCTACTTTTTATTTTCTCCTCTCTTTTTTTTAGCTTCTACTTCATACACTAACAAATTCCTTTTGAAAATATGATAAAATCATCTATTCTCTATGACTTGTACTACTATATATGTAACCACAAAGAATCCTTGCATAGAACTAACTAGCTTGAATTAATGGACAAGAATTGTGGAGAACAACAAATCAAATTTTGTCTTAAGTTAATTTATTTTAATATTTGAATAAATAATTTAAGCTGAAAATGACTGTTTGCAGAGAAAAGGTTCATTTTTAGTTCATCTATTACACAATCTGATGACTAATTAAACTGGATATATAGATTGGTTAATTATATTATATTAGTACTAATCAACCTAATTATAAGCCGTTCATCTCTTCATTTTTATTCGCAATATATAATTGCTAATAACTAGTAATTTTTTATATAAATTTTGATCACAAGCTAAGGATGCTATTTGGGCTCTTGCCCAATGAACAATGCCAACCTCAAGTTGAAAACCCCAGTCCAAAATATTTATGGACGCATGTAACAAGTGGATTGACCTGAATGCTTCGTTTTTTTCCCCTGTAACTTTTTGCCTGCTTACTTTATGTTGTTTCAAAGTTCAAGAGAGGTGAACTAGCAAACACAAATTCTAGACCTCCCGTGTTCATTATTTACAGAGCCACACCAGTCTACCAGAACCCGTGGGAGCCTGAAGCAGCAGAAGGAAGCAGTACTGTAGGAAGAAAAACAGTAGTCATCTTTTCCTTCTCTCGGTGAGTCCATTCCTCCACCCTTCCCCAGCCCCTTGGCCCTTGCTATAGTTTCTTCCTCTGCGTCACTTTCATGACCAGATGTATGTATTGAGGCAATTAAAGAGTTCGAAATATTCTTTCCTCGGCTTCTACGTTTGCTTTGGTAGTTGTAGTGTTACGTTCGGTAGGGATGATAATGTGAGTACCAGACCAGGTTTAAAGTGAAGATAAAGGAAACATATCAGGTTTTATACGTCCACTATTGCTGGTATCTTAACAAGAAAGTGAGGTGAGAGCTAGATATAATATCAAGGCAATCACAAGTTGGCAACATCTATATGTTCCTTATATGATGCATGAATCATTCACCATTTGTTTCCCTCTCATGTCTCGTGTACTTTGCCTGCAGGGTCGGCTTCTCACCTCATCAAAATGCAGATGTCCAAGACAAGGTATCCAATTCCCATTACTCATTGTGATGACTGCTTTAGCCTCAGTTCCAGTTGATTAATTATTACCTTTTGGGATCCAAGAGAAGTATTGAATTGGAATGCAACAAAATGATCACATAATTTGTTTCTTCCTTAATTATCTTGGTGCACCAAGGACACTGGATTGGTGTCCTCACCATCTGATGTTTGAATCTCTCTTTGTACTCTTCTTGCGGCACTCTCTTCTGTCAGTGTCATGGCCCATGTTATGTAGAAAGGCGATTTAGACTGCTCGTCCAATTTTCTCCCTCAGTTTGTGATTATCCTAATTAATCTCTCCTTCATTTGCTCTGCAGTTTCTTGTCATTTTATTTCTTCCAAGTCTTCTCCTAGCTACTTCAGATCTGCTTTCTTGTTTTGCCTTGTTTTTTTGGTTTGAATTTTGCTTTCAAACGTGCTTTGTTTGGAAATCTTAAGCAGAAATGGGTTCTCAGAAATTTCAAGTAATAAGACTTCGACAATGATACTGCAATCAAAACGGGTGTCTAAGTTGGTTGTATCTGAATCAACCACCTCGTTTTCAAAACCTTCAATGGATACGAGCCCCAAGATTGAATGCCGCTCGGCTAAAACCATGGACACCGAGGTAGTTTTTTAATGCAGAGATTTGTATAAAGTAATGATTTTTGGGCATCAAGGATTAAAATTCTCTTCTCGTGATTGCAGAAGAGGCGCACAAGCAAGGTCACGGAACTGGAATGCCAAATCACGCAGCTCCAGAAAGAGCTGAAGAAGAAGAGCGATCAACTCAGCTCCACCGAGTCCAGCAGGCGCCGGGCTCAGCAGGAAGTAGAGGAGGCTAAGAAGCAGCTCGTGGCCATGTCGGCGAAGCTCCATGATTCGCATGCCCAGATGGAGGAGCTCTCTGCGGCCGAGGACGCCCGGATCCAAGAGCTCAGGAAGATCTCCCAAGAACGCGATCGCGCATGGCAGTCCGAGCTGGAGGCCATCGAGAACCAGCACAGCGTCGACAGCGCTGCGTTAGCCGCCGCGGCGAGCGAGATCCGCAGACTCAAGCTGCAGCTCGAGATGGTGCTCCGTTCCGAGGCCGCATTGGCGGAGAAGACTCAGCTTGATCGGTTACAGCTCCAAGCCTCAGATAAAAGCCTCGCGGGGGCGTCGTTCGCCGTCGAGAACCTCAATCTTAGGCTCGTCGGCAGCGAGAGAGCGGAGGCCGAGGCCAAGTCCATGCTCGCCGACACGAGGAAGCAACTGGAGCTCGCGCAGAGCACCATCGAGTCCCTCCTCACCGACGGATCCAAACTCATGGAGTCCTTCAGTATCGTCGCCACTGAGCTCAAGGAGTCCAGATTTCGAGTCAGAGTACTCGAAGAGAGCGTGAGGAAGCTGCAGGAAGAGCAGTATGCTGCTCGTGTCCATGCTTTGGTTGATCTCGCCAATGCAAAGGCACTCTGTTTTGGTTCTTCGGATTATGAAGAAAACCAGTTGACGACAGCATTAGAAGATTCTTGGGTGATGCATCAAGAAGAGCAGATTGAGAGCACTAGAAGATTCTTGGGTGATCCAGTTCGCTTATGAAATGATGGAGAAAGTGCTTGCTGATTCCAAACTCAGAGAACAAGAATTAGAGTTGAAACTAGGTGATGCAAAATTAGAGTCCGCTCTGCTAAAGGCCAATCTACTTGACAGGGAAGCGGAGCTTCGAAAAATCTCAGATTTGAACAAAAAATTGCTTCAAAAAGTGGAGAAAGAACGAGAAGACAGGAAACTAACGCAGTCAATTGCTGATGTTGCAGATTTAAAGATCAAACTTGCAGACAATGAAGCAGCACTCGGGAGAGTATGCGAGGAGAATGAGCAGCTGAAACTTGAGCTGAGGAGGAAGGAATCAGAGAAGCAGAAAGCTTATGAAGAAGCTATTTCGGAGATGAATTCAGCGAAGACCGCGGAGAAGGCGGCACTGACGGAGCTCGGATTTGTAGCCCATGAAGCTGAAAAGAGCAAAGAGATGGCGGCGAGGGTGGTGGGCGAGCTTGATGCAAGTAAAGTGGAGAAATCTGGAATGGAAATGGAATTGAGGAAGCTGAAATTGCAAGCGGAGCAGTGGAAGAAAGCAGCTGAAACTGCCATCGTGATGCTTACAGACTCCGAGCACAAGCCAGGTGCCGGAAAACTCACGAGCTTGCCTTCAGCCGATGACTTGGACGACGAATCTTACAGGAAGAAAAAGAGTTATGTGCTTAGAAGAATCAAAGGGATGTGGAACAAGGAGCCGAAGTAGCATGTCCATCTTGTAATTTTCATCCTAACTTTGCTTTCGATCGACCTTTTATTGTATGTGTGAATAAGCGTTGTGATTTATTACGGAGTCATAATGGAAATAGTTATCCTCTGTTTTTGTTTTTTTCATCTCATTCTCTGTATCTACATTCTACCAGTGTTAAAGAGACAGCTGAATCCAATTTAGAAAATTCCCTTGGGATTTAAGCCTGCTCATAACATGTGGAAATTGAATTACCCTTAATCTTTCATCAACCTCATAACATGTGGTTTAATATATTTAAGTTTGGCTTGGGTTTAAGATGATGAAGTATTGAAAATCATCTAGATGAATTGATTGGTAATTAAACATATTTAGAGAGATCTCATCCACGTTTGGATCATGCAATACGTGAGCCCAACTAAGCCTTTACATGCCTCCACGGTCATGAATTAACATATCTAATCTCCTCTTCTCCTCTGCATTCACAACCTGATCTCTCATCCAGCAGTGGCCGACATGCTCCCTGAGCATCACTTCTCGTCGTCGTCGGAACCCCCCGGCTCCCCTTGCTCCTCCGAATCCTCCGTCCAGAACTTCATCCCCAAGCGCCCACCATCTCCCGGCGACTACTTCGTCCAAGTCCAGAAAGACCGCATCTTCCGCGTCCCCCCGCCGCAAAATTCCCGACGCATGGCCGTCTACACCCGCCGCGCCTCCTCCCGCCGTCGCCGCACCTGCCTCCGCTGCCTAGCCTGGGCCGCCTCCCTCATCCTCCTCCTCGCCGCCGCCCTCGCCGTTCTCTGCCTCGTCTTCCTCCCCCAAAAACCCGTCTACTCGATCACCGCCCTTTCCATCGCCGGCTTCAACGTTTCGTCGTCCTCCTCCCTCTCCCCTACCTTCCTCACCGCCGTCCGCGCCGAGAACCCCAACCAAAAGATCGGCCTCAGCTACCTCAACGGCGGCGACGTCGCGGTGTCCTTCGCGGGAGTCAGCCTCTGCCGCGGCGATTGGCCGGCCTTCTTCCAGGGGCGGCGCAACTTGACGTCGTTCCAGGTGCCGATGACGGGGTCGGGCCTACGCTTGTCGTCGGCGATTCGTCAGCAGTTGGAAGCGGCACAGAGACGGCGTGAAGTCGCGTTGCTGATCGGCATTAAAGTTCCCGTCCGGCTGAAGTTTGGGGCCGTTACGAGCTGGACTATGACCGTTAACGCCCGTTGCGACGTGACGGTCGACACGTTGACGGCCGAAGCCAACATGAGTCTTGCCAAGTTAAAAATGTAATTTAACGGAATCTTCTTTCTGATTTGCGATTAAAATACAAAGAGAGAGTTTTGTTTTCGTGTAGTTTAATGCCTTTATTTTTCCAATTTGTAAATTAAATGTTTTAAAGTTGCAAACGTGTTATTTTTTTATGTGGCAATAATACGTGCAATATTTTACAAGCTATTCCCCCATTGTATCAGGTGGGCCTAGATATGGGCTCAAAGTAGCAATGAGCGGCCTGCCGAATGGGCCGCATACCTTCAAGCGCAAGTGTTGGGACCCAGAGTGGTCTTATTTGAATTTTCATATTCATTGCAAATGATTTATTCAAAAATTCTTAAATTCAATTTATCTACAATTTGACTCATGCTTCTATGGAGGAATATTATCTTGCTCTCATGCGTATCTTTATATGCGTTGCGTATAAAAAAATAAAATTTTATATGAGATATTGTTATCATGAGGTATGAGAGTTAAATCCTGGTTAATAGTTAGATTCTTGTCCTCCCTTATGCACTAGTCATTGTTCGAACTAGTTAGATTAGCCCCGTGATTTACTTCCTCCGTGTTAATCCTGAGACGAACTGACAGGAACGCTGGGGGTAAATGTTTCGCCTTTGCCACCATGTATAAAAATATAAATATTTTCTTAAAAAATTTCATTAACTTAAATATTATAATTCAAAATTTAAATACTAAAAATTAAATCTCAAATTCTTAACTTTTTATTTTAAAAAAATATAAATAAAAAATATACGTGTACATGGAGAGAGATGAGTAGAATAATATTTTTGTAAAAAAATAATAAATTTCGAATCTCCTCGAACATATGCTTTTATGTACTGTATTTCATACAGATATAATGTGCATTTGATAAGATATGCTCTTTTAATAAACAAATATATACAGATTATAAATGGAAAGTTCCATAACGACGAGATTGGATGGAGAAAAATTAGTCTCCTTCCATATATAATCATATTGGAAAAAAATTACCAATGACAATTATGTGTCATTTTATTTTATTTTATTTTATTTTAAAATTAATATATCTATATTCTAAGACAAAGAAAAAAAGAGTTTAATATAATTAATTGGCAATAGTGGGAGGAAGGGAAATATATCGAATAAAAATGCTTTAAAATAGTTTGAAAACTGGGGGCGATAAGGTCGGTTAGAATTCTTACTTTCCTTACGTAGACAAATTTATCATATCAATTGGTATCATGAGCAAATATACCGTGAATTTCCTGCCAAATAAAATAAGCCTTCTTCTATCATGTATGTATGTGTGTGTATAAACATCGACTCCAATCTCCATTTCTACTCAATATTCTCAGCTCAATTGCATTCAGCATTGAAGATTCAAAAAGGTCATGAGTAATCCAGTGAAAATTGCTCTTCCGAGCTGCAAAGACGATTCATGGATGGAAGTGGAAAGCCTCCTCGGTGCTCCACCGCCAAGCATCTTCGACGTCCCTTTGCCACGAGGCGACGTAGAAGCAATCGACGAGAGGGTAATTAAAGGGCTTAGATTGCGCATTTGGAACGATATCGCCCGGCTCAAACGCCTCAAAGAGCTTCATCGGTACAAGAAGCTTCAACAAAACGGCGTCGTCGTCACCACCGGGATCGATCGCTCCCAAGCGCAGCAGTCGCAACGCAAGAAGTTAGCACGCATCCATGGGAAGATCTTGAACGAAGCCCTGGAGCTGATGGAAGAGGGCAACGCCAAGGGATTCGTCTTCGGCCTTATTCCCTGCCACAGCAGGCCCGTCACTGGATGCTCCGCCAACCTTCGCGCTTGGTGGAAGGATATCGTCCGCTTCGACCGCAACGGCCCCGTGGCAATGACCAAGTACTATATGGAGACTTGCCCCGGCGATTTCATGAGGAGTAAGATCGCCGTCGGCTTCTCAATCCCCGTCGCATTGGCAGAGCTGCGCGACGTTACTTTGAGCTCGCTCCTCTCTGCCTTGATGCCCATCTGCAAGCCGCCGCAACGCAAGTTCCCGGTCGAAAGGGGTCGCCCGCCGCCTTGGTGGCCGACTATGGAGGAGGGCTGGTGGCGTGAGGTAGGGCTGCTGCCCAAGAACCCTACTCGGCCCCCCTACAAGAAGCCACACGATCTCAAGAAGGCATGGAAGATTAGCGTGCTCATTGCGATCCTCAAGCACTTGATGCCCGATCTCAACAAGATCCAGTACATCATCAACCATAGCAAGTGCCTAGAGAATAAGATCACTGCTAAGGAGGTTGAAATTCTCAACATTGTTCTATTGCATCAGCTCAATAAGCAGTCAAAGAAGGAGCAAGAGGAACACCACCAATTTTTCGAACCTCTGGCTCTACTAGGGGGAGATAATGTAACCGACTTTGTTGCTGATACCCTCTTCAAGTTGCAGTAACTAATTATCAGGTATTTAAGGAATATGATTGATTCGAAGAGTTTGAGATTTGAGTCATTATCATTGCTTGTCTAATAAAATGTGCTATTTGAGATCAGACACTTTTCAGTTAAAGGAGATGAATATGCCAAGCACCAACAATTCATTATCAAACTTGATCCGAGTGAAAATCCATTTAAATGATATTTCCAAATTCAGAAAAATTAAACACGCCTATATGGTAAAATTGACTTCTGCATGCATAGTGGTGCAGATGGAGTGACAAATATGACGCTGTAACATGTAATTGGCACGTTAAGCACCAGTTGACTTTGATATTTAGAAGCAGACGCAGGATCGAAAGATAGGATGGGCACCTCGACTTACATAAACCACGGCCAAGATTGCATATCCAGTAGAAACATACCATTCCCGATAAAATATCCTACAGAGTCTCGTCTTCATGGTGAAGATACAAGAAAAACCCAAACCGAGCACAGGCTTTGCAGAAGGCCAGTTCTTCTGCTGCAGCAACTGGGTCTTTAAATCGCCCATCATTCAAAGACACAGATCCAGTAGACTGACTGACGGTGTGCCTGCAACGATCATCTATATTTAGCTTAATACATGCGAGAAATCTGACAATCATTTTGCCTATAAAAAGGTCGACCGGAGCATGCCATCGCATATTTTGATTCTGTTAAAACAAGTATTTTACCAAGGAGAGAATACTTTATAAAACAGGTAAGTGGGTTGACACTTGATCCGGTAATTCAATACGACAAGAGCAAATAAGAAGCTAATATTTGATATTCAAACATTCAAAACTATAATCAAACTGAGATAAAAAAGGAAGAAAATTGTTATATAGGCAAGTACCTCGCCATCCAATCCGCGTACCGTGACTTGATGCACCACAGTCACAGTGCCATCATGTGAGAATATAACATTACGAACTTCCCCGCACCAACCTTAGGATAAGCAAAAAAATAAATCAAATTGAATGAAATTTAAAACAAGATTCATAAGACTGCCCTGAGATATTACAGCTCCAACTGAACTAAGTAAAAGATAAGCAAATATCGCAAAATATACACGAGATTCTATTTGAAAGGAAAAAAAATATATAGATCTGAATCAAATCTGTCTTCTAGTTGTTTAAGGACAAAATGAATTATATTAAAAAAATCCTAAGCCCTGACTATGTAGTTTGACTACATATACTTTTTTTTCCCGTGTCTATGTTTAAGGCCAGACCATACAGGAGTTGCTATTTAAAAGAAAATAATTTCTCTATGTCAAACATGTCTTATAGTTGTTTGAGGACAAAATGAATTATACAATTTACGCCAACTACATGAATTTTTAGATTTTCTGCCTAAGAACTGTCAGTATGATTTTGTTCTTCCATGATAATACCCATACGAATATTGGATGTGATTTCTCTTACCTACAAATAAATTGTAGAAATTCCTTATAACATTGAAGATCGATGCAAGATTGCACTACAGAGGGGGAAAAATGATGAAATTTGTGAATTGTGGAAAATATGAATGAGATGTGAACAAAATCACTTGCAATGTTTGAGTTTTCATGAAACAACCAAAATGCAGAAAGTTAATATGTGGAAATACAATCAAAATACTAAAAATTTGTTAAAATATATACCCGAATCAGAATGAAGGAAGCCCAGATACAAACAAAACAACAAACAAGAAGTTGAAATCATTTGCAGTTGGCTGTGGCTATATGGAGTTTATCGTGCTATTGCCATTGAGCTCTAAGCTTCAGTAAAACTATATAAGGTCTCCTACACATTACACAAATTATTTCTGAAACTATCTAAGTTCAAATTATGCAACTATTGTAGCAAAGGAATATAAAGTTCTTTGGAACATATCCATCCAAAATCATAGTTTCAGAAATCAAGATAGTATGCGTAAAATTTCAAAGTTATACACCAAAAAAGACGATCACACAAAATAGTGTTGTGAATCAAATAAATAAATAGTCCAGACCACTGGCAGAATATTTCATGATTAATAAGAAGCTTAAAAATAGTACCAATTTGCATGTAACCTAGAAAAGAGAGATTAATCAAGCTTATAGTAATAAAATAAGAAAGACCCACCTGGGGCATAGAAGCTCAGCATTCTATTAGCATGATACAACAACAACAACAATCAAACCTTATCCCACTATGTGGATCAGCATTCTATTAGCATGATACCTACAGAAAAATAATCATCATCAGTTGCAAACCAGTTAACTTGTCAGAACCAACTTGCAGTTATGCCAACAGGATCCTATTTGAAGAAGATTAAATATAAAATAAATTGTGTAAACGAAACTTAATAATCAATAGAATGCAATAAGGCAAATGTTTTAGTAATTAAATTCTCTAAATTGTTAATAGAAATGAATGATGAAATCATGTGGAGCATTCAGATTGTCTACATTCCTTTTGGCTTTTCTTTAATAGAATGCAACGAGTTCTAAACCCCAAATCAATTGTCTACATTCCTTTTGGCTTTTCTTTAACAAGACACAGATCAGCTAGAAATATTCAGATTTCTTTAACAAGAACGAATAAACTAAGTTCTCTAGATAAGTTCAGTTAGTGATTATTTTCAGTTTGATTTAAGATATACTTAATCAATGTAATTACAATTAATTTAAGATATATACTGTTATTAGTGATATAACTTTGCATAGAGTTCAATGAAGGGAAAAGATCTATGTAGCCAACTATCAAACATCAAAGAAACTTGTTTTTTCTAATTAATAAGAATTGATAGGATTAGTGTATTATTAATAAATTCATGTTGAAGGTGATTTGTTTCTTGATGGTTCCTTGAACTCATTGAGGGTGGTCTTGCTACGATTGTCTTCTAAAAATTGTATATCCTTCTTGATTTTAGTCCCCAAAATTATTTCAATTCATCTCTTTCTTCATGCACTTTACCTACATAATCATTTCAATAAAAATATCAGTATATTCTGGTTCTTTCTACTTTATTATCCTAAATTTATTTTTATTTGGATGTCAAATGGATCATGTTATAAGAGTGTCCGTAAGCATCTTTTATACTGCTCACTAAATGGAAAGAAGGCGTTGGAATTTAAGAGAAAGATACCACTCTTTGAATACTCCTTTCTGGTGTGCACCAGCAATGAAACCTGGAATTACAGAGGACACTCAAAAGCAAGATCCTTTTTTTTTTGATATTTTGGCTGAGTGAAAACACATACAAGACAAAAGAGACAGTAAATGAAGAAAGTGAATTCAGTCAAACATTAAGAGAAAGAAAGAACAAAGGAGGGTATAGATGAGGCATAATAACAGATCAGGTTCAGAAAAGGATCATGAATGCTACAGAAGAACAGAAAAGACCAAAAGTTTTCATCAATTGTTGCAACATCCCTTATAAAATAACCACTCAGGCTGTTTAATTTGATTTTAGAGTAGGAAAGAGAAAAGTATTGAAGACTAGCAAAATTAAAAGACGAATGATAATATGATAACTAAACAAACAAATATCGCCAAAACTTCAGCATCTAGTAGCCGTAGTCATGGATTCAAGCTAAGTCCCGAGGCAAACATATAATACAACCCAAATTTTGATAGCTTGGAGAAATTCAAAGGTCAACTAGCCTAGGCTATCACGCACAGAACCAGAAATCTAGAATAGTCAACTCTAGTAATGCAAGTTAGCACTTTTTGCGGATCGTACAGTATCGAAGAAATTGGAAGATAACACTCCCCTGATAGTTGATTTTAACAATAGGCAGCTGCTCGAGGTCAAATTCAACCATAGAATTTCGCATCGCCTACGTCTTTATAAGATCAATACTAAATCCCCGTGAAAAATTGGGATATCCGCAAAAAGAAATGCTGCGAACGGATAATGGAATCGAATAGGAAGCGGAAGAGGATCAGCAAGTACCAAGGAATGGAGTTGTCGTTGCGGTTGATGATATTGTCAGGCACTGTCTTGTTGAGGTCCCGAAGGATCTCCTTAAGGGGGCGACAGAAGGAGGGCGTCAGGTCGAGAGGCACCACGTAGTTGGAGTTGGGCACCCCACGAGCGCCGCTCTTGTTCGCGGCATTCCCCGGAGCGCCGGCGCCATTCTCCAGGGCTCCCACGACCAAGGGCAGCATGGACACTCTAGGACATCGCCCAGCCACCGCAAAGTGGGGCCGCGCGTCCCTCCCAGCTGCAGGAAAGGCCGATTTAGCAAGGAATAGGGAAGCTTCCATCAGGCAGGAAGGGGAGAATGCACGGTAAAACGGGTGGAGAAAACCAGCGTCTGAGAGGGATCTCGGGCGGCGGGCGGCGGTCGGGCGACTCAGAATCGCCGAACTCTCGATTGAACGAAGGAAAAGGTCCTCGTTCCTTCTCCTAAATCGTAAGCGCCACGCCACTTATTCGAAATACTCGTCGCAGCTTTTGACACAGACCCGACCCAAATCGCACCATATTTATTTATGAATTATTACACTAAAAACTGTAATTCTGTTTATGTTTTTTTCCCCCTTTTATACAAGAAATGATTAGATACTATGCATAAAATTATTCTAAATATAATTGAGGTGATTAATAATATAATTGAGTCGATCAGTAATCGTTTAAAATAGATAATAGAGTTTAAATAACATTTTTTGTATTACTTAAAAATCTTCCAATTATTACAACTACTAATCGACCTTTATCTTAATGATTAATCAGTCCATATTCATTATAACGTAACGTTTAAAAATTCTGTAACGATGTAAATGTGTTAAATATAATCGATCACAGCTAGTACATGAAATATTCCAAAAAACTAAAACTAAAATAAAAAATCAGAAAATGCTTACAAAAAAGATCCAAATATACAGCCTCCATTTTCGATAATCTTTTTAAACTGGAACGAGATTAGAAACATAACTGATGGTTTATAGTCATTTAGCCTAGGCAAACTATAGATCATTTAATTCGGAACAACAGCCAGCTCTACTAGTGAAATAAACCCCAAATAGTAAAAATAAAAATGGAAAAGTAACCAAGACATTGCTCAAATCAAGGCATTTGACATGCAAAAGGCACACAAGTCCACCGGTGCGAACGAGTCAAGTCCATCTCCCTGCTTGAGGGTTCGTTCGACCCTGCCTTGCAGGCAGTGCCCCTGCACAGGCAGGGTCGAACGGACCCTGCTTGAGGGCAGATGATGTGACAGCAGGAACATATTGGTCACTGTTGTACCCTAAGAATGTCGATAAGGAATCATTCAGAACACAATACTCTTTGGCGCTGTGCGAACCATGTTCAGTCCAAATAGGTCCAAGTAGAGCATCAGGTCTTGAGAAATCTATAGAAATAAAAGGACAATTTTCTCTGACATTTGGACGAGAAAAAAGTTGAGTCTCCATGCTTTTTGATCCTGCAGAAACTATGGAATAAGTTATTTATCAGATGGACATGCACGAGAAAGGATAGAAGGACGAGAATATGAAATGATGTGAACGTGAATTATATACTTGAAGGAAGATTAAGACGTGCCAACCCATATAATGATCCGCCACTGTTCAGAGGGGTGCTTGCAGCTAAGACAGAAACAGCAGTGTGGCCCAAAAGAGAAATAGGTGGATTACTGAGTTCTACCAAGTTTGTCTCACTGACACTCCTTTGCGCTGCATCTGCATCGATCTTCATGGTAGATGGTTCTATCTTTGTATCGCTAATTGTGTGTGCTTCATGTACCAATGCTTCCAGTAGACCACTTTTCCTGGGGGGGAAACAGTCAGATTGCAATGACACTGCTGCTGAGGGAGATGCAGCAAATGCATCAATTGCCTCGAGAGTCGATGGACATGGAAGAGAGCAATTAGCATCAGTTTCTGTATATTGGAATGAAGGGAGCTCCGACTCCAAAGTCCCAAGAATAGGACTAGGAGCAGACAATGTGCCAGTTAGAAGGGCGTGACTACCAGGATCTGCACCTTCAAGAGTTTGTAGGCCCTTGTTCCTGAGATCAGGATCACAGGGATAATCTAATATGAAAGTCCTCTGTTTTTTTGCAAAAGGTTCGACCATAATTTGTTCGAACCTAGAAAATTCATCAGAGATGCTACCAGCGAAGCCAGCACATTGCTTCTCAGTGTCTCTAAGTCGCTTCATGCAACACATGGCTGGACTTTGTAAAATATTGTTTTGGGATCCAAACGGATGATGGAGCATGCTACTAACTGCTATATCTGAGTAGGACAGCGGGTTATATAAAGCCCCGTGATTGGCTAACACGTTGTCACTTACTATATCATCAATATCAGGAATATCAAACATGTTTCCTTGAACGTCATCATTGGGATGTTTATCACTGTACATATACTCACTGACATTCTTGTATTGCTGGTTTTCCTTAGAGGCTTGACAACATATATTAGGAGGATATAGAGGCAAGCCAGCACGTTGGCATCGTTTTATTCGGGTGTTCCAATAATTCTTTATCTCATTATCAGTTCGCCCAGGCATCTGAAATAATTCAAATGAACTAGGGAATCTTAAAAGAACAATGTCAGAGAACCTTCTGAGCAATTTCAAAATGTACAAAGCATAGGAATCCAGAAAATAATGTGTCAACATGGAAAACAACAATATAGTTTGAAATTTCACCTGAAGTAGCAGGCAAGTAGATATTAGTCGAACTATAGTGCAATATCATATCTCCTTATTGAAAAGAACTCTAAAAAGGACTGTATGACATTTCAAGTGATATAATCTAACAATCCAATAAGTGCTACTGGAAGAATTATCACCACCAAGGCCATGCTAGTAAGAAACATCTGCAAAGGCAAGCCCTATCTAGTATGCACAACAGGATATAAGATGGTACTTGTATTTTATTTACTATTTACAATATTGTGTTTAATCTTTTAATGTAATCCTATCTTTATTAGAAATGTTTCAGTTAATCCACCTGAAGTTTTCACTTTGGTCGTTACATCCTCATACATATCCTTAATTAGATCAATATATGTTCTTAATTAGATCAATATATGTTACGCTAACATAAGCTTTTTCTAAGTCAATGAATATCATGTGTAAATCTTGTTTTTGCTCCCGATACTTTTCAATTAGATGCCTAAGAAGATGTATAACTTCTATTGTCGACCTTCCAGACATGAACCTAAATTGATTTTTAGTCACCGTAGTCTCCTTTCTTAATTTTTTTCTATTACTCTTTCCCAAAGTTTCATAATATGATTCATTAGTTTAATATCCCTATAGTTTACACAATTTTGTATGTCTCCCTTGTTTTTATATAAAGGAACTAGAGTACTTATCCTCCATTGATCATTTTTTTTCGTTTTCAATATCATATTAAATAATTTTGTAAATCATTGAATACCTTGTTTTCCTAGGCATTTCCATATCTCTATCGGGATATCATCGGGTCCAATGATTTTTCCATTATGTATCTCATTTAAAGCTTGTTCTACTTTTGAAATTTGAATTCTACGATAAAAAATTAAATTTCTATACTCATTTGACCTACTTAAATTACCTAAGTTAAGTTAGTCACCTAAACCTTTATTAAAAAATTAATGAGAATACATCTTCCACCGCTCTTTTATTTCTCCATCGTTTACTAGTACCCTATTGCATTCATCTTTAATACATTTTATT
>JBBUKS010000100.1:9363204-9378966 GCA_038050645.1 Hedychium gardnerianum
GCAACGCGAACTCTTGCATATTTAGCACTACACCCGAGTTCTCATGGAGATGTAGCGATCCTTGCCGAGACGTTACAGTCGGACCCTGCAACACATTTCTTACATGAATGCACATTGCATGATTGGAAAAAAAAAATTATGCTAGAAACAGCCAATTATGGATGCATGGAGATCTTATAAATGCAACGGTTTAATAGAATTGAGTAGGAGCAGAAATAACTAATTTGTGTATTTTGTATGAATCATTTCAATGTGAATTATGAGTGCATAGCCTCATTGACCCATCTCTCCTACCTGGAAAATTGGGGATTAAACACTGGCTCAAGTTTAACCAAGGTATAGAAAAGTGGTATAAATTTAGGCCATAAGTAAATAGTTCGTATGTTTTTCTTCTTCTTCTGTGGTTTCTTTACTTTTCTGCTTTCTTAGAATTTACTGGGTTATGTATTCATAATTAGAATTTTTGGTCTAAATTTGTTCACTACTGTCCTAAATAGCACACTGGGCCTTATATTAAGATTTGGGGAATGATCTGTTTCACAAAGGCAATTAGAAATCAAATAAAGAGAAGAGAGCTTCTTGTCCATTGGTTCATCGGGAATAGGCAGGTACTATGAAACATTGATTCATCACCATAGATTACTAGAAGTAAGAGTATGTTATCTAATGCTTTATCAAATAGATCCATGGATGGATCTTTCAATCCTAATGCTTTATCCGAGTTATCAGTATTTATCAAATTTCTTTCTTATATAACTGAACATTATCAGATCAAATGACAAAGGTAGATTGAGGCAGCCTATTTGTATGAATTGTGAACATACCAGACAACGAAAGCACTAACACTTAAAAAGAAGAAAGAAACAACTATTATTTATTAGTGAGCAACTACTTTTGAAGGCTAGGCAACTCCACTCTAACAACCAAACAGTGCACCTATCAATATGAGCAACTTTAGAATATTCAGTTAAAAAGCTTTTTGCAGTAAAAGCATAAGCAATGAAGAAAATTAACTAATAGATAAATATGACACAAAGAAAAGAAACCTGCCACAACTTACAAGGGCAGCCATACAAGCCCATCTGTTTCCAATCTTAAGATGGAGTTCAATTATCAACTGTTCTTCCTGTGGTGTTAAAGCACCTTTCTTTAGATTTGGCCTGAGATGATTAGCCCATCGTAGACGACAGCTTTTGCCACATCGAAAAAGACCTGTGTTCTTCTGAACAGCATTCCAATTTCTTTCACCATGTCTTTTAACATAATCAACCAAAATTGCATCCTCTACAGAAGTCCAAGGTCCCTTTTTCAGAATCTGGTTTCCACCACATTGTGAACCCAGACTGCTGACTTCCTCGATAGACGGTGAATCAATCCAGTTGTCAAGAAGCATTGTTTTCTCGCTCTCATTTTGCAACTGATTCATTTCTTCTAACCTAAACATAAAAGTTTCTCAGAATGTTTATAAGAAATGAAAGAGTCGAGAACCAAGAAGCATAAAAGTAAATAAAGTGAAATGAAAGGTCGAGGACAAAAAAAAGAAGAGTACTAAATCAAAGTAACTGTATCCTAAAACAGTGTAAGGAGTGTATAGAAAGCTGAAGCAACAAATCTTACCCAATGAATGAATATAACCATGGGCGGAAATTAGGTTTGACTTGTAATGTGTTCAAAGACTCAAAAGAATCTACTTTGATGTGCAAGGAAAAAAATAAGCAATTGATGCAGACTCAGTTAGCAAAGTTCCAATTACCTTTGACGACCTTCGTTAAGTAAAACAATTAAGAATTTTCCCTTTTTAGCTAAAGCAATCAGTAACTAATATATACGTAAAGAATCACATCCAGTTAACCAAAACTCATATCCTAGGACGATTTGAGTTTAAAGAAGCCCCCACCCCCCATACGAGTGAGGGAACGAGGACAGTTGATTTCTCTTATGCTGAGGACTCTACTTCCAGGAGTGGTTCAAAGAGGTAGTTTAACTTCTTCATTAAGTATAGCTAAGTGCTTCATGGATAAATCTATTCTTTGCAGTAGGGATGCGGGGAGAGACAAAAGCAAAGGAAGGTGATGCTCCATCAGGAAATGAAATACGAAACCGAATATATTAATAATCATATTTAACAAGTCCAAGATTGAATTTCAGGGTGAATCAAAGCGGGCTATTCCAACAACTAAAAACCTAATAGTAGAAAATAACAATATTATGTTAAATATGAATGCTTTCTGGCTTTAAAAAACCTAGAAGTAACAACGCCGAAAACTGGAGTCCCTAAAGCAGCTACTAAATTTTAAGGATCAAAAGAACACAAGTAAATAAAACAAATACTTTTTAACGCAAAAGGCCAGAAAACAAAGTATTCAGATAACACAAGGCATTGAGAAAACAGAACAGCAATGATCAATCGTGTAAAAGTCGCAGCTTGCCCCAAAATAAATGAATAGATAAACTCAAATAGCACCCTAATCCTCATAATTAAGAAAGAAATGTACTTTCAAATATAGAATTCGGACAAAAATTAGACAGCGCTAACTGGATACTACTCACTTTCGTGAATTGGAAGGTGAAATTCTTGTAGAAGATCGACCAAATCCAGATGGATAATCAAGGGGAAGAAAATCGGAGGAGCAGGAGAAGGGAGAAACCTGAGGAGCAGCTACTCAGCTAGTACTCCCTCTCGCTCTCTCTCCCTCGCCTTCACGCTCGCTCAGGGGATCGATTCTCGGGACCGGAAATCCCTGCACCCCTATAAATCACCCTCCCTCGTTTATCATCGTAATTTACCTCCACGTATTAATTCTCACGCAAATTAACAAAAGCGCCGTTGGCGAGTGCATACCCTTTTTACGCCTCGCTCAGGCGCTCGCTAACTGCGAAGAGTTAAGATCCAAGGTTTTTGTATATTCCTTTAAAAAAAAACTTTTTATTATATATATTTTTTTAAAAAAATTGTTGATTGCGAATTTAATTTCTTTAAAAATTGTACGAAATATTTTAGCATAAAAGGATAAACTTCAATCTAATAATTAATTCTTAGTTATTTATTATTAATTAAAAATAGTTCCTAAAACAATGACTTTATCAAATTTGCTGGTTTTTTGGATTACTTTGTAATTAAACTTTTATTGTACCGTTTATGTACTTTTCTTGATTTTTATGTAAAATTTTATATAATAATTATAATAATGATGATAATATAAATGTTTAGAAAGAGTCGAAGTTCATAACTCGAAACTAACAAATTAAACTTATCTAAATTTAATTTCCGTTGAACTTGTAAAAACCATTAAAATTTAAAATTTTATAATATTAATTAACAAAATTTCTTGTCGGCCGAAACGTTCAATCATAAGAATTCTTATTATTTATTTTAATAGAAATATAATTTATGTTTATACTTTTTAACATGAATGGTTACCAAAAATATTAAGAAATTTATTTTGGTTTCGGATTTAGAGTAATTCTTATTCAATTCTAATTTAGAGTTTAAAAAAAAACTATAATTAGACACTGAGAAATAGTTCATATTTATTAGTGGATGTGTGGATGGATAAAAAAAATTCAAAATATCAAAGAGAAAATTAAGATTATATTTATTAAGAAAAAAAATGTAAGGAGGTAATCATACATATATTTAACTAATACATATTCCAATCAGACATGTAAATTTTTGAAAAATATTATATCGAGTGAAGAAGATAGAGATAAAAAAAGAAGTTAATAACAATAAAATAAATAAATTTAAATATAAATGAAGGTATAATAAAAGATAAAATTTAATAACATTAAAAATTTATATAATCAATTTCACTTATAAAATAAAATTTGATTATTATATTAGGAGTGACTAAACGATTTATTAAACTGAATTAACTAAATTAAACAAATTTATAAGTTCAGTTTGATTAATTCATAATATATTTTTTAAAATAAATATATCAATTAATTGGATAATTCAATTCGATCTTAATTTAAAATTTTGAATTTGATTAAAATGATTAAATCAAATTTATAGTCGACTATTATGTTATTAATGATCGATGAATATAATAATAAATTGCTAATAATCAATTATTAAATTCGAACAAAAAATTAGTAATCGATTGTTAGACTCGATGGTCCATCAACAAATCGATTATTGAAAAAATTGATTGCTATATTTGAAAATCAAATAAAATATCATATAATCGATCGTTGGGCTCGATTGTCCATCATCGATCGATTGTGAAAAAATCATCAATCAATCGATTAATAATAAAATAATAATTATTTTAATTTTCAAATGAATTAATTAATATATTATTTGATCAATTTATTTAATTTTTATTAAAAAGATTGATCTGTTCAATTTGTTAGAAAAAAATGAGTTTAATTCAATTTCAAATTATTTAATTCGGTCCATTGTGTTTTAAATGAATTGCTCAACCTCGTCTTAGTCTTATGGAACCAGGCTGGGCATGACGGATAAGAACTGAGGGTCCGAAAATGAATGAGCCTGATAGATCTAATACCTGGCCGGGCCAAGGCGAGGCTATCGACCAAGTAACCTCTAGAGTCTGGTGTAAATAAATAAAGATATATACAATAATACAAATGAAAACTATATTTAATTTATAAAAAAAATAATAAAGATACTTTAAATTTATATTGCAAATTTAATATATACTCTCATCCTTTTGTGTAATTACGCATCAATAACAATGATTTATATAGTTAAATTAAAATCTGATTTAGGATAGAGTATTATGATTAATTTTTTTAATAATAAATTAAATATTTAAAATTCGAAACTCAACCATAACGTATTATAATTTTTTTTCCCTTAATAGATATCGGATTCGAGAACGCTTACTATCAGGATAAATTTCTGCATGTGCTTCTCCGATTTATTTTAATAGTCGATGAAATTTTTTTATGAGGATGAACTGATCACTCCGAAATTAATCAAATAAAAAACTTAAATATACGATATCAACTTTAAAAAAAAAATTAATTCTCCAATTCTCTTACATGAGTTAAAACCTCAATCCATCATCACTATTATACATGCATTTGATAATATGAAGAGTTATCGAAGGTTTGAATCTCATTATATAAAAAATATGAATATATCCTCTTACATAAGGTTATTTTAATTTTCTAATTTATTTCTTTAATAATATGAAATAGTTATGAGAATCGTCAAATTGTCGGATTCACCTTACCGTATTATACATGCATTCGATGCTTAAATTTTATTAGTTTTTACTATCAATTAAAAATAAGGTTGTTACGTCTCATGGGTAATGAAAACGTGTCCTAAAACAAAATTCAGATTTGACCTAACGTTTCGTAATTAGCCACGAAAAGTTCCGTAATCCATTTTCAATTAATCAATCATTAGTCAATAAGTCGAAAGATCTAAATGCATGATTCGACCCATTACGCGGATGGAATTTTCAAGAGTGTTTGATTTCTGCAAAGACTAAAATTACAGAGGTTTTCAGGTGAAGTTAATATCTCTGATACACGCAAACTCAATTAGGAAGCTTCTTTTGACCATTAACTATTTCTCATATTTTTCTTAGTGTTTCACATGTGAATTCAAAAAGAAAATTCAACTTTTTAACAAAGAATCCTTCTACGTACGTCTTCTTAATTTCGTGATCAAATTTCATTCTGCCCCTCAGATTTTAAATCAGTTTTCACTACTTTCCTTCTCAGTCTTTATAAATACCCGGGGTAATACACAGGATTGTGATCACAGCTGATCGTTGGTTAATTAATTAATTAAAGATTTAATTAATCAATTAATTAATCATGAAGCTCGCCTTAGGATTCGTAATCCTGTTCTTCTTGTGCTCGTTGCATGGGCGATCCACGGCCCAGAGCTGCGTCAACGAGGCGTTCTCCGGCGACAGGAGTTACAGCTCCTGCAGTTCCCTCCCCTACCTTAACGCCTCCCTCCACTGGACGTACTACCCTTCCAACGCCACTCTCGACGTCGCCTACCGCGCGCTCCAGTCCTCCTCCGGCTGGGTGGCGTGGGCCATCAACCCCACCAGCAGCGGTATGGTCGGCGCCAACGCCTTCTTAGCCTTCCCCAACCCCACCACCGGCGCCACCACCGTATACACCACCCAAATCTCCAGCACCGGTCTCATCCCCAGCGACGTCGCGGACGGGAACTTGACCTTCGCTGTGTACGGACGGGAGGCGGAGTACTCGAGCGATGGCGGGTACTACACCATCTACGCCTCATTGGAGCTGCCGGGGAATGACACGCAGCAGAACACGGTGTGGCAGGCGTCGACCACGTTCTCCGACGGCGTGCCTTATGGCCATCGTTTTAGTGGGGACAACGTGTTGTCCTTTGCCTCGTTGGATTTTTCGGTTCAGGGAGGTGGCTTGACTAATTGAACCGGGTCTAACTTGAATTCGTCGAGTTGACTTGAATTAGCTGTTAGGCCATTTATATGTCATCATCTATACGAATAAATATCATTATATTTCTTTATATAAGTTCTCACGAACGGATGAATAATATAAGAGATGTTATCGTTATGAGATTAGAGCTTCATCGATTAAATTTTGATTAGTAATCAAGTTTTTATTTTTTTTCATGTTTTAATCATTATTCAAGTTAATTAAATTAATTTTTATAATTTACCTTTAATCTTGAAATAGATTGATAAGTCCCTACGGGATGAGTTGATGGTTAGTGTATGAGGTGTTGTCATCATGAAATTTGAGATCAAATCCAACTAGTAATCAGGTCTATGTCTTCTCTTATACATTAATCATTGTTCGGACTAGCTAGACTAGTTTCTGTGATTTATTTTCTTCGTATTTATCTTAAGATGGACTGACGAAAGTACTGGGATGAGCGTTTCATCTTTTATCACCTTAAAATAGATTGATAAAAATATTAGAGATGAACGTTTTATCTTTTACTATTATTATATTTCTTTATATATCAATAAAGCATCAGAATTTTCTACAAAACATAACGATAGATCCGGATCATTAGGCTGAAACAAAGCGGGCGAGAATCGTTGATTTGAAATCCGGATCCAATTGCCTGTACTACTAATACGGAGCCGGATAACAAATCGCCACCTCTCTCCCTCTGCTCCGAGCACTCCTCTTTCCTGCCCTAGAAACCCATCGCGGTTTGTTGCTCAGCGGGAAGCTTCCGTAGGGAAGGAGCCTAAGGGGGAGAGAAGCCGCGAAGGAGGAGGAGGAGAAACGGAGGGATCCAGCCTGAAGGGGTGGTGAATATGGCGGAGTACGGAGAGAGATGCGAAGGCAACGGCGACGGGTACAATGGATACGCCGCCGCTTTCCCTCAGGCGAAGGGAAACGGTTTCGAGAACTCAGTTGATTCCAGATCTAAGGTAATTTTCTCTCCTACACTCCCTTTTACTGCCAAATTCCCTGAGATCCTGTTTTCGGATTCCCTGCTGTCGGATTCTGGCTTCTACGTTTCTTGATTCCATCATTAAAATAATATCAGAATAGTGAAGAGAAACAAATCAAATTAAGAATGTGATTAGTATTATGTATATATAAGAACTCAATCAAAACAAGCTTATGATCACAAATAAAGGAGTCATAATTGATAAGTAAATACCGAACATATAAAAATAATAAAGAATTTCATATTTCACATTGCAGCCAACAAAACGAAAATCACAACAAAATATTAAAATATAAATTTCAATAGTTCATAGTCATAGATCTAAATCGAAAGAGAAACAATAAATAAACTAACTAATATATCACTTTTTAAAATAACTAATATACCACTAGACGAAGCGGCCCCTTGGTCCAAATGCCTAGACAACCACCTAAACCGCCTTTAGAACAATGATGTTCTTATGTTTTGCTTTAGTGGTTGATGAATTACACAATGAGAACTTTATCATAGTTGTTTTGCTGTTTGTGATAAAGAGTGCATTTCTTGATGGATCATAGTTGCTGAATCTGGTCAAGTGACCATGTATCCCAAAAGGTTAAGTTAGGAAAGGATCCAATTTATAATTTTATCTTTTTGACACTTAACCCTTATGCGTGGTTACACAATCTTTAATAGATTTGTCTAGATCAAAGATGTAGACTGAAACTAAGTTAATTGTATGAATATCATGCATGCGAGCACACAATTTTCAATTGCTGATTTTTGCAGGATTTAATAGATTTTCTTAATCTTGCAAAAAAGAAAAAAAGAAAAGATTAATATGGTTAATGCTTAGCCCAAAATCTTAAGTTCCTTGATATCAGGTGACTCTACATATCTATATTTTTAATATTTGCATTTCAGGTGTTACATCATCCTGTTTTAAATTTTCTGTCTTTATTGTATATGAATTTCTTAAACTTTCTTTTGATCTCCTATGTTTTTCCAATTGTTTAATCAATCAGTATTGCTGTTGATTTATATATTTTAATTCACTTATCAAGGCTTTGAATGTATACTTGATTGGCATTACTCCTCCCAATAGTAAGAGCTACTTGTTTGACATCTTTTGGTATCTCTGGAAGTTTCTAATGGCATATAACTTGTTCCTTGCTGCAGTATGATTTTCATGAACATGTAAGAACATCGTCAAAAAGAAAAGACAGGGATATCGAGAGAGTCAGGGAGAAAAATAGGGAGAGTAGCAAGGATAGAGTAAGACCAAGAGAAAGAGAAAAAAACAGGGAGCATGGTCGAGACAGGGATCTGGATCGTCACCACAGAGAGCACAAGGACAGAAGTGAAAAAAGGGAACGTGGTCGAGATAGATCTGATGACCGTGATCGTCTCCATAGCCGAGACTATGATAGGTAATCAGCTCCTATATTTATGTCTTCTCTGTTCATGAAATTTGTTAGTGGTATCAACTGATCTGTTTACTTAGGCATACACTCAATAGGGTTTTTCTATTAGGTTATAGGATTCACCTCAAGCCAATGGTGTCCTATTCAAAATTTCAATTCAACCATTTTTACTGGGGTGACTCTCCTTCTTGACGTAAACCAAAACTAGTCAGGTTGAGTTGATTTTTTAATGGATCAGGTTCATATTATTTGATTTTTCAGAAAAAATATTAGTCAAACACTTGAACCTATTAAATATGACAGGCGAAGATTGGGTAAAAATTATAAATAATTCTACTGAACTTGTTTGTGTTAGGTTATGTTTAGCAGGATTAAGTCATGCTTTTATGGCCTGCGTTGGGATCCAATAGAAGAAAAATCAAGTTTTGATAGAATATAGATTTAACCTGATACCAAAAAACCTGTTGTTTGTTGCCTAATTGATTTTTCACTCCTTTTGAATACCTTGCCGTCTAAGCTATGATTTCATTACATATTAGTTCTACCACTTGAAAGTTGTGCAATGGTAAGATTGATGTAATTCATTCAAATCCTTGCATTAGTTGGAGCTTCATATTTATGGGTCTATCTGATTTCAGTTTGTTCATTATTGAGGTTAAGCTGCATAATACTATAGGATTCCTAAAAGTTGTTTCTTGGGTGACTATGTGGGATTAACTTTAGGGTTTGCATTTTATATCTTCATGACCATTTCAGGCACAAAGATTATGAGAGAGACAGAGATGGGCATCGTAGACATCGATCGCGATCTCAGTCAAAAGGCAGATCTACTAGGAGATCAAGATCTCGTTCACGATCAAAGAGGTAAGTAGTGCATCACATTTCCACTGTTTATTTATTTATTTTTAGGTGAATATGTCTGGATGCATGGTATAGTATGCATCTTTGTCCGATGTTGATACATAATGCACTGATCAAAATTTTCTGACTTCTGTGTAAAATTATTTGTAACTTTTAATAAGAATTAGTAGTTTGATTAACTCATCATGCTAACAATTAAAAGCCGTGAAGCTCTATCGATGTTATTCTTTATTTTATTTAATATCTTGATTAATTGATCTCCCAAATAACAGCAAACGCATCAGTGGTTTTGACATGACCCAACCAGCTACTTCTCTTCTACTTGATGCCACTGCTGCAGGTATATGTATTACATGAATTTATGCACTTTATTTCTGTTGCATTGCTTATTCCATATTTAGCAGAAAAATTTATAACTTAAGATGATGCCATTTTAATCTTTAATCATCATTTCTTTGGAACTAAGGTCCATATATTTTCACTTTTTTTTTGCATTTTTTTTCTGATTTAACTTAGTTCTCAAACTGAGAATACTTTTGGTTGTCTCTTGTCTTTGTGTTTTGTTTTGTTTTGTATATGTATGTTGTATAAGAAGGCAATTTTGGGCCAGTAATCCCCCTAAGCTGCCAAGGGTGTGAGGGGACTCTATAGCTTTTATGTTCAAGGAGGAACAATGCACTGGTTTGGTGGATCTTGCTCATCTTCAACTGGCAATTATCTACTTTTTGCTAGTTTTATGTATGTTATCTCCAACATATTAAAATGATAATTTTTTTTTGTGATGATTCTGTTACAGAATCCAGATCAAATCTTGTACGTGCGAGGGCATAAAAGATTGATGCTGCATATATATTCTCTTGTACTAATTCTAATGCACTTATCTTTACATGTTAGAAACTCAGTTTCTCTACACAGGTCAACTCTCTGGAGCCACTCCAGTCATTCCTGGAATGTTCCCAAACATGTTTCCTTTGGCAGCTGGACAGGTGCTCAACTTAGTTCTTGCTTGGTTTGAATGTTTTGAGCTTTTAGGTTTTCTGTAGGTTTTGAGTTTTTAATTTGTTGATAATGCCCTGTTAGATTCCAACTTTCCCTATGATGCCAGTGCAAGCCATGACTCAGCAGGCATGGATATCCACTATCCACTGTGTTGAATCATCGTTTGATTTGTATGTCTCACATGCTGCGAATATCACTTTTTTCTTTTGTAGGCTACTCGTCATGCTCGCCGTGTATATGTTGGAGGCCTTCCTCCATCTGCTAATGAGCAGGTTATTGTCCTTATCTTATCCTCATGTTTCATGGAAAGATCCTTTTGATTTCATTTTCTATTTGGAATCCTTTTTTTTTCCTTGAAGCATTTCATGCAAATTCATTAGTACACTCTTTCTTTAAACTGCCAAGTTTTGAACATATTATGCAAAATAACTAATATGTCATGTTTAGGGTAATGAATCACATTTTGTTAAACTAATAAGTAATTGAATTGAAAGAAAAACGAGATTGGCCTAATTATTATTTTCAATTCTAATCTGTTCTCCTTTTAAATAGAGTTGTATGAGTAGACATCTAGAATTCAACATAACACATAACATCTTATGAGAAATACTTCAACCACATTTTTCATTCCAGTGGCTATTTTGAATCGAAATTAGCATTTCAAACATAATCTAGTGTGCCTGAATTCCTATGTGACGCAAATAAAAGGAGGAAGCATAATTGGTAGCTCAGTCATCTTTCCTGGATGTTGTCAGAGTTTGTATCACTTTATCTGGTCGGAGACAAAGGCATGTATCATCCAATAGGTGTAAAAGTTTACCTGTGTTAATTCTTTGAAAGCTACATTTTTTTTATGATTCCTAAACTCTATATCTAACACTCTTAACAATATTGGTCAGTGTTTATTAGTTAAGCATTTCCCACGTTTGGCTTTATAATTTATAGTTACCTATTATTTTGATTGACCTTGTATGATAAATCAACCTTGATTTATCTTGCAGTGATTTAATGTGTTTGGAATCACTCAATTGAGGTGTTTGAGTCACTGTTGAAGGATGGTGATCGTAAATCTTCCTTTGAGTTATTTATTATAAAAATTTAGGATAAAATATCCTCATTTCTTGCAATCACTTTTAGTCCTTTATAACATGCCATGGAAAGGGTACCAAATTATCCATGATCTTTGATGGAAAATTACTACAACCTTCAGAGATCACCAATGTTTTTGTCACCTTTACCAAACAACACCTATCTTTATGTTGGATTTCACGGCTGGTAATTATTGTTGGTGCAATCGAAGATGTTTGATCGATATATTATTTGGTTGAGTGAGAAGTCAAGTAGGTCAAGGTTGACCGGATACTTGACTAGAAGTGAGAAGTCTAACAGGAAGTTGACAAGAGAAAAGTCAAAGTGGGTCAAAATTGATTGGACATTTGGTGATCGGAAGTCTAATGAAAAATTGGCAAGAGGAAAGTTCAAGTGGATTAAGGTTGACCGGATTCTTGGTGATCGAAAGTCCGAGTGGGTCACGAAGGACCGGACATTTGGCATGAGTAAGGAAGTCCTGATAAGTCAAGGTTGATCGGATGCTAGGTAACAACAAAGTCCTAGTAGGTTGAGCTCAACTGAATACTAGGCGGTAGAAGACCTAGTTGGGAACTAGGCAATAGAAGTCCTAGCGGGGTTAGGCGGTGGAAGACCTAGTTGGAAACTTGGCAATAGAAATCCTAGCGGGGCTAGGCGGTGGAAGACTTAGTTGGGAACTAGGCAAACCTAGTTGGAAACTAGGCAAACCTAGTTGGAAACTAGGTTAAGTTCAATAGGTCAAGGTTGATCGGATGCTAGGCAACGAGGAAGTTCCGACAGAGTAAACTTCCGAAGATCATACCTTTTGACTCGGATATTAGAACGAGGCGATTTTCATTGCGAAACGGAGCTCGTTCAGAGATCTATGTTTATAAAACTCATATATCAGTATATATCAGTCGATGATATATCAGTCGACAGTCGATTGATGGATTTGATAAGTCGACTGATGACTTTAGAAACCGAACAGAAACAAGTCGATTCGGTTGTTAGACTCAATTGATGGAATCAGTCAACTGATGAGTTTCATCAATCGACGATATGATCAGAACTGAACAGAAGCAAGTTGATTCGATTGTTCAACTCAACTGATGACATTAATCGACTGATGGTTGATATCAACGGACATGCTTCAGAAATCGAACAGAAGCAAGTTGGATTCGCTTGTTCGATTCAACTAATTAGATCAGTCGAATGATGGTTTACATCAGTCGAATGATGGTTTACATCAATCGATTGATGTTCGAATAATCGATAAAATCAGACAGATTTCAGAAAGTTCAGAGGTCGTTCAACAATCGGAGACCATATCAATCGACTGATGGGTAAGATTAATTGACTGATAGGTAGAAATCAGGCCCGACCTAAAGGCTTTAAAAGAGAGATTTCGAGGAGTCTTTCAGGGCCAACTCTTTGAGATTCTGAAGCGAAGTGCTTGTGCATTTCCGAGTCAACAAGAGGCATTTCCAAGCAATAAGAAAGCAAGCAAAGCAAGGTTTCATTATAAAGTCGTTTTCGCTTTAAATTATATTTGTGTTTGCTCTTCTTGTTGTTTTCTTGTGTAATCAAAGATTGTACGAGCCTTTTTCGCCTCCGGAAAATTTTCGAGAAGGAGAGAGTTCTTAGTGGATGTGAGAGCTCGGAGTGGACCTTTGGATTAGTCGTCTCAAGAAGGCGGATACCAAGTAAACCAAGGTATTGTGCATGTGGTGTCAAAGTTGATTGAAGTTTCCGTTGCGCATTCAACAACGAGCACAAAGCAACTACGAGAAGCGATTGAAGCTATTCACCCTCTTCTAGCTCATACGTGTCCTAACAATTATAACATCATCTCAATCTTTTACTACTCTTTAAAAAAAAAAATGCAAATGGTAACTATTGTTATAGAAAGTTATGCTGGATAACACTCTCCCTTCATGTGTCTTATGATTAAGATGTTTGTAGTTCTATATGATCCATAGTATGATTAGATGCTGATGGTTCTTGTTCGTTCACTTATATTTTTTTTGCAGTCAGTTGCGATTTTCTTTAGCCAGGTTATGTTTGCTATTGGAGGGAACACAGCTGGTCCAGGTTAGTGTTTGTAACTAATTTTCGTAACTTAAGGAACTCTTGATTTATGAGATTGTATCTGTGTTTTTCTCTGGTTTTTAGGTGATGCGGTTGTCAATGTGTATATCAACCATGAGAAGAAATTTGCATTTGTAGAAATGAGGTCTGTTGAAGAAGCAAGCAATGCAATGGCGTTGGATGGCATTATTTTTGAGGTTTGAGGTTTTTTAACATTAAGATTTTGTGTTGCAACTTTTGTATTATACCTATGACTCTAAAATGAGGCCTATGTCTTTCAGGGTGCCCCAGTGAAGGTCAGAAGGCCAAGTGATTATAACCCTTCCCTTGCAGCTGCACTTGGTCCAAGCCAGCCTAATCCTAATCTTAATCTTGCTGCAGTAGGACTGACACCTGGCTCTGCTGGTGGACTTGAGGGACCTGATCGCATTTTTGTGGGAGGACTTCCATACTATTTCACGGAAGTGCAAGTTAGAGAATTGCTTGAATCCTTTGGGCCTCTCCGTGGTTTTGATCTTGTTAAGGATAGGGAAACTGGCAATTCAAAAGGATATGCATTCTGTGTCTACCAAGACTTATCTGTCACTGATATTTCATGCGCAGCTCTTAATGGTATCAAAATGGGTGATAAAACCCTTACTGTAAGGCGTGCAAACCAAGGTACTGTGCAGCCAAGACCAGAACACGAAAGTGTACTGCTACAAGCACAACAACAAGTGGCATTGCAGGTAGGTGCAAAATGATTAAACATTTGATGGAATATAATTTATCAGTCTTTATCATTTGGTTCATAGTATAGAGATTTGGACGATTGCCCTAAAAATGCCCCTAATATTCCTAATATTAATTATTTCCCCGTTCAGACCCCTTTTTCATTTAACATTCCACTAAGGCCTCTCATTCTGAAAATATCATAGAAATAAGAGAAAAATTTAAGTCTAAAAAATTTGGTTGAGTGAGGTTGCCATTAGTCTCAAGTGCCTTGTTGAAGCATCAATCTGCCAAGCAATAGCCATGAATGGTTAGAAAAGAGTGAATGGGCATAAAGAAAGGATTTAGTTTTTTTTTTAAATGTGAAATATCTTATAGTTATTTAGGATATTGACATGATTTCCAAGAATTATATAATATGTTTTGTTACTTAAATAAGTTTTCACTAAAACTTAGTTGAGTTTGCAAAAAACGAGAAAAAAAATCTAAATTATCAATGTGTCATGGAGAGAATTCTAATTTAGATTTTCCATACTTTTTTGACAGAATGTTATTAAGTGATATGCTGGTTCAATCTAGTGTTTATATTGGTCTATATTCTACTATTTTTAGAGGAACCTTAAAGGATTAAATAAATTATCTTAAAATTTAGTGTTTATTTATTTATTTGTTTGCATCGGTTAAATATTTGCTATTAGTTTCCTTTTGTCTTGGTCTACTATGAGATGATATTTGTAGATGACAGTTAAGCAATTTATCATGCATGCCTCTCTTATTTTGACATTTTGACAAAGTAGTTCAACAACATCATGGAGCTTGCAACTGAACATTTGAGTATGTCTTGATAGTGTTTAATTTCTGAGTTCCCGTTTTGAAAATATTGAATTAATCTCATCTTTCCGAATGCAGAAACTTGTTTACCAGGCTGGATCTCTGCCTACAAAGGTAATATGCTTAACTCATGTGCTTGCTCTAGATGAACTCAGAAACGATCATGAATATGAAGACATAATGGAAGACATGAGGGTAGAAGGTGGAAAATACGGTAAGAATTAAATAAATGTTCTTTATTATTGATGGCATTTTCTGCCTCACCAAGTCCCTGTAACCTTTTCTTTTTACTAGTAGTTGATACTCCTATTAAAATAATCAACAACAACAACAACAACAACCGAGCCTTATCCCACTACGTGGGGTCGGCTATATGGATCATTTTACGCCATTGAG
>JBBUKS010000100.1:9395372-9422831 GCA_038050645.1 Hedychium gardnerianum
AGGGAGAAACGAAGAGGAGTGATTTTCATTTCCAAGATTCCATTTTTTTCCGAGTAAGAACACCATGCTTTCGTCAAGTGGAATTAGTGCAAAAAAAAAAAAAAAAAAAAGAGGGCTTTTTGTGCTTTCAAAATCAATCTTCAGAAAAGGACAAAAAAAAAGAAAAGGATCACAAGTCTGAATTAAGAGCGATGACGAAGAGGGACCTGAGCAGCGGGAGGGCGGAGATGAGAACTGATCCTAGCAATGCGTCGGGAAGCATCATCGGAGCTGGGATGCATCCTTACTCTTCGATTGCGTAAATCGGCGAGAGAACGTCCGTCGGGCTATAAAATTACTCCACCGATTGAGGTTGTTCGATAAGGAATGGGTCAATAAATAGCAAATAATAAATAATAAAATACGGAAAGATGGAGAGGCCGCCAGAGACTTGTGAAGTGCAAACTGTTTACTGTTGAGCAGTTTATCGTGAATAAGTACTCGACATAAATAATGAAAATTTTATTATAGCTGCTGTTTTGTGTCAACACATTAAATTGAAAAAAAAAATAACAGTATTATTTAATCATTTCAGTCTCATTCAATTAGATAGAGAAACAACCCGGCAATAAATAAGATTTTATTTCTGTCGAAAAAAATAATTAATCATCGAATAAATCAAAAAATATTATGGAGATTCATTCAAATGGTCAATATTTTTAGGTCCGTTTTTTATTAGAGAGAAAATTCCCTATAATACGTCGTAACTGAGATTCGAATCTTAGATCTCTTGATTATCCATTGAAGGACTTAATCATCGCATCATTACCTCGGAGGCTTGTGTTTCGATCTAGAAGCATGCGATGGAAATATTAATTCGATATAATATTTTTATTCTGATAATGTCTTGTCATATATTATAGCTCCATGAAAATTTTTCATCGATCATCAGAATAAATCGGAAAGTGCTAATGGAGACTCATCCAAATGACCAATATTCTTAGGTCCGCTTCTCATTAGAGGAAAAATTTCCTATAATACATCATAGCTAACATTCGAACATTAGATCTCTTGATTATTCATTGAAGGACTTAACTATCGCACTATTATTCCGGAGGCTTGTGTTTCGATCTAGAAGCATGCGATGGAGATATTAATTCGATATAATATTTTTATTCTGATAATATCTTGTCATATATCGTCACTGAATATAATCATTTTTATATAAATAATTTATTTCTTTTTATTAATATTAAAATAAATTAACAAGATATTAAAATAAATATTTCACTTTTTTATCGCCCTGAATAATCATATTGCAAACGTTAATTGGGCTGGGCCTTCGTATTATTCTGCTCAAATCTTCAAAACGCTGTAACTTCATCAAGATCATTAAAATAAATCATACAATTCTATCTAATTGATACCTGATTACTTTAATTGATCTTGAAATTAATTTTATATAAAATATCTCATTGAATATTTGATTTTCTTGGGCTACTATACTACAATAAATACCCTTATAATTTACTCTTTTTTGTATTGTCATTCTGAAAAAATCACTAAGATGATAACTTTATTTTTACTCTAATAAATTCTTTAATTCAACATTAAATAATTATTAATAGCTGGCTCATCATCCAAAAAAAGAAAAAATATTATTTTCTTGAAAGTAATTACTCATTAATATTTCAATAATATCAAGTAATTATTAGAAGGGAAAAATTAACCAAAAGTCTCTTTCCAATGAGCATGTAATGGGCAAACATTTATTATAGATAATTTTGTGGATATTTTATGTATAATTTCCTGACTAATTAGTCGACCTGAATTTTATTTTAATAAAAAATTAAAAATTTACCAAATTACTTGGTATCTCGCAGGAATTTTTTTATCGAATTCCCAATTTATTTATATAAAATATATATTTAAAATTTCACTTTACCTTATAAATAATTTAATTTTAATCTTATTTTCACAAGAAATTAACATTTTTTTTTTATCTTTCACGAGGTCTCTATGCAAATAATATCTATTTAGGATATTAAATTTCTAAAATTTAATTAAGCTCTTTCTAAACTAACAATAGAAGCCATCAATGAGGAGCATAGAATTTGATATGTACTAAGTCTTCATGAGTTACTTGAAGTACAACACATTGTGCAAGTTTCATGCTATAATTTTTTTTTTCCTAGGATTTAATTTAGTTGGTGAGTACATGAGATAATGACTATAATAATTGGGGGATCAAATCTCGACAGATGATTTGATCACAGCTACAAACCCGTCTATGCATTTCCCAATTTGAATTCCTAATTTACCTCCCTCCCAAAAATATGAAACAGTCATAAAAAACATGAATCGATATTTTTTTTCCCATGTTATAATTTTTTCTCACAAATATTAATCTTCTTTGTTAAATTTATGAAGTTAATCTTTAAAATATTCTTTTTAGTAAAATTTAAATTTAATTTTTTTTTTTTTTTTTAAACATAATATTGACTTAGAATCCAAAATCAATTTAGCTTGTGAGACGAACACAAGAAGGTAAGCTCTTAAATTTAACATTAAATAATTATTAACTGCTGGTTCATCGTCCAACACAAAAAAGAAAGAAAGAAAAAGTAAATGGCTCATCATTTTCTCGAAAGTAATTACTCATTAATATTTCAATAAAATCAAGTAATTATTAGAAAGGAAATAATATTGTGAAAATTTTATGTATAATTTCCTGACTAATTAATCGAGTCGACCAAAATTTTATTTTAATAAAAAAATATTTTTTTTTATTAAGTTCCCAATTTATCTATATCGAAAAGTAATATTTAAAATTCCATTCTACCTTACAAATAATTTAATTTTAATATTATTTTCACAAGAAATTAATGTTTTTTTATATCTCCCTATTAAAATAATATCTATTTCAGGATATTAAGTTTCTAAAATTTAATAAAAGGTCTTTCTAAACTTATTATGAGCCAAGGTTGAAGATTCGATTTAAACCGAACCGTTAGAATTAAATAATTAATATTTTTTTAAAATAAATAAATAAATTTTAAAATAAATCAAATTAAAATTTTGAATTAGTTCGATTCGATCAATTATTTCATTTGAATCGATATTTTGCTGTTAACCCGAATTAACTTGGAAAAAGAAAATAAGTTGAAATTAGAGATGCTTTTCTGCAAATTTGGAAAAGGAAAAGGCATAGTTGCATAAATTTCTATATCATTTTTTCGGCATCCGCGTAAAATATGGCAAGCAGTAAATGAAACGAAAGAGGTTTCAGGTTAGAAGTAATTCCATGCCATAATTAACGCGATTATTTAATTGCCGGCCTCCATCGACGCGGAAGCCATAGCATCGAATTTAATAACTATGTTGGTGTGAACTGTGAACAGGTGCGTATGTATATTATAGTAACATATAGACATCGCATCTATATTTACAAGAACAAACAGTACCACTCTCTATAGAAATTAAGCATATCCAATTATCCATATGGCCGTGGAAAGAGACGACGGGGAACGCATGCCCACAGACATAAACGGCTCCTTGGAGATCGACGTCGTCGGCGATCATTCTCGCGACGAGTTCCTCGACGACGATGGCCGTGCCAAGCGTGCTGGTAATAATATATCTGCAAATTTTAACTGATTGATTTGTAAATTAATGGACGGATCATATATATATATATATATTTGTATATATATAGGGACAATGCTCACTGCAAGTGCTCACATCATCACGGCGGTGATTGGGTCGGGAGTGCTGTCGCTGGCCTGGGCGACGGCTCAGTTGGGTTGGATCGCCGGACCAGTTGTTCTCTTCATCTTCGCTATCATCACCTGGTACTGCTCCCTCATGCTTGCAGACTGCTACCGGAGTCCCCAAGGGAAGAGAAGCTACAGCTACAAAGATGCTGTCAAGGCCAATCTAGGTTAAAGAAAATTTGTTAACAAAAGAAGTAGCAGCTAAGCGTCGTGAATACTTAGTTGTTAATGATATATATATTCGTTTATTTACAGGGAGCGTATACTGTAAGTTCTGCGGATGGGCACAGTACGTAAATCTCATTGGAGTTTCCATCGGCTACACCATCACAACCGCTATTAGCATGGGGTATTCATCTGTTAATTTAAACGCAATATACATACATACATACATAAGCTTATGCCTTATGATCATGTGGTGGGATGCAGGGCGATCAAGAAGTCCAACTGCTTTCACAGGAACGGCCGCGATGCGACGTGTGAGGTGTCGACGACGATGAATATGATCATCTTTGCAGTCATGCAAATACTGCTCTCCCAGTTGCCTAATTTCCACAAGATCTCGTGGCTCTCCATTGTGGCAGCGATCATGTCCGTGGCTTACTCCAGCATCGGCCTCGGCCTCTCGGTGGCCAAAATAGCAGGTTTCTAATTGTCTGCACCCACCCACCGAGCTCGTCACATAACTCTGGCAATTAATGCATGCATGTGTATCTAGCTAACACCGTATCTGTTTCATTTGGGACTACGTACGCAGAGGGACCTCAGGCGAGGACCACTCTCACAGGAGTCATAGTGGGGGTGGATGTCACAGCGACTGAAAAACTTTGGAGAACATTTCAGTCTCTCGGAAACATAGCCTTTGCTTACTCTTATTCCACCGTTCTCATTGAGATCCAGGTACATTAGTTATGCGTGCCTTCGAGTTAAAAAGTTAAAAATTTATTGCTAAATGCCGAAACTTTATCTTCATTGATCTGCGAGAAGTTTGGTGAGGAAGTGGTTCGAGTGTAATTGAATAAGCATGCATGCGTAAATTGACTCACTTTGAAATTGGACTTTTGACTTTACATAGGACACTCTGAAATCAAGCCCTCCGGAGAACCAGGTGATGAAGAAGGCCTCCGCCATAGGAGTTTCCACCACCACTGTGTTTTACATGGCGTGTGGACTTCTGGGCTATGCAGCATTTGGAAACAGTGCACCAGGCAACTTCTTAACTGGGTTCTACGAACCATTTTGGCTCATCGACATTGCCAACATTTGCATTGTAATTCATCTCATCGGTGCTTATCAGGTACATGGCCTGATAAATTAATTCTTCCATTGCTTCTAACATTTGGATCACAAATTCAACTATAAGACCCACCCTTCATTGAACGGAGCAAAACAGAGACCTAATACCATACAAGCTGTGTGACTCTTTGAGCTACTAAACCTGACATATGGGCAAGCCACGTCTTTTTCCAATGAAGCCAACCAATGAATTGTAGACATTGGACATCCTGATCATCTGACCTCATGACTAAACCTGCAAGTTTTGAATCTCAATTTTCTATACGTCAATTATATTGCAGGTATTTGCTCAACCAGTTTACCATTTCATCGAAACTTGGAGTAGAAACCGTTGGCCAGATAGCAGCTTTTTAACATCAGAGCATGTTGTCAAAGTTCCATTGATGGGTAATGTTCCCCTCAGTGTTTTTCGGCTGACCTGGAGAACTCTTTACGTCATTGTCACAGCTGTTGTCGCCATGATCTTCCCTTTCTTCAATGATTTCTTGGGTCTGATAGGAGCTATGTCATTCTGGCCGCTGACTGTGTTTTTACCCGTGGAGATGTACATCGTGAGAGCAAAAATTCCAAGGTTCTCTTCTACGTGGATTTGGTTAAAGATCCTGAGCACAATCTGTTTGTTAGTGTCACTGTTGGCTGCCTGTGGGTCTGTTCGAGGACTTATTCAAAGCGTTCAACATTATCAACCTTTCAAAAGCTCCTGAGAAGCAAGACAAATCCAGTTAAAATTCAGCATAGTTTAAACTGAATACAGTTCAATTTCAGAGACCGAGAGTTGCTACCAAAGAAAATCCATTTGCACTAAGGACTTTTATTTTCTATTCTAGTGAGAATATAGTTGAAAATAAGATGTGCCATGAAGACATTTCATTTACTTGTTTACTTAGACATTTACCTCTCTTCCAATTAACTTCTCATCTTCCATGGAGCCAAGGGTCATTCAGGTGTCTGACTGAGAATCTGTCTGAACTAGAAGATACTACATAAAGCACGAAATTATGATCTCTCAATGCAGTTTACTCATGTAATAGAACTTACAAATTGTGCTCACTGGATCTTCATTCACTTACAGTAGAACAAAGAACTAGTCTTGAAATTGATTCATATGTCAAACCCAAACCATCGAAGAGCAGTCATCGTCAGGCTAGTAACAGCTACCAAATAAATGATTCCAGCTAGTCGATTACTGCAAAAACACTTTACGTACGCCAGGTACAACCTATCTTTTAATCCTATGTTTAAGAAAAAGAGAGCCTAAACAATTGCCCTAGTTTGAATGGACTGGAAAAGGCAGTAGTGCATCAGCAGTACTCACAATATCAGAATCAGGTCGCGTAAGTTTAGGCAACCCCTAACCTTCAGATTCCATGCCATTCGAAAAATGGAACAATTGCTTTTCTAGCACCAGCATCGTCAGTGAAAGCGAAAATGATGCCATTTACTCATGCTTTTTGTATGCAAAAATACACCAAGATTGCTTGCTGTCTCCTTGTATAACTCTGATAATTATTCAAATTACCAAGCCATTAAATGAAGGAAATGTGCCCATTTCCACAGAAGAGTTACAAATTTGCCACCCCTTTTAGTTGCCATCTGCAAATCATTTAAGAAGATGGTCATCCATGCTAAATTGTATGTGCTATCAAATTGTAGTTTAGGTGTTATCAAGTTTTAAGATTTGTGCCTAGATTCACCTTATTTATTGCAAATAAAGTGATATTCTTTCATACGTGGCCAACTCTATCTCCCAATCATTTGGTTTGCCTAGCCATCCCACCTGTCGCTCGATCTGACTACTCGACCAAGATATTTATTAGAAGTTCTACATCCAGATTTCGCTTGCCGGTTCCAGTATTCGACTCAAAGTCTCAAAATCAAATCCTATTCAATCATTTTACATTCCTTTCAAATTAATAATACTTTTGCGACGTTGTTTGGATTCATTTACAGTTGGCCTTTAGCTGTATATCATCCGACGTCGTGTTGACGGTCCAACTTCGCTTTTGCATATTCCATCCAAGGAGCTGAGTAGCTGTAAACAGCTGGAGCTTCATTGTCCCGTGCCAACTCAACTTTGATTTTAAAATTGAAATTGAATTGGCTGCTACCATCCGTAACACCTCACATACTTCACTTTATCAGAAAAATACATTAATGATTAATCAAATCGGATAACGTTGAATTTTGGATAATCAATCTGATCTCACGAAAATTTTTCGCTGACTACCAGAATAAATCGAAAAATACTAATAAAAATTCATCTAAATGATCAATATTCTAAGACAGAAAAACACCTTAAGAATAGCGGGATAGGAATAGAAAATTAAATCATTTCAATGTTAACTCCTTTTTTTTTTTTTGATCTATCTGGTTAAATTGAATTACAGCTCATTCTAGTTAAAATTTGACAAGTTTTATCATAATTCAATGATATTTAATAATAAATTTTATATAATTTGTCTTTAATGAAAGTTGGACGATTTCGTTTTCTTTTTATTTATTAACTAATTACCTGTGAACTGGCATACCAAGTGGGACCTGCGCACGTCGCTTTCGGACGGCTTGATTCCTCCTCGTCCGTCGTTCCCGCGCCAGGCTGTCAACGACTCCATCCATCGCTGTCCCCCTCCCCTCCCTCCCTCCCTCCTCTTCGTTCACCTACAAAAGGCCTCACGCAACCACCGGGCTCAAGGATTTGACCGAGGTATCTCGATTCATCGCCATGGATCCCTGTCCCTTCGTCCGGGTTCTAGTGGGCAACTTGGCGCTCAAGATCCCCGTCGCCACCCGCCCTGCAGGCGCCGGCGTCCACAATTCCTCCTTCCCCTGCTTCGCCAAGATCCACCTCGATAAATCCCCCTGCCAGACCACCGCCGTCCCGCTTGTCTCCCCTGAGGAGCCTCCCTCTACGCCGTCTGCCGCCCTTGCCGCCCGTTTTAACCTCTCCAAGGCCGATCTCGACCGGATCTCTAGCAAATCTTCAATCTTTGCAGTGAATGGAGGCGGCGCCAGACTCAGGGTCGCTGTGTATACTGGTCGGAGAGGGACTACCTGCGGAGTCGCCTCGGGCCGGCTCCTCGGAGAGGTCACGGTGACTTTGGACCTGAAGAGTACCATCGCAGAGGGAGGCGGGAACAGAGCCGTTGTGTTCCACAGCGGGTGGGTGGAGTTGAGCAAGAAGAACGCGAGAAAGGGGTCGTCGTCGCCCGCGCAGTTGCATCTGACGGTGAGGGCGGATCCGGATCCGCGGTTCGTGTTTGAGTTCGAGGGTGAGCCAGAGTGCAGCCCCCAGGTGTTCCAGGTGCAAGGAAACATTAGGCAGCCTGTTTTCACTTGCAAGTTTTGCTGCCGCAGTGCTGGAGACCGCAATTCTAGCGCCAGGTTTTCCCCTAAACTCTCGGATATCAATGTTTTTCTACACTGGAACTTTGTTCCTTCTTGTTGCATTTACCTCTCGAGCTACATATATCCGCGATACTTGTGTTACACTTCTCGCCTCTTTGAAATCGAGTTGTTTGCAATGATTTTTCAGCAAAGTTTTCTTTGGTAGATGAAAATATTTATTTTATTCGATTTGATGAAGCATTCTCTTGTTCGGTGACTGAAAAAAAAGCCTTTTGTGGTTCAGATCAATGAATTCGCAGCGAGGGAGCACTGGACGTTGCTTTCCATCGTTCGGATCTGAGCGGGATAGAACGGTGAAGGAGCGGAAAGGGTGGTCGGTAACAGTGCATGACCTTTCCGGTTCGCCCGTGGCCCTCGCCTCCATGGTGACCCCCTTCGTTGCCTCTTCCGGCACTGATAAGGTCAGTCGCTCAAACCCCGGCGCATGGCTCCTGCTGCGGCCCGGAGACGGCACCTGGAAGCCATGGGGTCGCCTTGAAGCCTGGCGCGAGCGCGGTGGCGCAAGTTCTGGCGACGGCCTTGGCTACCGTTTCGAGCTCCTCGCGGAGGCTGCCACTGGGGCGGGCATAAAGCTCGCCGAGTCCACCCTGAGCGCCACCAAGGGCGGCAAATTCGACATCGACCTGACCAGCGCTTCTGGCACGCCTTTAAGCCGGACGACCTCGCCGGGCTGCAGCCCGAGGGGGAGCGGTGACTTCGGGCACGCAATATGGCCCTTCTCCAGCTACCGGGGGTTTGTGATGTCATCCACGGTGGCCGGTGAGGGGCGAAACGGCCGACCCACTGTCGAGGTCGGTGTGCAGCACGTGGTGTGCGCGGAGGACGCTGCCGCCTTCGTGGCGTTGGCCGCCGCTATCGACCTCAGCATGAACGCCTGCCGTCTCTTCAGCCACAAGCTCAGGAGGGAGCTGAGCTCGCCAGATTTGCTGCGATGATTTAATCCTACCAAGGCGTCTGCTTTTTGTCCGTATAGGCGTGAGAGATGTTTGACAAGCAAATTTTTATTTGCTCCCCGTGCGTTTCAGCAGCATATGCATTTGTTTTAACAGCCTTCTAGTTGGTTTTTATTGCGCTAGAAGTCTAGTAGTAAAGACAGAATTTTTATCTTTAGTGTCTTGTTTCAACTTGTGGGTCGAACCTTTATTGTGGACTTGCGAGTGGTGTCGAAAAGTTAAAAAAGAAACAACCTGGACCATAATTTGAATAAACTGACGTGATTCTCAGCAGCTCTTATGTTAGATTGGTTTCTTTTTGTTGTGCTTCGCATTCACAATTTCAAATCTTGTAATACATAGCCTTATACTATTTCAATCTCACTCTTTTTTTTTGGATCAACTTCTTTTCTTTTTTTGGGGGGTGAACACTATTTTAATCTCGGCACCAGCTGCTAAAGTGAGTCGCTTTATCCTTTGCTCAGTCCCATACTCAAAGCAAACAAGCACGAAGGACAAAGAACACCATGTTCATTATTAAATCAAACATCGCCAAACCCACGCGAAATGTAGGGGGGAAATAACAAAACAAACAAACAAACAAAGCACAGTTTCATCCTCATTAACTGTATATTATCCACAATTCAATCTGGTGTGGGCTCTCGGGGCTTTGCATCAGGGATCAAAGATGAAGCTTCCGCACTTGCATTTCCAACTCAGGGGCTTGTAATTGGAGTAACACTCCTGCGATTCCTCAATAGTTCGAGTCTTGGTCTCCTGTGTGATTACTGGCACTTGTATTGCTTCACAACGGCTGCATGCTCTGCACCTCTTCTCACACGCCGGTGGCCTTGATCCAATTAAAGCTCCTGTTGCTAATCAAATGTTATATGACATTTTCTGAATAAGGAAAATCAAGAACTTACACTTACAACTTTAATGAAAAAGAAGAGATTTTGATGAATTGACTTACTTCCAACTGAGTGCTGGGGCGCAGTGAAGCTGAAGAGGAGCAATAAAAGAAAATGGATGATAGAGTACTGGAGAAATCCCATTTGTTGGGGAGGAAGATGTCTCTCGTGTTCTTCTGCTTGTTCTTGGTTTTATAGCACCGAGTTAGGGAGAGAGGTAGATGGGATTAAATAGAGGTGGAACCAGCCAGGTATTGAGTGCATTTATGAGCAGGGGGTCATGAAGAAGACTGCTAGCCTGCCAGAGTAGCTTGTGGACAAGCCACGAGAAGAAGAAATCTTGACCCAATGAAATACTGGAGGGTGATAAAAAGCTGGGGAGGCCACATGGAATCCCTGCGCAGCACTGCAAGGAAGAGCAGATGGATCATGTGTGCGTGGGAATTCTAATTTCCAGAAGAAGACACTACTTCCACCACTACTATGGATGTGCGATGTGTTTTCACACTGGCATTTCATCGAACAGGTTCAGGTCAAGATCTGTTACCGCAAACTCGTGTTACGTTCTCAGTGGAGTGCTGGATTGTGGACGCTTGTCGTTGTGTTCTTGCTGTGGCAGGTTTGATCCCTAATCCTCTGTTTAGATAATGATCCGGTTTGAATATTTCATGGTAATAATACGATGGCAGAAATTCACTTTCAAAATTTTTATGATGATGATAAGGTGATAGAAATTTATCCGACATAAAAAACGATAATGTCAAGGTCTCCTCTTATATTTCCTTAATAGTACGATGCTTTTCTACAGAGAATAATAGATCATTCTGATGTCTAAATTAAAAAAAATATATATAATAATACTATAAAATAGTCTTTTGTTTTGTATCTTTCTCTCTTATAGGGAGAAGTTTTCATCTTCATTAAAAGTTATTCATGAATTGAGGAGTATTAAGAAACATTAAAATATAATTAAAAGAGGTATTATATCAACAAAGTCAAGATCATATTATATAAACGTTGTGTTGATCCCTAATTTTTTTTATTTGAATAGGATGAGAGATGATTTATTAATGGAATGAAAAGTTGGGGATGAGAGAAAATGAGAGATAACTTCTTTATACCTCAAATTGAAAAATAATATTAATTAAATTAGATTAAATAATATTAAATTTGGAATGATTAATTTTGTCTCATAAATTTTTTTTATTGATTATCAAAATAAATATTTTTAATTTTTTTTACTGAGGAATTTTTTTTATAATACATTATAATTAAAAAATTTAAATTTTAATTATTTATTAATTTTTTTAACTATTATATTATTATTTAAGGAATTTTTTTTATTAAAAAATTATTATTTAATAGTTGTTGGGTAAACATTAAAAAAGAGTCCAAATAATTACGCCGTATCTTGAACTGACCCGTTACCCACTCACTGACCCACTTCCTTCCCGCACCGCTTGACTGTTTCGCAAGGTTCCCTGCACGAAAGTGGAGAGATGAATGCGCGGGGGTCCCTCTCCTACTCACTTCGTGAGGCCTTCTCGTGCGTGAAACGGCTCGTCCAAAAACCAATTTGCGAAGAAAGGAATAGAGACAATGGTTTCCGATTCGAGAAGCTTCTGTCTCAGTTCGCCCTCTTTGATCGAATAAAAATCAAGAAAACCGATCGAGGCTGCTTCTGCTTTCTCCTAAGAAATCGTGGTTCGGCCTGGGGCTTTCGTTGGGATGGCCTCCTCGTCGTCCTCGTCGGCCCAGCTTCGCCTCATGTCCGATCTTAAAGCCATCAGAAATGAGCCTCCGGAGGTACCTAGGTCTTCCATTTCCATCTTGTCATTAAAAATTCTGTTTTCCTGGATTTTCGTAGGTTTTTTGGGTGAAAGTAAGACTTTTGATGGTTTTGCAATCTTTCTGATTTCAATCTACGTATGAATTTTTATCCTTTTTTTTGGTGGTTGGTTATTCTTGTGTTTTCGATCATCTCGATGATGATTGATTTGACATCGAAGGGTTGCAGCGCAAGTCCGTCGTCGGACGAAAATTTATTCGTGTGGAGCGCCACCATCTTAGGGCCTGATGAGACGCCTTGGGAAGGTCTGATCCTTGTAACTTGTGTATAATTCGCGAAATAACCTTGAAGCTTTCCGGCAACTTTTGCTGTTGAATTTGTTGTTGGAGATTTCTAGGGGGTGTTTTTGGTCTGCGATTGACGTTTGGGGACAGTTATCCCGCTAAACCACCCCGCGTTCGGTTTACTTCTGAAGTCTTCCACCCTAATGGTAAGTTCCTGGACCCAGATTTTTTTATAAAGTTGCCAAATGTTCCAATCTTGTGTGTTTGTCATTGAGATTGTTAATAGTTGCGTCTTCTTTCTCCTGCTAATATTGTTAACTCGTTTATCTCACTCACACAAAAAATTGATTGATAATCGGTCTAATGTCTTTCTTGTACTAAGTAATATAGTTCGTTCCTACAAAAAGGAGTTAAAGATCCTTTCAACTGGTCATTCAATTAAGAATGGTTTCCTTTATTTTCTCTTGAATCATATTGACTTTATTTGCTCCACAAATTAGTTTATTATTTATGAACAAGCATCCTCTTAGATGTCTATACATTATAATCTTATGAATCTCCTTTGTATCAAGAAATTAGTAAAGCATTCGGGTTTGGCGTTTGGAGGTTCATCCTTCCCAAACTTGTCATCCTCTTATGCTTTTCTGTTATCCCTTAGATAGAATTCAGAGCAATCACTCTTCTTCAATACACAATTACTATCCTCTGCCCCTCAACCCCATTTCCACACTGCTGCTACTCCAAATTCTAAATTCACAAACCCAACTTTGATTTTTTTTTTTTTTTTTTTGGGAGATGTTTCAACATTTTTCTTAGCTTCAGACTGTTAGATTGTGTCCACTCCAGGCCAGTGTCCATCATCATTGACACCTTGCATCATGGTCTCTTTGACACATGTTCCCTTTCTTAAAATTTTAAATTTAATTAATCTCTTATCTTTCTCCTGTGCTATTGAAAAGAAGGCTAATGTTAATAAAATAGATGATCTCGTGTATAGTCTTAACTCTACATGAACAAACATGTTTCCAAAAAAAATCTTTCTAAAAGAAAAAGCCAATATAGGCTTGAAACACAATTCAAAGTATGTGGTACAGTTTGAAGCTGGTTTGGATGCCAAATGGAGAAATTTAAAATCACCTATCAAGCAACCATCACCCATACATTAAGGGGAGAGGTGAAGCCAAAGAACTTACAGTTTTAACAAAATTGTAAAGACAACCTCACAAGGAACCAATTTCAGTCATCAAATGCAACCATAGATTGCAGTAGCACATCCTCGTGCAAAATTGTTGTGCTGAAGCCTCATTATGAACCTCTACCATCCATTCTGTCCATTTTACCCTTATAGTCATCTATATCAGTACTAACAATCCCCATTTCTGACATAGGCAAAAACTGAATCATAATCATATTCTTGGAATCCTCCTTCAACTATGTATCACCAAGTGCAACATCTTCCTGATGTTCTCAGGCTCAATCATTGTCAAACGAACTAGAGGTCGCCAAACAAATGACCATTTTCCTTCTTAATGACCCTACATTCCATGTCATTACCACCTTCAAACCTACTTAAATACATAGGGTACCCATTGTCATCCTTACCTGTAGTCACTTAATCCTCCTACATTATAACCCACATTCCATGTCATTACCACCTCCAAATTCAGTCATTGCCACCCCACTTATACACATCACTAGTCTCGCGTGATGCTTTGATATTATCTTTCACTTAGGATGCATCCTCTCTTCCATTTCAAACTGTTCTAGTGTGTCTGCACTAGGTTTATCCATGACAATGTCTGAGATTATCAACTCTTTGTTCACTAACCTAATGAAATAACGACTGGCTTAGTTATCCACGCTCGCGCCATGTCACTTTTCTACCGAGTATTGATGTTAATGATTAGGGAGTGGAATTACAAGAAATTAAGAACAATGGATTTTTTTTTTTTGATGATTTTAGAAACTCTGGAATCTATTTTAAAAAGAGGTAAAGTTTGAGGGGAGGTGTTAAAATAAAATTTTCCCAATCTTCTAGTTGTTGTATTGCTGATAGCCTATATGAATTGACTGTAAATTTGTTTCTTCATGCGTAACTAGTGATTTGAAAGGAAGAGCTCATGTATTATTCAGATCAGAGAAAAGCCTCGATGATGATTTTTTTTTTTATTGCTCAACAGAATTTTATTATTGGTATTTGATAGGCATCCCACACTTTATATGGCAATGGCCGCATAGGATACATACAGAAACATCTTATTAGCACGAGCCTCATCCATAGACCAGCCTCTATTTATAAAGAAAGGGAAATTTTAATTGGAGAGTAGTTTTCCTGTACTCTCTTATTCTTTGACATCGAAACTTGAAAACAAGATCAAGATAAGTTTTTCTAGACATGCAGTTTCTGTACTTTTTTTGTTCTATATGTTTTGGATGTTTTTTGATTCTACATTGCTCACCTTTTAAACCACCATCAAATTTAACGTGCCTGATGGCCTGGATTCTCTGAAATTTATGGATGCTGTTGTAAAAGTCTCTGCAGTTCTATTGCATGTTTATGGGCGCAGGTTAGTCTTTTAGTTAGGGACTGTTTTCCTAGATTCTGCTTGCACAAGTCATTTTGTTGGTTTGCACTTATTTACTAAAACTATGTTCTTTGATTTAATATATTCTTTTATCTTAATTTTGAAAAAAATAAAAAGGATAATCATGAGCCATTTTGACATTTGTTACAAAAGAGATTGGTTGTTAACAAAGCCCATCTATTCATGTATTCTATTATTTTTCTTGTCTGCCTCTCCTAGCCCTATCCAGTCTCCAGTGGAAAGTGGAAGGATGTGCATATGCACTTTACTTCAGTTAGGCCATTTTGTTCTCACTTGGTTCTACCCTGTCTTTGCACACGACTTGCTTCTCAGGTTTCTTGAATTTGTTCTCTTGTTTCACCTGCTTCATTATCATCTGTTTTTGTGAGGCAACTTAAGGGATAAAACGCATACTAGGGGTTCTTTTCGTTCAAGCATAATTATTCATTCTGATAACAAAGTATTTGATGTATCAATTTGCAGTTTATATTGATGGGACTCTATGCATAGACATCATTCAGGATGCTTGGTCACCTTGCCACAATGTTTGTACCATTTTGATGTCGATCCAGGTCAATGGTTATCTTATTGCACTACATATCCACTATTGATACCCTGAGCACTAGGATTGATTCATTAATCCTGGCAGTCACTTCTCACTGACCCGAACCCTGCAAGCCCTGCAAATCCTGAGGCTGCTCAATTATTTCAGCATGACAATAAAGCTTACAACAAGTTAGTATAAGAAGAAAATTATTTTCTCAGTAAAAGGACACATCTAATATTACTTTTGGTTATCCCGTCGATTATTGTGGCAGGAGAGTTAGGCGATGTGCTCGTGGATCGATTGAGTAGTGGATGGTTGCTGTGTCTCACCAAGAAACTTTCAAAATGATAAGGATGTTAGTTTAACTTATTTCTGGTTCAGTCTGGACATCAGTCTTGCCACGCCATGTAAAAGTAAACCTAATTATTGGCGTAGAGAATTTGTAACTTATCTATTTTCACAACCTGTTTTTTCTGACATCAATCACAATTCTTGTTGCTTTCTGGATGAACTTTACCGAACATTTACTGCATTAACCTTGGAGAATTCAAAATTTTCTTCATGTATTCGTGATCCAATTATACCACGAAGCTGGTCGATGATGGCAGGCCTGTAGTGTTGTTCCTTATTTATTTATTTTTTTTTAAAAAAAGATCATTATTTTTAAAAAAGAAAAAAATGATGTGCATGAACTTACAATGTATTCAGACAGGTCATTTGTCTTTGTACAAACAGCAGTTTCTATACATAAGAACATGAGAAGTTTAATAACAAACTGTAGATAACTGATGAGAAACACAGCAATTGTTTTCCTTCCATTTTCACTGAAGACCAAGGAATTTCTGAAGGTGCATGATGTACACGCAATGGACACAAATCACAATAAAGTATGAACCTTATTTGCTTTGAATGTTAATTAGCAAGGTGCAAGACATATACAAAACAAGGTTCCAGTACTGTCGGAATAGAGGGGAAAAAAACTTAAAACAGAAGAAGCTGCTGTTCAGCTTCCCCCGAAATATATCGCAGCACATTTTGTGGTATCGTAAAACTTTCAAATTATTAGTTACGATACAAGTTGGACTAATCATAATTTCAAGGGCAGTTAAAGCAACAGCATAGTAGTCATGGAACTCTTAAATCATAAGTCAGTGCTTAGGCATGGAGATGCTTAGCTTCTATCGACTGCAAACCTCAAAACCTTCAATAATTTAGGGGCCAAGGCGGTAAAGGCTGTCGCCTCCCGTGAACTGTCCTTCCACGTACAAGGCAGCAGGGTTATGTGGATGAAAGCTATTCATCACCATGAGTTGCATGTCCTCCGAGGGTTTCCAGTGCCGCTTCCGTTGGTTGATAAACCAGTTATTGATTTGCTTCTGATTGAGGCCTGTTGACTCCGCTAGAGCAATCTTCTCAGCTTCCTGCATTTTGTTAATTTATGCACAAATAGTTTCTTCTTCTTTAAGAAATTTAATAAAGAGACCAACTGGGAATGCAACATGTTATTCAGATTTATTATAGAAGTAATCACTATTCTATGTTTTAGATAATCTTATTTAAAAGTATTCATATTCCAAAAACCCAAGCGCAAACTCCTTATGATCCTCTGATCACTCACTCACTTTCTGCTCCTTTTAATAAATATTTATAAATGAAATGAAAGAAAAGTTAATTCACCTGAACTGTTTTGTCCTGCAAACAAAAACTGATATTATAATATAAGGAAGGGAGTACGCATATTGTCCTTACATTTGAGAATTTTGATTTTGATTTCTTTGAGGATTAAGAATCAATGAAGTTATTGATATTGTGAGGAAATTAACCATGCATGCTAGAAATTAAAGATTGAACTCATACCGATGGATATGGCCATTTGTAATGCAGCTCCCACCACTTGAGTAGTTTTTGCCGGGCTTCCTTTGGCAGCTTTCCTTTCTTCTTCTTCTTGGAAAGCTCTTGCCTAAGGCTACTCAAGTAACCACTGTATTTCTTCAGAAGATGGTGCTTCAGCTCTTTGTCCTCGGAGCGTGGGTCGATCTCCAGATTATCAGGCTCTCCACCGCTTGCATCAAAGTCTTCTTCAGAGGATCCGACGCCTTCACCCTTTTCATCTGAATTTTTGCATTAGAGGAATAACAATGGGGAGAAATTTTTTAAACGAAACTACTAACCACATGGGAAAACAATTAACATCTGCACATATTTCCTGATAGCCGTTTATTCATAACTAATAAAAATCATGCTCGACAATAATGATAACTGAGTGAAAAATTAATTATTTCAGTTCCTGATAGCTCAAGCTGGTAAAGCAACTGACTTGTCCAAGAATGCTTAACAAAGCAGGATTCTTCCATTGCTTATGTCTTTTTCCAATGAAACTGGCATCAATTCTCATGTGGGTATTCATGGTCTAATCCCCATTATCTGCACATGAGAGGGGTACTTGGAGCACATAGATCAATTTGAGTTCATTTCTAACACCTCAACTGCAGGCTTATCTTGTCATTTGCATTCATTCTGTGCTTAAGCTGGGACTTATTTGTGGATGTATACTGTGTTTCTTTGCAAATAAAAAAAATTAAGGATCATTGCACATTTGCACACACAAAAAGGGAGGAGGTTTAAGGATTCATATCTTGATACAGTTTGAATAAACATAAGTTGATGATGGTGGTGGTAATGACAGTAGGAATGCAAACAAGCCTTTCTCTAAATGTCTAGAAACATTGCCACAAGACACATATATACCAATAATGATCTATCAGCAAATGCATTGTCCCGGAGGAATAACAATTTGAAATCATTTCCGCAAAGCTAACTGAACAATTGAAATACAAACATCATCACATATCTCATAGGTTTCTCAAAAACTAGTTAACCAAACCATCAATGAAAACCGAATGCATATTGCTTCCACATAACTTTAGAAACAAGGAGAAAAATATTAATGTCAGCTAAACAGTACAACTTTAGCTACGACTAGATTAATTATCATCTAATACTTGCATGATATGGAAAACATTTCTCTTCTATATATAGCTAAGCTTATTTGTGTAATGTTAATTAAGACAAGATAGTCAACAAACAACTAAATGGTTCAAACATCGTTTTAAGATCGCATTTGTTTGCAAGCAATGTCAAAGAAGGGAAAAAAATAAATTCTGAAATCTAAAATAGGTTCAACATGCACACCAAACTCGCTTTTTACTCCATTATATTAATGGAACCATAATCAATACTGCAGAGCTTTCTTTTAAGAAATAGTATCCAGAAAATAATAATGCATCTAAACTGATGAATATAAGTTAAGTAATAACATACACGTTCACCTTGACCAGTTCATGTAGTCATTTTTGTTAGAGCATACATACAAATTTGCACTTGAGAAAAAGCATGCACCCTCCTCCAACTTCGATGTTACTAGAACCCGAAGCTAGGTATGTAAAGAATAGAGCAGTAGTCGGAAAGGATCTTAGTTTGCTAATAAAACTAATACAAGAGGCATGATTAGTTATGTTATATATATTCTTCAGACTCCTCACAAAGAGAGAGAGAGAGAGAGAATTCTCTTTGTAACCCTAAAGATGACCCTTATGCTCTTGTCAGCTGGTTCCTCGCTCACTGATGTATATAAAATAGGAGTCTTCTGCAACTTTCTATGCACACAACTCGTGTATAAATGTCAATCCAAGGAAAGAGAGGAAGCCGATGACCCTGTGGGATGCCTCTTCCTTCCCCAAACATCTTTCCAGTTTCCGTAAATAATAACTTCAACACAGCACTGAAACAACATCAATGCATGTTGCCTAAAAGAAGAAGAAGATACACATATCATCTACGCGCCAATAAAACTTCCCCTGCATAGTGGCAGAGAGGTCGGGAAAAAAAACCTCTTCACTTGGAACAGCAGTTAACTACAGTTCTCTCTCCTTTCTATGGAGATACCGAAGGCTTCGCCGACAAAAAAGATGAACAGTGGAAACTATAAATGAACGGAAGGAATTACCAGGCGAGAAGAGGCGGGAAGAGGAGGTGGTGGCGTTGTTGGTAAGCGCGTTGAACTGTGACTCCACGCTCTTGAGGAACTCCGTCGCCTCTTGTAACGGCCGATTTAGCTCGTCCCGGTACTTCACCAGTATGTCGCAGTACGCTTCCTGTATGCTAATTTCATTTCTATCAACATTTCTTGGCTTAATAAACTTTTTATTCAGTTAGAGAGAGATTAATTGGGGTTAGATAATGCCATGAACTGGTCGAGCTCCGGGTCATCGGAGGCCTTGCGACGGCAGCTCAGCCGCGACTCCAGCTCCCGAGCTAACCCCGACAGCTGCGCAGTCACATCTGGCGGCGCTCCCACCTACAAATTATATTTATATATATAAATATTAATATAAGGTGTTTAAAGTCTTAATTAATCATGTGAATTGAGGAAGGGGGGTCGATGAACCTTCTGGCAGTCGATGTAGGCGGCAATAAGGGTGGAGTACTGGGGATGCGACATGATCTTGGCTTTGACGCCGGCGTCCTCAGCCACGGCCGTGATCTCCCCCTGGGACATCGGCGGTTGCGGGCGGAGAAGATAGGCGGCGTCGAGGAAGTAGTTATTACTGTCAACATGGCTATTATGATGATGATCCCCCGCGCGGCCGTAGAAGGAGGTGGCGTCGGATGATGACGTGGGGGCAGAGGAAGGAAGGTAGAGGAAATCGTTACCGGCAGCCACCCGCCGCGACGACCCGCCGAACTGCCGCGACAGTTCCTCCATATATCCGATACCGATATATATTTATCCTAGATGATATATAACGGGAAAGAGAAACAAGAAGGAAAGACTATTGCACCTAGCTAGACAGGCAGTTTTTTTCCCACATAATTCTATGAAAAATTTGAGAAGATACTGAGGAAGAAGGCAAGGAGAAGGGGGAAGAACGGAAGGACAAGCTAAGAATACAGTAGTGGTTCTCCCAAATGGAATAGACAGGCCAAGAGGAGAGAGGCCGAGATGGGAAGTTGAGAAGAGAAAGGGAAAAAAGCAAAAGTCTGGTGGCTTTCTTTTCGGATGTCAAATCAAGTAGACGGGGGAGATGGCTGTGTTTTCAGTGGCTACATTGCCCGCGTTATATATATATTTTCAGGGTAATATTAATGCATGTAATTAAACACTAATCGCCGGTAATATTAATGCATGTTTTGTAATTAAATTTACTAGATGTGTGTGAGTGAGTGAGTGAGTAGTTTGTACAGAAAGATGAGCACACGGGACAATAATAACTCATAACTCCACTCCATGCGTCTCTGCTCTGCGTATGAATTAATTAATGAGGAGAATGGTGCAGTTTTGGCCCGGTCGGCGGAGCGCCGGCAAGCCATTGGCTCCCGTTGGTGTCTGACATGACCTCCACCCATTTGTTTAGTGTTTTCCGATTCAATTAGATTTTGTGAGGCTCGATCTCGCATTATCTATATGATATCTCCCTCCGCACAGATCTCTTGCTTAAATTAAAAAGATTCCTGGGGATCGAGGTGTCAAATGTATCGTTAATTGCAGCCATCTTTAATTTCCAGTTGATATATGTCCATGATATTGTATAAATTAATTTTTACATGATGAGTTAATAGTTAGTGTATGAAATATTATCATCATGAGATCTGAGAATCAAATTCTGACTAGTAGTCAGGTTCCTGTTCTCCCTTATGCATTAGTCACTGTTTATTAGTCTCCATGATTTACTTTCTCCGTGTTGATCCTGGGACGAACTGACGGAACGCTGGAGCAAACGTTTCATCTTTTATTTTTATAATATTGTACAAATTAAAAATTATTGATTTTCATCTGGAAACAGGAGCCACGCACAGTGTTTGGATTTCCAAAATGGGTGGTCGTCGACGAGAGAAGATGAACAGGTGGCTAGCTACAAACCTAGTACATGTTGGCCTACGCATATTAATTGCATACGATTTTTAATAATTTTAGACTAAGAACACAGTTCATGCAATGCATGCCACAGTGCTCTTGCCTTGCCTTGCCTTGTGACACTGCAACACGGCACCTATTTTTTTACATTTTGTAAAATTATTATTTTCCTAGAGAAATTGCTTCGCATTTAGTTAATTTAAATCTCAAAAATGGCCACTCAAAGCTCGAATAATTGCTTCGGTATTCACTTATTCACATTAGGATGTGATAGATTCGAGAATGGACATGCTTAATATATATATTAATATATATAATTAACCCCAATTATTAATAATTAAGGCTATTCTTCATCAGGAAGAGCTAGTTGCTTTAATAATCACACCAACACCAAATCGAGGTCGCCTTTAATTAGAGTACAAAATTAGTTGAAATTATGGTCAAATAATGTCTTCAATTATTGGATGCACATATTACTTCATGTGCATGGGGCCAAGTAGTTGAAATATTTTGTATGTGATGATCATATAATATCTTGTAAATTTGACTTGCTTGTATACTATTCCTTATAGCTTTTAGCCTTTGCTTTGCCTCGAAGTTGTCTTTGGGCCATTAAAGACGTACTAATCTATAATTAACTTTCACATCAATTATAAAAATAAATGTTTGCGTAGATTGTAATTAACTAACCATCTAATTCTTCATTCCCTCAACACTATGTACATTAATTAAATGGACTTATTTTAATACTAATTGGTATTTAAATAATTAATATTGTTATTGTGAGAAGTTCAAAGAGATTAATCTCATATTCAATATATTATGATGTATGAATTGTTTGGGATTAATTAGATTTTGACCCAAGTAATCTACCACAAAATTAAATAACTAACAAAATAATCCTCCAAAAATAAAAATAAAAAGTGCCTAAATGAAATTTGAGTTTGCCATGTCACGACCAAATTGATAAAGTAGTCGAAAAGTGAATGATTGAATTGACAAGGAATAGTGAAGTTAGATCTATATTCATATATAGCTATAGAGCTCGAGAATAAAGGATAAATAAAGTATTTGATGTGTTTAGAATTAAAACCTTGTTTATCTTATAATAGATTAATGCATGATAGTTTGAACATGTACTTAATAATTAATTGTTATTAAAAAACAATTAAACAAAATTGCGGTAGCTGAGTGCTACTGTGGGGAGTAGATGGTGAGGTAGGAGAAACAGGAGGGTGCAGATATTTTGAAAAAAAATAATTAGGCTGTGGATTATTATTATTATTATTATTATTATTATTATTATTATTATTATTATTATTATTATTATGAATTATTCTCAGTTTGCCATTGCCATTGCCATTGCAAGAATCTCGCGGGCTCGCCTCTCTCTCAGCGTCTGCTTCATTTCCTGCATGCCTTCGACTTGTCTCATCCATCAAATCCCTGCTCTTCTTCTTCTTCCCTATCTCTCTCTCTCAAGTACTGCACATGCACTGCTTGGCCTCACAAAAGTAACTCAATAACACACTAAATAATTCTTTTAATACAAAAACAAAATAATGTGCCTTTTATTTTCATAACGATATTTTATATTAAAACGACATTCATCTTATTTTTTATCTAAAAAAAACTTGCATTTTAATATTATATAATAAAAATAAAAAATTCTCATTTTAAAATGAATGTTTTTGAGTATGGAATACATATGAAAGCAGTACAAATAAAGTTTTTTTAAAAAAATATATATATATATCCTGCTTAATTAGTATTTGGATGAAGCAAATTGTTGGGTGGCAGTCATATCATCATCAATTAATTAATGTCTAAGGCTGTGTGAGGACGAAAGGAGATATAAAATAAATGGGAACAACATCGACATAATACACTGGGGACGAACTCTGTGCAGTTCCTTTTCTAGTCATTCATTAATGATCAGAGATGTAGAGAATGGCAGAGCTGCAGTGTTTTCACGCACATTTTTCACCTCTGAATGTGCATGAGATGGCCTGTTTTTTAAAGGCATAATTTTATCAGCAAACACGCCTAATTTTATTGAAAGCTTCAAAATTATATATTGAAATTTGACAACTTATCAAACTACTCATCGAACACAAAGCATGGAATTCTTCTTCTTCTTCTTCTTCTTCTTCTTCCGCTCAAATCGAACTAAACTGCAGGAAAAAGAATTACGTCTTGATTAACAAATACTTAATGGTGCGAGCTCCCATTCGTATTAAATAAATATCATTGTACCTGTGTAATTTTAAAATAAAAAAGAAACATATATGATGATGCACTACTAGAGGTGCAAAAGGACGAATCACTAGGGGCGCATAATGATCACACAGGTTTTAATTCTTTAAGATTGTCGAGTATTTTGGCTAAAAGTATTTTATATTTTTAAAAGTTTCAAATATATATATATATAAAAGCGCAATGATTTAATTTTATTATTATTATTATTATTTTGAGAAATAAATAAATAAATCTTTTTAGTAAATACTCAGGCTGCGAAACTGAGAATCGTGTTGGGCCTTATGTTGGGTTGCGGACTGGGCCGGCTCATCAGACAGCACGATTTCTCCTCCTCACTGATTATATATCGAACAATAAAGAAACAAATTTAATTTGGATAAATTGCAAATTAGTTTTCAATTCTATAATAACCAATTACAGGACTGGTGGAAAGACCAAACAATGAGCCCGATGATGATGACTGACACAGGCCAAATTAAAACATAACAAGATTAAAATCCTTACGACGCACTCAACTCATGCTTCTGGCTGGCGCATGTAACTGTCCGAGTTATTGTTTGCTGTTGCCAGAAAAGAAATGGGTTCGTCTCGAAATTGATAGCCCAAGACCCTGCAACTCCCGGAGACAACAGCCCAAGCGTCCTAGTCGCCGGCGATGACATTGACATCCTCTGCCCGGCCGCAGCATGAAGGTAACCCTTGATTCTGTCGTCGAGCCTCATCTCGAGCCGTTCCAATCCGTCCTCAAGTTGGTCGATCGAGTTGGTTCGACTCCAGTACTTTATCAACGTCCTTAACCCAATCCAGTTCCGGGCTCTGCAACGCCAACTCCTCGCGCCGGCCATCCAATTTCACCTTCTTGGCGTTGACGATATCCAACTGCTTCGTGATCTCCATAAACTGTTGGTTGAGCTACTCAACTGTACTGCTGCTCCTGCCAGAAGTCGAATGATGATACTGTTGCATTTTATTCGATTGATTATTAAATTTGATAATTTAAATTTAATTATTTATTTTATTTATATAGTATGTTAATAAAAATTTGATTAATGAATAATGAACATTGAAGAATTGAACACGTATGTGTTTAAGCTTGTTTGTTTAGTTTAACGAGTTATTTAAGCTTGTTTGTTTAATTAATCTTGTGTATATTAAACGAACATAAATAAATTTTTATCAAGCTGAACATCAAATTTGTTCATGAACGTTTGGTTCATTTACAGTCTTAGATGTCGTTGGCCTTGACAAAGACGTCGGCTTTGTAATGACAATAAAGAATAATAATTTTGAATGATTCTTATTACTGAAGTTAAAAAATTTATTTATACAAATTATTTCAAACAATAATGAAATGATTATATATGATGTCAAATATGATAAATCTTAATTAATTAAAATTAATTAGAGATTATTATTTATTATTATTATTATCTTGCGTTTGGAGTAGCACACGTGGCGAGCATCCTCGCACTCTCTATATTCCTGATCTCGATCTTACGTCGACCTCTGCTCGTGCCTCCGGTCTTAGCCAGGGAGTTATGTGACAGCACCGATCGACTGAGAGAAAGATTGAATAGGGGGATGTTGTACTGGCCGTACGGATGGTTAGTTGACAAAATTGATGGATTTGGTACTTACAACAGTTAATAACACTCCAATAGCAAGTGTTAATTGCTAATTTCCTTAATTGGTGGTCGTGAAAAGATCTATTTGTTTCCTTGCCTAAACTAACAAATATATGCGTGCATGTATGTTTTGTACGTGCAGTTACCATCGTTCCGATTTTAAAATATTGAAAATAAGGGTAGTTACCGATTAATAGAATTTAGTGATATATTTGCCATGCAGAACATTGAATGTGATATGTACCTTTTGTAATATGTTGGCAATAGCAAAATATTCAAATGCATCCAAATAAATTTGAAAAGGATCAGCCCTGCAATTTAATAATGTATATAATGATTATATTTATTTTAGATATTTTTTTATAAGTTTTTTTCAAGTTAGATGAAAGAAAATAAATTATGAAATTAATTTATAGTCGATCGTCAAGTATTTAGAGGTTTAGAGGATGGAAGAATTTTTTTTTCTAAAAATATATATTTATCAGGAATTAATCTATGTTCCATTATAATAAATCTATCATTATTAGTTTTTAAAGATCGAATATATGTGTTTTAATTTGGTAGAGGAAGTGTGGTTCATAGTAAAGAGAAGTTTTGAGTAGAAATACAAGATGTACGTAGGGTGGTAGAAGCAGGGCTGATTTTAATAATTTTTGGGCTGAGTCTAGCTTTAAAAAAAAAATCTAAATCATCATGTGCGTTGATATATTTTTTTTTGTTTCATAACAATTTTTTCAATTAAATCAATACATTAAAAATAATAAAAAAACTAAACAAAATGTAATTGTCAAAATATTTTTATTATAATTGAATAATAAGATAAACATGTCTAAAATGATCAATAAAAAATAACACACCTTATAATTTTAGAGCTAAAAATATTAAAAGTTTGTATAATCAAGTTGTTCGATAATTTTTTTCTCAATTGATAATATAGTTAATTCATTTAATTTTTCATACGACATGATTAATCGGAGAAATTATTTGATGAGCTTTAATTTTGAGAAACTTCATTTTGCACTTGCTAACGTAACTGGGGTAGTCAACAATATTTGATAAGCAATGTGAACATTTGGAAAACATCCATCTATTTTCATCAAGTAATTCACTATATTAATTACCGATTTTAATTCTTTTGATAGCATTTTCAAAATATCAACTTAGAAAATAAATCATTTACATTAATATTATGAGTCAGAGAATTTTCAAGATTCTTATAAGACCTCAACAATGGTTCATCATCGTTGTAACCTCTCCAGATCGAATAAAAAATCAAATATTTCTTCATATTTTTGAAACTGTTCAAATTGAGTTTTCATAGAAGAACGAGCTTAATCGATTATAAAAAAAAAAAATTGATTCAAAAAGATTCTTAACTGACTGTGTACATGGAAGGTATGATTAATCTAAAAATTTAATAAATAATTAAAAGACTATCACATATATTTTTTGCTTACGTTGTAAAGGCATTTATTCAAACATTTAATAAGCATATGAATCCATACCTCACTTTAATAAAAAAAAATTATAATAGATTAATGTAATTTCTAGTATTATCATAAAATAGTGAAAATAACAAATACTCAAACTAACAACTCACTCAATCTTTTTTCAGTTGAGTTTTAGTCTATAAAATTAATGGAGCCATAAATATTTTTTTACCTTCAATTCAAGATTTCAAAAATATACACAAATCTCATTTCATCTATTAAATAAGTCGAAGAATATGCTCCTATTTTTGAAAAAAATGCTCTGAACTAATAATCGAAAAAACAAGAGTATTAAGAAGAAATCAAACATTCCGGCTATTGAAAAATTCTACCAACATATCTTCGTTGTTTTTTAAAAATTGAAAAGGGAAAAGAAGAGAAAAAGTATTTTTCTGAGACACGGTCTTGGGTAGAAGAGAGTCCTTCGAGTTTAGGCTGAAAATGTTGCAAAATTTTTTAAAACACACACACACACATTGATTTAGATCAAATTTTGAAAAAAAAAACGAAAGCAATGAGAAGAAAACCAACATTAGTTATCCTTCTTTTTCCGTAGGAGCGATAGAACTTCGATCTCCAAATTAACGCTATTGCATTTCAATCCTTGAGGGAAACAATATTATGAATGTCTACTATTTAATTTGATTCATAATTTGAAGAAAAAAAACAA
>JBBUKS010000100.1:9422931-9443641 GCA_038050645.1 Hedychium gardnerianum
TTTATGAATTTGACCAAATATTTTGAAAAGCTAAAAATTGTGTATCCAATTGTATTCTATAAATATGATGATAAGTTTCCTACTGAATTAATTATATATTAATTGTTTAATTCTGCATATATACTGCTTTAAGATCCTTGTTCACTTTTTCAACTTCACGTGTCTTTCCATCAGCATTCGCCAGAATAGTATTGGTCAAACAAATTAAATTAAATTTACTTTATAAATATAATTATTGGAAACATTAGACCTCGCAGAATTTGTAACGTTAATTCAACTAATTAAAGATATAAAACAATTTAGAGCGATTTCAGGAATTAAGAAGTTTTAATCTTGTCGTTGCACGCATGTCATATTAAATGTGAATATGTGATGCGAGGATATATATATCAAATACTAAAGAAATTCTTAGACTATATTGAGTAATTCAATGTAATCATTCATTGACAAATATATATGATATATCCATAAGTTTTTAAAATGTATCAATTTTAACACAAGTGTTTTTTAAATTAAAAAATTATCCTTCTTTCAACCCTGAAAATGTTCTAAATATTTCCAAACTATCCTTTGTATTGGGCCACCCTCTTCATTTTGTTTTTCATCATCTATCACTGTCATTATCCTCTCATCGTACCTCATGATCAGAAAATCCACAGACAAATAATGTGATAAACTAATTGGTAGAGAAACCATCTTATTTAAGACTATTCTAATGAACAAAATCTTAATCTTTTATTATGTAATAGATCTTTTAAATCCAACAGCATATATAAAAAATCCTAAAATATCTTCTTTATAAGATTCGATTAAAAAAACTTTTCATAATGTATGTTATGCACAAATTAAAAAAAAAAAAAACAGAATAACACGTGCTTTTCGTGGCGTATGAAGTGTGAGCTGTCATTTTAAATCTGCAAATTGGTGGTCCTGATTTTTTTTTTTTTTAGGACCACTTGCGCAATTTGTTGGGATTTGTCGGCACGTGCACAGTGGCATAAAACTCTTCTGCGGGCAGCTTTACCCTTTAAGCAGATACGTTTTCTAACTCATTGAATGAGTCCGCACGTTCAACACCCATGAAATAATGCTGTATACTTTTTTTCCCCGCGAAACTTCGTATACATCGAGATTTTCTACGCATAGATAATATTTTCTAGCAGAGCTTGCAGTTGCAGACAAATTAAGATGATCAGGGTGAAGCAGGACTGAATCTGATGATGTTTAAAGAGAAAGTAACCATTTTGTTTAATTTAGAGGATAACTCATGAACGGAGATAGAGTGGAGAGGGCCACTGATCATGTTTCAGAAGAAAGTGACTATTTTGTTCCCAAATAGATTTTCCTTTTTGTTATTGTGATTTTCTACCACTGCAAATATTCAGAAAAAAAAAAAATTAGTAGCTGCTATCAGTTTCAATGTCAATACAGCGACAGAATCTCGAGATATAAATATGTAAAACGTGGACTATTCCTTTTATGATTGCCGAACGGTTAATATGTCTCTGCATCGATGCCAATTTTTTCGTCGTTGTCTTTTCGATGTTATTGCAGCACTAAAATACTGCAAAATTTATAAGCCTTTTCAATTCGTATCTGCAAATGCAGTTTCTCCCTGCAAACACCTTTTTGTTTCATTTCTCCTTCTTCTCCCATCTACGATATCATTCTTAGATTCAAGTATTTGCACTTTCGACTTTTCTATTCTAAATTGTACTTTAAACTCATTGAGATTATGATATAAAAAAACACAAAATGTAGATAGTGGACAATAGAAGTGAAGCATGAGCAGTCTCCGTGAATAAACACCAACGGCCAAGTTTGGGTGACGAGTCAGGTGAGAAAAGGATCGGTTGGATTTTTTAGGTGGGTGAGGGAGATAAATTTAGTACAAATAATCTACACCGATTAGTTTTTCTCCTTCCAAATTTAGACTTTCGTCATTTTCATAGAATCTAATTTTAGATTTTCTATATCTACCCTTTTTCCCCGCGCCTTACCGTTCTAAGTTGCCTACTGACCGCGGGCCTGGTCAATTCTGTGTTTTACTACCCGGATTAGTCCTGTTGGTCAAACACGTGGTTCACCGACGACATGCTCTCGTACAGCGAACCAGTGCGCGGTTCCACCGTGGGCCCACCATCGGTGACCACTCTCAATTGAAAATTCCATCGTTTTAGCGTTTCGCTTTAATCATTTACTTTTCTTTCATTTTTTTTATTTAATTATTTTTTCATCGTCATAAATTTATTTATTTATTTTGATAAAAATAATACAATAATAGTCACGTTATTAATTGAAACTTAGTATATAGTACACCTCGCTGGATCTTCTTTTGCCACCACCAACTTAATTACTGCAGCGATCAACGAACGGACCATGGCGACGGCGTCCCTCCCCTTCTCGGCCCTCCCGCCGCTCTCCTACCGCGGCCGCCACCGCATCCGCCCTCTTCCGATCACGGCCACTGTCTCCGACAAGTCGTCCGTGCCGCCCTCCACCAAGCCGTCGAAGCTGCCTCTCCTCAAGATCCCCGGCGACTACGGCCCCCCTTTCGTGGGCCCGATCCGGGACCGCCTTGACTACTTCTACTTCGAAGGCACCGAGGAGTTTTTCAAGTCGCGCGTGCGGCGGTACGGCTCCACCGTGTTCCGCTCCAACATGCCCCCAGGTCCCTTCCTCGCTGCCGATCCCCGCGTCGTCGTCTTACTCGACGCCGCCAGCTTTCCCGTTCTCTTCGATACCTCCCTCGTCGAGAAGCGGGACGTCTTCACCGGCACCTTCATGCCTTCCACCTCCCTCACCGGCGGCTTCCGCGTCCTCTCTTACCTCGACCCCTCCGAGCCCAATCACGCTCCCCTCAAGCGCCTCCTCTTCTTCCTCCTCTCCAACTGCCGCGGCGCCGTCATCCCCGAGTTCCACCGCACCTACGGCGCTCTATTTCAGTCCATGGAAGCAGAGATCGCGGCCAAGGGCAAGGCGGATTTCGGAGAAGCCAACGACCAGGCGTCCTTCGACTTCCTAGCCCGCGCCTACTTCGGCCGCGACCCCAAGGAATCCGTTCTGGGCAGCGACGGCCCCGGAATCATCACCAAATGGGTGCTCTTCCAGCTCAGCCCCCTTTTTACCCTGGGACTCCCTTCCTACCTCGAGGACTTCTTGCTCCACTCCTTCCGCCTGCCCCCCGCCCTCGTCCGCGGCGACTACGACCGCCTCACCGCCTTCTTCCGCGATGCCTCCAGTCGCATCCTCGACGAGGCCGAGCAGATGGGGATATCGCGCGAGGAGGCACTCCATAACATCCTCTTCGCCACCTGCTTCAACACCTTCGGCGGCATGAAGATCCTCTTCCCTGGTATCATGAAATCGATCGGCCGCGCTGGCGCGCGCCTCCACGGACGGCTCGCGGAGGAGGTGCGCACCGCGGTGCGCGAGGTCGGCGGCGGCGAGGTCACTATGCGAGCCGTCGAGGCCATGCCACTGGTGGCCTCGGCCGCCTACGAGGCGCTCCGTATCGAGCCGCCGGTGGCGCTCCAGTACGGCCGCGCGAAGCGCGACTTCGTGCTGACGAGCCACGACGCGGCCTTCGAGGTGCGCGCCGGAGAGATGCTATTCGGGTACCAGCCGTTCGCGACCCGGGATTCACGGGTGTTCGACAGGGCAGAGGAGTTTGTGGCGGACCGATTTTTGGGGCCGGAGGGGGCGCGGTTGCTGCGGTACGTGGTGTGGTCGAACGGGCCGGAAACGGAGTCGCCAACGCCGGAGAACAAGCAGTGCGCCGGGAAGGACTTCGTGGTGCTGGTGGCGCGGCTTCTGATCGTGGAGCTCTTCCTGCGCTACGACTCGTTCGAAGTGGAGGTGGGAACCTCCGCTCTGGGTTCTTCCGTCAAGTTCACCTCGCTCAAGAAGGCCACCTCTTGAGCGCCGCCGCCGGCAGTGGCAATTTCGTGATTTTATCGAAGCAAACAGGTGCTAATTTGCAGCGTAGATGCCGTTGACGAAAATGAGTTGTTGGATCTGGTGCGTGCGTGGCGGGAGGACGATGGTGGAACCCGCATGACGTTGAAGTTATTTTTATAAAATTATGTTATCATTTAAAAGAAAAAAAAAAGAAATTAGTTTTTTTTAAAAAGGATTTCCTCCCTAAACGACGCTTATTATCCAAGGTGCGTTTTGAATAGATTAAAGTTTTGGACAATAAGTTTGTAGAATCTTCACTTTTGGATCATGTTGATGCATATAAAATTTTCTTGTTATTGAATAGAGTCGATATTTAATTGTATAGGTAGATCCGAATTGCCTGGCTTATCGCCGCCTTCTTCATCTTGGGGCGGGCTACTTCCCTTTGCCAAAATAAAATAAGCCAAATTTATTAATGTTTAAGTTTAATTTTTATATATTTTATGTTATTAAATGAATATAAATCCACCAAACTGAATATAATTCTTATTTATTTATATTTAAATTAAAGAAACAGTAAATGGAAATAATGATGTCCCCCACTAAACCATGGCCAAATGCACTATGGGCCACGAAAGCTGCTTCTAATGAAAGCTGCTGCCATTATTTGGAAGAGCAACCAACATATTTAGATATCTGCAATTGCAATTTGAAGAAAAGATGTTTTTCCAAAAAGAATAAATTCTCCAACTTTGGATCACATACAAGTAGTTGAAAATAAGGATGAGTTTTTTTTTTTTTAAATCTCTTAGCCTCCTCCATTACTGTCTTGAGATGTGAACAACAATCATCATTACAAGAAGTTCCCTGCTCTTCACCAGTTCAAAGAAGCAAAGAAACAAAGATAGATCACCCTTCTCATGTCACCCCTGAAGATTTTAATTATCCCATCGGTGCAGAAAGTGATTAGTCACTCCTGCTTCTTAGCCGAACACCAGAGCATCGCATGACGGATGTAGCTTGATCGCATTGCATCTGTGAAAAATGGATTAGTCCCTTTGTTCCGTATCAGTTAGACAGGACCTTTGAGAGAGAAAAAAAAAGTTCATATCTCGTTCGTCATCCTCATTGATTTCAAGAATGTTGTCAATGCCATTGTCTTTGTCAGAACTTACTTCATTTTGCAGTTGAAATATTGGTTGTCCTCATTGATTTCTATAGTGTTGTCGCTGGCATTGCCATAACTTCCTGTCGGCGTATCATCTGAAATTTCTTGTAAGAAACAAGAAAGGACTGAAGTTCTACCTGAAATGCAACAAATAACCTCCGTGGTAATAGATAGATGGACATAAGAGTCGGAAAATAAAACAATCAAAGAAGTTCCTTTTTCTTAATTTTTTGGATTTCTGGTGGTTTATCATGGTCCTGCAGTGAATTCCTGATGACTTGCACATCGAATAATTCAAAAGCGATCTTTCTGTGACATCCAAAGAAATTGTTCTACGGAACTGATACCCTCAGGCAAAAAAACATGATCTGAGATATTCAATGTCTCCGTCTAGTAATTTCTCCTCCCCAAGGTGTCACTCGTCTCGTTATTATGAAAAATGGATGGTGAAGTTTACAGACTAAGACGTCATCTTCCTTCAAACTGAGAGCTTTAACAAAATCTTTCCAATCAGACTTCAGATAAAGGTCGCCAGCAATCTTTGCAATTCTTACATGCCACACTTGGTCCCTTTCAAATTAAACCTTTAGGCTCATCTCTTAATTAAAACTATTCCTTCATGGTTAGTTGTTGGACTAGTGTTTCAAATCTTGAGCCCTGTCAATCAACATTAACGAAAATTTTCATTTTGCCAGTTGATTGACATATGAGAAACTTCTGATACCTCAGTTTGCTAGCAGATGGGTTCTTTTGAGCTTTCTGCGATCCTTCCACTTTCATCCTGAGTTTCAGCACAAACTTTCTTCCTGTTTCATAAGCTCTACTCGGCTTTCACCTTTGTCACAATCTCCACGAGCTACAAGCTCCTTCCATGAGTATCTTCTACCTTTATAGCAAGATTCAATGAGTTGCAAGCTCCTTCCATGACTCTCCGCTTGAACCAGAAACCCACAAATAAGCAGCTTCGTCTTCTTCCTCCACCTTCTTTTTCTTCTTTCCTCTCCTCCTCCCCTGACTGACCAGAACTGAGCCAAAATGAAATGGTAGAGTATTAAAACTATATCGTTCCAACAACTAGTCAGAACTCAGTTGACACTTCAAACCTTGTTTCATAAATGGGGACTTATTTTTTAGTGTATTTTTCAGAAATTAAACACTCCTATTTATTCCTGAATAACAAGCTTTGACAGTATGACTTGTTTCCAATAAAAAAACTCCAATTGCCAAAAAAAAAACACTTCTCTATCGAAACAAAATCTTACAAATATATCCCGTTGCAAGACTTGCAAAAGAAACACTAAAAGTTTGTATGCTGACAAAGTACACCAACTTCAGCTACTACAACATGCTAACAAGTTGCACATTTGACATAGAGACATTCTATGATCTGGTGATGCAGACTCTCATCTTTCCATCCTTTTTGATTCCAATCAGCTCAATAGTACATAAATCCCCCTCCAAATTGTTATCGATGATGAGTTTACTCCATGTGCAGTGCTTGTAACCCTTAACAGTCCCATTTTTTTATACTGGTGCATCTGCAGAATACCTATGAAGCATTGTCGCGAAGACAGATCAGAAACTAGCAGGAATGGTCTAATGAAAAAAAAAAAGGAAACATAATCAATTATGTATGAATTGTCAACTGCAGCATCATATACAAGATTATATATATGACAAACATTTTATTGATTATAAGTTTGCAGATGAAACATCAGATGTGCTGATTGATTTCAAGTTGGGATCTATTGGTAAGGCTATAAATGAGTGCAATTCTAATAAGTTGAATGATTTCGAAGACATGGATGAAAATAAGAGGAATGACAATTCATTTGGCTTAGCAGGAACAATCTTTCTGAAACTTGTCTGCTTCTGTTACTACTGCAAAAGTAGGGTATCTTTTGGGATTTTGAAAGCCAATTTTGAAGCTTCCTTTTGCAATGACAGGAGTAGTAACTTAAAGGAGCACTAAATAATTCAAGCACATTGTAGCAATCAGCATTTGCTCCATTTTATCCTGATTTCTGCCAATTAATTAAATTCTAACAATCATTAAGGAGTACTACATATTTCTTGGAAAAGAATTCAGTGTAACACAACAAAAACAAACTCAGGATACTAATGATTGTAGCCACAGGAAAACCCTTAGAATGACCAAGAATTAAGCAACATCTGTAGGTATTGACAAGTCCACGAAAGTTAAAAACTGAAAATATCTTTTCATGACAGAATGAAAGATGATATGGAAGAACTGATGCCTTCCTATTTTCTAAAAATATATAGACATCATAAGAAAGAGAAGAAATTCCATTTGTAACAACCCTGTTATACTACATATTACTTGGAAATCTCTAAATCAAGCAAAAACATGGAAATCTAGAAAAAAAGTGAAGAATGAATAAGATTCACGCCTGCACTGTTCATTATAAGGAAACTCTTGAATAACACCGGAGGTTCTACATACTGATTTCTTGCCAATCATGAGACCATGCAGAAACTATGCTTGTCTATGTTTCTGAAGCCTCTTCAATGGTGGATAATCTATCAGTCTGAGAAAATGCAGGATTCAGAAACTTGGCTACAAATGCCCACATTCTGTACACATCCTCAAAGTTGGTGAGGAAACCAAGTGAAGCAGTAAGAACCTCCACTCTAATCATGGCATTTTTAGCGTTGTTCTTTCTGTCTGGTCGATTGTTTGTGGGATTTTGTTGTGAGGAAGTATTGGAGAGAACTTCTCCAGGTAAAAAACTCTGATTGTCCATAAGGCTTATATGACTAAGGAAGCCAATGCCCAAGGAAATGTCACTGTTCTCAGCAAGCTTTTGAACAATTTCAGGTTTGATCACTGCCCCATTACCATCCCTTACATTGAAGGCCACAGCTGCACCCCTTTCATACTTGATCTTTGGACCATAGATTTGGACAAGAGGCAAATCATTGCCCATAGCTGAAACTGGTAACCTCAACTGCAGTAACGACATCACTAGCCAGTTGATCAAATATCTTTGTCTTAGAGTTGTTTTATTGAGACCCATCATGTTCACATGATCTAGATGTCGACAAACAATTTCAGGTTCTAATCTCCCCGATTCTTGAGCATCATCATCATCATCATCATCATCCTCATGAGTGGCACCAACATCATGGTCGCTTTCATCATCAAGTCTGTGGCCAGAAGTTTCTCCAACATCAAAATTGTGATAAGAAAATTCAGTAGTTTTGTTATCCTCTATGCTGAAGGATACCCTCCTATCCATGCTGGAGACTCTTTCATTCTCTTGCACTCTTACCAGTTTTCCACCTGCAAACCTGTTATTATTTCCTTCTCTCCTTCCTAAGAGTCGAAACTCACCTTCCGTTTCCCTTCTTATGGCACTCTCTTTCAGTTCATTGTGAACTTCGGGGCATATTTCTGAGGTCGAACCATTCTCACAACCATTGGAAGAAGAAAACTTAACAGACTGCTTTCTTGTTGCTTCTTTTACTTTAGGTTCTTCTTCTATCTCAGTCACTTTCTGGAAGTGAGAATGTCCCACCCTATTTTCGGACAATCCCTTGTGTGAGCTATGCTTAACACGATCTTGTGGCTGAGAAACTGAGAGGACTGCTGCATCAAAGGATAGAGCATGATCATCATAAATAGGACTTTTCGACATATTAGAAGAGACTTTTAGCTTATGATTCTTCTTTCCAGAGAACCATGAAGGTGGTATTGGAGAACCCAACTTTGCTTTGTTCAATTGCCCTGAATGGTCAGATCCATATGGGCTCTGACCCAAATCAATCCAAAAGGAGTTGTCAGATGATTCATCCTCACTAAAAACAGGGCTCTTCATGACCTCCCCAATAGAAATGCTCTCTGTATCCTCAAACATAGTGCTAGCTCCATCATGATCAGAGTTATTATCCTGATCCATCTCACTTTCAAACACATCTCTCACTTGAGCTGATGTAAATGCACCTGAAAATGCCGGCAACTGGGATCCTTTATGAGTCTCAGATGTGAAAGATTCATCATTTTCGTTAATGTTTTCATCCTCAGTTCCGTCCAGCGCATCAAGACCATTCACTGAGTCACTCAAATACTGAGGGAACACAGGAACAATCCTCACCATGCCTGATCCAGTGCCACCATTCTGGCTCTGCAAGGCTCCTATTACAGATTTCTTGATCAGGAGGCATCCAAAACCTGTAGGATCATATCCAAAAACTCGATAAAATGAAGTGATGATGAAATCCGGACGGAAGAGTGAAAGGCCAAGAGAATCCATGTCCTTTGGACCCAAAGATCCAGCATCAAGCAACACATGCCAATTATTCTGCTGAGCCAAAGCCATCCACTGGTACGAGTACTTTGCTCCAGTCACTCTAGACTGAACTGGGAAGACAAAAAGGCCTACAGCCGAGTCCTTCTTCCTCCTCCTCCTCTTGCCTGAGATTTGTTTCCTCAACTCCGTGGTGCAGATCTTGAGAGTTGGCCACTTAAATGTTGCACTATACACCTTGGCTCCCTTCTCCTTAGCACTCTGGGTCATCCAATTAACAGACTGGCTTTCATGATCAAACATTGTCAACAACTTCTTGTTGGTATGAAAAGGATAAGTCTCAGAGAGTAATTTGAAAGCTGAGCCTCTACTGGAAGTGAAAACTAGACTATACTCGTTCTCGGGAATGTTGAGGTAGTCCATGATTCGCATCTTGATGTCATCCTCAACAGTTCCTTTCTCACCCCCACCGTACAGAGCATGGTTAATCAAGTTGGCAGTAATCTCGGAGAGGCTAAATGCTGAAGACTCCCAGCTTTGGAAGCTCTGGATGTAGGAGAACAAACCAAAGCCACAATAGTCAAGGCATACCTTGGCGGAGGCGTCCGAGAGGTGGCAATACTCATTAAGTCTCAACTCATCGATTTTGTTGGAGGACTGGTACTTGGGGTACATGGTAAGGAACTCCGATAAAGCCTCTGCCAGGGTGAGAATGAAATCAGCAGAGGCGAAGGTGCGATCGGCGGTGAGACCAGTGGCCTGGAGGAACTCCCGCTGGGCGTTGAGGAGAGCGAGGGATCTCGGCCGGTTAATGGAGTCTTCATCGGTGTTGCCTGAGATCTCCGGATCCATCCCCGCGTCCAGAGACTTGAAGAGGGAGCCGTCCTCTGAGGCCGCCTCGAGAGCCTCCCGGAGCTTGTTCCCCTGCAGCTGCCGGAGTATCGAGGACCCCCGCTTGGACCCTTCCTCCGACAAGCCCTTGCTGTCTCCACCACCACCATCCCGCCGTCGATTCTTCTTGTCGAGTATTAGGGCGGCGCATTGGGAGATGGGTTTCCATAGAGAGAGATGCATCTATACTGCTCGTCCAACCCTTTCCATCCAACAACCTTTCGACGGCTATCTGGATCAGATCAAAGCCCTATAAACCACCGAAGGGTAAAGATCCGAGCTTTCTTTCAAAAACAAAATTTGAGGCGATCAAGATGGGAATTTGAGATGAATGGAGCGAATGAAGAAAAGAAATCCTCTAAGCTAAGATTCAGCGAGCTTTTACTGTTGGCGATGGTAAGAGGAAGGTAAAAAAGGGGAACATTCAAATCCTAATCTCTGCGATTCCCATTGGAAGCAACCCAAAGTCGACAACTTTGAGAAGACGCCAACCCTATTTAACAAAAAGAAAACCAAAGTTGAAAAAGAGAGAAAGCAAAGGAGGAAACCGGAGAAACTGAAAAGAGAGCAATCGACTACAAAATGAAGAAGACAGCAACGAGATTCATCACCCAAATCCCCCTTTCCCTTTTCTTCTCCCCAATAAGCGGAAATCAATCAGCCAGATACCTTGGATTCAAACAAAAATAAGGCTTTCGAAGAAAGAATTTAAGAGATTAGATCAGATCAGATCATTCAACCAAACCTCCACAAATTCTCTTCGCCCACCAAAGGAATCCAAAGCAAAAGGTATCTCCATCTCCCTTCACATACATCGCACCGACGATCGCCATGCTCCAGTCAAGATCGAGATTTACTCTCTCCCCTTCTCTAGTTCATCTCCACCGACCCCTCACTGCGAGAATATAAAAGCAGCCACCTTTCCCATTCGCTCCATTACTCTCGAGGTCAACCCATTACAGGCCATGTATTGATTTTTGTATTGTTGCTACCCGACAAAAACCACCCCCACTCCCCTATCAATTCTCGACTCAGTAAAAATATAAAAATAAACAATAAAATGAAAAATAAAGGTATCAAAGCAGAGATTAGGTTCGGTGTTCTTGGATGCGCTATGGAATATGAAATGCCTGATAACAGAAACAGACTGCTCATTGACTTCTCTAACTTCCCAGGTCACTCTCAACGCCAGTCATCATCATTGTGGGGCTCGTTGCCAACGAAATTGTGGCTTTTCTTAAAGTCAATCAGCAACTGCCCTACTTGGTGCCAAAATGACGCTCACCTAATCACTGCAAATTGATTCAGCACTTCCATTTTCTATATTAATCTCTTCATGCTTTATTATCTTTGTTTCTATAAACACGTATGCTTTTGAAAACAATCTTAAACAAGGTATTCAACTTAACTACAAAAACAGCTTCTCTAATTGGGAAACGATCTAGTGCTACTATCTATGTCTTCCTTTCATTGGCCATGGCAAAAATTAAGACGAGTTTTTCAATGGTTCATTTCCACAAGATGAGAAACAAAGAATCCAGATTAATTATATGCATGTAGACTATGTATGAGGTTGTATAATAAGTTTGATAGATTAGGTTCGTCAAAGTTGTGACATTAGGAAGAAACTTATCATCCAATTTAATATGTATTATAAAGCAAAGTCAGACTTACAATCTACTAGATCTTCGTTTCAAGTACCATCATTACTAGTAAATCATTTTCATCATTAAAATAAGAAAATCAAGTTGCATGCACTTGGTTTTCTTGTCAACTATGGTTTTCATAGTTTGATGCCTTGCTCCTGTAGTTAATATATATTTCGAGTAGTGGAAGTCAATTTATGTGCGTGTTTATCTAAATTGTGGTTTGAAGTGTGGGCATGAGATTGGACGAGTAAGCTAGCTTTTCAACAGATGAATTTGACATTGAAAACGAGAAGGTTGGGTGGAGTGAGCAATGTAGAATTTGATTTTTTTAAAAAAATTGAATTCTAACGGCAGAGAAAATTAAAGTTTAGGACAATATAAGGAGAAGTCTCGACATCACATTAAGCAACTAAAAAAAAAGAAAAGTTAATTATATTGCTTTTCTTTGTACGCACACCGCAGTGAATTTCATGGGATTTTCCAACGAAAAAATAGGGCTGAGCTGAGCTGAGCCTTCTCGATGCATGGGAGCATGTTCGAAGAGGGACGTACGTACGAGGGACTACTGTTTAGTGTCCCTGTCAGCTTTGTTCTTATGTATGTGTTTGCACATAGCAAAAAATCCAATCGAAAAATTATAGAATCAAATGTTTACGAAAAAATATATATTATTATCTGCTGTATAGTTATAGTTAAATATCGAGCAAGTCAATGCATTGTGCCTCATTTCGTAAGGAAAAAAAGGTGGCGTAAGCGTATGGTTTCATGCGTTGAAGGAAACCAAGGTTTCTTTGTTTCTCCCCAAATGCCCTGTTCTAGCGGTTCTCATAAACTCGTCTTTATCGGCGGTCAAAATATTCCTTCGCTCTTGAATGGATTTATTAAATTCAGATTGATTCTCTCATCTTGGGCTTACCACATTTTTTTTTTCTTTTTAAAAAATTCAATGTTCCAATGGCTTCATTCTTGTATTGACCTCTTTAATTTTCATGATTCTCTCACTTTCAGTAGATGTTTTATGGCTAATGTAATTTGATTTTCTAGTACTCATCACTAAACTGTTAAAAGCTTCCTTTCATAAACAACTTAAATCATGTGGCAGTTTCACTACAAATTATGGACCAAATTCCACTTTGGTTCCAAAATGCCATTAGATCAAGCCAAGCACTACCCTTACTGCACATATTGCTGACATCTTTTACGCCTTTATAAATAGCGAGCTTACTCAAAACAGCTGCCTGAAGGATCTGCATTTTGGACAATCCAAGGATGCATCAAGATCTTCTGAAGGGAGAGCCTCTTTGATGAGTCCTTCACAAGGAGCTTCAGATCCAAAAAGAAAAAAGCAGTCTGAGTCTCAGAAAGAATTCAGAAGTCACCCGAATTTTGTTATCGCATGAAAATTCAAGTATTGATCATTTACCTTACTAATAAGATCCTTGGCTTCAGCAGAAATATGAGGCTCAGACGGGAACTTCAAATCAACTTTCATGATCCTGTTTGAAATGTTTTTCACTCAGAATAACACTGAGCGCAGATAATCAGGAAAAGAGTGAAGTATTTAAATGTTTTTACCTCCGGAAAGTGACATACTCATCTTCAGCTTCAAATGGTGGAACACCATAAAGGAACTCATAACAAAGAATACCTAGAGTCCAATTATCAACAGCGTGATCATGTTCCTTCTTCTCTACCATTTCTGGAGCAAGGTAGTCAATGGTGCCACACATGGTGTGCCTCTTAGAATTTGATTGCACGGCCCATCCAAAATCAGCAATTTTAAGTCGACCCTGCAAGAAAACCAGTTATCAAACATACATAGATGTAGACATTGACACTGAAGATGTTAGCATTCCATCTATCAATTCTTTTAATCCCACTCAGGTGGTTAATGGAGGAACTTAAGGCACAATGATAGTCTAAGCATCCAGAGTTGGTTATGTTATTATGAGAGTACAAATAAATCTATTGTTCATAATCTCATGACTGGGTGCAGGCATGCTTAAACTACCAGAACAACTATTTCTATTGGATACTTTTAGATATCAAAACTATTCTAAATAAATTAGTATTGTTTTTTTTTAAAAAAAAAATTATCTGAACTTTATGATTAACTATTTAATAAGATCTTGACAAGGAAATATGTGAAACATTAAATTGGATGCAGGTTAAGCACAAAGCCATATCTTGACCCTTCATTGGAGGAAGGCATACTATCCTTTCTTGTTATCAGAATATAGCTACAAAGTTCCTAATGTGTTTGCCATAGTAAACTGATTCTTTTTGAGATTCAAATGTCAATATTCCGCTGAAGTGTGAAAACATAATAATATTGAGAAAGTTGACAAATTTTATTTCTGCCAGGCAAAGAGAAAAAAAAGCCATTAGATCTGTGCGGTATTTTCTGCAAATAATCTTGTGGCTACGGCTCACAAGGTTTTCTTAATACCACAATGTAAACTCTTCAAATGATAAGATATAACAGAAAGAGTCAAACTTCTTTCTTTGATTCCTCCTCAAATAGTAAATCACTACATTGCATAAAGTTTGATGTTTTATGCAAGCAAAAAAGTTGAGAAGAAGAAGACTATGACACCTAGATTCTAGTTTCTTTATGGGTGAATTAATAGTCCAAATTCAGAGGCAGGAACATCTCATTAGTATTGACGGAAGCATTACTGATATGCATAAAACACCAATGCTTCTCTGCAGTCGTCTTATGCAGGATATGATCAGTCTCTGTATTTTTTTCAGGGACTTTAAGCTTGCAGGGAAATATTCAGTTAGATGAATTAATGGAAATAAGAAGGTTGATTTAAGTTCTAAAGCGTCACAAGGTGATAGTGCAGTCAGATTCATGATTGCAACTGAGATGGAAAAGAATCATCAAATCATCATGGAGAATACTAAATGGCATTTCTGGTATATGGGAGATTGCTGTCAGATTTGACAAGGTTGAACTTCTACTCAGACCTAGGATGCCCTGAATGTTCAAAGATTAATCTCAACGAGTTAAGACCAAAAAACAAAGTGAGAAAGTAATCATAAAATATAACATTTGTATGATCTTAGGTAGGACCGATTATTTCTGTAAAAAAAAAGTGTTGCATGTAAACAATTCCAGGACTTTTCTTTTGTTTCCTGACCTATGCCACAGTCAAGTTCTTTGATTTACGTAGCCCCAGTTTGTGGGATCATTTTTATATGATCATAGTTTTGAATCTTAATAATTTCCAATATGAAAATGGAATATTTCTTATTTTTGAGAAAAGAACTATATTTCCGTGTTTCTTGTAACTCAATTATATCAGAAATTTACTTGACACAATCACCGCTAAAACAGCGATCAGAGGGAGTTGCATATATTTTTAATGAATTGAACCTCAACAATTCTCAGTGATATACAAATTCGTTTCGAGAGTTCCAATAGAATCCAGAAGCAATCATCAACTCAACAAACTAATAAATAATTTTAAGCAACCAGAAGGACTGGGAAAAATTAATTATAGTGACAAGTAATTGAACAAGGAAATGCGCACCTCAATATCCAGCAGCAGATTCTCCGGCTTGATATCCCGGTGGATCACATGCTTCCCGTGGCAATACGCCAGTGCTCCCGCTAAGCTCGCAACATACTACCAATTTGAAAAAGGAAAAAAAAAGAACTTTGAATCATCCACGATACAGCAAAAGGATCTTTAAGTAACACTGATTGTTTCTTTCTCGGAACATTACTCACGGTGGCAGATCTCTTCTCAGAAAAATTATGAAGGCTCTTGAGTAGTTTGTAGAGCTCGCCGCGGGCTGCATATTCCAAGACCAAGAAAACGCGCGTCTCGTCATGGAACCATGCGAAGAGGCGCAGGACGTTCGAATGGTTCAAGTTGTGTTGGATCTCAATTTCCCGCCGGAGGTGGGAGTGCGATCGGTATTTCTCCAGCTTCGCCTTGAAGATCACCTTTAGGGCAACCACATACCCACTCTGGACACAGTTCCGACGCCGATGACATCATCAGGGTGAGAAAAACCGTATTTTTTTAAGAAGAATTCGGAAACTAGAGGAGTGAGAACCCTAAACAAAACCTGTTTCTCCCTGGCGAGGTAGACCTTCCCAAACTTGCCTTCTCCGATGAACTTGCCAATCTCGAAGTCTGCGATGCTCCATTCCTCCTTTGCCATGGAAGGACTCTATTGATAGTTGTGGATCGAAAACCAGGGCGAAAGGAGAGGAGGCGGCGCAATCGAAATTGGTTTTTCAAATTTGGGACCTGAGATCGGATCTCGGGTCTCAAACCCGTTAACCTGCGCACGTGCCAGAAGTTACAAGATTCCGGTTTCAAACCCATGAAGCAAAGTGGCGTCGTTTCTTCTCCCTGATCTCCGCCTTCGCCGGCCTATCTGAAGAGAAATCCCTTCTCTGCCTTACACAGAAGATCTACGGTGAGCTCTTTGTCGTCGTCCGCCTCCTAACCCGTATTTTTTGATATCCTTTTGTGGTATCTTGAAGTTTTTCATTCGTTAAACCTGCAAAATCGTTTTTTTCCTACTTAATTGCTACACTCCGCTTTTCTCTGTTCTTCAATCTGTTATTACTGCTTGTAGCTCGCATCTCTGGCGGAACAGTTGCAATGCGATGACGTTCCAACAATCTACATTAGGATCCCTCAGACTTTCCTGGAATGATGATGGGGATGTTTTGTTCCTCTTGCATGCAGCCGCTTGGTCGGGGGCCCTTACGCGATGCGGTTTGAGCAATGGGTATCCGTAATGTGTTCTAGGAATTTTAAATACGAGTTATTCAGAACCTTCCGTATCGGGATCTCAGAGCATCATTATAAGCGTTGGGTATCTGTAAGGTGTTCGACGAATTTTCTGCACGAGCTATTCAGTTGAGAACTTTCCATGGATGAGAGTGTTCTGAATCGGGATCTCAAAGTTGTTGGGTTGAAGTACCTCAATGTGCCACTTGAAGATATGAAGTCCCCCAACGAGATGGCTTAATGTGCTCATGAGAAAAAGATGGATGGTCTACTATCGCAATTACTTAAGGGCGCAGCTGAATACTTTTCATCAGACATCAAGGCTATATTGTTACTCCGGTGATTTGTTTTGTTCAGATTTGATCTTTGTTTTCCAAAAGGTTTATGAATTCTGCTCCAAGTGATAGTGTATTTTTGACATTTGGTCTGCTTTCCTGAGGGCTCCCTGACATCTGTTTTGATTGTACTTCTCCACATTGTTCAAGTTGTCTGCATATTCACTTTGCAAATGGTGGTATTTGGATGTTATTTCTTTGGTATAAAAGACCTCATGCAATACCTGAAGATTTAACTTGGCTATAAATAGTTCACATTCTATGTGGCTAAATGAACAGGTACTTCTCTTGTTCATTATTAGATCATTATCCAGATATGGTTTCTAACTTGTTACTACCCATTCTTTATCTTTTGTCTACAATGTTTATACAAGATTGAAACAATTGGGAAATATTGTTGTATATGGAAATTACTTTTGGATGACATCCTTGATAACAACAAAAAGAAGTTAGAAAGGAATTGCATGGAAATTTTTTGTTAACTTCCTATAAACAGAAATAATAATGCATTATTAGGCTGTATAGAGACAAACAGATGAAGAACCAAGCTTTTACCCAATAGAAAATGGATTACAACGGGGGAGTTGGGATTTTTTAAAGGCTCCAACCCAATTAAAATTAAAAAATAAAGTTAAACAAACGGATTAAGAAATACCCATTTACTTAAAAGACTGGAATAACTTAAAAAAGTAAATCGACTACACTTTGAAATATAAAATCTTACCAACCTTGAGAAAAATAACCCAAACAGTAGTGTTGATCATGCTCTACGGGCCATTGTGTGCATTCTTCCCTACAAGCATGGTCAAGTTAGTGCCAAGGTAGTTGGTCAAACCCATATGAAGAAGGATATTGTATATACAAATACTACGGTCATCTTGAGTATATCCGTTAGCATGTATCTGCAGATATGGCTCTTCTCTAGCCAACATTCTCGGCACTGTCAGCATGTTTTTCTCTTGTCAATATTATGAAGAAGATTAATACTTGTCTGGGAGTTTGAAAACCTAGTTGATACCATATTTCCCCTACAACCCCAAATGTTACACACCGTTATCTCATGGTATGCTCGTGATTGCAATTTCATCCTCTTTGTTAAGAGTTAAGGGATAGGGGGATGCAATGACACGACATTACAAAGTTAAGAGCCAAAACAATGATTCTGAAGCAATTATCTCGGAGGTGAAATGAAATTGCCCCCATTTGCCATTCTAGAAGTTAGAACTGCAACAGTTATTTTTTATGAGACAATACTCGAGTTATAAAGCAAATGATCACCATTAGTGGTTTTCACTATGTTTCTCATGACTGGTAGATCATTCAAAATCTTGTCTTTTCTCATTATTCAACTCTCTACAATATCATTAGCAGTATCTAGATCTTTGATCAGATCTATTATAAATATAATTTTCTTCGCTAATGATTTTGAACTCTGCCTTAAACTATAAATTTTTTATATTTAGTTATAAAGATGGTGGTAATGGTCAATGAATTTGAGTTTGAAAAAAGCTCACTCTTCTCTTGCAGGATCTTCTGGCTGTCTTTACATTTCTTGCTGCCAATGCATATCATTTTCAGAGCAACACCTACTCCACTTATGGACATCATTTTCAGGGAAAAGCACAAACTCCATTTGGTACTGTTATTTTTGACTGAATCTTTTGATCCTGAGACGTGTTTTACCTACTTAAATAGCCATTTGATGATTTAAAATTTAGTTAGTGCTCTTCTTTTTTTCTGCTTTATAATGCTTTGCCTTTTCAGTCACTATCTATCTTTGCATGCCACTTGCTAATTATATTTATTTGACCTGCTCTTGGTTCCTAATAAAATGGAAACTAAACAAATTACTTCACCTCTTTAATTTGACAGTGGACTTGTTCTTAAACGCCAATATATACAATGCATGGATTCAGTCAGTATCTATAGTTGTGGAATTAGTCCACGTCAATTTTTTTTCTATCTCAATTTCTTTCCTATACATCACTTTGTTTTTTAGCGCCCTCCTGATTGCTAAGAACGGACATATCGTTGACTAAATCAGCTCTTCGTGAGTACGTTGACCAACTTACCGAGCCCGATCCATACGGTTCGAATATTCAGAAAAGAAAATTTATAGATAGTTTCATGGGTAAGCAGGTAGATAATGTATTGCTTTGAATCCACTAGTAATTAATAGCCAAATTATTGTAGAACTAAATAATTGTTTTTTTTTATAAAAAAAATAGAGTGCCTCCCAGCTTTGCATGGTCTGGAAAATTGTTGGTAATTGTCTATTCTGTCGTAGACTTTGACTTCGTAAATTTTTGTCTTGACTTTATCTTCTTGTTTTTTTAAGTAAATTGCTCCTAAAAGGATTTTTATTTTTGGATTCCTCTATTTCATTAAAAGACTCAATAAATAGAGCTATAAATAAATCAAGTTGAATTAAATTTTGAGATATTCAAACTTGTTTGATAGGATAATCGAACTAAATTGAATCGAGTTTAAAATGAACACAGCTTTTGAAATGATTGTTCAAATATGGCTTGATTTATTTTTTATGAACTTGAGCTTGTTTGAAACTTAGCTTGAGCTTGATTCGTTTAGATGTTATCGAGCTCTCACTTCAAGTTTTGCTTGAGTTTGGTTCATTTAAATGTTATCAAGTTTTTAATTCAAATTTATTTGATTGTTTAAAATTTTTACTTATTTGATTGATTATTGAGCTTGATAATTCAAATTTATTTATTTATTTTATTTTATTTATTTAGCATGTTGATAAGAGTTTTATAAATGAATTTGATTATTCACGAATATTGTTCACAAACGTTATTCACGAACATTAACGAGCTGAATATATATGTGTTCAAACTTATTTGTTTAGTTTAAAAAGTTGTTCAAGCTTGTTTGTTTAATTGATTTTGTGTAGATTGAACGAATATAAACAAATTTTTATCAAGTTGAACATCAAATTTATTCACGAACGTTTGATTCATTTATAGCCCTATCAATAAAACATAAATCAGTTTATCAGGAAGAACTGAAAGTGCCCTCATCATGCTTCTTTTGTTCTTATTCTTCTGGAATGTAAGCTCTTCTATTCTCTCTTCTTCACAATTAAAGCAACCGGCAACATGCCCTACGTTTCATACGAAGTTCTTCACTTGGAGGAACTTCTAAATTCAAACACGATTGCCAATTTAATTTTGAAAGTTTTTTAGGAGTTCATGGCCTTTCTTTACTGATCAGATAATTTATTAAGCTATAGCTTCTGGAATTAAAAATTGGAAGAAAAAAAAATGGAAAAAGAAAATTATAGGCCACGTCTGATTTGACCTAGCGAGCATAATATGCCGTCGTTGGACATCACCTGTATTATTTGGAACACCATGAATTACATAGGGCATTTTCAATTTATACATCAAATTTAATATAAAAATAATATTAAATCATTTCAATTCATATACCAAATTCTTACAACAAATTTAATATATGAATAATATAATATCATATATGATATTGAACTATTCATTACACCATATTTATATAAAGAGAATTTTTATTTTATTTTATTTTATTATTATTACATAATTAATTTATAATAATTATTTTTTTGACTTTATTTATATTTATAGGAATATTAATTATTTATTATCAATTTAAATTATTTAGTAGTATATTTTAATTTTATTATATATATTTATAAAAATTTAATTTATTAAAATTATTATTTTTAATTTATTTAATATATTTTAAT
>JBBUKS010000100.1:9463139-9478988 GCA_038050645.1 Hedychium gardnerianum
ATGCATAATTAATCTCCATTAATCATCTTTAATGGGTTAGATTTTAGCATATTGGATTAACCATTAACCCAATAAGTTAATCTATATCCATTAACCCAATAAGTCTAATCATCTCATAATTAGCTCTTAGGGCTAATACTAACAGGTGGATCAATACTAGAGCCACCAGACATATATGTTGCAACAAGGAGCTACTCCACAACTTTGAAGAAATCAAAGATGAGGACAAGTTGTTCATGAGAAACTTAGCAACCTCAGACATCATGGGCCAAGGAAAGGTGGTGCTGAAGATGACCTCGGGCAAGGAGTTGACTCTTAACAATGTGTTGTATGTTCCGGAGATTCGGAAGAACCTAGTGTCCGGATCACCATTAAGCAAGCATGACTTCCGCATTATTTTTGAGTCAAATAGAGTTGTTCTATCTAAAAATGGAGTGTTTATTGGAAAGAGTTATGTAACTGATAGGTTATTCAAGCTCAGTGTAATAACGATTAGGCCTAAGTTTTATAAAATTGAAAACTCTTTCATTTATGTGCTTGAGTCTTCATGTTTGTGGCATGGTAGATTACGACATGTTAACTACGATGTGTTGCGTAGATTGATTAACATGCAAAGCATACCTATATTTTTCCTTAACCCAAAACACAAGTGTGAGACTTGTGTTGAAGCAAAAATGACAAGGTCATCCTTTCAACATATTGAAAGAAGCAATGAACCACTCGACCTAATTCACACCGATGTATGCGACCTAAAAGTTATGCCTACACGTAGTGGGAATAAGTACTTTATCACTTTTGTTGATGATAACCCAAAATATTAGTTTGTGTATCTTCTCAAAAGTAAGGATGAAGTTATAGAGAAATTCACCCTCTATAAAAATGAGGTTGAGAACCAACTTAATAAAAAAATTAAGGTGGTTCGAAGTAACCGAGGCGGTGAATATGTATCACCGTTCGCTGAGTTGTGTGCTGAACATGGGATCAGACACGAAATAACAGTTCCTTATACTGCTCAGCAAAATAGAGTTGCTGAGCGAAAGAATCAAACTCTAAAGGAGATGATGAATGCTTTTCTATTGAGCTCTGGACTGTCAGAGTTCATATGGGGGAAGCTATGTTAACAGCTAATTACCTTTTAAATAAGGTGTCTCAGAAGAAAATAGATAAAAACCCTTATGAGTTGTGGAATGGAAGATAATCATCCTACAAATATTTGTGAATGTGAAGGTGTCTCACCAAAGTTTTAGTGCCTAATTCGAAAAAGATTAAGATGAGACCAAAAACTATTGATTGCATATTTATTTAATATGCACATAATAGCAATGTATATCAATTTTTGGTGTATGTGTCACAAATATCGGATATATACAAAAACTCGATAATAGAATCGAGAAATGCATCGTTCTTCGAGCATGTGTTTCCGTATAAGACCCAAGAGGAAGCTAGTTCCTCAAAATAGGCATATGAAATACAAGAGGAAGAAGAAGATGATGAACCAATAGAGGTTGAACTTAGACTGAGTAAAAGAGCTCATGTGGAAAAATCCTACAGAATGGATTTTATCACTTTTATGTTGGAAAGTGAGCCCTAAAATTACTTAGAAGTAGTAAGCTCTTCGGATGTATCTCACTGTAAAGAGGCAATAGCATCTGAGATAGACTCCATCTTGCAAAATCACACTTGGGAACTTGTGGATCTTCCTCCGGGAAGTTAACCACTAGGTTGCAAGTGGATCTTCAAGAAGAAAATGAAATCAGATGGTACGATTGATAAGTACAAGGTTAAACTAGCAATTAAAGATTACCGACAACGAGAAGACTTTGATTACTTTGATACGTATTCTCCGGTGTCGAAAATAACTTCCATTAGAGTATTGTGCCTATCGCTGCTCTATGAAATCTGAAAATACATCAGATGAATGTAACAATAGCCTTTCTAAACGGAGATTTAGAAGAGGAAATCCGGACATGAAATAACTTGAAGGGTTTTCTGTGTCAAGACAAAAAAATAAGGTTTGTAGATTGGTAAAGTCATTATACGGCTTGAAATAAGCACCAAAGCAGTGATATGAAAATTTTGACAATGCCATAAAGAAATGTAGATTCACAATCAATGAATGTAACAAATATATCTATATGAAAGACACAGAGCATGACTATGTCATCTTGTGACTTTATGTAGATAACATACTTATCATTGGGAGTAATGATAAGATAATCAAATCCATAAAAGTTATGTTGAACTTAAGATTTGACATGAAAGACATGGGCCTAGTTGATGTAATTCTAGGAATTAAAATTCTTAAGACATTAGAAAGACTTGTTCTTAGTCAGTCTCACTACATGGATACGATTCTTAAGAAATTCACCAAGGGTGATATTGCATTAGCACGAACACCGATAGATACGAGTCAACATCTATCGAAGAATCGAGGAGAAAATATTTCTCAGATAGAGTACTCTCGAGTGATTGGAAGTCGGATATACTTAATGAGTTGTACACGGCCATACCTAGACTACACAGTTAGTAACCTGCGTAGGTACACGAGTAATTCCAGTGTTGAGCACTGAAAAAGGATAACAAGAGTAATGAAGTACTTGAGATATACTCATGAATATTGACTGCACTATACAAGATATCCTGTTGTGATCGAAGGATACAACGATGCGAGTTGGATATCGAATATTAAAGACTCAAAGTCTATAAGTGAATATGTATTCAATTTGGGAGGTGCAGCCATTTCGTGAAAATCTTCTAAGCAAACCGTAATAACCAGATCCATGATGGAATCTGAGTTTGTAGCTCTTGACAAATGCGGTGAAGAAACTGAATGGTTGTGATAATTCTCAGAAGATGTTCCTAGATGATTGAAACATGTGTCAATAATTTGCATGCATTGCAATAGTCAATCAGCAATTGGTTGGGCACAGAGTCATCTGTATAATGGTAAGTCTAGACATATATGTCATAGACATAATATCATTAGACAACTACTCTCAACGGGAGTTATCACTGTTGACTATATACAGTCAAAGGATAACTTAGCAGATCCGTTAACCAAAGGATTGAACCGAGAGTTAGTTGCAAGCTCCTCTCGGAGAATGGGCTTGATGTCGTTGTCAGCGATCAGTGCAGAGGATACCCAACCTATGCTGACTGGAGGTTCCAAGAATTAGGTTTAAAAGGACAATCAATTTGCACTGACTATACACACTATGGGGGATAACCTAATGAAATAGTGATCGGACCAAGGTAAGCCAATGGGCTTTTAATGATCAAGAAGAGTATATGACTGCCCTCGAGAGATCACCTATATGAGAAAGAAGTGAAGCCGCTTCGAAGAAAATTGGAGGTACAATTCTTAGAGCTTCTCATAGGACCAGGCGTGTTCATGGCCAAGAACGAACACACTCATGAGAATTGAGTTGTATCAGGGAGAGTCTTATGTGAGATATGTCAATGCTTACACAGACGACAGTATAGTTCAACGACATCATGTCTACTGTCAGCCAGTAAGCAAACAGATCTTCACAAGAGAAAGTTCAAAGGGTAAAACTTACCTATCCTATACTGGACTTAACTGTTGAATGTTATTACATATCATGTTTTCCATTCATGTGGGGGATTATTGGAAATGTGAATGAAATAAAGAGGTGGAGAAGAAGAGACTCTATTATGCATGAGTTTTAGTATCACATTAGAAGTCTCTTGGCTTTATTGTTGGTTTAAATTATGACACATGCATTGATATTGTGAACATATGTATGAGGAGAGGCTCTCTCACGCGTGGGTGCGCAAGGGGTGCAAATTTGGGGCCTAGATTGCACTAAATCAAGTTGACTCGTGTGCAAGCACGACCTGTGCATGTCGAATGTCAGATCGATCGAGGCAAGATTTGCCCAAGCGAATGAACCAATATTTTGTCATATTTTTTGCTATTGATGTGAAACAAATGAATTAATTTCGATTAATGACCGACGATTAATGATAATAAATGGTCATGAAATCATCCAATTGAAATTGTCGATGATTAATGATAATAAATAATCATTAATTCATCTGATTAAAACTACCGACGATTAATAGTAATAAATGACCATCAATTCATCTGATTAAATTTTCAGCGATTAATGACAATAAATGACCATTAATTCGGCTATTAACTATGACCAAAGGTTGAACTCCTATATAAGGAGCTCAGATATTGAGTTGAAAAGATATAACAAGAGGAAGAGCAGGAAGCGAACCTCTATCCACCAGTGTTCCCCCACAAAACCTCTCTCTCCATCGTGCACCTGCTCGACAAAGCTGCTCGTGATAGCACTCGGGTGCTTACTCATTTCATCGTGATCAACCGTGCTTGGTGGTGATCATGATTTTTCTGTTGTATCCTAAAAAATAGACGACCCAAAATAGCCTCGAAGCACAGCTGGAGATGGGGCGAATCTATTTCAAGGAAACTGCGTTGAACGCAAGCCTCAGCTTCGTCTTCCTGATTGGCTTCATCCCAACCCGACCTCTTCCCAACTGGAGGAAGTTCTGCTCACGTGAAGGGAAGCATTCATCAATGTCATTTCCTGACTCAATTTCTACTCGGGACTGTACGGGCATCCACTCGGGAATATTCAGCAATCACTGAAAACACTGCAAACCATCCCTGTTAGCAGCTTGAGATTATTTGCTCAGGTCATCTTAATAATTAAGTTGAATTTGAATTTTTATATAATTTTAATTTAACTCATTTCCAAAATATCTTCAATATATTATCCAATACTTATTCTCTAAGGGAATGAATTTTAAAGGATTCAAACTTTATTCCTGTGATATAAATCTATTATCCTAATCTCAACTCAACTATTTTCGTGAAAACTCTATTTAGGTGGGAGAGGAAGCAAAATAATCTTTTGCAAGATAATTTCACATAAAATTCTAAAAGGTTTCACTTGAGTATTTTTCAGATATGAGGGGTCTATCTGAATTTTTTATTATTGTTGAGAGCTCGGTTTCGATATTTGCCTTGATTCATATTTTTTTATGAGAGATTTAGCATTATTTGACTTTATTTTATTCATTAATTTTTTTTTATAAATATGCAAAATTGGATATGCCGAAATCAATATAAATGTAAAATTCCTCGGATTTAGTTGTTAGCTAACCATCACCATCATATTTAACTTGGCTTTCATTATCACATTTAATTTCTAATATTATTATAAATTTTAATTTATAAGTTTATAGTTTTCACATTAATACATTATTATTTGGCCAAATTATATTTATTATATAAAATAATATTAAATTTGTAACTATTATCTATGCTATTTATTTATCTAAGGTAATCGAAATTCCTATTGTTGAATGTGCACTTTCGAAGATGAGTTTTATTTGAATGCTATGAGATTCGATAGCATTGTGAAGGTTAAACACTCAAAATGGTTGAAATTGAAACTAATCTCAATAGATAGAATTAGGAAGCATTAAGGGGTTTGAAGGGTTAACGGCTATGATGCTGCCTTGGTAAATCTGATCCGGCCATGGGTCCAAGGTGACCCAATTAGTTTTGGGCCATTACGTCAAAGATTTATTATATAAGAGCTAGGTTAAACTGACTCTTAGAGGATATCCTCTAATGTAGGATCAATATTCACTCCTAATCTCCTCTAATGTAGGATCAATATTTACGATGGGTATAAATTAATAATTATCGTCACAGATGAAAAAATTCACTCATATGATCGGTCAAAGGGAGACGTTTCACTTGTGCAATCATCCATGCGATCTAACTCGGGCTGACATGGCTGCCAATATGGATCCTCTTCGGACGAGATTTTATAAGCTTTTACACAGATAGGTAAAAGTATGATATTTCTGAATACTTATACAGACTACTTCTTTTATTCTTCTTTCAAGGTTTTCACACTTCTCTTTATTTTTTTCATTAATTTGATCATCGGAGAGATAATATTGATAATGCTGATTTTCAACTAATATTCATTGATCCTTAAGTCTTATTTTTCGAAGGATCTCTCGTGACTGTTGCCCATGAAAAATAATTAATCAGGTCGGGTAACGTTGGATTTAGGGTGACCAGCCCGGTTTTACGAAAGTTTCCTATCGGCCACTAGGTAAATCGGGAAGCGCTAATGAAGACTCATCCAAATGGCCAACATTCTTAGGTCCGTTTTTTATTGGAGGAAATTTTTTTTATAATATACTATAGTTAAAATTCAAATCTTAAATTCCTTAATTATTCACCCGTGAGAAAGAAGGAACGAAGGAGTGAGTGAACGAAAAGAGATATCATTAGATTAGATACTCTACATTAAAATAACACTATACAGGAATATATTTGTTGATATAGACAATACACATGCTATAATTATTTGAGTAAATCATGTGGGTCATGGTCATGAGATGAGTTGATGATTAATACATGAGGTGTTGTCAAGAACGTTTCGCTTGAGTAAATCATGTGAAAATAAAATTGAAGGGTTTTTATGATCCAAGTGTCTTGAAAATATAATAAAAATAATTTCTCTCAATAATTAATTATTGCTTAATTGAAAACATCATGATTGCGACACAATAATTACTTTTCAATGACAACGACATTGCAATAATGGTTCCCAAATATCTATAATTTAATTTTTAATTATGACATAATATAAAATATTTTTCTCTAGTGGATTGTTGGATGATGAAACACTTACACTCTTCTTTTGAAATTATCTTAGCAATTGATAAAAAAATTTATGGGATCACCTCAAATTAGTTGGCCTAATCAGGCAATCTCAATATTTAATTAGGCATGGGTAAAAACAAAATGGTCAAATTTACCAAATAGCACCTTAGAATTATAAATTTCACAGAAACGTATTTGCCATTTTATATTTTAACATAACTGGTGGCTTATAAACAGTAACACATTTCTATTAAAAAAAATTAGAGGCGTGTTTTACTAAGTTTCATAAAATTGAAGATTATAGGGATCAAATTGTTTTTTTTTTCTTCTTATTTTAAATTATTAATAATTTCTTTAAATACACACACTCACACACACAGTTATATAACAGATCCCTCGATCGCTTGATTCGCTTCTCTACCACCGCTCGCCGCATTGTTTCTCGAAGAATAAATCGCTCAACCGAGAGTGATCTTCCTCGGCGCCGACTTCTCTCTTCTGTGGCTTGGCCGGTTACTCATCGGTTTCCTTGCAGCTTTTTGGTAATTTCCGTCGTTCTCGATCCCTCATTTCCCGTCGGCAGTAATAGTCTGTCGCTTTGAGAAAAAAGGACAAAATTTCCTCTTTTTTTGTGTATTTTTGTCTATTTCTTCAGTTTTGTTTCTTTGCGGTAAGAGTTTTAAAAAAATGGGTTCTTCAAGTCATGCAAAATCGGCAGCTTTGCTTTGTCTTCGACCGGGGACAGGCAAGTGCGAAGAGAAGAGACGCCTTTGAACTGATTCCTGCCCTTTTTCTGGTGATTAACAAGGTTTAAACATTAGAAGAACTTATCTTTTTGGCACGGGGGAAGAAGGATTGATTCAAGGTTATATGAAGTTGGATTTTTTTTCCTGTTCATTTCAGGGCGTGTGTAAATTAAGATCATAAAGCTATTGAAGTAGAGTGGTTCTGCTCTCTTCTCTAGGCATCTGGTTTATCAGTGAGAATTTTTTTATTTTCTCTGGCAAAAGCCTAACTAGTTACTTTAGATAAGAACTGGTATTGTGAGTTTTGAGCTTTGTGAATGGAAATAATTTAAGTATTAATCTTGCAGACGAAATTCAGGAGTACGTCCTCTACTTGTTGCACCAAGATTCTTAGTTGGTTTCATCCTCCTTGATTTTACATCGGAAATATTTCATCTTTTCCTGATTCTTTCTCTATATCTCATGCAGATTTTAATTGCCAAAATGGTTAACTTTGGGAAGAAATTGACGGCTAATCGAGTTCAAGAATGGGAGAAGTATGCACTCTTTGCTAAACTTTATTTTTGTTTAAATGCTTATATCAGGAGCTAGATATTTTGAATTATTGGATTATGCACATCCTACCAGCTTGCTTGTGTTCGCCTTTGCTGTTGACGGAAGCATAAATTTTTTTAAATTACTATTCCAGTTGGGATAAGATATAATAGTAGACTTGAAATACTTAGGTCTCACTATCATCAATATACCTAGTCAATAACTAACAGTTTATGCCGTTTTTTTCGTATTAGCTAGATCTTTTATGAATGTATTGTGATGCTATGCTCATAGGTTTTTTCATTTAGAGTTTGTACTAGCAATTTACGATTATTACTGTTTCAGATATTATATCAACTACAAATTGATGAAGAAGAAAGTCAAGCAATATGTACAACAAATGGAACGTGGAAAAGATCGACGTCATGTTCTGAAAGAATTTTCAAGGACACTAGATGACCAAGTATGGATTTCATCAGATTTTCTCTTTATTTTAGCTTATTTTGGACAAGATTACTTTGAACTTGTGTTGAGCCTATAATAGCTAGAACTTATTACTTTAACGTGGGTTGAAATTAAAGGCTTAGATCTTATGGATGCCTGAGGATCAAGTTCAACTTACGATGTGCTCCTGTTTAATTTTGCAATCAATAAATTTTGTTGATGTTGATTTTCCTTATGCACACTACCGAGCAAGTTTTTAAAATACCGTTGCTAAGTGCTCATATTGATCGGCAGTGGGTCTTTGGTACAAATGAAGCGCTGCATTGTTCAAGTTAGTATTGGTCAACCACAAGATGAGAAGACGAGGAGAAAAGGAGAAAGAGAATTAAACTTGTTTCATCAAGAAGGCCTCCTCTGGAGGTGAATTATCTATTTCTACAACAATGTTGCAGTTGGCAAATTACTTCCTATCCATGTCCAAAATTTGAGTGGTCGTGTTAGCATTACAGTGTTAAACTCCAACTTGAAAGATAGAGAAATAAGCAGTGAAAGAGGAGAGGGGACTTTGTACTTGCATAGGGACAGATTCAGTTAGTGACAGATTTGGTTAAGATTCTTAAAAATTAGCCATCATCTGATGTCCAGTAAGCTCTACCAAACTTCATATGATAAAGTTAAGGTTCAAATCAATTACTGTAGTTAATTGTGAACTTTTCTTTCAAGGAAATAGAACTTTTCTTTCTAATGGAACTGTGTTTGGGAACCTCTTCCTGGTTTGTTTATTTTAGAAAATTGTTTCCTATTATTCTTGCTATCTGCTCTGTAAGAACATCTTGTGTACGATCTTGATTGATGTATTAGATTCCTTCTTTATTTCTCTAGATTGAGAAGACTGTCCTCTTTTTCCTGGAGCAACAAGGAAATATTGCACACAGGATTCAAGAATTGGGAGAGGAGCGAACAATACTTCTTGAGCAGCCAGTTATATCTAAGATATCTGAACTGCGAGAAGCATATATAGAAGTTGGACATGATCTTTTAAAGCTCCTCAGATTTGTAGATATGAATGCTACTGGGATTCGTAAAATTCTGAAGAAATTCGATAAACGTTTTGGCTATAAATTCACTGATTATTACATAAGTACTAGATCAAATCATCCTTATTCTCAGCTACAACAAGTTTTTAAGCATGTGGTAATGCATCCCTCTTTTTTCTCAACTGTTCATGGAATCATCCCTTTCGGTTATTGTCATCTTCCTTTTGCTTGCGGTATTTACTGTTAAAAGGAAACATACTCTGAATAACTAGGGAATAGCAGCTGTTGTAGGAGCCTTGTCTCGCAATCTTGCTGAGATTCAAGAACGCCAAGGAAGCTACCTATCCCTTTATGATCAGCCCTCTACAGCTATGGCGGTACGATGAGTGTCAATGTCATATATATGTTATCATGAGCAATATTTGATATTTTAAGACCTTGTTAGTTATGTTTATTTATTTATTGGCATCAGGTGCAGGACCCAGTCATTTACTTAATACAAGAATCAGTGGACAAGTTAACTTGCTCTACAAATTTCCTAAAGTTTTTAGGACAACATGCACTTATTCATGAAGGAGAGGAACAAGTTGATGAGAGAAGATATCATTTTGTATCGCTTCTTTCGAACTTGGTCAATACTTTTCTTTATATGGTGAACACTTATATCATTGTGCCAACTGCTGATGACTATTCGATGAGCCTTGGAGCTGCTGCAACAGTTTGTGGGATCATTATTGGCTCTATGGCCGTAGCACAAGTGTTCTCTTCAGTTTATTTTAGTGCATGGTCTAACAAGTCATACTTCAGGCCTCTGGTGTTTAGCAGCATCGTACTCTTTTTGGGCAATACTCTCTATGCGTTGGCCTACGACCTCAATTCCTTGACAATTCTTCTTGTAGGTCGCCTTCTGTGTGGGTAAGTGAACTTTTTGTTTTATTTCACTTTTGTGATTATTTTGTGGATCCAGTAATTAGTAATTACCATTTGAAAATTTCTATAACTTACTCCACAACTATTTTAGTTTGCTAAGTGTTATTTATGATTAGTCATGCCACAACTATTGTGCTTCTCTGACATTTCAATGACTATATTTTCTTTGCCCTCCATTGCCTCTTATACCTTCAACCCTAATAGATTCATAACTCTCCAAACTATAGAATCTAATTACGTGAAGCATCGAGCAATGTGTGACTTTTCCTTATCATTGAATCAGAAATGGAATTAGAAGATTTGTGAAATTTTAGTTTTTTTGAGCGATCATATTTTACCTTATCTAAATTTCATACATGTAAATAAATAGACTTAGGATGCACATCTAAACCTGGTGTTCAACTAATTTGGCATGATCTTCAGATTGACTTACTCTTTTGAGACTGCAAATTGGTCATAATTATGGAATGTTTCAATATGAGGTTTGTAATACCGAGATGTACACTTGAGGACAACATAATTAGAATTCTCTCCCTTGCCTTTGAGCATGTTCAGCAATCACCTACTGTCTATCTGTTCTCCTATTTCTTTTTTCTCTCTGCATTTTCTGGAAATAAATATGGACTCGAGAAGGATATCTGTTTGAGTTCAGGGGTCATACTGATAGAATTCCGGACAAGATTACACCAAAAACTAAGAATTTTGCTTAGTTATACACTATGGTTGCTGCATTTTTTTTATTTTTTTTAATATTTCTAATGTATTCGAATACAGGATGGGGTCTGCAAGGGCTGTTAACCGGCGATACATCAGTGACTGTGTTCCAAATGAAATCCGCATGAAAGCTTCTGCAGGCTTTGTTAGTGCTAGTGCTCTTGGAATGGCATGTGGTCCTGCTCTTGCTGGTTTGCTTCAAACGAATTTCAAGTTATATCGGTTAACAGTTAATCAAGATACTTTACCTGGGTGGGTTATGGCATTTGCTTGGTTAGCATACTTGATTTGGTTGTGGATCTCTTTCAAGGAGCCAATTCGCGATACCGAAGTGAAAAATTTATCTCCAGATGATGCTGGTATGTTATATACTAAGATTATCTGAATTTCCGGGAACATGCATGTATGTTTATTGGATAATTGACACAATATATCAATCACTGTCTACCTTTTTGCTCAAAACCAGGACATGTGGGTATTGAAGTATTAGAAAGTGGTCTTGTGCAACCTTTGTTAAACGGTTCAGAGCAGAAGCAAAATGATGATGGAGATGAAGAGTGCAATGCTAGTGAAGAAGGGTCGGAAGAATCTCACAAGCCAGCTACTTCGATTGCTTCAGCCTATAGATTGCTTACACCATCAGTAAAGGTAAAGATTTCATCATTCTAATCAATGTTAAAGAAAATACTTGAAAGTGTCACCCATTCTTATTTAGGGTAATTTTTTTTTAACTATATGAAGAATCATAATCGTTGGATAAGGCAGGAAAATCCATTCAATTCAATAATTTTGATGATCAGGAGAGAATTTGACATATGTTGGAGTTGTTATGGTTGGTTTAACAATTAGTGACAAACCAAGAATCATAGACTGGAGTATTTTTTTTGTTTTTGTTTGCAATCATAAGATTGTTCCTTTTAGTTTGAATGCAAACCATTATGCTTTGACATATCAGTGGTCAAGATTACGCAATTGCCAATTCATTGTTTCTCTAGTTTGGTTCTGGAGTTTCGTTAAGTGCTATGGTTAGCTAAGTTATCCAATTTTTCAATTTAGTGAAAAACTTCCAACTGTGTTATAGGTCCAGCTGCTGATATATTTCATGCTCAAGTATGCAATGGAGATATTACTGTCAGAATCTAGTGTCATTAGTGGCTATTACTTTGGATGGTCTACAGGTCAAGTGGCGATATTTCTGGCAGTCTTGGGACTTACAGTTCTCCCCGTTAACGCCATCGTCGGGACTTACATTAGCAACTTGTTTGAAGAAAGGTGTGTTTTGTTATTCAGTATCTTAGCTTGGCAGCCTCATCGTGCTTACCCTTCACACCAATTTTGTTTTGCTTACCCTTCACACCAATTTTGTTTTCTTTCGAAAAATGATGTGCTCAGTATAGGACTTTTGCGACGAACCAGGCTTATAGTTGCTAAATTTGTGTGAAAATTGTTGTATCACGTTCTCTGCCCAAGTCGCATTTGGTTCAAACTACCATTTGACATGTCGAACATAGTCATTTCCTTAACAGCTTAGTATTTCGTAGTGCCGCTCCAACTGAGTTTGCCACTAAAAAGTCTCCTGACTTCAAATAAATTTGTTTTGCCTTTTTCTTTTTTGTGCAGGCAAATCTTGTTAGGATCTGAAGTATTGGTGCTATTGGGAATACTACTAAGCTTCAAAGTCACTGGTACATATGCAGTACCACAATATGTCAGCTCGGCGTTGATCACATTTGTGGCTGCTGAAGTTCTCGAAGGTAATTTCGCTTACCGAAACACTTAAAGTTTGCTCAAGTTCTTGAAGTTCTTTGGCGTTTCCGCATTATTTATTGAAGTTCTATGGTGTTTTGTCATTCTTGAAGTTGAATTACTCAAATTGCTTCTGATGTTTACTTGTTGAGGTTCATTAGCAGTAGTCCAAAATGAACCGTGGTTTGCTTCAAACTTCTCCACATAACAAAATGCAAGCTTTTCAGGTGTGAATTTAGCCCTCCTTTCTCAAGTCATGTCATCTCACCTTGCACGGGGGACTTACAATGGCGGTCTGCTATCGACAGAAGCAGGGACTCTGGCTCGAGTTGTAGCCGATGGCACGATCACACTAGCAGGCTACCTAGGCGAAAGCCGGCTTCTAAACGTCACATTGCTCCCTTCTCTGCTAATCTGCCTAGGCTCCATTGCCGCTACTCTCCTCACCTACAACTCCATGTATTGATGAGTGTCATCACTTGCAATCTTCTTCTGTCTTTGTTCACTGTGAGGATTATGTATAGTTTGTGGGAATTTTCGATCAAATCATTTAAATTGCAGGGGAAAACTCCATGTCTCAGTATTGTGTATGTTTTTTTTGAAGTATAATTCATTTTGTGGAAGTAGTGTAAGAATGGCTTTTAGCTGTATTAACATATTTTTTTTAAAAATATATTTATTTATGGTAAATTCTGAGGATTTTGTGCTTGTTCCTGGCTTTTTCTGATCTCGGATTTATTTACTTATGGAAAGAACAAGGATGAGGAAAACGGAGTTGAAGACAATAGAAGAAAGCAGAGAAGAACAAGGATAGAAAAAAAAAAACAGAGTTGAAGATCGTAGAAGCTACACTAAAATTCACTGTTCCTTTTGATCGATTGAACCAAATCGCGATTAAAGTTGATTCATCAATCATCATCAATTCCAGTGCATATTGGAGATGTCTATCTCGATCTCATCATAATTTATAAGATCCGCAACCTTAATGATTCAGAAATCAAAGATACATATTACATGCAAATGACTGAAACCTTACAACTAAAACCCACACGATGACCATGAACGCGAACAGAAATTAACCTTTAGCAGACGAAGAAATTAATCAAGTATAGACGAAACAGAGGCGGAATGAGCGATCGATCGGATGGTGCGCAGTTAGGCAAGGGATATCGGAAACAGAGAGTTCATCGCCCGTCTTGCCAACCGCATCAGGCGCGGAGAATTGGCGAGCAATGGCGGCAGCAGCATGGCGAGCAAGCCCAGCGTCCACGCCAGGTAGTATGCCAACAGTTGCTCATGTTCCTCCGTGAGGGAGGAGGAGAACATGGCCGGCGGCGACGCCTGCACCTGGTCGACGGCGTGGATGATGAGGAAGGAGTATCTGACGACGACTAAGAAGCCGAGGAAACTGAGGAGTCTCCCAGGGTGGCCGAGCCGACCGGCCACTGGAAGCCCAACACCGTCCATGAATCTGAACGGCGAAATAAGAGGGATTATTTGGGACGAGCGTCATCGGCCACCCTCTTTTAATAGCTGAGCCATGGGGGGCGGGGCTGACGCGTTTCGGGGTCTGTTTTATCGGTGTGAGACGCGGTTGACAGTTGACAAAACTCACAATCACGTGAGCGCAGGGAGGTAAGCAGCCAGTCACGTGATACGCCCCACGGCCTCCTTTCATTATCCCAGCCACTTTCGGATTACCATCCGGTAGATCGGACCATGGCCCTGATTCAAACTGAATCCGGCTCAGAATCTAAACTGAGTTTTTACTCAGTTCAACAGACTCAATCCGTAATCGACTGCTTAGGGTCAGGCCCCAGTTAAACATGTGAATCGATGGTCGATTCTTTAATATATATATATATATATTTAAAAAAATTAATTTTATTTTAGTTTTTTAACAATAGTCTTTTATTTAATAATATTTAGTACTAATATTGTGGATCAATATAAATTGAGAAAAAAATCAAGAGCGTTACATCATCAAATGGACATTTTTTATAAAAAAATCATTAAATGAACGGTCATCGTATATGTTTTATCCCCAGAATATCTTACTTTTTAATGTTATTATAATAACTACTATTAATTTATAGCATTATAATATTATAACACCTCTTATTTATAATGTTATTATAGTAGCTAAGATTAACTGCTATCACATGAACCAATTATTTAGATAACGATTATTTTAAATTTATTTTGATTAATTTAAAATGATTTTGATGAAAGTTACGTAATTTTAATTAAATTAGTAAAAAGTATTTTGATATAACAATGTACAAGATTTAAGATTCAAGATTTTAAAATTTAGGATTTAGATTTTAAATATAAATGTTTTAAAGTAATTTTGATCTGCTTAAAATAATTTTAATTAAATTCATAAAAAAATTATTTTAATATAATAATATTTTATATCTAATAATTTTAATTAAAATAAAATAATCAATCTTTCAACTCACGTTGTAGCAATTATCAGTAATTAATATAACAATGCTGAAATAAAATATAATATTTTTGATATGAAACATCTGATGATTCCTTTTGACTTGTTTTTAAAAGGTAAGAATGGCTTTTAGTTGTATTAACCTAAAATTTTGAACTTATTTATTTATGGTAAATTCTGAGCATTTTGTGCTTGTACCTGGCTTTTCCGATCTCGGAGGCGGTAGTGAAAAGAACAAGGATGAGAAGACAGAGTCGAAGACAATAGAAGAAAGCAGAGAAGAACAAGGATGAAAAAAAAAATCAAGTGTTGAAGCTCGTAGAAGCTACACTGAAATACACTTCAATTCCATAGCATATTGGAGATGTCTATCTCAATTTCATCATAATTTATAAGATCCACAACCTTAATTTTCATGATTCAGAAATCAAAGATACATATTACATGCAAATGACAGAAATCAACCATGAACGCGAACAGAAATTAACCTTTAGCAGACGAAGAAATTAATCAAGTATAGACGAAACAGAGGCGGAATGAGCGATCGATCGGATGGTGCGCAGTTAGGCA
>JBBUKS010000100.1:9485340-9496411 GCA_038050645.1 Hedychium gardnerianum
TTTAAACGAACTTTTTTCGAGCCGAGCTCGAACTAAGCTCGTTTAATTTTTAAACGAGCTTTTTTCGAGCCGAGCTTGAACCGTTCGCGAGTTATTTAATTTCATTACAAGTCGAGCTCAAGCTTAAGAATTAAAGCTTGAATCGAACTCAAGCCGAGCTCGAGCTTAGGGAAAAAGAGCCAAGCTCGAGCTCGAGCCTTTTACTGTTCGGCTTGGTTCGGTTCGATTACACCCCTAGTTGTGATTCAATCACAAGTTCTCTTATACTATAAATTATATTACGAATATTCAGTAAATGAGTTTAAGATCAAATTTAAACACATAATGAATATGTACTCAGATAGTGAATATATATTTATCATATAAATAGTACAGGTCATAAGACGATTGTCTTAAGACACCTCTCAAACATAACAGAGCTTAACTGAACCCAACTTCGACCTTCTCCTCGAGCAAGCTTCCTCCCCTGCTTCTCGTCCCTTGACCCATGTCTTTCTCGCCTCATGTCCCTAGGACTGCGACCTTCTCGCTTTACCGGTGTACTCTTCCGCAACTTCTCGTCCCTCAGATGCACCGAGTCCATCAACTCGTTTCTCGTGTCATCCTTCTCGTCCGCTGCATCTTTCGCTCGACTTCTTGTGTTCCTAAGTTCCCACACACTTAGACACAAGGCATCAAACCTAACAGGACCTAACTTAACTCAGTTGACCACCATCAAAACTATCTCAGGGTACTTATAGATGAATAAACTCATTTCTTAGAACTTGTTCATCTCGCAGATTGAGCATGTACATAATGAAGATATTGCAATTGACTGGAGGACACCTTTTATCTCCTATCTCCGGCTCGGAACAGTACCTCTGGATGCCAAGCAAGCCAGGCTTCTGAAAAGATGCACATCTTGGTTCACCTTAATAGGTGATCTCTTATACAAGCGAGACTTCTCCCGACCGCTTTTGAAGTGCCTTGGTCCTGACGATATCGACTATGTTATGAGGGCATATGCGATAATCATGTAAGAGGTCGAATGCTCGCCAAAAAGGTTCTATTAGCCAAATATTTTTGGTCGACCCTACAATCTGACACAACGAAATTCGTGGTTGGCTGCATTTCATGCCAGAAACATCAGAACTTGCCATATCACTCGACCGAGCCGCTGAAGACATCGGCCATCTCATACCCCTTTGATCAATGGGGAATAAACATAGTGGGACCATTTTCGACCGGACCTTAGCAAAAGAAGTTCCTCTTGGTGGTCGTCGACTATTTTTCCAAGTGGGTAGAAGCATAAGCCCTTGCTCGGATAACAGAAGATGTCGTCATGAAATTCTTGTGGCAAAATATAATCTGTCTATTCAGCATTCCACATAAGCTAGTCTCCGATAACGGACATCATTTTCAAGGGTGAAAGCTCTGAAGATGGTGCGAGGAATACGACATTCAACAATCTTTTACTTCAATCGCCTATTCGCAGAGCAACGGGCAGATGGAAGTGGTAAACCAAGAGATCGTACGAGGGCTTAAGGTTAAACTAGACCACATGAAGGGAAGTTGGGTTGAAGAATTGCCCAGCATCCTATGGGCATACGGAATGATACCAAGAGAGAGCACCGACCTGACACCTTTTCACCTTGTCTATGGGGGAGAAGTTGTCATACCGATAGAAGTGGGCGAAGAGTTAATCCGTCGAAGTACGTATGATGGAGACAACGCCGAGCAATGATCTTTGGAGTTGGACCTCATCACTAAAATCAGGGAAAAGACCGCCGCTCAGCTAACGACTTATCGTCAGAGGATGTGTTAGACCTACAACAAGTGGATCATCCCTTGAACCTTCCAGGTCGGAGACCTTGTCTGGAGAAAGGTGAAATCGGTCGGTGATGTCTACAAGTTGGAGCCTCAATGGGGAGGGTTGTACAATGTCCTCCGCAAGCTAAGCTCGGTGGCATATTATTTGCAAGACCCAGATAAAAAGGAACTTGACCACCCGTGGAGTGCAAACCACCTGTAACCCTATCGAGGGCCTTGAGTATCCTTCCCAAAATATTTGTATCAAAAGTATGTAGAAAACTATTTATGAATGAAAAAGCTCAAGTCGCTCTCTAGCCTCTATGCCCCTGGGGTCGAGGATCTCCGTTAAAGTGCCGAGCTCCCCCCTGAGCCGGGGTCAAGGATCTCCATTAAAACGCAGAGCTTTCCCCTGAGTCGGGGTCGAGGATCTCTTTTAAAGCGTCGAACTCCCTCTGATCCGAGGTCAAGGATCTCCGTTAAAGCGCCGAGCTCTCCCTTGATCCATGGTCAAGGATCTCCATTAAAGCACCAAGCTCCCTCCTGATCCGGGGTCGAGGGTCTCCATTAAAGCGCCAAGCTCCCCTTCTGATCCAGGGTCGAGGATCTCCGTTGAAGCACTAGTTTCCCCTTGACCCTGGGTATAGCGTATATCGTCTGCTGACATACTACCTCGCTCGGGACCCAACTATCTCTGGGGGTAGAGATAGGGTAATCGGGTAGTTTATCTAGAATTTTTACCGATCGAACGACACTCAAGTTATTCCTTTTTTCGAGGGAAATTGGAAAGTTCTGAGGCCACAAATATAAGAATAGAGTAAAGAAGAATGGCGAAGAAGAAAGATGTCGATTGCATTCTAAATCAAAGATTACAAAACATGCCTAAGATAGCTACACAAAATCCTCAAAAGCATATGGAGGGATGCCGTCAAATATCTTGTCTAGATTGATGAAGCTGGGAGGAAGATCGACTGTTAAATGTCAGGATTCACGTAGCTGATGGATTGCCGCCTCCGATCCAAACTTGAACATCTTTACCGTCCGAGGACCAAGCTGGTCGTAAAACTCTTGTGACTTTAAATATTCGGCTCTCTTGATTGCCCAACGCTCCTCCTCGCCTGATCGGTAGGCTTCCAGCTCAACCTTTAAAGCTCCCAGAGTCACTTCTTTGGCTACCAGTTCTGCGAATTTCCTAGCCAGCTCAGCCTGAATATCCTTCTCCTTCCATTTGTTAGCCTGCATCTTCAATTCAGTCCGGGCCTCCTCCTTTTGCTTCTCTGACGATGCGAGGGACTTAGCCTTCTTGAGGGCCTCCCTGAGCTCGGTGATCCGTTTCACCTATTCCTTCGATCAGGACTCGACCTCGACCTTGGCCGCTCCCATTTGCTCCAACTGTTCCACCTTGAGTTGGGCTTCGAAACGCAACTTCTCCACCTCCGACTTTAGCTCGGACAAATCTTCAGCTAAAGGGGCTTGTTGAGCCTCCAACTCACGTATACAAGCTTGTTGGGAGTGATATCGACGGAAAAGATCATCATCTTGAGAGATCACTATCATTCCTTTCACCTAGACCTGCAATAGGACTCATGATCAGATAATTCGGAGATCAACCTCAAAGTCAAGCAAATCAATTCCTTAACCCCGTCAAGTCGGTAGTGAATGAGTCTATCAGGCGGTTGGTGGTTTTACCCTAGCACATCCCGCTCGAAAACGTCCAGGCCTTCGCAACCTGACCTTTTAATCTAAGTGTGACATCCCCGTCCGATCGACTTGTGCCTTCCCCGCTCGAGGGGATCAGAGTTGCAGGAGGCATGAATTCCGATAGAGTAACAAACTCTCTCACTCGAGCGCTCTCACTTTCGGTACTCGCTCCCACATGATCCCGGTCCGGTGAAGTTATGGGAGAAGAGCGGAGAGGAAAGGGAGTCACTCCGGATGAGCTAGCACCTAGGGTTACTACCTGGGAGCCTTCAGATGTCCGCCTGGCGGTCTGCGAATCGACAGATCGACGTCTTTTTTGTGTCAATTAAGGGGTCGACTGAGGGTTGGCCTCCCTGGAAGGAACGGGTACCGGCACCATCGAGTGGAGGGGCGGCGGCAGCTCATCCGTGTGGACTGCTGCATCACTGAGGGAGTCGGTCAACTCTTCTCCCGCTAGCTTGGACACCCGTTCTTTCAGCTTGACATTGGTTAACTTTAAGGTTCGGCTAACCGAAGCCCTCCACATCGTCTGAGTTGTAAAAGAAGAAAAGTCTTTAGTTAACAATAATATGAAACAAAAGTACAAATCTTATCAAAGGAAAATTGCAACTTCACTTCAATGAGGCTCAGTCCGAACAAATACATAAGCTCTTTGTCAATCAGCTTCTTAACATCAAACCGCAGGTCGGAAAGGATGTTCGCATCCCTTAGATAGGTTGCCTCTATTTTGTATGGTCCTCGGGTGGGAGCCTTGGGCATCTCCATCTGCCATCCAGTCAGTCACGAGAAAAGGGTCGGGGGCTCCAGAAATATATACTTAGACTTCTACCCTTTATGAGAGGTCGACATCTCATCCAAAAAGTAACTTTCCATTCAGGATTGAAAGAAGAAAACTCTAGGTTCTATCTTCTTGGGATAGAAAAAATAATAGAAAACCCGAGGGGTAAGTGGAACGTGATACAAACGGAAGATAATGATGACCCCGCAGATCTAGCGGAAAGCATTAAGGCTAAATTGGAATACAGAAGTATCTGGAAAGGGTGGTGAAGAAGGTCGAGAGAGGAAACCAAAGCCCCCTGAGAAACTGACCCATAAAAATGCTACACACCTGATCGACTGCTGATGAGGTCGGTTGGTAGAGCTCGGGATAACAAGTCTGTACTCAATCGGGATCTCATATTGGACCCTTACCACTTCTAAGTCCTCAGTAGTAAAATCTGATCTCATGGAGATATACCACAGGCCTGAGATGCTCCCAATAGCCATATCTATGCTAGACTCAGAAGGAGAGAACAAGATGACTAGAGCACAAGAGAATGACTTACGACAAGAGAATGGGGTCAAAGAGAAAAGTAGCAAAACAGTGGCGGAAGCAGCGAGAATCGAAAGAGAAAGCAATGGCGATAATAAAAACGGAGAAGTTGTCTGCATCCAGCCCTAATAAAGCCCTGACTAAAAAATCCAGCCGTCAGATCCAAGAAATTATAAGGGCAGAATGACATTAGAGTCGTCCGATGTAATATTTGAATCATCAGAATCTCAACAGTTTCGATGAGTTGATAACCCTATAGTGGCAATGCCACGTGTTAGTAATGGATCGATCAATATTATGGATCGACACGACAGGCGAGGCGCTATCCCAATACGCCATTATGCGTATCTGAGGTATTAATGTGTCTGCATCTCAAAAAAGATCAAATTTTATCCACGTCAGCCTTAACGTGCCAGCCAATCACGAACATGAACTGTCGCCCCTCCGATCGAGAGAAGATACAGATCATAATGTTAGTCTGATCAGTCAGGCATAAGTCTCCTTCGACAAGATTTGAAGGGGAGACTTGTGATATAAGGGATATAGAGTCGAGAATCTATGTGGGAGTCATTGGTCATGCGTTGGGACAAAAATCAAACAATCAACAGTCAGTAGTTTGTGTGGAGTCCATTCGGACTAACTTGATATCTCCCGGTCGGAACGCATCATAATCCGACTGAGTAGAGCCAAAGAGTTAGCAAATCCTCGAGCAGGCGAACATGACCTATCATAAGAAAAACACCCAGGGTGCCTCCACCTAATCCGGGAAATCCGTTAAACCCAATCAAAGGCATAGAGAAATTCGCTCAAAGAGATCTCCTGATTGGAACGCATCGTACTCCGACCAGCTAGAATTAACCTATCGACCACAAGTCTCTCGCTCAGATAAGCCCCTAGTTATCACTCCCATTAGGACTGACATGACTATAAGCTTGACGTAATATAGACATATTAGTAATAAATATTGAACGTACAAAAAATGATGACAGTACGGTTAAGATATTCTGACAGTACGAATATCTCTTCTTACGATTACAGACACCTCATAATGGGACAACATGTTTCATTAATGAGAAGAATATCTCTCTCTAGAAGGTATATAAGTTTACTTATATAGATAAGAGGTATGAAAAAACATTCTACTACTGTTTTATTATCTGTCGACTATTTTCCTTCCGATCACTGACTTGAACATCAGAATGATCGCGCCGGACATCTTTCCAACCTTCTCTCTAATCCTCTGATTTTCCTTTTCTCTTTGAGATTAGTGAAGTTCTCTTAAAATTTCTCATTTCATTTGTTAACATACGAAAACTTAATTAATTAATCATTTAACTCATCGATGATTCATGTGTCCCAATACAGGAACAAAGAAAAATAATTATGAACGTGTTTATCAATCGTCAATTGAGTAACTGTGATCGCTCTCACGGGTATTGTCGATTTTGGAAACCGTCCTTTTGACTCATACTTGATCGTACGCGCATTTTATTGTTCTAGTTGGCTCGCGAAACGTGGACCAATCCACCAAATTGTAAGACGCTTCCCACGGAAACCATAAATACGTTAAAATCTCATCTCGCCGGAATACCAGATTGTATGCATTTAATCCCTACACCCTTACGTAATCCCTCACGACACCTTCTCGGGATCCAATCCAACTCCTCATCCGTCCATCCAGACCGGGCCTACAGATCAGCCGCTCCACTGCCGTTGGATCACCGGATAGGATGCGGACAGAAGAATCGAGATGTTGGAGCGTATCCCATCTCAGTGCACGCATCAGGTGACACCTCCACCCCAGGGCTTGCGAACCACTTCTCCTCTTATAAATATCGTCTGCTAAGCCGCGATTTTGGAAGGAAGGGACCGAGAGGAGATCTTCCGATAGTTGACATAGATAGAGCCTTAGTTGAGGAAATAATTGAAAGAAAAAAAAAATTGGTATAGGATGAGCTGCAACGGGTGTAGAGTACTGAGGAAAGGGTGCAGCAGCAGCTGCGTGCTCCGCCCGTGCATCCAGTGGATTGAAAGCGCCGCTGCGCAGGCGAACGCCACTGCCTTCGTCGCCAAATTCTTCGGGCGGTCCACGTTGCTATCCCTCCTCTCGTCTGTGCCCCTCCGCCACCGCCCTGGTATATATATATATATACAACATATATACATCAGTTCTTTGTTTTATTTATGATTTTACAATTCCCAATCGTGAGTATGTATATTTATATGTGGGGCAGCTGTGTTTCGGTCCTTGCTTTACGAAGCGTGTGGGAGGACAATAAACCCGGTGGGCGGCGCAACAGGGCTGCTGTGGATGGGATGGTGGCAGATCTGTCTCGAGGCTGTGGAGACGGTGCTTTGCGGCGGAACCATTCGGCCACTTTTGGCCGAAGTCAGTGGCATCGCCACTGCAAATGCTCTCCCTGGCTGGCATCAGAAGAAGAGAAAAAGGAGTGATCAGTTGGATGAGAGATCACCGGCAAATGATGGCCGCTACCTCTCCTTGTCGACGTCTTCGGATAGCTCGGTGACGATGACTTGTACTACGGGAGATGAGAGTGAGACGAGTGCAGCAAAAAAGCCCACGCTTCTAAAACTATTTGAATAATGAACAATAATGATTTATTTCAGAAAAATAATGCTAAATATTGATATGCGATCGTATATGAAGTTGTGGTTATCTCAAATTGTTGTCGACTTAAACCTGCAGGCGATCTATTTAATTATGCATCAAAATTTTGGCCAGATTTATAAAGTATACTATGATCAGGTGGAGCGAAAGAGACATGTGTATAGGAAATAAATGGACACCATAAGTTCATGTATTAGCAACCGAACCTGGACATGGTGAAAAATATTTCACTTTATTAAAGAAACATACATGCGAACAAAGAAACGACTTACATACCTAAAGCACTTTTTATATTTATATATATATAATTTTATTAATTTGTATATGTTATTTGTATAATCATGAACATTTATTGAAGTGATCACTTGTACATTATTGATTAAAATATATATGACGATGATCAATGATCAGAATTATATCACCTCAGCAGGTGTACATAATTATATAAAATAAAATATATAGACTATCAAAACCGTGATCACATCAAGTAATAAACATATGGGAACCTTTGTGCCAGCACATAGCAGCTTTCTTTAACAAATAGATGCTTCGAAGGCATGTGATATATGGGCTTGAATGCTTGATTGACACTAAATAGAAAAGGGAAACAGAATTGGAGACTATGCATATGTAATTAATTAATTACTTATCAATATTATCTCTCATCCACTTTGTTGCAGCCCATTTCTCTCATTGTGGCAAAAGGCGAAACGCTCGCCCCTCTCCCTTGAGCACGGGGCAGCCACCGTGAAGAGAATTGATCTGCAAAAGTACAGGAGCCAAATCAGTTCAAGGAATTGACAGTAAACCCATATATATCGTTACAAAAGCTTATATCAATAAAAATAGAGATCTAGTTTGCAATTCTACAGGAAAACTGATAAAATATAGAAAACATAAACTAAAAGCTAGCATAGGTGTTGCTATGTACGCTCCTGTGAAGAAGTTCGATTCTGTGTTTTCATCTTGTCTCAAACTCTAAAGAAACAGATTATTATCACATTCATTCATCTTCCAGTAGTTCGTTGGCATATCAGATCCTAAAGTGGAAAGGTACGGAATTACTATAAGATTTCTGTATTGATACTCATGGTAGTAAAAAGCAAAATACTTGCCCCCAACACCACGTCGTCCCAGGACCAACACTTCTGTATTGATACTCATGGTGTTGCTTATGATGTCTATCTACCTACCACTACTAGGAAGAATACGGCACAAAATCCAAGCATACAAAAAAGCAGTCCTTTCTATTATAAATGTATTGAAATGCAACAACAAAGAGAATAAATAGGATAATGCCTTTTGATGACTTGAGTATAATCATAAAAATGGATCCATGGGCCTACCTCTCTTATTTAAGTGTGCATTTGCCCTTTGAGTTATGATACAGCAGAAGTAGGATATTTAAATATCCTACTGCTATTATCCTACTGCTATTCAAATATTTACGATTCAATCTTCAACTGTGATGTATTTATAAAGATTTTTTTTTCTAAATAAGACAAGTAATCAAAAGATATTGGGTTTCTTGGTCGCTCGTTGTGAGCGCTTTCCGATTTACCTTAGTGATTGATGAAAAATAATTTTATAAAATCAGATCGATCATCCCAAAACTAACTGAATATATTATTTTTCTAAATTTTTTATCTAAGTGTGCATCTCATTTGGGAACAAAGAACCGTAAATTGATTTTTAGAATAGTATGGTATGTCTTTACTGTGAAGTCCCCACTATAAAAAGAAATTCAACTTGTGACCCTGATCCAATTATAGTGACAATCATTTGCTACTACAAATAGTAATGATGGAGTTAGAAATTATACTCTATTCGAGCCAAAAAATGACCCAGTTAATAGTGGATTGATAGCGAAATTTAACTCCGAGCTAATAATGAAAATGGACTTAAAAATTTAGGATTAATGAAGTAAATAATGGATAAATTAAAATGACATCCAATGGGCCCTTGGGCTACGGCCCGAGTACATCAATGCATGACTCCGCCCTTGACTATTTGCTACAATAGTAGTAGCAAATAGAACTTTCTAGATACCGAACATCTTTAATAAAATTATCATAAATTTGTGAATTAATTTTCATCGCAGATTTGCGACAAAAATGAATTCGTCGCAGATTTATGACGAAACCTAAAATTCATCGCAAATCTGCAACGAAAACCAGAATTCGTCGCAAATTTATGATAAATAATAATTTTTGATAGATTTGCGACGAATCCAATTTTGTCGCAACAAGCAATTTTTTTTCATTTTATATATGAAAAAAGTGAATATATAATCAATTATGTGACTGCTGGAGTGTTGTATGTCATTGAATCCCCTCTTTAATGGTTATTCATGATTCTATTAATCTCGTGAATAACACGTACAAAAATTTTAAACCTATCATAAAGTTACAAATAAACAATGTTAAATAATTAAGATAGTTGAAAAAATAAAATATTTTGCCTTTAGTACTTACAAATCTTTGTAGGGGATACACTCTTGAGTGTCTTGCATCTCTGCAACCGAGTGTCTAGCGGGTACCGACAATTGGAGTGGCGAAGGTATCGGCGAAGGTGAATGAGAAGGTACTGGTGAAGATGCATAGGAAGGTCTTGCCTGATCGGGGGGGGGCTTAGGTTCAGTGTCAGGCGCTGAATCAGACTAGCCAGAACACCATCTATGACCACCTCGTCGAACTTGTCAATCGACATTCAAAATTAGGATAAAGTAAATAAAAATTTGATGCATATTAAAATATATGAAAACACTTACAATATGCACAATGAAGATCAGAGAGTGCACGAAACTTACGATGACAAGATATCACCTCTAATGACCTACAAAAAAATTACTGAGTATTAACAGATAAAATATATAAATTTAAGAATGAGACAGTAAATAGATAACTAATTGAGCTTATAGTTATGAAAATTTACATATTAAAACTAAGTTTACTCATAAAAAAATTTACTCATCATCAAAAATTAAAGTCCTTATTATCATTGTCATTCTCATCCTCATCCTCATCCTCATCCTCATCTTCATCATCCTCCTGCTCATCCTCATCCTCATTATCATAATTATCATCATCATCATTCTCATGAATTTCACTTGCATCCATGTTTATCACTACTCCGTTGGATCTCGTAACGTTGGAATAATATAGTTCTAGGTCTGAAAAATATTCACAACTTCCTCTTGTTGATATGCAATGTCTTCTCAACGTTCCTCAATTTTTTTTCCATGCTTTCATTTTACAAACAACCTACTAATCAATTATGTCATGTTTCAAACTAGAATATGAAGCATAGAATACATGAATCGCTTATTATGTCAATACAAAAGTCTTATATCTCTTATATAATCTCTTATGATTTATTTCAACCAAATTATATCGTAGATGCACCTTCATCCCTCCGACAGGGTCAAACCATTGACACATAAATAAAATAACTCATATTTCTGGACCAAGGTATTCTACTTTTATAATTTCATCTAGTAAACCATAAAAATCATTGCTTGCACCTTCATTAAACACAAACCCCACTATTGATTATAGTCTTCCTCATTTCATATTCTTGAGTATGAAAATTATATCTATTTATGAAATATGTCAGTCAAGTGCGTACCATTGATTTTGGAC
>JBBUKS010000100.1:9496511-9511357 GCA_038050645.1 Hedychium gardnerianum
GAATGAACAGTAACCGGGTATATAAGTAAAGTAATTTAGGGTTTAAATACCCCAATTTTCAACTTACCCCAATAAATATTACTGGTACAATAGTGCTTTCATAAGGTAGAATGGAGGGATAAGACCTGGTTGTTAGCTCAATTAGTTGCGGCCAACACAACTTGGCAACATAGCTGATGATTTGATATTTTCACTACAAGAATGACTTAAGGTAACACAGCTGATGATCTGATAGCTCATTAACTCAAAGTGCTCTTGAATTTTATTTCTACTTAATTTTATTATTTCTATTTTTAACATTTCTAGCATACTTCGTCTAATTTTCTGTCTTGTGAAACCAAGTTCAAGTAAAAATTTTAAAAAAGGCACCCTCTCACCAAGTTAATCATTCCAGAAATAATACAAAGTGTTCTATTCTCTCTCTCAAGGTCACTGAGGCACGCAATCCCATGACATAAAGCATGTAGTGATGTGTCATCCTAATTCTTAGTATGATAACATAATATTTGATAAAAGCATAATACAGAGTAAACCACATCTTGTATTCAACATGCAGTCAAATGTTCTTAGATTCAAGCTCAAAATGTGATTTTGCCACGAGTGTAAATCAGAATACGGGTGGTATTTAAATAGTGTTATTGTCAAAACCATAAAGTTTATGAATACTAATTCCCTGGTCCATTGCTCTAACTTCCTCCAATGTGACAAACCATATATATATATACCTTTAAAATATCAGAAATAGGAAGAATATGCATAATACAAGGCACATTCATGATCAGATTCTTAATGAAATTATCAACATGAGCAAGCTACTTATTCTTTGGCTTTACTGTAGCTCATATTCAGCAGAGTTGAATGCATCATAGAGACAAGCAAACCTCTGCCCTATCTTGTACCTAAGGACATTAAATGCCTGGAATAAGATGGACACCAATTACTAGCAAATAACACAACAATTTTATCCTAAAATAGACAAGCAACTACTTATCCTATTGATGTTGGAAATGAATCAGAAATAAAAATAATAATTAATAATTCCTTGTATTATTATGTTTCTACAGTATAGATTTATGGATAATCATTTTAAAGCCCAACTCTTTCTTATTTAGTCAAGTTATTGGGATGCAATTACAAAGATTGATTGAGTATGCATTGAGGCATTTAGTTTCTATTTTCTTTCTATGAACTTGATGGTGATACATTCCCTTCACCAAGATACAACCAACTTACATTCCTAGAGACCAACAATGCCCTAGAGATTGCTTACTTGAATACAGTGAACACGATTAAAACTTATCATATCAGTCACAACATTTTAACTTGCTCAACTGTGATTTGTTGAACTATTCAAACAATATCTCTCCATGCTCTTTGTGAATCATTAGAGCTCTAGCAATCTTCTCAATTTGATGCAAGACTCCACTTGAATCTTCAGATGCACTCAAAAATGTGCCAGAACTGATACCATCAGTAAAGAATAAATTTTTGCAGTGGATGGCAAGTCAAAGAACATCTTTCAAAAATAAGTGTATAGTATCTTAGCCTGTGTATCACTTTATGCTTTAAATGATCTTTGACGTAACCTTGATGGATGCAATGCATCATGATTTCAGATGCAATAGATTCATTACTAGTTTAAAATAAAACTCTATGATACAAATGGAGACTAATAAAAATGAAGACTAACAAAATGGTAATCTTACTCCTGACAAACCACATAAAGTATAACCATTACAACACTCATTCTTCATCAATCAAGATATAGTTTAACGAGTTCACAAGTAATTTCAATGTGCTAGTAAATAAATAAATAACACAATCTTACTAGTATTAAATCAAAAAGTTTAACATCTAACAGTAGGCATGCATTTTGAATTCCATCAAAGTAAAAACATCTGGAAAAGACACCTCGTTCTTATCCTTTAGTACTCTCCTCGGTTTCTCCCTTCCATAAAGCTAATGTTGATGGCCTAAGCCTAGATTTAGCCTTCTTTACTATTGTCTGGCATTGTTCTTCCATGGCAAAACTAGGAAAGTACTTGAGGTTTCCAGCTCAAAATCTGCAAGAAAGATTAATACCAATTACCTTATATACCCATAAAAAACCGAACTCATTCTGTTGTTAGGCTAAGAATCAGTGAACTTATTGAATGCTAGTTCAAAAATGTAGCATGCTTTCTAGAAAAACAGTAAATTTGTGGAAAGGTGATTATCTTAGTACTATTGAAACGCATACCATCTAAAATCTCAGTACTATGAAGCAGAATAATTTCCAACTTACATTTCTGCGTCAAAATGATGACACACTAAGACAAGGTAAAACAAAAATGACACTACCAACTCAGTCAATTCACCAATAGATCCTACAGCCACATCATTTATGCCGATGACTGCTCGTACTAGTGCCTGTTTCCTTCTTACCAATAGCGCCGATTGCCAAACATGGCATATGCTCGCTCGTGTTAACATGTATAAGTAGATAAGGATAAATACATAACCCTTTATGATGACAATCTCCCAGGAATCATCAAATTTTATGTAATTACACACAGCGACAATAACTTTCAAAGAGCGACCGGCTAAGATGACTAAATCTTACTCCTGAGTCCTGCTTTATCGAGTCCAACTAAAGTCTTCATTAATTATTACTAGATAAAATGCCGTGTTAAATTCTTCCTCTCACGAACGAGTTGCATTTTCCAACAACATCGAAGAAAAAAAGTTCGAGATCTACTCTACAAATCCAATACAAAAGGGAAAACTTTCCGAGAGGCACTAACCTGGAGAGGCATCACAGATTGAGTTCGTTCACCAGTTTCCCCGCTGGGCATCGCCGGCCACTCCGACCAGTTAAGCGCACGGGGTCAATCTGTACGATTAAGACAGTCATGTTTGGATCGAATAACAGATCGAAGGAGATCCCAGGGTCGAGTATAGGAGTGGACCAACCTAAGCGGATGATCGGAGGAGGCTGGCGAGGAAGACAGAGCGCAGACGCAGAGGACGGCGGGCAGGCCGACCTTCTCGCCAGCCAGGCAGGGTAACAAGGCGAAGAGGACGGCGAACTGGAGAAAGCGACCGTGATGCAGCGCCGAATCGATAGACAGCGAGCGAACGAGAGAGAGAGGGGAAGCGAAAATCAAAAGTCACAAACCACCAGCGCTTCCTCCACGGGTCGTTAGGGCAATCACGGTAGGAGATACTTGCAAGTGATATTTTTTAAAATATCTCCTATTTTCAATAGCCCCTATTAGAAGGGATATTTTAGAAATATTTAAAATCATCAGACAAAAAATTTGGACAAAAGATTTTGTTTGATGATTTCAAATTTTTTTTAAACAAAACAAAAAAAAATCTGAAAGCCACTGTGAAAGATGATATATATTTTTTGGAAATAAAATATTTGAGGAATGAAATTCATAAATATTTGATTGATGAAATATTTTTATAATAAAGTTTGAAATATTCCAGAAGTGAAATATTTGAATGATGATATAAAAATTAAAATTATAAATATTTGATAAAAATATATATATTTGATAAAAATATATATATATTTTTACCGTGGATGCTCATATTCTTAAATGCTTAAAAGTGTATTTTCATTAGAGCGGTAAATAAATCAAGTTGAGTTAAATTTTGGAGTGTTCAAGCGTGTTTGATAAAGTAATCAAGTCAAGCCGAATCGAACTTAAAATGAACCAAGCTTTTAAAATAATTATTCAAGTTTGACTTGGTTTATTTTTTATGAGTTTGAGTTTGTTTGAAGCTTAGCTTGAATTTGATTCACTTAGATATTATCAAGCTCTCACTTCAAGCTTGACAAACTTGAGTTTGGTTCGTTTAGATATTATCGAGCTTTCAATTTAAGCTTATTTGATTGTTTATTTAATTGGTTATTGAGTTTGATAATTCAAATTTATTTGTTTATTTTATTTTATTTATTTAAAATGTTGATAAAAAATTTATTAATGAATATAATTATTCACGAACGTTGTTTACGAATATTATTCACGAATATTGTTTACGAATATTGTTCGCGAACGTTGTTCACGAACATTAACGAACTGAATACATATGTGTTCAAATTTATTTGTTTAGTTTAACGAGTTGTTCAAGTTTGTTTGTTTAATTGATCTTGTGTATATTGAACGAACATAAATAAATTATTATCAAACTGAATACCAAATTTATTCACGAACGTTTAATTCATTTACGACCATAATCTCTATCTTTCCATTTTAACAGACATAAATTCAACCCTATCTAAATCTCTAACAATGCTATACCTCATTCAAAATTTCATGACATATAATTGTTCTGAGTAATTTCACTAGATGACCCACAGATTCGATAAACATTGTTTTTATTTACTCATTATGTAATATTTAACTAAAGGAGAATGAAATATTATTTAAATAAAAAGGAAGAAAAATATTAGAACTATATCTTTGATGAGAAGGACCGGATGACATGCCTTGTCAGGCAACATAGGTTGAGTTCTGTTATCTGAGGGTGGATAAGGGAAAGACGAATGGTACTTATGGAGAGAGAAAAAAATCACAGAAAAGGAAGAAAAATAAACACGAAAAATAGAAAGATTTATATCATTTAAACGGCATTCCTCGGACTCACATAAATGTATTTATTTCAGGTGCTGGCGCTGTGAAGACAATAGAGTGCGTGTAGAGGTTGACCAAGAATCGAGATTATTTTGAGTACAGTAGTAGTGACGCATCCAAATCCGAAAATAAAGATAAATTAAACGTGATGAGTATTTAAAAAAATATAATCATAATTAATAATATAAATATCGTATTTAATATAAAATCTCGAATAAGTTTAAAAAAAATCATGCGATCACATATGAATCATACATTTGTTCAATTAATCAAATTGATATCTTCTTCGATTAGATTTAAAAGAAAAACATATGATACAAGAGATAATCAAAAGATATATCACGTGATGTATAAATTAATATAGAAACAAAAATGATAATCAAAAGAGACCAATAGTCTTGACTCCTGAGATCTCTCGATTCTCAATAGCCCCGACTCCTGGGTTTTTTGATTTCTAATAACTCCGATTACCAACGGACTTCCGATTACCAATAGTCTTTCGGCTATCAATAACCTCCCAACTCTCAATAGTTCTCGATTATTTGGGTCATGAACATAATATCCCTCATATTTTTTAAAAATCGATAGTCGTTGTTTTAAAAAGAAACGTAAAAAATAAGAATATTACTCCATGAAAAAATACAAAAATATAATCATTTACTCCTTAATAAATAAGAATAAATTGAGTAACATAGACAGAAATAGCGAAATACATAAAGAATATAAAAATTAATCTCCAAACTCTATAAAAAATTATGTATCGTCGTAAGTACAAAAACGCACACATATATATCTATAAACTAATTATTATTTATTTTTTTCATTCCACCTTAATTAATTTAAACATCAAAATAACTATATTAAAAAATTCTCTAATCATCATTCTAATCATTTTCTCCTAATTTTTGTCGGATAAAAATAAAAAAACTTTTACTAAAATTCTTCCTAAAGATCCATAATAAAAATCGACCTTAGCGCTAATGCATCCATGAATCACACATGGACGTTTTAGACGTAATCAACCATGGTTGGCACTATTTGTTTATCTTCACGCTTGTTCACACGCAAACGCAAAAGGTCAAAACTTGCAGAACATGTCTCGCGACATTACCCTTTCCATCTAACTGTAGATGACTAATCTTCGGAGAATGCTGCTCGGTTTATTCCATTCACCTCGTAACGTTCCTGCCACCTTTGAAGCAACTAGAAATGCAAGATACAATAATGACTTTAACACCGGATTCAGCAAAAGTAGGTCTAAGTTTCAACATGGATCGAAGTAGGTAAGAGAAGTTCCACAATAAATCCATTGTTCATCAAACTTAAAGCAAACACACATGAGAAATTGAGAACTCATTCAGAGTCAAAATAAATCCATTGTTAATCAGTAAACATGCTGTTAAAGTTCTTGTCGCCACTGAGAAAATAGGCTTAGCTTCCGCGAAGAGCAACAAAAACACCATCTTCTCCTTTCAGGAATGGAAGCAACACCCAATTGCAACAAAAAAAATTACAGAAACCCCAAAACACATCCTACATAACTGACAAACCAAAATAAAATAACGGTTTATCAACCTAAGAACCCCACTTCCCTTTGATACGATCCACCAAGCCCCTTTGATGGATGATAGGATAACCAATGCTCATATATTAAAGAGCAATGACCCACATTATAAGGGACAGCTCCACAAGTAAACTTAATCACCTAGAACCTATGCATACCTGCATTTCATGGTCAGTCAGGTGAAGGGACTACCAGTTCAATATGGACAATTATGCTCACTTCAAATCTCCGCAGAAACAGCTTTGGGTTTTAACAGTCGGCATCATCATTGGACTTCCCAGGGCAGCAATCTTAGCCCGATGACTGCTGATCACAATGTTCTTCCCTCTCTCTCTTTGAGGAAGCTCACAAGCCTCACTAATAGATTCACGTTTTATATCTGCTGGAGGGATAAAACAGTCAGCAGAAAGGCCAGCAACATTAAAGGCCACCTCTTCAATAGTCCAATTCTCCTCCATCCTGGTCTTTGAATGACTCATTGCCACTTCCCCAAACCGAAAGAGAGTCACAACTGAGTGACCAGAGTGTGCAAGCATCATGCCTTCAACAGGGCGGTAGTCATCGAGGAACGAGTTGATTGAGGTTTCCCAGTAAACCGCATCCCCACCAACACTTGGCTGGATCCGAGTCAGGTGTGAATCCTCAATGTGGAGGAGAAGTCCAGTTTTCTGGCTAAAGTAGCCAAACAAGACATGCCTAATAACCTCAGAAGCTCCTTCGCTCCTGGACCTAAGTGTATCTGGATCTGCACAGAGCTTGAGGATGAAGCAATCCTCCCCATTGACCTCCTTCTCCCCAATGCATCGAGCATTGGCAAACATGCTAGCTGTGGTCAGTGGATCAAGACCCTAAATTTATACAAGCGTAAGTTCATCTCGATTAAACATACTGGATATAGCAAAAGGAAATAGGTATCGTACAATAAAAACATTCCCATAGCACATGGAAAAAAGAGTTAAACCTCCACCCTGTGATCTACTATACCTGAAGTGCTCTACGAAGTGGACGAACAGGGCCCTTGGCAACATGGGCACCTAACCATGCCGTGTGGTGCCAAACTAGCTTGCTGTTACAACCAGCATGGACCTTATTGCCACCTACAGAGAGCTCAACATACCACATCTCAGGTGCCATCTGCCAGAGAACAAATCCACCAGACTCAGCATCCCTTGTTGCGTTCCTGTTTTTGATGATCCTGGTTGCCGTCTCAAACTCAGTAGCCACCATCCTCACCTTCCCCATTGAATATGTATTCCTAATGGAACTGAGAAGCTTGAGACCTCCTGATGCAGCTATATACTGCTGGAGGATGTACTGTGCTGAAGAGGTCTCCTGCCACAACAAGTTAAAGAACAAATGCTAGAAAGCTATGTTTAACAAGGAAAATACAAACTGAAAAATAGGATGAATTTAACAAATCATGGAAGGAAATGCGTCGTGCATTTTCCCTATCAAATCCTCAAATAGGAATTTTACTTGACGAACCAGAGAAGGTAAAAGTCAACATGAACTAGCATTTCGTCAGACAAATTACATGACCACGATTAAAATAACCTTAGTAAATCATGTGAAATATGATATTATTACCACCTAGATACTATTAAATACTCACAACCAACACAAATCGTATCAATAAATGAAGTAAATCTGAGAAAGATGAAATCCTTACGATGGGAGTATCCTTGATGCTGAGGTGAGGAAGCGGGTCGATGGAGCAAGCATGAATAGGGGCGAGGGGAGCCGCCATGACGCCGAGTAGCATCCGGAGATCCGACCGCCGGAAGGAGGAAGCAGAAGGAGAGGCGGACGGCGCACGTGATAGCTGGTCTTTGACCCACTGTCCCCACCCACGCTCCTTCTTCGCGTCCTCTCCGGCCGCGTGTTCCGGTCCCTCCATCAGAGGCGTCAGGCTCCCGGATCTTGGCACCGCGAGCTCCCCCGCGATCCCACGCCTTTTCCACCGCCGTGAAAACAAAAACAGCTCCGTCACAGGCAATGTGCTCCTCCGAGGGCTCTCCGACCTCGGCCTTCCCCGCGACCGTGACGTAGAAAGCCCCCTCGCAACCTCCTCCCTTAGCACCGAGAAGAATCCTTGCTTCTTCTCCATGCTCCGTACCGCTTTACGCCTTCGCAAACCCTAACAAAAAAAAGACGAAACGAGGATGAATCGGCTTAAACAAATTCCCCCCCAGGCGGTCAATAACAATTTGCCCCGACGAACTAGATCGAGACAAAGACCGAGCTGCAAATATCGATCTTCCAAAGGGCTTACAGAGTTGCAGCCTTGCAGGAAGAGAATCGAAAGAGGAGGCCAAGTGAGGAAGAGCGACTCCGACTCTGTGTCTTATTTAATGAAAGCGAAAGAATGCGATGGTGGAAATAATGGATTACCCCAAAAAGCAAAGAGACTATAAAGCAAAGAAGGATCGAAACACGTAAAGGGAAAGAAAGAGGTCTGAAACGTAAAAAAAAAAAAACCCAACGCCGTAGCAGCATTTGAGGTCGTCGGTCACGTGAGTAGTGTTTCTTCGCCGACGGCAAAGAAGGGTACTTCCGATCTCATATGGTCCGTTTGTCACGTGACGGTAGCTCATTATCATCTCTGGAAACAACGTGTTACCGGTTATTTGTTGCTTCAATTAAATTAATAACGTTTTCTACTAAATTGTATCTTGTATATATGCAAATTATATCTCAAGTGCATGTTATTAAATTATATCTCAGATGTTGTTAAATATATTTTAGATGTCAATAAGTTATCTTGCTAAATTATTAGACTCGTGATTAATGTGAATTGCTATTGTTCCAATCTTAATAGATATAATCATGCTGTTCTCAATCTCGACCTTCTAGAATATATAAGTCATTAAGCATAAACAACTAACAACCAATTAAGGTCATCATACATGTCTATTTGTTGTAGGAGAGGACATAGAAAGATAACCTTCAAGTTGAATCTTTTGTAGAATTGAATCACCTTTGAACTCTAAATTAATAATAAAAAATTACTTCTCATTCATCTAAGAAATTGAACGGTATAACTAATAGGTTTTATCAAAGAAATAAGACTAAGAATGCAACTTAAGTATACATAGACAACGTAAATGCTCATTATATTGAAATTAGTTTGCCTTATATATGTGCTCAATGGACAAATCGAAGATTTGAAATTTTTTGAATTTTGAAGAAAATTAAAATGATGCATAAAATATATAGCGCGTCGAACAAAAATTGATTCATCGATTATTTATAAGTCTAGATTCTCTACCTATAAAAGCAACATGTGAGTAAATACCTGCCACCTACATGCACAGGGATTAAACAGTTTGGAAGGATTAGAATTTTTTGTATAAAATATTAATTTATGATTATTTAATAATGAATATTATACAGCTGAATAATATTTCGTATTATACGTCACTTATAAAACAGCTGCGGACTAAGATTCTCACAGACAAAAATATATTGACTTACGATACAATTTGAAATCTTAATTTGATTATTGCAGCAGGAACATGTGCATGTATATATAGATCGATCCACTGGATGATAAATAATTGGAGGCGAACGTTTACTTAATTCTTATTGTGAGCCTGTTTTAATAATCTAACTGACACGTAGTAATATCGCCGTAGATTGCGGCGGCGGGAGTTGTCGCATTGAGGTGGCTTGTTCTTCCTGTCCAGCCCCGCAGCAAAATCCAAACACAAAAATTACAATCCCATCACTTTTTACTACGGAATCGGCAGAAGTAGTTGTATCTAACACAAGTACTTGTATAAGAAAAACGAGTATAAGACATGCATGCTTATCTCGTGATATCGATCACGAGATAACACAGTGGGCGTGATTAAATTAGTTCACTGGCTCTACCGAATACACAGGCAACAAGGCGAGTGAATGCATGGGAGGAGCAGAAGAGAATCAAACTTAACCCTGCGTACGTGCGTTGCTCATGGAATGGAACATTATAAATGAGCAAGGAGATGTAGTAGTAGTACTGCATCAACCTGCATGGCTGGTCCGTCCGCCACCTCTTCTGTTTGGAGTGGAAACATGAGAAAGTCCACAAGACAGGGGAGGCGAGGGATCGAGGAAGGGAGATGTGCAGTTGTTGATCGGTTGAGTAGGTTGCAAGTAATAAGTTATTGCTGAAAAAAAACACAGCATTTTTAATAAAATATGGGTGACAGTGCAAACAGTCGAATATCTTATTTTTTTTATTACTTAAAACAAAATCAAATTATAAAAAAGAAATCAGGGCATAAGAATGCCAGATTACACCGGTTTGACCCGTCCAGTTACACGGTAAGACATGAACCGACCCGTCACTCCGGGCCATCCAACCACGTGAGCCACGGAATTCTTCAGGTTCGGCCGCGTGGACTCCGGGCCATCCAATTTGGACTCACCTGATTAGTAAGTACTAGCGGCTCCCGAACCACGCCGTAGCCCACACCGCGGAGAGGAGAGCAAGAGAGAGAAGGACCGGGGACGGCGGAGCGAATGCCGACGGTTGCCGCGTTGCCTCCCCAGGCCTCGTTCTTCTCGCGGCCACGTCCATTGACGCCGTCAATCGCCTCCCTGTATGGCCTTCACGTTGCCCATCTCCTCGCACCCTTTGGGCGCTCGAAGACCCGGGTGCCCCTCGTCCTCGCCTGCGCTGCTGTACCGTTCAACGAATTTGACGCCAAGGTCAGATCCAAGAGCCACTCATCCAAGGTTAGTAATTTTCTTTTCCATTTAATCGCCGTATAGCCGATTACCAGAAAAGATACCAATCTATGGGCATCGTGGTGTCCTATGTTGGTTTCTTGCGACTAGATCGGATTCACAGGAGGAAACTTATATTCAGGAAGCAATTTTTGGGAAAGTTTGTCAGATTGGTTGAATTATCAGCGGAATCGGTTGTCAACAGTACACGTTAATTGTTGATCGAAGGAAGCGCTTATATTGTTAACCTTGGGAAAGTTTGTAAATTGGCAATTGGATAATACAAATTACCCAGTATGACCAGTCGAATGAGATTTCTACTTGTTCCAAAAGCTTAGTATTAGGAAATGAGCCAATCTTACTTCTAATAATTGAATTTGCTCCTTGAATATCATTGTACTTTCTATTTCCCCCCTATAAATTTTTGGAAAGTGAATTAAGTGTCATGAAATAAATTGTGTGGCCAAATTTTAGAACTTCACCCTGAACCAATTACTTGAGCATTTTTTGTATTTCATCTCTCTCTCTTTCTGCTTGGCGATATGAAATGTATAACTGCCTATGAGATGAAATGTATGCAGTGACCTTTCCTTAAAATATTATCAGCAATCACTTTCGTTTCAAATTATTACCACTATGCTAAATTGCACCGAAGGTTCAATTCATGGGTTTTGTGATTTGGTGGAGTGCTGATAGATCCCATTCTTTCATGACACAGAATGATGCAATAACTAAATCACAATTTTATCTTGATAGTTCTGTGCCAATTTCTGCCTTGTTGTGATAAGTTTCTCAGCATTTGTTATGGACTAGTTTTCACATCTTATAAGTACTTGTATCTTTCTTAGATTTTGTTTTGTTAGTAGTTTCTATTACTATGTGGATGTTGGTAGTAACGTAGATGTGAATTAATTTGTTTTTCATCATTATTTTAAGAAACATAATAATCTGTTCTCCGACATAAGGAGAACTTTTATGAAGATATTATTGGTTAGCATTTGGTGATAAAATCCTAGACAATGTGATTAATGAAATGTGTTGATGTACAAGCATCCACATATAGGAAGTGGAATGTTGAAAAATATATGAATATGATAAGATTGAGGCATTAGCAAAGATCAGAGGAATAATAAGACATGCCATAGTGTTAGGATGTCACTTAGATAACTCCAAGATCTTTCATCCATATCTACCTTCTATAATAATCTTCTGATCCTTTTTTATTTTCTTTGTTTTTCAGAAATGTTCACTATTAAGCCTGGTAGATGAGATTGAACCTTTGGATCTAAGACGCATCCAAAAAGATGTTCCACCTAATACAGTCAATGCAATGAAAAGGACTATTTCAAGCATGCTGGGTCTTCTTCCATCCAACCAATTCAATGTGGCAGTTGAAGTTCTTTGGGAGTCACTTTTCAAGTTATTAGTTTCTTCAATAAAAACAGGGTTAGCTTTCACCTTTTCAAATATTCTGTGTAGCATCTGTAAAATTATTTTTGAGCCTATATTTTAAATATTACTAGTGCAAAAATGTTCTTGTTTATTTATTTTTATCACAGCCCACTTTTCTTTTCAGATAATCGCAACCAGTGGCCTTGTATGGATCAAAGACATTTTATTATTTCCGTGTTGCCTTTTTGGAGTTGATCAATTTGAGTCTTTACGAGAAATTTTCAAAGTAGATATCTTGGTCAATTGAATCAACTAAGTCAGGGATTGGAACACAAAGGGATATCTATTTCATTACATAATACTCTCTTGTTTTCTTAAGAGGAAGAATAGAAACAAGGAAAGAAACAACAACAACAAAAAAAATACTAGTCTTTTAGGAGCAAATGAAGAATGTGCTTAGCAGGAAAACTTATTTTGTGAGTCTAGGAATTAATTATTCCCAAGCGTGTTCATATAACATTCCTAAATGTATGAGGCAAACTTCTTTTGCAGTCAGAGGGAGGAATAATTGTTCTGCTAAGACTGCTCAGGATGGATCCCATGCAGAAGTTGTTCCATCCAAACAAGACCATCACTCTAGAGAATATTGTATTTTCTGAGTCGGCGAAATATGGTGCTAAAATCATTTCCTGGTCACCATTTACAATCCTAAAGTAAAGGTTTCATAGCCATGATACTTGGCCCATGCTTATTCAATGTTTATAAGCTTACTTTGAATGTAATGAGTTTTAACAAATTTTAACCTGTCCACTCTGTTTGTCTGTCTCACCTTGAGTACATAATTTGAATTATGCTTGCAGGTACACATTGCGCAATGCAGAATATAGACTTTGTCTTGAAAAGAATATAAATATTCCTGAAGATCATGATGAAAAAGGAAAAAAAGATACTTTAGGAATTGAGAATACTGATATTTTCTCTGAAAGGACTAATGCAATGTTCATCTCTTTGGAGGAAAAGGATGTTCTAAACGATCATAATATGCATGAACATGATGAATCATGTGAGGATACGAGCACTAAAATTTGTGGTAATGTTACACCTCAAGCCATAGAATATATTCAGCAGCTGCAATCTAAGCTGAGATCTGTGGAAAAGGTACTATGTTTTATATGCAACAATACTGTTCTAAGTCTGCAATCTTCCACAAATTAAGAAATTTCCTTCAACAAGAAAACGCCTCTTATTAAGTTTTCAGTTTTGAACAAGTCTCTTTCTTTGCTGAAGAAGTGCAAGTGGTTAGTTTGCTGTCCCAATTTTGAAGCAAGGGAAATATGCAATTTCCATGAAGGATTGCGGACATTTTAAATGCACCTTTGATCTAGCATGTTTTTCTCATTTGGATTATTTATTTTCTAATTTTCATTGGGGATGGGTCTTTAACAGAAGCCCAAAGTCTCTAATTATCTTTTTGCCGTAAATAATGATTTTCACTTTGCTTTTTTCTCTCTGTGTGGGAGTTTCCCTCTTAGTGAGGTGCGTTCGCTTGTTTGTCTGTTGCGTGATATCTATGTAACTAGCTTCTCTGTTGGAATAAATGGCCTTGTGCCACCTTTTGAATGAAAAAAGGTAAACTGCATAACATAGTGATTTTTTTTCTTTTTTGAATTATAAAGCTGTGGAGCTAAGTCCTTGGCTTGTATATGTTAAAGAAATTTAGCTATACGTTGTAACTTAGTGACTAGTGCAAGATCATTTACATTCCATTCTGAGTAATCCGAGTGCATGGAATTTGACAAAAAAACATGTACAAATTGATGGTAAAGTGTGTAACAAAGTGATGGTTCACTTCTATAGGCTTATTTGATTAATAGTGTAATTATTTTGAATTTGTCTCCACAGATGTTGTATTGGCTTATTTGGGATGGGTAGCTCATGAATAAGAGCAACTTTTGCCAATTATGTCACATAACTTATATCAGTTACTCTTATGCTAGCTAGCATTCCTGTCTTGTTATTTGTCTTATAGGTAGCATCAAATTGCAGATGTATTTTTCTTCTCTCTGTCTTCTTGATCTTCCTATACTATATGACCTATTTCTACTAGAAATTGCCTTTTTTCCTGAAAAAAAACACGCTTGACATCTACATGAAATGTCTTGACACAGATACCTCTACTCTTACGTTCACTTTTTAGTTTGTACTATTATCATTTCCAGTTTTAAAAATTGATACATTTCAAATGATAATTTGTCAGACTTTGCTTTACCGTTGTTCATAATGTTATGAATCTCCAGGACTTGTATGCTATGAAAAGGAAACATTCTGCCATTCAGATGCAACAATTTGTAGGAGACGAAAAAAATGAGCTATTGGATTATTTGAGATCATTGCAACCTGAGAAAGTGAGATATACTACTACGTGCAACTATTTCCACTTTGTTGAATTTTGTTATTTGAGATAGAAAGAATTCATACCCTTTATTGAAGAGTAAGACATATTTATATATAAGCTAGGGATCTATTTTAGGAAACTATAATTAGGCTAATTG
>JBBUKS010000100.1:9512462-9547067 GCA_038050645.1 Hedychium gardnerianum
ACACGACGGCGGCGCCCGCTGGGCACGGCTGAGGGAGGCAGCGGTGGCATCCGCTGGAGGCAGCGGCGGGCACGGCTGAGGGAGTCGGCGACGGCGAACACGACGGCGACGCCTGCTAGGCACGGCTGAGGGAGGCGGCGGTGGCATCCGCTGGAGGCAGCGGCTGAGGGAGATGATCCAGCGGTGCCGGTGGCTGGCTACAGTGGTGGCGGGCTGCTGGAGAGGAGGGGATTTCGATGACGGCGAGAGGGCACGAGGGCGGCGGCGACGCTTCGCCGTGTGGCCGGTGACAAGGCTAGGGGGAGGCGGCAGTGCTTGGAGAAAAGGGAAGAAAGAATGAGGGAGAGGGAGAGGAGGCGACCGGCATCAGAGTCGCGTGCCCCTCCCTCCCGAGCCCTACAAACCAAAGTAAAGGAAAAAGACCCCAATACCCCTCTCCCCCCGATCTCATCTCAACCCCACATCAGTGAGCCTGGCAGATGTGAGAAACTCGATGTTGAAGCTAGTGTTGAAAATGAATCAAACGTTTATGAACAAATTTGGTGTTTAACTTGATAAGAGCTTATTTATGTTCATTCAATATACACAAGATCAATTAAACAAGCAAGCTTGAACAACTCGTTAAACTAAATAAATAAGCTTGAACACATATGTGTTCAGTTCGTTAATGTTCGTGAACAAAGTTCGTGAATAATCATATTCATTAATAAAATTCTTATCAACATGCTAAATAAATAAAATAAACAAATAAGTTTGAATTATCAAACTTAATAACCAATCAAACCAATAAAAATTTTAAACAATCAAATAAGCTTAAATTGAGAGCTGATAATATCTAAACGAACCAAATTTAAACCAAACTTGAAGTCAGAGTTTAATAACATCTAAACGAACCAAGCTTTAAATAAGTTCAAGCACATAAAAAATAAACTAAGTCAAACTTGAACAATTATTTTAAAAATTTGGTTCATTTTAAAAATTTGGTTAATTTTAAACTCGATTTGACTTGACTCGATTATTTTATTAAATAAACTTGAACACTCTATCCGTTTGACTTATTTATAACCCTAGTTGCAGCTCTAAATTCAGACAGATAAAAATAAACTGGCCAATAAAAGAAAGATAGAACGGCCAAGCAGCCCATGACATATTTACAGCCCTAGTTGCAGCCCACTAGAAACCAACTGAATGAAATATGAAAACCTCTCTTGTCACTCTTCTCTAGGAAGCAAGTGGTTGAGGCTGATCTGGTCGCATTCCTGATTACATTAATTACCTTGGACAAAAAATTAATTAATCACTTAATTAGTCTCCTTAGTAGATGCACCCCCATGAAGTTGAATATAATTTTACAACTTTTGTAGAAGTCAAAATGTATATTTTGTAATTATTATTATTTTTTTTAAAAAAATAGAGATGCTACCTTTTGACTCTGCCGACCAGTTTTAATAGCGAGCTTGGAATTTTGTGAAAGTCATTGAACAAGTGACCGAAATCTTTTATCTTTTCCTATAAATTAAATTATCTAATCCAACGAGAACAGGTCATGATGAACAACCTAACAGGTTCGTTGAACACATGCTTATGTTATGATCGACCTAATTTTAACCAAGTAATTAAGCATCAAGCTTCATAAAATAAACGAAGTGACTTTAACTATATATATGGAAAAGTTGTCTCGCACATACTCTCTTTAATTCCAACATAATTTTGTAAAATTACTACAAATAAAACCAAAATTCAATCACAATTGTATTTTTGGATCAATAATTAGCTAGCGTTAGTGTGTCATAAAATCATTATTGTCAAACAAAAGTGATTTAGGTGATGAAAATTAGTTGAATGCAGATATACCTACTCGATCATCAATTCAAGAATAAATAATGTGTTGGTGAATAGCCACCATCGATATCAATCGATATTGCATTTATTTTCCAAGCAATAAAACTATCTTTTTAAGTATCATTTTTGTTGTAGCTATTTTTACGGGATGAGTTGATGGCTAATACATGAGATATTATCATAATGAGATTTGAAAGTTAAATCCTGACTAATAGTCAGGTTCCTACCCTCCCTTATATATTAATCATTATTCAGACTAGTAATTATCATGATTTACCTCATTCGTATTGATTTTAAGACGGACTAACGGAAACATTAAAAGTGAACGTTTCATCTTTTACCATCATCCTTATCGCAGCTATTTATTTACACTAATTAACCAATTATAAGCATGTATTGCATGACACTATTAAAAGCACACACGTGCTATACAAATCTTGGCTTTATTTTTATTATGATAATTAGTATCTTATTTTTATCCAAAATAATAATAGTAGGTTCTTTCGTTTTATTTTAGTTATAGTAACTACTTTTATTTAATTATAGCAAGTGTTTTAGTGTACTTATAATATGAATTTTTATTTAGTTGTAATTCGATTTGAAAAAAAAAACAATTAGGGATGGCAATTTTTTATTTTACTAAAAAATGACTAATGGATACTTTCATTTAATCACATCAAATTATATAGACACTTGTGCATGGAGAGTGGTAAGTTTTATTCCTATCAAAATGGTTTAACTTTATTGGTTTTAATTTAAATGGAAATTATTTAAAGATCATCTAATATGATTTTATAAGATGAGATAATGTCTTCTTTTTTTTTTTTTGAAACGGGAACAACGAGATGACATAATATAAACATTCTCAGTGAGCTTTGAATTCTTTCTAAATTTATTTTAATCCTCAATTAGTCACATTTTAATCTAACGAGGAAGTCTTAATTATTTATTTAATGTTCACCTAACTATTTTACTTTGGGAGGAACGGCTAACGAGGGCCACAATTTTAGTCATAATTTTGGTGGGCCCGCCGGGTAGTTTTTTTTTTTTGGAATTGCCCTTCACATTCCAAGGTGGGGCCCACGGAGGATGTGGGCCCCCTTATGATCCAACTCCCTTTTTTTTCTTCTTGTTGTTCTTCTCTCTGTCTTTCTCTCCTCTGCTTTGTCCAGTTCAAGGAAGCACGCTTCGGGCAACGCCGTAGCTACGCCATCGTCCCGCGCACGGGATCGCGATTCTGCTGTGTAAATTGTCTTTTTTTGATTTGTGTCCGGGATTCAGAACGAAGGTACGATCGTGATGGGACTTCTGCGGCTTCTTTGACAACCTCGCCGACATAATCATCGGAGAGTCGAAAAAGGTTGTGCTTACTTTGGCGTTTTGATCCTATCGATCTTTGTTCTTGTTCGTTTCTGTTTGTTTGGACTTCAGATCGTCCTTCGCCTTGTTTTCGATCTGCTTCGGGTAGAAGATGAGTGGGATGATGAGCTTCCGATTTCTGATTGTTTTATCCGTTGTTCTTCGGCGATTGAATGGAACTTTTTAGCTTTCTAATTCTTTCATCAAGAGGAATTGCAGAAAGATTGAGTTTCTATGGATGTGCCCATCTGCTGGTCTGGATATATCTATAGATTCTCGTGTTGCAAAAGTGATGTTTATATATGCTCATAAAAAATCTGAATTCTCCACAGATGTAGGTTTTCGAATTTTCCTTCCCGAAATAAATCAGAGTGATGCATGCTTATCTGAGAATTTTTTTTTTAAAAAAAATAATAGAACTGGCCTTGTGCAGTCATCACAGGTACCTGCTTTTGAAAATTTCAGTTCACTAGTGCCACGATTGGAAGTGTTTGGATGTCTTAAATTAAACAGATGTTCTTACCTTTGAATTTTTTTTTATGAATTTGGTAAGTAGGCATGGATTCAAACATGCCGATCAACTCATTTTAACATTTAGCAATTTCATTGCCAATTTGCTTTATTATGGGAAAAGCAAGTAGTTTTTCACCTTAATTCCTTTGCTTTCTGCAGAACAATTTAGTTTTAAAAGTTTAATCTCCTCCATGAACTCTTTTCAAATGAACTTCCAGGGTGAACACTGAGTCTGATATATAATTCATGATGCATCTTGTGGTTCTCTTTACATTTTTATTGCAGAAACACACTGCTAATGTTGCTTGAGGCACATTTCAGATTGTTTTAAATTTCAATCGGGACAATTACCTGTTCCTCTGAAAATTCATGGATTCATTAATACTATTGAATTGGTAGTAAATAAATTCTTCTTTGATAGTATTATCACGGTGCATACTGCTGTTTTTCATTAGTGCCATATCAGTCTGACGCTAGAGCACTATCAGCAACTAACCCGACTTTGAAACATGATTTTAGCAACTCTCTCATTTTCAGACTTGATATAAGGTGTTCCATTAAGCTCTTCATCTTTTGTTCTACAGCTTCTTCATGTTTAATTGCTGGGAACTTGACATCACATGACTACCTTATTTTTCTTGTAGGATTCTGGATATTAGCCAAAATTTTCAACAATGAGTATAGAAGCAGCAGAGAGGGATATTAATTCTGTAACCCCTGAGATATCAAGGCCTAAAAAATCAGTGAGAAGAAACTCTACAGGGAAAAAGGAAGTTTCATCCGAGGAAAAGCCAGTTCCTCATTACCTAAGAGCTTCCACAAATTCTTGCCATGATTTGTGCAAGTATGGAATACAGCATGATGTAGAGGTTAAGAAAAGGCGTCCTATTCGTAAAAAAAATTTAGCCAATAAAGACATCCCTACTGGTGAAAAAGATGAAGGCGCCGTTGCTAACAAGCTAGAGAGAGGAAAGAAAGATTATTCAGATTTGCCAACTCAGAAGCCAGAGAATGATTTGCCACCTGAGAACATAATTCAGATTTCTGATCTTCCAACTGAGAAGATAATTCAGCTTTTTGAGTCAACTAAAAATCCAGAAGAAGTTCCAGTTCAAGGTTCTATGGATTGGGAGTTCGATTTTCCCTCGAGTGCTAAGATGACTGATTCATTTGTTAAGCATGCACCTCCGAATCAAGATGACGGATCATCAGAGGAAATAACATGCATCGAGCTAATGACGCCATCATCCATTTCACCAAGCAATGCTTCTGATCTGCATGAGTCAAATTATCTGTCAGAAGGATTAGGATTACCTGTGAAACCCATAAGCATCAATCTAGATCAGAAAGCAGTGGAGAATGTCATTGCCTTTAGTGAGATTGGACCTACAGAAGGATCATCAACTGAACCTGTCATGGTGAAACTCATGGTCTCATCATCAACTGAACACATCGATGCTTCGGTCACACATACATCTTCCAATCTTCTAGAAGGGATCTCTGAAGAGGCAGTTGAGGAAGAGCTGAATGTCACATTTCCTGTACAGGAACACACTGCTTCTAGTGAGCATACTACTTCAAGCGAACTGGACGCATCACCTGTTGAAGTCTCAAGCGTGAAGCCTAAGAATCACAAAAGTGCAATATCAGCCAGAAAGGAACTTGTCAATGGTGGTAAGCCACGCAAGACGACACTATCTGGTGCAAATAAAAGGGGACAAAAGGTAGGTCCTTGTCTAGTAGCCAAGGCAAAAGGAGATATAGCTGAACTCAAAAGAGCAGATGAAAGTATTGGTGCCCACGAAATAACCAAAGTCATTCGACATGCAAAGGTCATGGTATCTGGAACTTCAAATACAAAGGAAAAAAATTCGTTAAGTGTAATAAGCAAATCGGTAATTTCTAGTAAGACGGAGACTAAACAGATGAATAACAACCTTGTTGTTGAGACAACCAGGACAGTTAAGAAAAGAGCTTTATCAGCTGGTAAGACTGCTAATGCATCTGCTGAACCAGCCAACCCCATGAAAGCCAAGGATCTCTTACTTAAAGCTATGTCTCAATCAACTTCTTCAGAAAATCTGAGTCAATTACGGAGTGATAAGATAAGCAAGGTTTCAAGCCATTCAGGTAGAGAAGTGAACAAAGTACTGGGACAATCCTTGAGCTCTCTATCCGTGCGATCCCTTACTAGAAAAGTTTCTACAAAAAAGTTATGTAAAAACAGGAATATAGTCCCCGTCCCTCTGGTGAAAATTGAAAAAAGAGCTGGGAAGCTGGGACCAAATGAAGAAAGTGGTGAATGTAGTGGACCAAAACAAGAGAACATAAATCTCAGGTCTCTGAAGCAAACTGTTAGAACGCATGGGGAAGTGAATAAATTTGCTGGGAAAGAGGGTAACACTGGTTCTAAGTCTTGTGGAGTGAATGAACCTGATATGAGACAAGCAGTCGCACAAGGAAGCTCCATTGTTATATCCAAGTATCAAACTGATAAACCACATAGAAGAACTGCAAGCATCCAGTCAGATAAATTATCTACACCGCTCAAGTTGAAATTCAGAAGAGGTAAGGTAGTCAGCCTGCAATCTGAGAACAAGGCACCAAAAATACTCAAATTCAGACAGGCTAAAATAGCAAGTGACAAACAAAATGCTAAAGGTGACGTTGATACAAAGTTCACTGTTATCTCCAAGGGTCAGATTGACAGATCACATAGAAGAACCGCAAGTGTCCACCTGGAAGATAAATTTTCCACCCCTCAGAAGTTGAAATTCAGCAGAGGTAAGGTCACTAGCCTGCAACCTGAGAATAATGTGCCAAGAATTCTCAGATTTAGACGTCGTAAATTGGCAAGCGACAACCAAAACGATGAAGGCGATTTCCATACAAAGTTTCTTAGGAGTGGTCGAAGTGTTCCAAACTCCAATGCTTCCCTTGCAAAAGCACTTATAGTCGTTCTGAAGCACCAAGACGTGCAGGAAAAGAAAGACACACAACGTTTGCTGAATCAGGTGATTGAGGAAACTGCTAGTAAACTTGTTGAGACGAGGAAGAGCAAGGTGATGGCCCTGGTTGGAGCTTTCGAAACTGTTATCTCACTTCACGAAGGCAAAGTGTCTCCTCCTCGAGTTCCACCAACTCTTTCTGATGCTTAATTTCCACGATTGCGTTCGTCATAATATTCTCTACTTTACCATTGAGTCTGCAGGAGATTGGATTGCATACTAATATGCTCTGAAGGTGTTCTCTCAGCCTCTCAGGCAACAGTAGTAAAATTAGAATCAGAATAAAAGGCTAACAGGTTTTGCTTGTGTTTGTTTTGGTCCTGCTGTATATTTTGAAATAAGTTTTGTTACTCGTCTTTCTATTCTGGTTGTACTTTGACTTTTCTCATTCCACACTTGTCTTAAGTTGTCTAAGCTTAGTGGATAACCAAAACACCTGTCAGACAGTAATAAATAAATTTTCTTTTCATCGTTTTTTTTATTCTCTTTGCTCCCGTTCCTTTATATAATAATACTTGAATAACTTGTTTTTTTATGGTCAAGGAATTGGTAGTATTTTAACTCATTCAGTTAAAACGTATTTTTAAATGAAATAGAAATAGAAATGCTGGAAAAACGATTTGGTTTGATCAATTTTCAACAGAATCGAAATTTGGTTGAAGTGTGGTTTGAAAAACAAAGTCAGCTTAAATGAGCGATGCTGTACTTTTTGAAAAGGATAAATTAAAAATTGATTTCACCTATTGTAATAATTATTCATGTAAATATCAATTACATCAATTCATGGGGCATGAATCATCATTTTTTTAAATTAGCATTAGGTATTTAAATCTTCGATTTGAGATAATCCGTCTAATCTCAAGAGAATTTTTTATCGTCATTAAAATAAATCAAAAAAATAGGCCACTTAACAGTCAGCATACTCAAATCATCATATTTGATAGCATTCCAAATGAGTTTAATAACTAGTACGAAAATTATTTTTAATAGATGCTGGAGTTTAGAGATCATTTGGAAGGTCGACAGCGGAGATCGACCTCTTCTTACTCGTAGCCTTGTATCGTCTTGTTAAATCGTCAAACTTGGACGTGCAATGATTGGTCTTCCAAGGTATATTGATGAAACAATTTGGCGGAGACAACGAAGAACAATTGGCAGAATTCCAAACGGACGCTTATTCACTTTTGTGTTTTCAAACCTCACATGCACCCTCTGCTCAAAATACTTCCGTCCGTGTATATGATTTTGTATGAATCAAATTAAATACGTATAAATTTAAGTGATACAAAATTCAAAGATAATCTATTACTGTTAAGGCTTCGTCCAACTAAGCAGGAACGAGAAGGAAAGAAAAGAACTGTGTTGCAACGCGTACATTAACTTCCTCGCAAGCATCAAATTTAATGAAGTCAATTCCAACCAAGCTCATGACCTTCACCGTCCTCCACTGTGCAGCAAGTACTATCAGACACAACTTATGGCTTTCGATGACATCCTCCCGTGTTATTAAATTCTAGTTAATAATTAGATTTTTATATTTTTTCATATATTAATTATTATTTAAATTAATTAAATTAATTTCATAATTTTTTTTTATATTAATTTTAAAATAAACTGATTAGGATACTGAAACGAAAGTTTCACTACTTTCAATGTAAGAAGACGGAACACATCAACGCGTTAAGAGGCATTGAAAAGAAAGGTCCCGAACAGACAAACCACCTGTCCTACTAATTACGACCTCCATTTTATACATTTAGGGGAAAAAAATACATATATATATCGTATTTAATTAAACTGATAAAAAAAACAGAAAAAAATGATTCACACTTCGACACACAAACATCTAATTCATAAAAAAAAAAAAAAATCTTTGCTTTAAGCTGACATCCTCCATTGTGATTTCTTTCAGATCACGAAGAAAGATCGCAAAAGCAAGAGCAAGGAAAGAAAGAACAAGAGAGGACGAAGCTAAACCCAACCATATATCTGCTGTACGAGTAAAACAAGAAATCATTCATCTAAACCAGCAATTAGGGCTGCTAACTCTACCCGCGATCTAGTTATGGAGGGGGTTTGGGCCGGTGGGGACGAGACGCTTCTCGACGCCGTATCTGGGGTCAATCTGCTCCGCCCGCCCCGGAGTCGGTGGCGTATGGGGAAGACGGAAGGCGGCGTACCGGGAGGCGCGGTGGCTGTGGCGACCGTGGGGGTGGACGACCGACGATCCGGATGGGCGAGTCCATGCGGCCGGAGGGAGGAGGAGGGCAGCGGTGAGGAGGATGAGGAGGAGGGCGAGGGAATTGGGGAAAGAAGAAAGCTTCATGGCGGATTTCAGAGCAGGGATTCCATGAAGTAGGGATTTGGGGAAGCCAAATGGGAACAGGGGAGAGCGGTGCGAGGGGACTTAAAAAGAAAGGAAGAACGAAGAGAGAGAGAGAAAGAGAGAGAGAGAGATTTCAAATTAATGAATGAGTCCCAATGAGTTTTAATGTGCATGGGGTCGTCTTCTTATCAGTCGCTATTTATAGAGATCACAAGCGGAGGTGAGACCGTGAGAGTGATGCTTACTCGTGAATTGCAATTGATCAAACGGTTTAGATCATGTGCGATTTGGGCGTGTTTAGCATGGGTGATCATGTGCTTGGTTTATAATACTGAATCACTCACCGTACTAGAAATTTAAAATATAAGTTTCCGGGATAATGATGATTAAATTCTTTAATAGATCATTAAAGGGTCTACAATTTGAATCTCAATTATGACGTATTGTAGGGAATTTTTCCTCTAATGAAAAACGGACCTTAGAATACTGGTCATTTGGATGGACCTCCATTAGCGCTTTCCGATTTATCCTGGTGGCCGGTAGGAAATTTTCATGAGATCGGGTCGGTCACTCCAGGTCCGACGTTATCCGACCTGATTAATTATTATTATTTTTTAATATAAATATTATTTTTTTAAAAAAATATCCTGCCTCGATGATGAAATACTTCCAAAAAAATTAATGATTTACTTTTGGTGTCATTAATTAAGAGCAGGAGAAATTTGGCTTAAACCTACAGAGTCTATTAAAAAAACTTTTGCTTCACCTTTTAAAGTTTAAAAGTTATCAACTTACCCTCCTCATTATATAAGTTCTAGAAATCATTTCCTTTCACACTTTGTATTTTTTTTTTAATAATGATTGATTAATGTTAAATCATGAGAGTGAAATGAAACAGATTTGAAACTTTAGTAGGTAAAATGTTTTTTTAAAACAAAAAAGTGAAAGATAAGGGAGTTGCATTCAAAATACTTGTAATTGACCATCATTTGAGTCATTAATATTAGTAAAATATAAATATTGATATCTATTTGGTTTTTTAGTAGTATTTCTTTACTCTCGCCTAATCATGTATATTTTAAGGTTCTTATTGCAATCATTTAGCATCTTTTCTTATAACTAAAGAATCATGTAACTTGGGTTGCAGGTAGGCGATAACTTGTAAAGAAATGTAATTAATGTTGAAAATTTTAGTAGGTCTATTCTTTATTTAAGCAGATTTTATTCAGTTTTGAACCAAATGGTGTTGAGTAAATGAGACTAAAGAAATTTGTGACAGAAGCAAAAAGAATCAAACAGTGGCAGTGATGCACATACAACTGAGATTGTCAAAAGAAAAGAACATGATACAAAGGCAAAGCTCTTCAAGTGTGCACCAGAACTATTATAGGCCATAGATTCATAAATTTCTTCAAAAAAAAAAAAAAAATCATTTTCCGAGCAATCGACGGCCTCGCTGGTTTGCACCTTTAACCCTCTCATGTATCTCATCCGTATCATCCTGCATGCGGTCCAAAGCTACATTTTGCCTGCAATTTCCAAAACAAAACAAAGTTTTAAAGGATTGGTATTAACCAGCAACTAATTTTACAAGATTGTAACACTAATGCAGAGTAATACTTTTTAATCAGAAGAACATCTTCTATTCGTGTATATAAATTGGGTAACTAGTATAGGACCGAAAAAAAAAACAAAGGACAAAAAACTAGTAAACATGATTTGGTTTTGACAAAATAGCGTTTGTGTGAATTGGTACCAATGACAAAACTGAAGAGTTGAAAATCTCCCATATGCTATTTATCTATCTTGAGTATTTTCCAAATTTTATGCCTTTCATTTCAGGGCTCTACTAATTATTAGAAATAAAATGAATTAGATAAGAGAACATTCAGATGATAGGTAACCCACCTCCCAATCTCAGAACCCATGTCAATAGCCATACTTTTCAGCTCACCCAACAAATTGCTTAAATCAGAAAGCACATCGTCTTGCTTTGCCTTCTCATGCTGGTACAACAAGCATAGAATGAATTAAGTGTTGTTTAGTGAAACAAAAACTAAATAGGACACGTAATTAGATTCAATATCCACCTCGACTTTCTCAAGTGGAGAGGCTTGTTCCGAGGAAAGATGCCGAGGTTCTGACCGAGGTGGAGCAGTAGCTAATCCCAATTTCTGCTTCTGCTCCAGGTGGCTACCCTTAGTATGAAAATCATCTACAATTTTGTTGACAAAAAAATCAGAAAGAGTTGAACCAGTATGTATGGTTTTCAATAAATTTGTTGGGAATTATTTGACCAAAAAATGGTTGCACTTTACCTTGGGGTACTGGAAGAGGTCCCTTAATTGTGTGTGTTTTCTTTGGCTTCCACGTCTTAGAAAACAAGCCCCCAAGACTTCCTAAAAGTTTTTCACCCTAAAGAAACACAAACATTAATCAGAAACATAGTCTCCCACATGAACATGACAGTACTAGGCATTACAAAAAACTGTTCAGGAAGTCGTAGAACAAAAATAGACATATGTGACTCATGATTAATGAATTGCTTCCACATCCTACTCCCAGTAGGGGTGAAGGTGGGTTAGGTTGGGTCTAGTTTCAACCAAATTTTGATCCGACCAAAGTCTTTTGGATCAAGGAAAATTAATCCAATATAGTATCCAAGACAACAAAGTACTGTAGATTTGACCAAACCCAAACAAGATCTGATTGGTTATCAATTTTCAAATCAGCATCAAGGACTCCCAATGTCAATAAAAGCAAAAATAATAATGGAACAAAAATCCATTTTAATATCATAAATTAATATCAAAACACCTACTTAATCTGCTATAGTTATGAATCCAAAAATATAATATATAAACCTAGTAGTACAATGCAATAGAGTAAATTAGTATTTCATTACCATTAGAATTCATTGGTACATATCAATTTTAAGAGTAAATTACCCGGGATAACAGATAGGTAATTGATTATTTATGTGATTAAATTTTGAGCAAATTAAACTTAGGTTTGGTCAAGCTAATTGGCATGTAGATATCCATGTATGACCCAAAATCCATATACATGTATATTTATATATATGCCTGTGAAACTGATCCAAAACAAAAATAATTAGATTTTGAGACAGATGCATCAGGCCGGATCATGTACTATTGGATTGGATTTCATGTTCATTCCTAATTCCCAAGACCACGAGTAAATTTTATATCCCACAAGTTTTTAAAAAGGTATTGATTTTGAAAATAAAGCCAACAAATTGTCCCCACTAACAAGTAAATTTTCAAACAACTTCAGTGTTAAATTCAACCATTAATGAACTACTAAGACAACTGAATATACTAGAAAAATGGTGTACCTATTTTTTGCTGGCTACTCCACTTGCTATATAATGACAATACAAACATTCTAATAAATTGGTGCAGAAAATGATGTCATAGATTCATTGAAAGCTCATTTACTATAAGTTACAAAAATTAAGCACAAATTAATCTTTGCCAAGATGGATTCTAAGTCAAAGACTAACTCACAATTAGTAGTAAAATAGGCAAGAGAAGCACAGGTGTCTGGATTTTTCAACTAAAGTCTATTGAACTAGTTTGATTAAATATAAATCTTTGCAACTCAACACAGAAAGGGAATAGAACAAAACTAACTAAAAGGTAGCATACCCTACTAAGATCGTGCTCAATATCTGCAACAGCTTGGTGAGTCCTAGTAATTTGATGGCCTTGTTGATGCAACTTTACAAGAGTATTTGAAGCATCTTGTCTCATTTCTTCAGCAATTTTAAGACACCCATTTAGGGTGTTTGTAGTATCCTCGGCCTTGTATACAGCATAGTTTTCCAGTTCTTGTACAGATTGGTTCTCAATGCCACCTGAATCACGGAATTCATTCCTGTATCTGGCATTTGCTGCTGAAAATCCCAAACGCGAGGATGCAGAAGTAGTAGGTTTGCTGCTTTGATCAACTTCAAAATCAGCAACAGAATCAAACGGGTTGGAGCTAGAAATTACAGGTTTTGTCCTCTTCTGGTTGGTGGTTGATAGAAGAGCCTGCCTTGCATCCATCTCAACTTTGACTTGCGGATAGCAATGGATGATAAACTCAGTGCGGAGAGAGAAATAAATGGAAATGATTTATTTTCTCTGCACGTGACAAGGGTAAAAGAAGCTGAATAATACATTCTTGAGAATATTATCCAAAAACAATGACAAAGGATGGAAAAAGACAGCCCCATCATTTCAATTTAATAGCAGAAAATAGTTGAAGTACAACAGCAACTAGGAACAAGTTGGTAGATGCAGTGAACACAAACATCAGTTAAGGCTAGTCTAACAGTACAGATCAATCTGGAAAATTAGCATATAATCGAGTTACCAACAAGTTATAGAAGAGACTAGCATTGCATAGAGTATCTTGAATATGAGAACACAAAATATCACAAAACCATAATTTCTAGGTCATCTTTTAAATAAAGTCATTAATGAAGACTAGAAAAGAAACTGATTTCTGGAAATTTGAAATCACATTCAAACCCTTGAAATTGATATCCGTAATTATATTTGAAGAACAAAATGTTGTAGTCTGAAAGATCCATCTGTTCTATTGTTCTTCAAGGACCATTCATCAATCACTGTACTATAGATCTATAGCAAAAGTCTATCGTTTTTGTTAATATTTTATCCATCTTTTTATTGCATAGATAAAACAACCGAAACAGAAGAATATATGAATCCTCGCACAAGTAATTGTGACGAATTTCTTTTTTTCTTTAAAAAAACACATATTGTTTAAAAAATGGAAGCAAGTAGCAAACAGAGAAAAAGCAAAATTCTGTTCGATTAGACTTGAGAAGAAACACTTCAAGTGAAAATGCGTTTCCTAAGAGCAATTTGGAGACAAACTTAAAACACTAAGCTAGACTTGGAGATCCTAAAAGGTCAGCAATAAGAACTAAGAATAGACCGATAATACTAAAAAATGTCAGGTAATTAAGAAGCCAATCAGATGCTTAGCAACCCGGAACCTCAAATCCGAAACAAGAAAGAGCTACAGTCGGTATATACCACAAGGACATCAAAGAAACTGATATACCTTAGCAATCCAGCCCGGCAACAGATCCAATTAGCAGCAAAAAATGAAGAAAATGGCGGACGGAAGAGTTAGTTAAAAGGATCTGAAGATTTCGCCCGAGCGGCCGCGTCAAAGAAAGAGACTTACGCGGAAGCGGAGGCGGTAGGAAATCTAGGGCGAGAGTCTCGCGACGAAACGTAGTCGTCGTCCTTAGTTGAAGGGATCAGGGAAGAGCGAGCACGGGCGGAAAGACGGGAATAGACAAGGGACTTGCTCCTCCTCGTGGTCGCTGCCAAAAAATTTGACCGTTGGGCTTCTCCTATCCTAAAGTTTGGCACAACTTGAGACCCGACTTATCTATTGGGGGTCATAAAGGGCCCCACTCGATGGTTCAATGAACGATCATGTAAAACAAACCAGGGTGGTAATTAGTCGCGTACTTAATGAAAGATGTTTTACATATATTAACTCGCTCTGCTAATTATGCATAAATAAATAAATAAATTATATATCTTATTTCTATATAACTTGTCTACCCGAGTTACTTTTGGCTTTACGAGGGAGGTTATGTTTTTTCTAGAAGGCGTTGTGTAAGCTTGGATTGACTTCTCATGTTCACTAACGTCAAAGGGTTCCGTTTTGCCAGAATTCGACCCGGAGGGAGGCTTCGATTGGCAATTCTCACTTTTCGGAGCAATTTGTTTATGATCCAAGTTAATTCGGTCCGCTAAAGTGTGTTTTTACTGCACAAATATGTTATAATTCTATGACATAATTATCGACTTAATTATATCAACATACATGGTAACATGAGAGGAGAGAAGAACGGAGGAGGTTTTAGAACTCTGCTGTTGCTCATCCTTGCCAGAACATGCCAACTATTGTAGCAGCACACGCATCGAAATTAGAGATAAGCCTTCAATCCATTGTTGCAGCATCAGGTCTAGCCTCTAGGGAGAAACCGTTTTGGGGCTAAAATTGCTCTATCAAGAATAATGTCATCTTCTTTCCATCTACATTCAACCGACATGAACTAGGAAATTAAGCTCCGTGAAACACAACTTTTCATCCTCTTGGTTTCATTCCATTCCATTATAATACATGGTGGTAAAAAGCGAAACGCTCACTCCCAGCGCCTCCGTCAATCCGTCCCAGGATCAACACGGAGAAAGTAAATCACGGAAGCTAGTCTAGCTAGCCCGAACAATGACTAGTGCATAAGGAAGGGCAGAAACCTGGAACTAACCAGGATTTAACCCCCAGACCTCATGGTGACAATATTTCATGCACTAGTCATCAGTTCATTTTGTGAGGACCATTCCAGTATAATACAAATATGAGGTATAGTTGAATATAGAACAAGTTCATTTACAATCGATTAAGAATCGTGTTATTTGCTATCACGTCAATTTGGGTGATTAATCAAAATATATGTGATAAATTTATATTACCGTGTTAATTGTTGTCTTGTTTGTAATGTGTCTCCTTATGAATGGTGAGTTTGTAGACTCACCAATGGTTTAGCACAATGGGCTAATAGATTAGAGAGGTAGATCTTCAATTAGTTGATACATCTCTTTAAATAGTCAATTCGAGTTGTTGATGGAATAAGATATTCTTTTGGGTTATTCATTTTTATACGTTATTATAGCACTTAGTCGACATCTCCTTTCGTAGCTCGAAGGGTGATAATGAAGAGGCTGTAACCCTTGAATTCAAATCAAAAATTTGAGAGTATCTAATTAAAAAAATTCAGACTTTTTGCTACGACCGAGCACCGTTCGTGCAGCAAAGAGAGGGACTGAGTCCTCTCGCTTTCCATCACAAGGGCCGCTTAGTATTGGGACCACAATTAGCTTCCAGTTGTTGGAACTCAGCTATAACTGTGGCCCCAGTTTGGGCTGCTTGTCGTCCCTCAATTGGCGAATTGGGTGCCGGTCCTAACTTGGATGGACAAATATATTTATGCAAACATTGTCTCACGTTATATTTACACATGTAGACAGACTGCACTCGACCAAAAAAATTACAGAAGATATAGGTAGATGGTTTTCTTAGATGTGTTAAGGGATCATCTTTATCTCATTACTTATGGCCCGTTCATTACTTATGGCTTTAAAACCCCTAAAACTGAAAGTTTAATAATTGTGTTGTGTAGTAAATAGCTAGATCACGACACTTTTTGCCACCCCTTACCCTACAGTGTCAAGAGACCTTTTGAGCAATCACAACTCGAACAAATCATATGTTGAAACTCTACCCGATTTACATATTCAGTGTGGGAGGACAAGAACACAGTACGATAAAGTAGGACCAACAGGTCACAGAAGAGGAGCACTTTAATGTATGCAAGAACCTGAAGGAGGAGGACCTTCCAAGTTGCATGTGCCACAGTCGAACTGTAAGAAACCTGTGCTATGCGTGCATTTTCGTGTCCAAATAAGAAATGAAAAATCATTGCATTAAAAGGGAACCAAATTTGTCTAGTGCAGTGTTCAACGCAAATCGATCAGCTGTTCGAGGTGCTTCCATGCACCTCCATGAATCAATCACACTTGAAGCAGCCAATGAAGGGTAACTTGTTGTTCTAGAGTTATTCCTAATTAACAATCGCAACACCAAGCAGTAGAAGATAGTGAAGCTTCGGAGCAGCAAATTACGAAGCTATATTACCTGATAAGCAACCCAAGAGCATGAATCCAGTTCGGCATCGCCGCCGACGCTGGCCGGGAAGTTGAGATCGAACAAATCGGCCATTTCCAGCGGCTGCTGCTGAATCATGAGATGGCACCTCTTCTTCGTTGATTCGAAGCTTGTTTCCGAGACTTCACCGCCGTCCACAGTTTCTTCCTCGTTTGCAATTCGATGGGCGGAATCGATCTGGCTTCTACGGCAACCATTCGTCCTCTTGTGACTCGCTCGATGGCCGCCGAGAGCTTGGTAAGATTGGAAGGTGTTCTTGCAGTCGACGCATTGGAATTGGCTCCTTTGATCATCCAATTGGAACGTAGCGCCGAGCGAGATAGAATCCGAATTGTTCTTCCGATCCTTTTTGTTGGGGAAACCCTTCCCTGATACCTCACTGGAGGAGCATTTGAACTCATCGGCTGGAAAAGGGTACATCTTTTGATTCTTGAGCAGATCAAGATCACCAGCAAATTGATCATCGGAAACTTTTGTCTTTTTTATCCCTTTCCTCGGAAGATCCAACTCTGCTTCCTTGACGGAAGACTCGCTGCTGCCCTCACTGCCGCCTCCGTCCCAGCGTCTGCAATCCCTCGACAGCATCATAAGCCCGATCGCTCCGTCCTCGTCCTCGCGCTCGTGCTCCGAGCTCGAGAACGAGCACGAAGCCATCGCTGGCATCCGCCTCCTTCTCCGGGGCGGGATCGCTGCCGACGCAATCCTACAATCGGGCTGTCTCTCCGGCTCTGGTTTCAGAAAGTGACACTCGCAGTGGCCGAACAAAGCCCTCCAAGTCAAGAACTCCTTCCCGCACTCCTCGCACCGCTTCTCCCCATCCGCCCCGTCGCCGGCGTCCGACATCCGCCACGTCTTCTTGGGGTTCGCCCTGAGTCGGTAGGAGCCCGGTGGTGTCCGCCGGTCCTCGCCGCCGGCATTCACCGCGATGTTGTGGTGGTGGGACCGCATGTGGCCGCCGAGGGATTGTCCACTGGGGAAGCTCTTCTTGCACACTTTACATGGATGCCCCGGCGTCCGATCTCCCTCCATCGGCGACCAAACAGAGGACAGCAAGGCAGAAAAGGGAAGAGGTGATTGCGGAGCTTACAAGGGTTCAAGAAGCCGCTTCCTTCTCTGAGTCATCCAACCGCACGAGGCAGAGATACCTAAGCAACTCCATCACCAACTCATCGATCCAACTCACCCCACTGTGGCCTCTGGTTGCTTCCTTCGCTGTTCTTGGGAAGTGTAAGGAATCGAGAGATGAAGCAGGGAATTGGGTCCGCAAAGCTTTCTTTTGCAGTTTATATATAGAGTGTGGAGGAATTTAGGAGGAGAAATTCATGCACGGAAGCAAAATTAACTAGTCAACAGGTGGACACGGTGGCCTTTGAAATGGAAATGGACGGTCGCGATTGTGCCATGGATACGGTTGGATCTTCCAGCGAAGCCAACTGTCCTTTACTTTCTTGGTCGACGGACAAAAACAACATAATGGAAGGGAAATTAGGTATAAGTGCCATGGATATGGCTGGATCGTTTGTTGTAGTAGCTCAGTGACAAGTCTCGTGTTCGACTGGAATTTAAGATGGATTTCCATGGTAATTGATTTCTGTTGGGGTAAAACCTTATACTATTCATACAAGCTACTGGAGCAGTTTAATTCGTCCCATGCACCACTCTGCGATCTGCTTCGCGTATTCCATAGAAAGCTTGTATCCGCTCGATCGATGTTCTCGGAGCTGTGCTAGGATGAAGACGAGGGAAGGGATCGTGGCTACTCGCACAAATCTCTCGATGCAATCTTCTTCCAGTTCATTATGCGTGCACAAAAAGAAAGGGCAGTGGAGCCTCGTCTCTCGCCAACAACGTCCGTTCTTGCTCAGGGAACGACGAACCACAGTTTGCTGGCTATGATTCACAGAGGGGAGTAGGGGACTGCTATAGAGAGAAGGGAATTTCTACGAAGGACAGTGGTAGTGACCTCGTGAGAAAGTGGGAGATGTGGCATCGTAGCGTCCCCTCACGGCTCTAGGATGGTCTTTCGCCTGTGGCGGCGACGGCGACGGCGACGGCGACTGCCATCTCATCTGGTCCTCCTTTTTCTTTTTCCTTTTCCTTTTCCTTTTCCTTTTCCATTTAATTAGAAATATTTCAACAAAGCTCTACAACTTTACAAAATTACATTTTGGCTCCTTTTACCTCGTCAGTAAATTGCTCATAAGATCCAACAAAATCATCTACAGTGAGTTTTGGATGCTAACCCATGTTACTGCATGAAATGAAATCGTTACATCCTTTCAGAGCCAGCTTGTCCAATGACAGGCATCGTGCTTCCTGCCAAGCTGATATAGAACTTCTCCATGGATTCAAACAGTGTAGATTCTCAATGAATAAATACAAACCAAATGATGTAAACATTATTAGCTATATAATTTTGTATAGATTTTAACCGGAGTAATAGGAATATATAAACTATCTGTTCCAAAATCAAAGAATTTGAACTTGTGAGAAAAAGCTTTTACATTGTGAATAAAGGGTACCCTTTTCTAATAGCAAAAGTAGGCAAACCTTTCGTGGGATTATTAACCTACTAAAATCTCACATCCTTCATAATTTCTAAACCATCTAAGCCAAGTTCTTGCCTATAGCACAAGCAAAGCGACTCATGTTTTTAGTGCATTTTTTTCTTTCCCTTTTTCAAAAAGATCAAACATATATGTGTGAGACAACCTGTGACATGGGTTTTAGTCAGATGATTGGCATATCCTGCAACTGACTGTAGAACTTCTTCCTTTGCTTCAGATACAAGAAATGCACCAAGCACCTAACTTGATAGAGAAAAGTTTGTGGATTTTTGATCGATCCAAATAAATGAGCTCACTTGCAGGGAAAAAAAAAAGTGTGTGATGTAGTGATCCAGATGATTCCTGTCTCTAATAAAGGTGACTACCATATAGGTCACGCACCTCACGATGATCTCATCATATATATCTAACCTTTCAAACAATATTTTTCGACCACAATACAACATTAACATAAATTTTGGGTCTCCAGGAGTTCAGAATCATATTAGGAATACACGGCTCAACACAATAAAGATTTAGAAGATTAAGGTAAGCTCAGGCTAAAGTAAACATCTGATAATCTTCAGCTAAGATTGTTGATAAGCAGGAAAAAATGAAGGGTTTTTTTTTTGTGAACTAGATAGATATTGTAAGCAATAGAAAAACTGTCAAAAGCAATTCAAGAAACTATCGAATGGATATGGAACATTGGTATGGGGGATCATTCTTAGTTGAATCATACATTTCTGTTGACGTCCACATCAAATCGTGTTTGAAGGAAGGATATTTCATAGACAAAAAATGAGGATCTCCCATGCCTCAGAAAAGGAACAAAATTGAAGAGAGAAATGAACATACATGTGTTTTGAAAATTACAAGACTGTAAGTTGAGATCTACTGTCTGAAGCAGTTAATCAGAAGTTTGTATTGTAAACAGTAAAGCTACAAAGAATTGTCAGTTTGACTTGCCACACATTACAATGCAACAGCTATACTCTTTACCCATGCATCCAGAGGCTTCCCGATGGAGTACACAATGAATCCTATCGCCCTGAGCTTCTCTGGATCAACAACATTGCGCCCATCGAAGATGAAAGCTGGTTTGCACATCGTTTCATATATCTTTCGGTAGTCCAATTCCCTGAACTCATCCCAATCTGTCAAGATGCAAACACCATGTGCCCCCTCAGCTGCCTCATACGCGTTTCTCGCCGTATGCACTTGCTTCATTTCTGTTGAGCTCAAGATCAGCAGCTGATTCGAGCTCGAGCGATCCCAATCAAGTTTCTGCATTGTGAGGTCATATCTGATTTGCTCTTCGCTCACCTGGGGATCATATATGATCAGTGTGGCCTTGTCGTCCAACAGCCCCCTGCAGACATCAATTCCAGGTGTGTCTCTCGTGTCCCCCGTGTCCTTTTTGAATGCAAACCCAAGCACAGCAATTTTCTTCCCCACGACCGTATTGAACATAGAGGAAATAACCCGCTTGACAAAACGGTTTTTTTGAAAATCATTGATCTTAAGCACCTGTTTCCAGTACTCAGCAACATCAGTTAGACCATTGCACTCGCAGATATAGACCAGACTGAGGATGTCTTTGATGAATGCTGATCCTCCAAAACCAAAACTTGCATTCAAATACATAGGTCCAACCCTTGAATCCTTGCCGACAGCACGGGCCACCTCAGAAACATCAGCTCCAGTAGCCTCACAGAGTGCTGAGATAGCATTTATCGAGGAGATCCTCTGAGCCAAGTAGGCATTGGCCACGAGCTTTGCTAGCTCTGCGGACCAAAGATTGATCGTTATGATTCTATCCTCAGGCACCCAATGAGCATAAACATCCTTCAGCACTTGGGCAGCCTTCTGCCCCTCTGGAGTCTCCAAGCCACCAATAAGCACCCGGTCAGGCCTCAGTAGATCTTGGACCGCCGTTCCCTCTGCCAGAAATTCTGGGTTCGAGAGGATCTGGTAATTGATTCCTTTGCTGTTATGAGTAAGAATCTTCTTGAGAGATTCCCCGGTCCTCACTGGAACAGTGGACTTCTCCACCACAATCTTGTCGGACGTGGAAACATCAGCAATTGTGCGAGCAGCACTTTCCCAGTAGGTCAAGTCTGCAGCCTTGCCAGCTCCGAGGCCGCAGGTTTTCGTTGGTGTGTTCACTGAGATGAAGACTATATCAGCTTCAGAGACATGTTTCTCCACATCAGTGCTAAATGAAAGGTTCCTTCCTCGGCACTGGGCGACTATGTCATAGAGCCCTGGCTCATAAATTGGCAGTCGGTCACTGTTCCATGCAGCAATACGCTTTGCAGAGATGTCAACGACCGCTACCTCCGCGGATGGACATTTTAGGGCAATTACTGCCATTGTCGGGCCGCCCACATAGCCTGCTCCAATGCAGCAGATCTTCATATTTCCACTTAACCAACCTCGTTCACAATCCGGACAGCTTTGAGATCAAACAGCTGCAAGAGGCAGATTTATATGATTCTTCGATCTACATATAGAAAAACTATGAATCGGCAAGAAAAAGTGCCGAGGCTTCTTCTTGTAGATTAGTTTATCAAAACTCCATGATAGACTTGCATACTTAAATTAATGAAGCAAATAAAAACAATAATACATAATTGACAGAACATGGTCAAGGATAATTTAATGCGTAAAAGAATATAAAATCAAGATGATTTCAGAAGAAATGAAGATTGTTATACATAAGGTCATTTTGATTGAAAATATAGCAAATTAAATCATGTATGGCAGAGGAAATGGAAAAGAAATTAACTGCCTGTGAGTCAGTGACCAGAACGATTAGAACATGGCATAAAGAAGATTAGGACTTACAAGAGGATTGATTCCTCAGTGCCTCTATGCTGGAGACAAACAAATAAAGTATTTAGTTTCTCAAATGAACAGAACCTATGCAGATAAAACTACGAAGTCTGTCTAAATTGACGCGGACAAAGAACATAAAAACATCTATGGATTTCATTCATGCAGAACATAATGCAGCAGCCTGAGCCTTTAAGCTTAGACCAAAGGATATCAGTATATTATACCAATAGACTTAAACAAAAACACTTTGCTTAAGATTCAATTTGCATTATTTCCACAAAGAATAGTTTATTTTTTATTCCAAAAGCAGAAGTTGGGAAGAAATACAAATGGTGGACGCATAATAGTTCCTTCAACCAAATCCCACTATACCACGTAATCAAGGAGAACTGTTAAGTAATAAAAATGCATAGGTACGAAGACAAACAACCTGTACAAAGTGGTTTCAGAATAATATAGTTCCAAAATCACAGCTTAATAAGGGCCATCAAATTTCCTAATGGCTTTATCACATTAGCATTTAAAGAAACATTTAACGAAGAAAAACATGAGAAAATCAGCATTAGAAGTTTGGATGCTTTCAGCAGGAGAATAGGAAAATCTTCTTGCAGCACCTTCGAGTCTAATTTCAGCAGGAGAAAAGGAAGAAGAGGATGCTTTCACTAAGAGGTGTGAAAGAGAGCACAGGGAACAAAAAATATAGAACAAATGAAGATCGACTTCCTGCTTTTATAACAATGCCTTCTGAACCCTAAGCAACTTTCCTTCCTAGAACACACTTGCAGAAAGTTTAATTTCACAGCTAAGCTGGAAGTCAACAAGTTTCAAGAATCCTATGAGCAACAAAACAGAAGGTGGCCACCTGCAGTATATCTACCATTTACCAACTTGTCCATTATTTCCCTGTAACTGTTGACCATCTGTTTCAACAATGTGTCCAACTCTTAGCACAAAACCACAGACTTTCGGATTTTGTAACCAACTTTATTTTCATTCTATTAGTTACCATAGCACTAACAAGAAGAATGATCAATGGCATCATGCTCTACAGATCATCCAGTACAAGCAGATAAGTAAGCATACAACTTTTACTCTTGAGACAAGCCTGTGATAGCTAGTCTATTAAGAATCCACTATAATAAGATTGCTATTTGCTTCTGTGCATCAACGTTGGAGTGTAGACTAATTGAAGTGCTACCGATTGTGATAGGCTGACATGTAAACTTTTATTAGAGATTTTATGTGGGTATATATTTTCTCACTCTAACCTGGTTTCACTCGTGTACCTGACCCACATTCTTACGTGCCTCAACTCTGTGTTATGAAAGGGGAGGAACCATCTCATTTGTCTAATGACGACTTACTAAGAACCCTCTTCTTGAGGTCATGGTTTGTAACTTGCTCAATCCTGTTTGTTCCAGTTTCTTTGTTCTTCCTGTTTTTATGTGTTTCTCCCTTGTCACACCACGCAGGAGGTTGCTCAACTCCTAATCATACACTTATTGAGCTAGTAATTCCTAATGCATAACAGAGTATCTTGCAACGGTGTAGATTTTCAGCAACTCGCTTTACAATTCATTTAATAAGAAGATTATGTCCGACTCACATGCATCTTCCAACAGTGTAGATTTTCAGCAATTCACTTCACAATTCATTTAATAAGAAGATTCTGTCCAACTCACATGCATCTGCGAACAAAGTAGATTTTCAGCAACTGAACAATGTATTGCTAAGTATTAGAACGATTCAATTCCTAACCGTGGTCACTAGCTCTAAACCATGCCTTCACCACGAATCCACGATTCAATGCTAACAGAGCACTGACTCTAGAACTCCACGACAAGAGAGGATGCAAAACCTAGAAAAAAGGAAAAAAAGAAGCAAACACATGGAAGCCCACATTGGAAGAACGGCAATGAAGGTTAACAAAAAAATTTAAAAAAAATAAAGAAAAAAGTTTACAACTTTAACCAAAGGAGGAGGAAACATTAAGATAAATCCAAAGATTATTAATTAAAAAACACCGTACATGCATTGAAAAATCACATTAGAATGGGACTAAATCATGCGATAAGCAGTCTGCACAATAAATAGATTTTCAGAACAATTAAAAAAAATACCCCTTGAGATGAAGAGATGCTTCACGTTGCAGCCTGCCAGCCTCCGTGCGGTTCGTTGGCGTCTACTTCAGTTTTATTCACCAGAAAACAATATGTAAATACGTTTAAAAACCCTAACAATTAAGAGAGATGCATTTGCCTCTCTACAATCTTTTAATGGGAGATGAATAGAAAAACGTCAAATTTAATAGGACGCGTCCATCTTTAATAGAATACTATATCTATATATATAATTTTTAAGTAATCATTAATTAATATTTAATAAATAAAGACTTAATAAGTAATTTAAAAATGTACTTTTATATATTAATATTAATTATTTTTTTATGAAAATTTAAAATCATGAGCTAAAAATGGATTCAAAAATTAATTTAAAATCATTTTAAAGATTATATTGCCTAAAAAATTCAAGAATAATTAAAATATGAGTTGTTTGAGAAACTGAATTAGCATTTAGAATTAGAATATCAATTTGTAATTTTAAATAAATTTGAATTCGACTTGCATATATATTATTGTTAGCCAATGGCCAGTTCATCTGTCAGGATGCACCAGCCTGTCGCCTGTCGCCTGTCGCCTGTCGCCTGTCGCCTGTGAGCACGGGGATTGCTCCCCATGGGCCTAGGTCGGTCGAGTCCAAAATATTCATGCTGGCTGCTGCGCGTGATGTATATATAGCCTGTGAGCCGAGTCCGCCATGTTTTTTTTTTCTAAAAAAAGATACTAAAATCTGGAATGAAGATCCTTAAAATAGTATTGCTGCGAGCTTGGGCCTCAGCTGAGCGCCTGGGTAGTGAAGGCTCTGTTGGGTAACCACTAAACTCTTGATCCAGCAACAATGTCGGGATATCATCATTGACACAGCATTTTCTTGTAATTCTTTAGCACCTTTTTTTTTTTTTTGTAGTTTTATGTATAATTGATAAATCTTTGTGTTATACTTTGAAATTTGTAAAAATGGAGAATAAGCAGGCCATAAAACTTAGATTCTACTTCTGTAACGCAACAAGAACAGCCTATGTTTGGTGGACCGACAACTCAAAAGCCACCACCTTTAGCTGGAGCAGTACAAATTCTTGAACTAGAAGAATAGCATGTCGTGCTTTTCAAAAATAATCTGGCCTCTCAGCGTTTTCTAGAGGCCCCCATACCAATCAACCACTGCATTCTGTGTGCCTTACTGCTGGATCCAGTTCACCCAACCATGGCCATGAAGGTGTGTTGGGTTGAGTTCATCATTGCCCATCAGGTGTTTGATCTTCTTCCCCAACCCACTAATGGGTTTGTGGCCGTTCTACAAAAGGACACGGCCGAAAAAACAACCAGAGGCCAGTGTGCCATTTGGTTGGTGAAAAATCAAGAAGCATCGCAGTGAATGCATACATCCACATCTTCCTCTACCGTTTCATTTTTCGAGTTCTTGTTCTTGCTCACTTTACTGCTCTCTCTTTCTGTTTCTACTCTCAACTTTGTGTTTCAAGTTTTTTTGCATCTTCCCACCTGCCATGGCTGCTCTAACTTTAGCAGCTCTCTTCTTGGCTATGCTTGGTGGATCAGGTAACCTTTATTTCACTTGAATCTTTTCACAAGAGTTTCTTTCTTTTTGGACTATTTTGGAGATCGTAGTATCAGTGAATGTTTCTCTTTCATTCTCAAGCTGTCGCAACTCCCAAGATCCCCTGGTTTCAAGTTTTCCATGAAAAAGAAAGTCCCTTTGTTTACTTGTGAGTTTGAGGGATGTTAATTTCTCAACTGTATTGATGTCTATTTTACTTGCACTTAAAAACTTGTGAGAAGAAGATGGTTTTCTTTTGGGAGGATAATCTGCGAACCAGAAGCTATTAGTTTTTACTTGAGAGTTGAGACAGATTCTATTACTGCTTACTCGAGAAAGACAAAGCTATTATTAGCATGTGAAAATCTACTGAACAGTCATTTTATGCCAATCATTTGAAATGTTCAGAGGCGACTTGGTGCGTTTGTAAGCCTGAAATGGGGGATACTGCTCTCCAGAAGACACTGGACTATGCTTGTGGAGCAGGGGCTGATTGCCATCCTATTCTCCAAAATGGTGCTTGTTATAATCCCAACACTGTGAGGTCTCATTGTTCTTATGCTACCAACAGCTACTACCAGAGAAAGGGGCAGGCTCAAGGGGCTTGTGATTTCTCGGGCACTGCCACTCTTACCACAACAGATCCAAGTAGGTCACTTGATCTGATTCTGAACACTGCTGTGCATAGTAACTAGCAAAGCCATAATTTTGATCTGATGAATTGTATACAGGTTACAGTGGTTGCACTTACCCTGCAACTCAAAGGTAATCTTCTCAGTTAATTGGCATCTCCAGCTTGTTCTTTTTATGCTTTAGAATAAAAATTGCTTTCGCTTTTTCTTTTTTTATCCTTATGTTTTTTCTTCATTCAGTGCTGCAGGCTCAAGCTCTACACCATCAACGAGCACCCCAGGCACATCAATCCCTACCTCCTTCACTCCATCCACTGGAGGATTGGGAGGCTTGGGGCCCTCAACCGGCATTTCCAGTGACACCAACCATGGTGGTCTGGTCCTAGAGCCAGGCATGGGTGCCCTCCTATTTGCTGCCACTGGTACATGCATGGCCTTGTTGAGCTGAGCAAAGTTGTAATGCTGGTACTTTGAGAGCTAGCACTGTGCAAATGTTTATCTGATGCTACTGCTGTAATTAAATGCACTGATACACTTACATTTCTCATCAACTAGTGGCAACAGAATTGATCCCATTTTAATTCTTTCTTCTAATTTTTAATTAATATCAATATCTAATTTATATCAATTAATTTTAAAATAATTAATTTAATTTCATAACAAAATTTCATTGATTATCATAATAAATTAAAAAATGAAGACTTATTAGTCTAACGTTATTAAGTCAATCATTTATTAAAAAAAAAATATTAATTCACTGAATATAAGACTTGATGTTTAAATACATGAGAAATTGAGAAGGTGTTATGCCATTGTAATATTGTCCTATGAAAAAAATATCCCTTAGGGTGGCAGAGATAGAACTAGTTTGGCAAATTTTGATGATATGATTTTTTTTTTCTCTTGGATCAATGATGAGCTTGTGGATGTCCCGAGCAATAGTGTAGTGGCAGGTACCTTCTTAATTTTTTAGGTATTTAAGAAATGAATCTTAATTTTGATGAATTAATGAATATATTTTTTAAAATAAATGATTAATTTAAAAATATTGTATTGATGGACCATCCGCCATAAACATTTTTTATTTATCTTAATGATCGATTAAAAATCTCTATAGGATTAAATTGATCATCCAAAATTAATTAACATAAACACGTAATAGTTAGTATCAATTAAAAAAATAAAAAAAATGATGAGCTTGTCGATGAGTATGTGCTTTTGATTCTGGTTGGAGAACATGTTTTCTTAAAGTACATTTCAATTGAATACCTTTATCTCCTCGCAATACAAAGAGGGAGTGTGTATTTTGTGAGTTTTAGCTCTCTTAAATTTTGTGGTTTCATGCACACTCTTTTTATAGCATCACCGAAGGGCGTTCAATGCAGGCACAATGACTATCAATGTGTGTGGTAGTCGTCAGCGTGCACAACAGGTTGTTGGCCTGCGTAGATGTACATAAGGGCAGGGATAGTGATCGAGCGTCGAGTTGCAGCATACTCGCCACGATCAACGGTTGATCGGCATGCGTATACAGTATACAGGGACAAGGGCTGCGATGATGGAAGCGTTCAAGAAGAAAGTAAATTACGAGGAATATATCTTCCAACCAAACTATATGAATGAATCTTGATTTGGCCAGAATATGTACTTGCCTAATAAGGACCCTTAAGAGAGCATTCTATGGTAGCCTGTCACTCGGTCCTTCAGAGTTTGAGTTTAAACCGCCCCACCTCATTTTCTATCTCGCTCCTGCGCAATCGCTGAGGAACGCCGCGGGAGAAGCCGCGGGAGATCACCGGGCCCTGCGCCTTCCCCGAGTACGGCGGCTTCTGTCCTTCTACCGTGCCGGCTTCTGTCCTGACGATCGTCGGGAAGGCCGTGACGATTTCTCCACGGTTTACCTCACTGAGGCGGTGGAGGAGGACTACAAGTCTCGAGATGCCAGAAGTAAAGCAGGTTAAGAACCCCGCTTGTGTTCATGGCATGTCCTTTCCTCTCGCATTTAGGCTTCCTTGATTATTGTTTCGTGCTTTGCAGTTGGCGGCTTTTCGTGAATCTCTGTCTTTTCATTAAAATCTTGATAAAATCCTTTGGTACCCATAAAATGGTTCGAAGGTGATGCTGCTTTCCTCCTGCTGTGTCTTGCTTGAGAGTGATATTTCATCTGTTCTTGAACCTCTGAAATGAAGAAATTCGATTTGTTTCTTGATACCTTTGCAACTCGTCATGAGATATCCAATTTGTTTCGAGTAATTGTAAGTCTTTTGTGACACCTACTAATGCGTCCCTCCACATGTTCATGTGCATTTGGGTATCTTGAAACTCAAAGATGCATGATCCTTGTTCTGGAAGTCCTCGCAAATGTTGCTAGAATACAGTTGAGGAATAATGGTGTTACTAATAATCATTTCTACAAAAGTCTGAATTTATTTACATCAGTAAACGAAGATCAAAATTTTGTAACAATTCAAAAACTTCAACATCTCAATTAACGCTTCGACTAAGATGAGTTGAATATAGTTCTTATATTGACCTCTTCTAAATTTTTTAAAATTTTAGCAACATAGATAGAGCATCTGAGAATACCTAATCCCAGTAGGCAAGATAATTTACAATAAACAGCCATCGTATCAACTATAAATCTACTGCTTGCTAACTGATAGTCTTAAAATGCATCATTGAATTGAATGCATAAGTTTTCTAATCAGGCTATGATGGAGAAAGCAGAACAATAGAATCCGACAAGATACTACTCGTGGGTATGTAATATGGTGGAATCCTACAACCCCCACATGTCCCATGGGATCAAAAGTCGTGTTGAGCTATCAGTCAAAATCAAGGAGGGATAGACGGGACCCAAAAGGAATCAGATCCAGTCTAGATAAGACTCGGGTTTGGTTGACTCTTATCTGGGCACACTCATCTCAAGGAATAGAGCTTGCCTAGAAACAAGACAGTTACTCAGATCTCGGCCTTTGATCCTGACATCATCCCTATCCGGCCTCAGTCGCAGACATCCTCCCTGTCTCGGTCTCAGTTACCGACATCCTCCTTGTCTTGGCCTCGGATCCGACATCATCTCTATCTCGTCCTCAGTCGCCAACATTATTCCTGTCTCGGCCTCAGTCGCCGACTTTGTCTATCTTCAAGGCCAATCAACATCAATCTCATTTTCTCATCCATCCTCATATTGAGCCTACACCCTACGTGGGCCTCTGAAAATGTAGGAGGAGGCAACATAACCGCCTCATTAATAAGACCGTTTCTCCCAAGAGAGGCGAACAACGACTATGAATATTTTGGAACATGTAACACTTGATAAATGGAGAAGTGATTAGTGGTTGTCAAATCTGGTCTCATAGATGCCCTTCTTCAAACCCATGACGTTTGGTGAATGGAGAGGCAACAAACGGTTGTCGGATCTTATTCCTTCACTAGCTCATACGAGGATGATGAGAAGAATGTAGCATCCGATGTGGAGATGCTCTTCTGATAGCTATATAAACACTAGAGAAGGTAAGTGGAAGGGGACTTTCTCACTTTTCGGCTCCACTAAGCTCTCCTCTTCTTCTTCTTCTTCCTCCTCTAGTTTCATATCTCAAGTAAATCCTAACTTGAGCGTCGAAGTGACCTACCAGGATCCATCCCAGGCGTCATTCTAACTCTCTTTTGTAGTGCGGTTTAGGTCCTCTCATTCTCCTCACTGACTATCTTCGAAGAGCGCGCACGTGAGCTTGTTTGTTGACCGGTAGTTTGACCATCCACGGTATCTGGCCGAAACAGTATGCACTCAAGTTAGTTAGCTCTTGTGTTAAATTTTGCTTTGAAATTATTGCAGTTTATGTGGGGTGAGCAAAGTTTGCCTCTTGGCACACCTAGCTAACTAGTGTGGGGCATCATAACTTGGCTCTTGAATTACAAGAAAATGAAAGCTCAAACTCCATGAAAATGTGGAACTAATTGGGCCTTGAGATATATATGATCCCTTGATCAAAAATAACTTAAATCATTAACTAATTTATAATCACTGATTCAGAATTATGTAATTAGAGTATGTTATTCTCTAACAACTGGAGTCTTTTGTTATGCAATATTAAGTGGTATTGCAACCGTTTTGCCGTTGTATAGATGAATTGATGCTAGTCATTTGTTCACATTTCAAATTCTTATTATTTATTTGTTTCAATCGATTTTGAACTTAAATTTAGTTACCCTGTTCTGAAATTATGGATGAAGTTGTCAGAAAACTCTAATTATTCAGTTATCCATTATCAGAAGAATTTCTCGGTGGATTCTTTACCAGGTCATGATTTGCAGAACCTTTTTCGGGGTCATGTTTATTCACAAAGAATTACAAGTACTTAAACTTTTCATTCCACTTTAAAATTTAGAAAACAACATTTGACTCGTTCAAAATTCTATCCATCTTCAAACAATAAACAAGGAAAATCCAGGATTCATGTAGAAAAGTTTCCCTGCTTTTGATGTGTTCCCACTTTCTAACATGTTAAATTTGATAATTAGTGTAAAGTTGCATGTGTAATTATCTTCCTATATATTTCGCAATTATTTTTATTTCACACGTACTGCTTCATATCTGCTATGTTCGTGCTGATGCATGATTAAGTTTCATACCTACGTAGTTGGCCACAAGGCCACACAACTGGCTCAGCACATGATATCTCATGCATTGTAGGTGAATAATTCACAGGGAAAAACAATAAATGGTACATCATGTGCCAATTCAATGGCATGCCAAATTATCATCTCATGGAACATGCTTGTCTATGAATATATGAACTGACTGGAGTTGGCACTGGGTCTTGCCGTGCCATGTAATTGTCAGACCATCATGAGATCATGTGTGAACCTCTTTTTCATATCAGCTATCAACACAGCACATGTATAGAACCATTATATCCATTAGCTACGCCTCCACGGTTGGTGCAATTGTTACATGCATAGGTTGTTGTTATAATAGAGGTATTGGGATCAATTTTTAGTAGATGTAAATATCTCGTTGAGTGTCTAATCTACTACGCTAAGGTAAATATCTTCTATGATTTACCCCTTTTCAGAAAGTGTGAGGTCACTCTAGAGGGACCGTTAAGATGACGACTTCACTTTTTTCTCCAATTATATCTATTAGCTAATTAAAGTTTAGCTATCCAGAGAATAGAGAGAGTTGCTTGCGGAAACATAATGTATAATTTTGATAGGAGTCCTTTTGGGGGAGAACTCATTGGGGGAGAACAAATGAGTTCGTTCTATTTATATTAAAAAATTCTTTAGGAAACACAAATATTGTTATTTTGAAGGAACCAAAATGGGTCCATAAAGTAAACTTGGGTCCACAATATAGACTTGGGATTTATCGTGGGATATAATTCATCATCCATTATTAGATCTTTGGAGTCTTTAACAAGTGACTTATTTACTGCAAGATTTTCAAATTGTCATTTTGATGAAACAAATTTTCCAACGTTGGGGAGCAAAGTTGTATCCCGAAGAATAACGAAAAATTTGTTGGAATGAAAAAATATTATCTCATTTTGATCTCCGCAACAATCAATGTGAGCAAGAAGCGGAAAGAATCATTCATTTGCAAAGAATTGCAAACCAATTGTCTGATGCTTTTGTTAATACAAAAAATGTGACAAAGTCATACATACAAGTAGAGAATATTCCAGTAAAAATCGATGTCCCTGTAGGACCATCAATTACTCTACCTACAAATATATCTAAAATACACCAGAAGCATGATCGGCCAATTGGCTTGAAAGACACTATACCTCGAAAAGAAAAGTAAAAGAAAAGGAAGAATCAAAAGCTCCAGAAGAAACAATTCCAGATGATACAGTAAGAGAAATCAATAAATCAAATGTGGATAATCTGATTCTTAAAGAATCACAATTACATGAAAATAATGAAATTTTAATAAATTATTTGATATCTCGTAAAATATGAGATCGAAACAATCAACCATTCACGATGTAAAGGGTTATATTGAGAGCGAAAATACAATAGGCAGCTGAATGCTCAATTGAAATTCTAATTGACATACAATAGTCATCAAATACTTGTGACTTAAATTTAACAGCATTATTAAATAGGTTGATTGAGTAATAAAGGAATTGAGCTTGCTATTTAATAATTTGCCCAAGTAATTTAGCGAAGGCTATATTTCAAGATAAAAGCAAACTAACATGTGACCATCTAGTTGAAGCATCAACCAATACCATGAAATATCGAAATAATTAACATGATGGGTGTATAGGTCCACAAATATCCCCATGAATCCTTTACAGAAGGTTGGAGTTTCAACATCAACCTTTGTGAGGGAAGATCTTATAATTAGTTTGCCTTGTGAACAAGCCACACATAAAAAAATTGCCATGTAAAAGAATCTTCTGGTTCTTTAAAAGATGTTCAAGTGAATTATTTATTATTCTATACATCATTGTTACTCAGGATGATCAAGTCGATCGTGACATAATATTAAACTGTGTTTGTCAACAAACTTCTGATTTGTTATTATGTTTGTCTCAACCGATTTTCTTGTGATACAACACATCCCAGAAGGAAGTGCACACAATCTTTCTTTTATCGGCTTCTCGCTGGATATAATAGATATAATGTTTCATGATATCCATTTTGACGGATATCTTTAAAGTCAAGTAAATTTCTATTGGATTTGCTAGTATAGAGTGCATTTGCAATATATAGGCTTGTATCATTTTGTAAAATAATTTTTTGCTTTTCAATGACCTTGACCTTTAATATTTTATTTTTTTGAAAAGATAAAAGAAAATAGGGGTGTTTGGTAGAAATAAAAGATAAGACAATTCTCTCTTCCTCTATTGTAAAATTATAACACGTTATCAGCACGAGTGATATTTAAGGTATGAACTCATAAACATTCTTATTCTTAGTGTTTTTATTGAAGCTCTCGAAATAACACAAATTTTTAGTTTTATGTTTAGGCCTTTAGTTTTATATTAATGCTCCAAAAGTAGTATAATATTTAGATTTAATATTGATGTTCTTGAAGTAGCAAAAATTCTAAATTTATATTGATACTTTTATAGAAGCATAACTTTTAATTCTATATGGATGCTTCTAAAGAAGCATAACTTTTAATTCTATGTTGATGTTCCTAATAACAGGCTCTTGGGAGAACTACTGCTCTAATGATCAAACTTTTCTTTTTAAAATTTTCAAAGTTCTTGTGGTTTACGATGAGATACTCAACTTTCAATCCATCATCAAGATGGTAACGAAGAAAAATAAGAGCTTTTGCATGATCATGCATTTATTATTTCCTTCTTTTATTATATCTCCTAAGCTCTTAGAGACAAGGTGGACCTCGACATCCAAAATCAATGACAAATATTTTTTTTCAATTAGTTCAAGTGCTTCAAATTTAAGCTTTGTGATATTTGTCATATCAATCACTCAAAGAACTTAAATTAAGAAAATAATTAGAATAGTATCTTTTATAGAAAAAAAATGTGTTATTATTTGAAGCAATCAAATATTTGTGTCCACACGAAAATATTATAACAACAAAAATTAAAAGGAAATAAATATTAAACAAGTATGTCATAATATGATCAAAATGTATTATGTTGTTATGAAGCAATCAAATATTTGTATCTACACAAAAATGTTACAGCAACAAAAGAGAAACAAATACTAAATAAGCATGTCAATCGAATTGAATATATATTTCAATATTCTTTAGGAATATTGACAAATCTTATATCTTTAATCAATTTTTTTTAAAATATTGATATGTGTTGATCGTAAATCAATATTCTCCAGGAGTCCAAGATATTGATAAAACTTATATCTTAGATTAATATTCTCCGGGAATATTGATAAATCTTAGATCTTTATATTTTAAATTACAGATCTATCAATATATTAACATAAATTCATGTTGTGCTACTTCAAAACCATCAACATAGAATTAAAAGTTGTGTTTTTCTTCGAGAGCATCATTATAAATTTATAATTTGTGCTACTTCAAGACTTAAGACATAAACATAAAACTAAAAATTTATGATTTATGAGTTCAT
>JBBUKS010000100.1:9555976-9569197 GCA_038050645.1 Hedychium gardnerianum
TATAAATTTATAATTTGTGCTACTTCAAGACTTAAGACATAAACATAAAACTAAAAATTTATGATTTATGAGTTCATACTTTAAAGCGTTCATGCTTCATACCTTAAAAAGCATTCATGCTGATACCATATTATAATTTAATAGTAGAAGAAGAGAGAATTGAAAAGATAATTGTCTTATTAAATCATTCTATCAAATACCTTTATTTATAAGATATGTGAAATAATATAGAAGTCTTCACGGGATGGACTGATAGTTAGTGTATGGGGTGTTGTTATTATAAGGTCTCAAGATCAAATTCTAGCTAGTAGCCAGATTTTTACCCTTTCCCATACACTGGTCACTGTTCGGACTAGCTAGACTAGTCCCTGTGATTTACCTCCTCCGTGTTGATCCTGGGATGGGCTGACGGGGGCGCTGGGGGCAAGCGTTTCACCTTTCTGCCATCCTAAAGTGATATAGAAATGAAAGAATACAATAATATATCAATCAACAATCAAATTAAATCAATCATCTATTATAACAAGATGACGGATTAATGACGAAATTTATTTTTGAAAGTAATTTTATTTGATCAAATTTAAATAAAAAATTAATCAGGTCGGGTAATGTCGGACCTGGGATAATCGGCCTGGCCCCACGAAAATTTCCCACCGGCCATCAAAGTAAATCGGAAAGCGCTAATGGAGGCTAATCTAAATGACCAGCATTCTTAGGCCCATTTTTCACTGGAGGAAAAATGTCCGCTTCTCACTGAAGGAAAATTTTCTATAGTACGTCGTAGTTAAGATTCGAACTTTAAATTCCTTAATTATTCATTGGAGAGTCTAATCATTGTACCATTCTCAAATGACTAATATTTTTTTTATCAAATTAAAAATAAATTTATAAACGACTTTCTAATCAAATTAGAAATAAAATATTTTCATCTTTGCACCGGAAATGGATTTTTGAGATGGAAATAATGACTTCAGACAGATTTTTTTGGTTATTTTTTCGTTTCTGCTTATATAGTTTTTTTATCTTGATCTCAACGTCTTTGATCACTCTGTAGGCCAAGTAGAGGAGCTTCTTGATGATGCAGTTGGGGTTGAAGGCGCCGGAGACCTTGACGGTGTTCTCCTTCTCATTGAAAGTGAGTGATGGAAGTGATATTGAATCGTTCTAAGAAAGATACATGGAATTCCCATAAAAGAGAAAGTGATGAAAAATTTTTGCTATATGCATGCCCTTACTCTGGAGCCTGCACAGAGTGCTCCTTATCTTCTTGGAGCAGCAGCAGCATTCGAGGTCGACCTTTATGATAACTGTGGTGATCTGTGAAAATTCAGAGCATCAACAAAATATGCTGCTTCGTGAGTCAAAAATAGATACACTTCGTTTGCAGATTGCACATCTATCGATCAGAGCATTAACTGATCAGGATTAAGAGCTCCATAAACAAAAAAAAAATGAAGAGATGCGGAATTAAGTACCTTTTGCTCTTTCCCTTCCATCTCTTTCAAGATCTTAAATCTGAATTGAGTATGAAAGGATAGAAGAGGATGGGAACCGGCTCTGCCTTAATAGATTTTTTTTTTTTTTAAACTCATATAGAAGAGGATGGGAGCTGGCACGATTAAGTTTCATACCTACGTAGCTGGCCACAAGGCCACACAACTGCCTCAGCACATGATATCTCATGCATGGTAGGTGAATAATTCACAGGGAAAAACAATAAATGGTACATCATGTGCCAATTCAATGACATGGCAAATTATCATCTCATGGAACATGCTTGTCTATGAATATATGAACTGACTGGAGTTGGTACTGGGTCTTGCCGTGCCATGTAATTGTCAGACCATCATGAGATCATGTGTTAACCTCTTTTTCATATCAGCTATCAACATAGCACCATTATATCCATTAGCTACGCCCCCAAGAATTAATTCTCAGCGAATATAAAATATCTCGTTGGGTGTCTTATCTCCCTCAACAAATGTTCTTGTGATTTATCTCTTTTTAGAGAATGTGGAGCGTCCTAGAGGAGCCGTTAAGATGACGACTTCACCTTTTTACTCTAATTATATTTGTTAGTAAAGTCTATATATTCAGGGATTGAAGAGAGTTGCCTGCATAAATATACTGTATGATTTTGATTGGAGTCCTTTGGGGAGAACAAATGATTTCGTTTTATTTATATTAAAAAAAATTCTAGGGATAAAAAATATTGCTATTTTGAGGGAAAATGAAAATAATGGTGCCCTTATGATGATTTAAGACTAGAGGCACCTTTGTGCTTCTTGATTAAAATAAATGAGTTTGATCTGTGTCAACAAGCATACAGGACACAAATGCCTCTCAGTTTAGTGGTGCAGTATGATTACTAGTCCATTACAGTGTCGTATCTGAGATTTTTATGATCTGACTCGAATATCAAAAAAAAAATCCTCTTATAATATTTTACTATTATTTTAACTAAAAAAATATCTTGCTAATCATTCACAATTTCTTATTCAATATGGATCATGTTTTCAATCTTCTATTTAAGGATTTTTGATAAGATAGTGTGATTCTACATTCCGATTTTGACCGATCCGATCTTGATCTCAAATAAATCCTGCGTATGATCACGATTCTATAAATTATGATTGAACAACAAATAATAATCTGAATAAGAAAAGGAAGAAAGTCGAAGTGACGGTTATAAATAATTTAAAATTTAATATTTAACATAATTTAAAATAAATTAAGAATTCTAAATTTATCATATTAATATATATTATGAACTAATTTTTGGATTCCTTCAAAAAAAAAAAAAATAGACTTGAGGTGACTGTAACTTCTCCTGGGCCTTACTTCAAGTCCGGCCCTGGTCCATTATTCAACTGATATAATAGTTGTAAAGGTGAAACCCATTTGATGTGGAACTATTAAAAGGGGTGAAGAATTCTGTGCTTGTGGAAGAAGCTGCAATTGCAGTGCATTAGCTGCCTTTTGACTTGTTCTTGGAATGATTAGATTTGTTAGGCTGCTGGATTTTTTGTAGCCACTAGTCCTCTTGAAAGTTAAGAACATTCATGTGAAGTGTGCATTATTTTCTGACGGTTTCTGTGCATATAGTCCAGGTCCAAACAAAATCTTCTAATGTTGCTGTTCATGAACTCACAACATGGTGCCCATTCATTTTTTTTTTCCTGTTAATGTGATGCACACAAACAAACACAATTACCAACATGGAGTGGCCAACTCGAAATCCAAAGTGATATACTCGTGTATCCATATAATTGTTAAATTTTATTTTTAATAAATGTGAACATGTACTTTTAATTCTATAACATTACTACAATATCGGATTAATATATTACATGATACTTTTAAAATAATTTTTAATCAATTTAAAACATCAATGTATGACTTATTTGATTATTGAAGAATAAAAATATACCTTTTTCATCAAATAGGCAATCAGATTGATATTTTTATTGACTTAAAAACCTGTGGAAGATGTATTGATGTTTCAAATTAACAATATGTTCATTTGTTATAGAATTAAAAGTTCCATTAAAATTCAAGTTTATTGTAGATTCATTAAAAGTTCATAATAAATTCAGCAATTATTCCTTTTGTACATTGTCAAAAGTTCATGATAAATTCAGCAGTTATTCCTTTTCTATATTGTCAAAAGTTCATGATAAATTCAGCAATTATTCCTTTTCTATATGTCCATTATGCTGCAACTGCTGTCTCATTCTTCTCCAGTTCCTTCTGGGGATTATTACAAGGTGTATGTTGATGGCTAAACCTCCTCATCAGAGCAAGATGCAACTGCTAGTGTCCTTTTCCCATCCATGTTATTGTTAGAACAGGTTGGTGTCTAGGGTTCTTGCGTCAATGCGGTCCCCAAAACGCTTGCTAATTATATAATCTTTGCATGAATGGAACAACTCCATGTTCTTATAATCCGGATCATTAATTGCCAGGCAAATGGAAAACCCATCATTTATTTCTATCCGATCAAAATGATACTGCTACAAGCTCAATGTTTCTGAACCCTGAAAAAGGGTAGGGTGATTTGGTTGTTCCTCCGGTTTTCAACTCTTCCAGTTGAAATGATGGCTAAATAACTACACTGATCTCAATTTAATCGGTTGATTCAGTCTGATTCTTGAAACATTGATGAAGGCTGAAGGTTTTGCTGTAGGTGCTAAATGGAAGTAGGTAACTTCTTCCGTGCAATGCCTTGATTAGTGACAGGTGCCTGAAACAGGCATGCCTTGGCCATGGCCGTCAAAGAAGACCCAATAGCCTCCCTCTCATTTATTACTACATTATTTGGCAATAAAATAGGAACGATTATGGTTTTATGCAACTGGAAGCTGTAAGATTCCTCTGCCACATGATTGTCCACCACAATTACAAAATGTGCCGGCTTCCACAGGTCACCCATGAAGCAATTTGCAGCAGACTTTTCTCCTCTCTGTCAATGATTTTTTGCACAAACAGTCTCGGCAACCATAATTCGATGGGGAAAGCTATATTTTTCGTTTTCAGATTAGACTTCTGCATTTAATTTGAATAATGGTTGATGATGTGAGTCCAGGGACAGAAGGTTATTGTTACGATGGTTACATGCCAATGAGAAAATGTGGAGGAAGAACACACAAGGTTTGCATGATGAGAGGCACATGGAAGATGAGTAAGAACCAGAGGGCTGGGTGTCCCACTCACATCTGTCGAAGGAAATGTACTAAATTCACGTCCCAAGGAGGAATTAAATATAAGAACGATCCATTCCAAGTCCATCCCCATTGGAATCTTTCACCATACTTGGGATCCAAACCCCATATCCATGCCATTCTAGTTTTCCTCCCATTCTGAACTCCCTGCTCTGACACATTTCTCACGTTGCTTCTATTGAATAGCAACAAAAGGCAACTGGAGTTACAGGAAAGCTAGAAGGTTCCTTCTTTATTGTTTTTATGGTACTGAACCTGTCACAGGAAGCGACTAATGGGCTAAAGTTGCTTCTTTTTGTGTAATTTTCTTCTCGTGTACCTTTCTCTTGGCGTGGAGGGGTACTTATCCTTTGTTTTTGTTGTGGTTGGGAGTCCAGCCATGGAAGGAAGATCCTGTAGCTGTCATTATTTGGAGGGAGCCTGAGTTTGGCTGTGGATTGTAAAAGGGCATCTCTCATAGAATCATTCTAATGCTGTGGGACTGTTTTGGTAGAGGACGATGAAGGGTAAATTCTGGCGTGGTTGTCAGGAATTGTTGAGCAGTTTAAGTGTTGCCTTGGGAATTCTTAGAACAAGGGAGTAAGCATTTTGCTAAAGTCTAATTCTTGGTCCGAGTGCTTTAGTTCTATTGCAGATTTTGTTGCGAAGAGAAATATGCCAGCGAAGTTTCTGCAAGCAATTGGGGATGACAATCCAGAGTTGAAGAGGCAAATAGGGTGCATGACTGGAATCTTCCAAATCTTCGACCGGCGACACATCCTCGCTGGGAGGCACCTGAATTCTAATAGCAACAACCACAAAAGTCATTCTTCAGGTAACATTTTGTTCTTTTCTGCTTCAGCAGAGGGATAACTCTGTTCTAGTTTGTTTTTTTTTTCTTTTTTTCTTCTGTTGTTTGAACTGTGGGTACTGTTAAATCATTATTTGTAAGTTTTCTCACACAAAAACACTAATTCCAAAACTTTGAGATGATGATTTAAATGGGGAGGATTATCACCTCGCTTCACAATGAAATTATGAGAATATGTATTTCAGAATTTGTAGCTTGAAAACCTGAAGCACTAAACCTGAAATGTTTGCCTTTTGTCCTTATTACTTGGTACTACTCTTCATGAATCATAATGTGACATTTCTTGTTCTCTCTCATTTAAATTTAAAACTTTGCAGTAATAGTTTGAAAACTCATATGAATGCTGATGGACCTAGAAACTTTTATCCGCAAGCTGAATTTGGATCTGTTACACGGTCCAGATGTGTATGTTCTTGTTAGGTTCTGCTTTATACATTAGTTCTATGGACCTATCAGATATGTGAAAACACATGCAATTGCTGTTACGTTTTCTTTCACACCACGTATAAACTGTACATAATGCACCTCCGTAGTACATATTCCTTCATTCCATTATTCACATTTATCTAAGCCAAGGCCTTTCATTTCCTTAAAAAAGAACATGAAAAAAAAACCCTCTAATTTTGTTATGATACTCAACACAAATGTTTTGCTTATCTGAATTAGTTAGAGAATAAACTTTTTCATAATCGATCAACTATCCAAATCAAATATTCTACTTGTGTAGGACATGCTCTTTCAAGCAGAAACTCGGTTGGAGACGAGAGAAATGGATATTCTCCTCAAGTTGTTCTGGTATGATTCCTGGTAATGATATTCTGTTTGCTAAATTACTTGTCGTGACTGTGTTTTTCTTCTTTTTTTTCCTTTTAGGGGAGAAGTCCGATGAAGAGTTTAAGTGAGAATCAAAGAATTTCAATGGAGTCATCAAGAATTTCGTTCTCTTCTTCATCTTGTTCATCATTTTCTTCTCTAGACTGTAACAAGTCTATTCAAGGAGAGCATTCATCCAGAGATCAAATCTTGTATATAGAGCGGACTACTAAGGGTTCACCAAAATTCAAGGATCATCACACTGATGCAAAAGCAATGAGCTATAAGCCACTAGTTATTCCACATGATTTACCAATTCAATCCAATTGCCAGTCTTTGAATTTTCGAGATGTCATGAAGGAGGATACTAAGAACCATGTAGTGAAACATAAAGACTCCCCAAGGCGCATTCAGCTGTCAAAGTCAATGGATGCTTTGGATTCCACTGGCTTTGATGGAAAATCGAAGATGCATGTGAATCTTGGCGAATCTATTCGGATCCTAGTGAAGTCTGAACAATCTTCCCAATACTTTACAGAAACTAATGAACCACCAAGAAGATCATATGAAGGGAAAAAGACTTCATTGCATCCAGTTGCAAAAGTAGCTCCCAGACTTTCGTATGATGGAAGAGCCTCACATCCCTCTTTGGATTCCCAAGAAAGCAGCAAATTCTCACCCAAACTCAGAGAGTTTCATAGACTGTCATTGGATAGCAGGGAGTGCTCTCCCAAGAGTTCTAACTTTGATTTTAAACCAAACATTGCTCGGAAACAAGTCGATCGGAACACCATTGACCATCGATCTTACATGACCATGGAACATCAGCAAGAACTGGGAAATTGTCAAAGGCCTCCTAGCATCGTTGTTAAGCTTATGGGCTTAGAAGCAATGCCCAGCTTGAGCCAAGATCAAGTGGTTTTGGATGATACTATCAGAAATTTCTGCACGCTCAATACCCATAAAGAAACAAACTTCCTCTCAGAGAAAACCACAACCACTAAAGATGACAAAGAGGATCTGCTGTCATTCAGTCACAAGTGCTACATCAAGGAACCAATTAAGCCACATCAGAAAAGGTCTGATTCTGTCATCAAACAAATCTCAGTTTCAAAGGTTCCAATTGAACCTGCTCCTTGGAGGCATCATAGTAAGATTCATGCTCCCGAAAAGATGACATCTGGTGTTCGCAAATCTCACATAAAACAGCAAGTAGAGTCTGTCTATAGTGAGGTAGAGAAAAGGTTGAAAGATCTTGAGTTCCAGCAATCCAACAGGGACCTTCGAGCACTTAAGCACATATTGGATGCTATGCATGCAAAGGGACTATTAGAGAATGATAAAGTTGAGCATCAACCTTCCAGAACTTCAATTCACAGTACTTCACCCAGAAGTGATCAGTGTTTAGGTTCCACCGGTGCCCAAAACATGGTTGTTGGTCATCCTGCATTGATGAAAGGAGAAAAAAGTCCAAGAGCCTTTCAAGCACCAATAGTCGTCATGAAACCTTCAAGATCTTTTAGCATGTCAGGTATATTGCCATCTCCCTTTATTCCTCTCAATAGCTTATCGGAGCTTAAAATGTTACAGACAAGACTTCCTAATGACAGAAAGATTGATGCACTTAACATCAGAATATGTGAGGACAAAGCTCCTGAGTCAATTGACAGAGAATCTACTAATCAATATCTTCAGTCCACATACAGGAAATGTGCACAAAAAGAAAATGGTACACATAAACGTTGTGCAAATACGTTTCATGCTTCACCTAGGCTGCAGAGGGAAATTAGAGGAGACAATGGAAGTCTAGCAAATTCATCAAGTTCTCTCAGCCCTAGATTACAACACAAACAGCTTGAAAAAGAAAAACATTCTCGTCCACCACGTCCTTCGACTCAATTCCATGCGGCCCCAAAACAGACTGCTAATGTATATTCTTCAGAATCAGTGTCTCCTGGATTCAGGCTCAGAAGAAAACCAGATCAAGCACGGCGATATGATGATCAACTGAGTGATACTAGCAGTGGGACAGGAAGTCTAACTCAGCAGGTTGATGAAAAATCGGATGCAGAAGTAACAAGCTCCAACTCCTCTGCTGAACTTCACTTTTCTTCTCAAGGTAAAAAGAATCCATCTAGAAGAGTTGCTAAAGGTGCTTCATCTACCTTGAAACACAAGGTAAGTTTGTCCTGATTTACTCCCATTTGCAAGAGGAAAAAAAACTTGGAAACTTTCCTACAGTATGGTCATATTTTGATTTTAACAGTAAATGAGTCATTCCATCTCCAAATGTTTCCAGTTCTGCATGTTTTTTAAGTATTACATTTTCCTAGATAAAAATTGTGGCTAATCCTACATTTGCATGTTAACTATCCTGTACTTATTTTCAAGGTTTTAATGTCTAAAATTACAGTCTAGCCAATAAATTCTCTTGTAATTTCCACTAGAAACAAAGACATAAGAGACCATTAACTCACAATAAACTTTAGAAACAACCTTGTTATTTCTTATTGGACATTGCTTATGAATCTATAATACTGATTTTTCTTGGGTATCACTGATTCCTACTGAAGAAATCACATATTTCAAGAGATGCTGTGGGCCAGGCAACAGCGGCTCATGAGAAGCCAAGCCCAATCTCTGTCCTTGATCCTTCAGTATGCTGGGATGAGTTGCCTCCTGAGAGAACATCTTCTAATGCATTCAAAGGTATTAAGTCAACCGGTTTACTCTTTCTATTTCAATACCAGATATCCTAAATATGATACAATCTATTTCACCACATCAAACTGTAGCCGCAAGTATTTTGTTAGGCTTCAATCTGACAGAGAAAATGTGGTGTCCTTTCTTAAACTTCTTACTAGATGAAAGTGTCCAACTGATGAAAAATACAAAGCAGACGATTGATTAGTTGACGCTAGTCTTTTAGTTCCATGGACTCTTTATTGCTAGTCAAACTCACATCATCGTTCAGAACGCTAGCAACTAATGCAGTCGTTCCATCTTGCAAGATTATAGAATTACAGACAAAGCAACTAACAAATTCTAGTTATATGCTTATAGCCTCAATCAAACACAACTTGTGAACATAAACATATTTCCTGCCACTTCCATGGGAAGCCACTTTAGATATTTACTTCTAGATTGTCATTTTCTTCTTTTATCATTTCTTTTCTTTTAAAGGAGAATCAAAAGGTGATTACAATCTATGAATACTATTTAAGCACATAGTTACAGATTAAATATCTTTATACTCCATGCACCAAATACTGATTAACATGTAACCACAGGAATTATACAAACTTGTGGAATAACCAAATTTTTTTATTTTACAGACAACACAATTCAAGATTTAGGTATTTGTTGCAGTCCAAACGGCAAGCATGATGCTCCATCACCCAATTTAAGCTCTGGATCGAATCAGAAAAGGCTTTCAAATGTTGAAGATCTGGTTGAGAAGCCGAAGCAGCAAAGTACAGATCCTGAAGATGCTCCAGCAACTGACCACGTTGCCTTGTTGTGTGAAAACCAGAACACGGACCATCGATATGTTTCCGAGATACTCCTAACCTCTGGCCTTCTCATGTTAGATCTAACAACCAGGCCCATGAGCATGCCTATCCAGTTACACCCCGACTTGTTCCACGTCTTAGAGCAAACAAAGGCTGCGGAAGAAAATACTAATCCAGAGAAGATTCACCGGAAGCTGGTATTCGATTTGGTGAATGAGCTTCTAATTCAAAAGTTGAAGATTGCAAGCTCAAGCCCTCTGCCCAACAAACTTGTTCAAGCCAGGCATGGCAGGCTTGCCAGTGGCCAACGATTACTGAAAGAGCTGTGTTCAGATATTGAACACCTCAAATCTGAGAGATTCACTACTGACAACCACAACAAGGGTGACGGCATGATATCATGCGAAAATCTACTGTGGCAATCAGAAGATTGGCTTTATTCTAGTGCTGAATTACAAACGGCAGTCCTAGAGGTAGAGAGGTGTATATTCAAAGACTTGATTGACGAAGTTCTTGGTGAGGAAGGTGCATTTGATTTTCAAGAAGAGGCAAGCAGAAAACAAAGAGCTTGGTGCTAAGCAAGCATACCACAATCTTCTGCTATCTGTTTCCCTTCCAAGCGACTGTTAATTAGCGAATTCAAAGCATTATCAGTTTTGTTAAAAGTTTGTTTTTTGTTGTTGAACAAGCAAAAATACACATCAAATAGACAGTATCGGAACCACTACGGTTAGAAATATTATATATATATATATATATATATCAAGAATTTCCGCTTCACCATGGGCTTCTACACTGTTTCTCGAATTCTACCCTTCCCAGGTTTCGTGGCTTCCAGCGGAATCCGATCGGATCAAAGGGGCCACCTTCAGGTAGTGTTGCTCTACTTTTATCAACCGTCAAAAAATAATCAAACGGTGTCTGTATTTTATCACATTATTAATTAGTTTTGGCCCGGCCCAATTCTATACGCTAACTCCTGAAACCGCCTGCTTGCTCCGGAGTCCGGTCATGCCGTAATGTCGATTAGGGTTTTTGTCAAGCTCCATCTCCCTCGCATCCTCCTCGAATCCCTTCCTCCTCGTTCGACCTCAACCCATAACACTCGGTCCTTCTCGAAAAGTTCCACTCGTCATGGAGCAATGCTGTCAGAATCCTCGTCAGCCTCTCACTTCTCTCGGCAAATTTCCATCGCCAGCCTGCTGCTGAGGTACGGTTTCCCCCAAAGCCAGCTGCACGAGTTCTTCCGAAAGCACCGATTTTTATTGAGTTCGTCGCCTTCTGATGTCGAGAAGTGCATTGGGATCCTCCTATCCTACGGTTTGAATCAGAATTCTCTGGTCTCGATCATTTCATCCTGCCCTCAAACTCTAGAACTAGGGTTCCTCACGAAATGGAAGGTGGGATTCTCGGAACTAGGATGTCAGAATCTTGCTCCTTCGTTCGTGCAGAGAACACTTGAGCTGTCTGCAAAGCTCAAAACTGAACCGAGTGATCTTCATTATGCTGTGCAGTTCATGAAAAGCCTGAGCTTGAGTGGTAAGACCATTTTTAAAGTTCTGGAAGAATTTCCTTTGGCGACCATCAAGCATTCTGGAGATATTAGACGCACGATGGATATGCTAAAAAGTGTTGGATTCAATGACAAAGATATAGATAGGGTTTGTCATCTCTTTCCTGGACTCTTAGCATGTAATGTTAATGGCAGGTTGAGACCTTTGTTTGGAGAGCTTCAAGATTTGAACTTTAGGTTGGATGAGGTAAAGCAAGCATTTCGCAACCACCCCAAACTGCTTCTAAGCATGGAACATGGGGAGCTGACTCGGTACCTAGATCTCTTGAATAGTTTGAAATGCAGGGTGCCAATCAAGAAGACGATCCTGAGTAACGGACAATTAGCCGCATGCATCAACGTGAAGCTCAAAGTGGATTTCTTGTGCCGATATGGCTTGATCCGTCGCGATGCTTTCAGGATTTTGTTTGTTGAACCAAGAGTGCTCATATATGACTTAGAAGATGTAGAGAAGAAGATAGACTTTCTGATTTCCACGTTAGATTTATGCATCGAGCACCTAGTTGAATTTCCTGATTACTTGGGTGTGAATTTTGACAAGCAAATAATCCCACGCTTCAATGTCATCGAGCATCTAATATCACGAGGAGGACTAGGTTTTAATGTCGGACTGAAGCATCTAGTGAGGCTTAGCAGGCATAAGTTTTATAATTTTTTTGTGAAGCCATATCCAGAGTGTGAGAAGATATTTGGGGGACTGGTTAGGGAAGCTAAACCGAGACACCCAGTTGGCATGTGGAAGCTGTTAAAGCCCCAGAAATTCACAGATACAGAGGAGGATGTGAAAAATATGAAGCTTTTGATGAAATCTCTGGCTTAGTATCGCTGTGGAGTCCTCCTTGATAATCGTCTGATTAGTGAGGAAAAAAAAAGAGATTTGACATTAGCAGGTAAGACTGGCATTGAACTTTTATAATCTCAAATTGGTGGCCTCAAAGACATATGGAGATCTTCATTTATGTAAATCGACAATTTATCATTGGCTACAGACACACTAGAGGGCATCCACTTCACAAGGGGTCATTCTCTTGAACTCAAGCCTTGTTCTTCAATGGAAATTTGTATTCATCTCTAAGTTCATTTGAATGAAGGTTGTCTTAGGCAATTTTGGAGGAAGGATTGCCCGGTGGTTGTCACAGCAATTCTTTGAAATTAATCTCCAATTCGATCTTTTTAGGATGCTGGAATATATGATTTGTCTGGTGTCTCATCCTGCTGCTGATAAGCTTTGCTCAATCTGTACTAATTATATCTGTTTGCCTGAATAAATTCAACATGAGTGGTTGGCTGGTCGAGTCCATACTGCATCATGAACAACTGCAGCTTCAGTTCCTACAAGTTCAATAGCTTGTAATATTGTTCTTTTTTTACATAAATTATTTTCATTAGCTCCACTAAGCCTAGTGGTTACTGTAGAATGCCTTGGTGGTCTAGTGCAGAATATTTGTTGGTTTAACCTGTTATGATCTCAGCTATTAGCAAGTTTACAATGCGTATTGGTTCACAGCTTTATGCATCGTCTATTTCACCTTGAGGCCTACATTTATTGTGGACAGATAGCCACGCTAGAGAACTCTTTGAGAGTGCCATAGGAAATGTCCCACGAAAGGCATCCGAGAGTTGGTTTTAGAGGCAACCATAAATCTAAATGTCAATTCAGTTATACGCTAGCAGCGAAAGTACAGCTTAAGCGTGGTTATCTTAAGCGAAAAGCCTATAGACGGTTAGAAGTGATCATCACAAAGATTGCAC
>JBBUKS010000100.1:9569297-9590023 GCA_038050645.1 Hedychium gardnerianum
TTTTGCCACAAAAAAGTGAGTTTCCAAAAGATCAATTTGTTTTTTTTTGACGGGGACGCTGGGGGCGAATGTTTCGTCTTTTTGCCACAGTAAATTTCCAAAAGATCCAAGCTTTCATTTTCGAACCATCTTTACACTGTTAGAGATCGTATGAGAGATATGATAGAACAGACGAATAGGAAAAGAAAAAACTGAATCAAGCACAAACGTTTTTCTGGGACTCAGTTAAATTTTTGTAAAATTTAAATAAATTGTGTACCAAATGGATCCAATTTGAAGAGTATTTTAGCACATACTTCACTGATTAGTTGATGGTTTATTATTATATATGACTGAAGAAAAGTGACAGTGAGATGCGATCGAAATCCATTAATTAGTGAAAGAAACGAATGGAAGGAAGGGTTGTGGATGAGCATTGATGCTTCTTCTCTACAGCTCATGCTTCAATTATTCCAACCACTTTTTCTTCCTCATACCATCTCATCTTATGCGCACAGCCAACCACCACCAAATCAGTAGCTCTCCCCTGATCGCTTCGCGTTAATCCCATGAATTCATCCACGGCAGAGATAGATGGGATCGAATCATAACAGTCGACTTAAACGTTTAATCAAGTTAAGGCAAACAATAGATAAAAGAAAACAAATAAATCAATACATTATTTTATCCATCAATCTGTTCGTATAGATTTGCTGCCAATCTATACAAATAAATAGATTGTACGAAGCAATTATCTTATCCTATGAAGATTTCAGAAGAAGGAAAGAAAGCAGGGTAAAAGGGGCAACTTCACCTTTGCTTTCAAATCAAATCCAAGGATCTTGTTGGGACCATGCGCTTTGTTCAGTACACAGTCCCACCCTTCTTTTTTTTTATCCCAACTTCAAGATAGGCAGTCTGAAGTCAAAAGGTAAAGATTTACAGGCGATCTATCATCGCTCCATCTCTCTCCCTCTGTGCTTATATATTTCACCAGCAACCTGTTTGGTATTCATTGCTCATCTCATCTTTTTTCATCTTGTTTGTTTGGTACTTAGATATTAGAGCTAGAGTACTGTTTTAAGAACATTTTATTCTTATAATATAATTATAAACAAACTCAGTAATACCCAATAGTAGATGTTATTCTTATAAATCTACTATCAATATTTCCTTTATATACCAGAGAAAAGTTTTCATAATGTCAATACATTTAAAATATTTCCTTTAAGCTAAGACAGAAGAGAATATGAAGAGCTTAACAATCTTTAATGTTTGCTTAGAGCATGCTCTAACAACTTTATTTCATGTTAATTCTCATGAGCTTCGTCTCCATAAGGAATTTCATCCCAAAGTGAACCACAATTTGGATGACTTGTTTAAATATATCACGTTGACTTTTTTTAGTGAGCTCGTCCTCCATTAAATACAAGTCGCTCTTCAACTGCAAAACACAATGAACATAGCATCTCCCAAGCTTTTATAGTGCACTCCAAAGTAAAACTATGTCAGGCTAATTTTAGTGGCTATTTACTGCGTCTCCTTCTCAGTGCAAGAATCAAACGTTTACTGAATCGAATTCATGACATCAAACAGATTAAGCAATAAAATCTGGAGAGGTAAATGAATTATATATTGTGCTGAGTTGAGTTCCACATGGATCAGAAAGTTTGATGCCGTATATAAATTTTAAAATTTTTATGTCATTATTATTTAATTTACGCTGAAATATTTTGCGATGGTCTATAAGCTTAGCAGATCTACTCCTTCACAGGCATGTGAGGACTTGGATTTTTAGTTGTTCCAGTCGTGAGTACCATACACTACCTTTTCCTCCTTTGGTCCAATCTGGTGGCCACCATGTGGCACCTAAGTTGCTGGTAATTGCTGACAACATTTCTTTTCTTCCCACATCTCAACGCCCCAACTCATAATTGCAAACCTGTGCCCATAAGCATCCAAAATTCACCAAGTTTTAACATCAAAAACATTTGAAGATTCTCCCACAACATTATCTCCTCTGTTTTTATCACAACAGTTATTTGATATGGATTATAAAGATTGTTTTTTTTTTTAAATAGTTTTTTTAGCAGACAGCAGATGGGGCCTTGGCTTGGTCAAATACTAGTAACCTTTAACCAGCTGTTTTAAGTTTTAACCTTGAAAGGACTATATAAAGCCATGCAGGCTCCAAGGATGAGAGCTGCAGGGGCAGTGTCTTCTCCTGATCTTTGCTTGTTTGCAAAGATGGTGGTGTTGCTCATGCTGCCACTGATATGCTTCCTGCTCAGTTGTGGTGCTCTGTTGAGGTGGAATGAGGTGAGGTACAGGAAGAAGGGCCTTCCTCCAGGGACCATGGGCTGGCCTCTGTTTGGGGAGACCACTGAGTTCCTCAAGCAAGGCCCTAGCTTCATGAAGAACCAAAGAGTTAGGTGAGCTGAGAGCTCCTTGGAAATAAGATTTTCTCCTTGGATGAAGGAAAGATCACTTTTTGATAGAAAAGTTGATTCCTTTGTTGCCTTTTCTTTTGTGATTTTGCATGGGAAGATGAATTTTTCTTCTTCCTTGAACTCGAACCAATTCAGGGAGTAAAAAGGTGGATTTTATTTTTTCTCGATCGAGTGTTTTTTTTTTCACTGAAAAGTATCTTGGCAAAAAACTGTTTGTTGAGCTCTCCTTTTCTTTTTGTTTGTTGTCTACTAAAACACTGGCTCCTCAAATACTTGATATTTGATGTCACATTTTCTCTCCTATTTTCCTTCTCCTCATTTCCTTTTTAATCATCCATGTCCATGAGCTTGAAAAATCTTAAAGAGTGTTTCTTTCAAGTCTTTGTTTTGATTTTTTTTTTCCTCATATTTTTTTTTCAGGTACGGGAGTCTATTCAAGTCGCACATATTGGGGTGCCCTACGATGGTGTGCATGGATGCAGAGCTCAACAGGTTCATCCTTATGAATGAAGGGAAAGGCTTTCTTCCTGGGTATCCACAGTCCATGCTCGATATCTTGGGGAGATCCAACATTGCATCCGTTCATGGCGAGCTGCACAAGACCATGAGGGGCGCCATGCTTAGCCTGGTGAGCCCCCTAATGATCAGGGACCAGCTCTTACCCAAGATCGATGAGTTCATGAAATCTTACATTGATAATTGGGGTGGAAAAGTCATTGACATCCAAGAAAAAACCAAGGAGGTCACCCAAAATCTATACTTAATTTGGACATCAAATTTCTTGCTATATAATCTAACACTGGTAATATTTTCTCCTTGTTTAGATGGCACTGTTGTCTGCATTGAAGCAAATTGCCAGCATTGAGACAGGGCCTGTTACTGACGCCCTGAAATCAGAGATCTTCAAGCTTGTTCTCGGTACTCTTTCATTGCCCATCAATATTCCTGGCACAAATTATCATCAGGGATTTAAGGTAGATGCCAGAAAGTTATCAATATCATTTTTTTTTAAAAAAAAAGTGGTATCATCAACAACATATGAATTCAATTCATATCTGATTGGTTTCCTCTTCCACAGGCAAGGAAAAAGCTTGTGGGTATGTTGAGGTGTCTGATAGAGGAAAGAAGAGCCTCCGAATGCTCCCACAATGACATGCTTGATTCCCTCTTCAAAATGGATGGCAACTCCAAAGTTAAACTCGATGACGAGCAGATTATTGACTTGATAATAGCCCTCGTCTATTCCGGCTACGAAACTGTCTCGACGACTTCGATGATGGCTGTGAAGTACCTCCACGACCATCCTAAAGTTCTTGAAGGGCTCCGAGTAGGCATCACAGTTGGTGCTTCATTATATCTTCTTGGTTGATGTTTGTTTCTCATCACTCCTGCCCTTCGCATGCAGAACGAACATTTTGAGATACGAAAAGGAAAACTGCGGGAGGATGCAATCGATTGGAACGATTACAAGTCGATGAAACTCACACGTGCGGTAAGCTAAACTGTTTCTACTAATTCAGAGTGCAGTAGTAGTGCCACTGCATTCTGAAAACAGTTGTTTAATTATGACGTAGATAGAGTGCAGCAGCAGTGTCACTGCGTTCTGAAAACTGCTGTTCATGATGTAGGTAATACTGGAGACGCTCAGAATGGCTACAGTGGTTAATGGGGTACTTAGGAAGACAACACAGGATGTGAAATTGAAAGGTGATCAGCTAAATCAGATACGGTTTTGTTTCCGTTTTCTGACTCGAACTAACTAACGTTTTATATGCATCAGGATTCACGATACCAAAGGGATGGCGAATTTATGTGTACACTAGAGAGATTAACTATGATCCAGATGTGTATCAAGAGCCTTTAACGTTCAACCCATGGAGATGGTTGGTGAGTGATCTTGACTGAAATCTGTCTTTGTCGATACATTGTGTTCCGAGAGCTAAGTTTGTGTGGCCTGACCAAATCCAGGACAGAAACCTTGAATCTCACCAGCACTTCATGCTGTTTGGGGGAGGGGGAAGGATGTGCCCGGGGAAAGAACTGGGCACTGCTGAAATTGCTACATTTCTTCACTACTTCGTAACTAGATACAGGTTCTAAGTTCACTTCACTTTGCAAGAAAACATAATTTGTGACTAACTACGAACTAAAGCTTACATTTTAATTTGTTGTTTCCCATTGCAGGTGGGAAGAGGTGGGAGGGGACGAAATAGTAAGATTTCCTAGAGTTCAAGCTCCGAATGGCCTGCACATCCGCGTATGGGATGACTAGGATAGAGTTGTACAGTGTCAATAGGTAGACAAAAGATCGGAATAGAAATATTGCCATGTTTTGTTGCGGAGTTGAGGGAAGAGCTTTGAAATTATGATAGAAATTTGTTGATAGAAGAGGTGTACTTGCTTTCAGATGAATAGAACACTGAAGAAAGTTTTGGTGATAATGTCTAAACAAGCCAATGCCTATGGAGCCGGGCGACAAGAGGGTGCGGTCGGGTTACCAATGCGAATGAACCGAGGTGTCAAATGGGTCGGGTCAATCATGATCCAGTCTGACCTAGCACCGTCTAGGCCAGTCCAAGTTCAGCCGGGTAAAAATTGAGCCACGCAACGCCAAGGCCATTCCGGCTTGGACAACTCTATAAATACTCTCTGGTTTAGAAAAACTCTCTAAATTTCGAGTATTTTATTTTGAATTTAAAATTACTATTATAGTTAATGTGAACTTAAAGTTATTAAATTCACTTCAAAAGCACCTAATTTTTTAAAAATATTTTTTTAAAAAATAATTTAATATTTAAAATTTTCTTTAAATTTTAAAAAATCTTTGTTTTCTATTTTTTTTTTCTATTTTGTTGATTTGTCCCCCCCCCCCCCCTATTTTATTGATTTTTCTATTTAATTATTTTAAAATAATTTGGCTAAAAAATGGATTTCTCATATTTTCTACAATTCTACCGTCAATTGACAAATATATTAAAGAGTATCACAAATTTTAATGGATGAGAAATTCCTCTCGTTTCAGTTCCACCTAACAATGGCTTGAAATCCAACTAGATTCCCTTTTAAATAACTCTTTCTCATAAAATATCCAACTAGATTCGATTCCCTTTTAAATAATACCTACCAACGCCTCCTTGCTAAGTATAAACTCATGCTACCTTGCTAGTATAAAATCATAAGGATATATTTTCATCCTTAAGCTCCGCAAACAAACTTGTGAAACCATTCGATTCGATTGAGTTGGTTGGTCTAGGTGGGTTTGTTATATAGGTTTACAAGCCAAATGGACCGATTGGTTGAATAGAGTAAATGAGTTGGATTGAATGCACGAGCCAAGTAGGTCAAAAAGAGCTAAGTTAGAGGGATAAGTCGAGAAGGTAGACTTGTTAGGTTGATCAAATGGAACAGATTAACTAAATATTCATGATTCGATTTTCAATTATGACGTATTAATTTTTTTTTTCTCTAATAAAATAAAAAATCTAGAATATTGATTGTTGAGTGAGTAACTACACGAGTTTTTAGAATTATCCTAATAGATGATGAATAAATGATGAGAGATTTTCATGAGGTTTGATTAATCTCCTCTTCTTTAAAATAAAAACAAAAACAAAAAAAAACAAATCAAATTGAGTCAAATAAGTCGATTGATGTGAGGAGCACACTCATTCTAAGAAATTATTTTAAAAAAAAAATAAATTAATTTTTTCATTCTAGGAATATTCTTTTTGATGTATTAATTATTGTGTAGACTAATAATCACTTATAATTTATTTTTTTTATATTAATTTTGAGATGGATTGACGAAGATATTGAGGACGAACGTTTCATCTTTTGCCATCGTAAATATAAAAAGAAGTTGATTTACTGCTAGTCAAACACTTAAAGATTATTTGGGGTTGATGATGCTACCTCCATAAGATTATTACACTCCTTGCATCTGTTAAATGAACAATGCAAAATCACTAGTACAAGATCAGATTCCAGAAGCTGTAAATATTTAACCTCTCTTGCTAACATCTGACTCGAGCTTTGCTGATTTAAAAGAAAAACAAGAAAAGAAAGAGAAAATTGTGGTAGTGGTTTTGGTTTGTTAACTTTGGTGGATGAAAAAGAAGGCTACTACTACTTTCTCTTATTCTGAGAGCCAACTGAAACGAGATATTCAGAAATGACAAGAAAAAGAAGATGTGCATTTTTGAACAAATGGAAACCAAAACGATCCACACTCATTTCAAACGTAAACATAATTCAACGACAATTAAAAAAGAAAGAAAGATGACAATTTGATCCATCGATGGGAGCTCACATCAATCCACCTCATGTTGTAGATAGAGCAAGGAGCCAAGGATAACTTTGTACATGTATAAAAAGAATAAATCCCATGCCATTGCCATTCTTAAAAGGAAACTCTTGAATGTATAATAGAAGATTAGAAGTTAATCCATGTAAAAAAAAGGATAAGTACTTCAGTAACTTCTTATTAGGGTTTGCTATCTTTTAAGAAAATTAAATTTTGCTGATCAATATAATTAGAAACATAGAAATGTCTACGAGAGTTGTAATAAACAACCCGACACTGAAGTAAAAGCAAACATAATAAATGTCTGCAAAGAGTTATAGTAAAGAAGAACTTTAACAAAAAATGACAGAACGAAGACCATTGGAAGAAAGGGAACTAGAGCTGGGAAAACAATTGCATTCTTTCCTTCAAAAAGATGGTTTTTTTTTGGTATAGTAAGAACAATCAAATTCTATGAAGAATATCATCAAACATTGAGTACTAGCATACACTGGAACAACCTAAACCTTAATTATTTTTTTTCATCCTCAGCACAGTAAAGGATAGTAAACAGAATTATATGAAGAAATTAAACCAACTTCTTAAAATATCAATTCCTCAATTTATTTTCATGGGAAATAAATGAAAGAAAAGTGCCCAAGAAATCAGAGTCATGGCCAGTGGGGACAAAAACAATGTATAATAGGGTATGTTGGAAAAAGAAATTACTAGTAATATTACCAAAAAAAAATTCCCTTTTAGATTTTTACGGACCATAATTTTTTTTTGAGGTGTCCTATATAATTCTTAAAATTAGGGTAGGGCATGTGACACACGGTGCCATACTGTGGCCTACCTTACATTTTGCCTGTGCATGTGACACAAAAAGGTCGAGGAAAAGAAAGAGATAAGAGTACGGATATAAATCATGCATCTCGATCATGATTCTCTTGGTAAGAGTATATTCCTCAAATTATGATACAGTAAAAAATATTAAATTATTATTTAAATTTTTGTAATTTAATTTTTAATCATAATATATTTATAATTTTTTTTATAAATAAAACGTACGAAGAATACTAGACTTCTTAACCGTCTATCCGAAATATTTTTCGATTTATCCTAACGATGAATAATTTTTTTTTATAGACTGAATTGATTATTTTAAATTTAATATTATTTGATTTATTTTTTGTTTTCTCGATAATAATACATGCCCCATAGTTAATGAGAAATATAATTAAAGAAATTTTATATTCATATCTAAAATTAAATAAGATAATATCAAATCAGATCTAATTTTTTTTTTCGTTAGAATAAATTGAAAAGTATTCATGATTGACGGTTAAAAATTCAATATCTCATGATTATATATTTTATTTATTATTATTTTTTTATAAATATATCATTATTAAAAATTAAATTATGAATATTTAAATAACAACTTAAACTCCCGTAGCCCCAGGGCGAGCACTTGTATAAGTTCCACAATCGTAACAAGAAAGTAAATAGTTAAATCACGACCAAAAAAAAAAATGCATCCCTTCTACCCTGACAAAAGATGTTACTCACCTTAGAGGCTTTTAAAAATTGTTGCTATTGCGGTAGCTTTCTGGTTGAATAGGGTTTTGTAGATGTGTAATACAGTTTGTAACTTCTTGAGAATTGTCATCTGCAACTCATGACAACCTTCTTCCGCTGTAAAATTTACACAGTTTATATGATAGTCTTACAACTGTGTGGAGGCTACCATACATACTGTTGATGATCATAGAAAACACAGTCCTCAATTAGGATTACTATTTCCTAAACTCCTCTCTTCTATTTTCTCCTAGCCAAAGACATCACCTTAAACCCTCCTCTGTCAGTCCAGAACTTTTAGATTATACAAGTATTGGGTGTAAAATCAACCAAACTTCATAGACATCGAAGTCTTCCAAATTTGATATCCCTCCGTCCACCCGCTTCCACTCAATTGAGAGAACACCAAATAGTTGATAAAAAAAGCTCCGACAGAGTGTCACAAAGAACCTCTTTTCTCTCCTTCCATTCAGATGCACACCTTAAGGGGGAAATCCTAATTAAACAAGCCCTCTGTTGTCCCAAAAAAAAAACAAACAAGATCCTCATTGTTAATGAAAAACACAAGTCGATGGGAAGACCTCGTTAGGATCCAGCTGATGCTGCATTAACAAGTACAGTACAAGTAAGACATCTTTATTAGTTGTCGTAATCCATGATAGTTTGAAGACTAATCAAACTAAAACATTACTTGCAGTAGGCTGACACTTAATTTATCTTAAATGGCAACGGTAAGAATCCTAGGAAAACATCACCCAGTTTATGCTCCTAGTTTGATCAATATAAACATTGGCTGCCTCAATGCTCCATGCACGATGCAAGATTTTTGCGATACCGGTCAATTTCGTCAACCATTGTGCTTGTCTGCTTCCATGTTTAACTGATTGTTTTTTATGCTAATTGACTTCTCTTCTTGCTCATTGATGAAACTTAGTTTCCTGATCCTGTACCGCAAGCAGACCAATATAGTCAGTCATATCTAGAATCACTTAGTAGTTAATTTACATTTTCTCCTACCTCTGTGGTGCTGGTGAACCAATGGGAATTCGATGAAAATGATAAAACATGATCTCTCTGCTTCTCTAAGATATTGTACATTGCCATTCATGATCTTTACAAGCTTTTGGCTGATGTAAAGACCAAGGCCTTCTCGTGAGATGCCTTGGTTGTGATGAAACATCTCCTGCACTAAAGTCTCTGGAATTCCAGGTGCTGGGTGGATGATCCTGCAAATAGAGCAAATATTGTGTTTGTACACATGCAACTTTGATTTCAGGGTTTGGTTTGACTCAGGTATGTGTTAAATCAAGCAAAGAGTATCCACACAATCAACATGCACCAAAAAGAATAATACTTGATTTCCAGGACGATTATTCAGAACAAGTTTACCTGAATTCAAGATGGACAACATGCACTCCAGTACCTATACGCTCCTTTGTTGGAATGACTTGGAGTATGATCGATCCTTCCGCCTGTGGTGCAAACTGAAGTGCACTTGACAAGAAGTCTGCTAGAACCTGCTGCAGTCTCAAATTATCCCCATACAAGTACATAGATGTTACTTCTGCAGGCCAATCTTGAACAAGCACCACCTGACGGTCTTTGCTTAGTGTCATTCCTTGGTTTACTACAGCATCCAGAGCTTCACCAAGGTTAAATTCGACCGTGTTCAGCTCCATATAACTGATAAAAAGTCATATATGTTAACACAAAGGTAAAAGTAGTGTGGAATATCATATTGTAAAACAAGAAAAATGTGGAATTGTACGATAGGATTTTGGTGAGCATTAGTCACTTAATACAACCGTCAATACTTCAAAAACACAATAACCATTGGATTGGCGAATTTTCATTTGGCAGGAAAATAAACCTTGAATACTATGGATGATTTTGATCTTGTTTTTATTTTTCTTTTGTTTGCACTGATAATTTTAAGTTGCATCAGAATTTTCAGAATCTATGTTGGAGTTATGATTTGTACACAATGCTGCATTCGTGCATGATTCTATTTGGCTAAACAGTTGGCAACTTATAGATGACTCGTATCCTGCAACTTATCAGAAACAAGTAATATGCTTATTAGCGGGATCCTGGAAATACACATACTGATTTTATTTGGGCAATTCATCGTCACTAAATGCAGAAGACTGCCCAGATTTAAACTTTCAAAGTTGTGGACATTGGTAGTCAATCTAATTTTTTCAAGCATGATGATAGATGATAGATGACAATGACCAAAAAAACCAGAACAAGGAACGAGACTCATACCATTGTTCTATGCTTTCTAAATCTATGTCATCTAAGATCTTTGCCAACTGCTCTTGACAGAGAGCCTTTCTCCTAAGCAGTTGCTTCTGTTCCTCAGTTAAGTCAGTTGCCTCCATCAAGTTGTGTGTAAATGTGATCCCATTTAGAGAATTTCTTATTTCTTGACGGATGTAAGCTAGTTCCTTGAGACTGTTAACTGCAGCTTGTTCAGACATTTTCTGCACATGCAAAGCATGTTGGAGCTCTGGACTGGTGACATGCAGAAAGCACAATGCTCCAGTGATGTTTCCCTCAGAATCCCTTCTCTTGTTTGCAGAGAGTAATGCTTCTATGTATTTGCCATTAATGTCAAAAAATCCAAATATGAATTTGTCAGCATCTTCACCTGCAATTAGTCTGTTCAACACAATCCTTAGCTTTGTTAATGTATCATGGTCCTTGACTCGACAGCCAAAACCATGAAGGCAAAATAACTCGCCAACAAGCATCTTGTCAAATGCATCTTCCCTCTTTATGCCTGACACCTTTTCCATTGCTAAATTCCATTCACAACAACAGCCTGACTCGTCGATTATGAAGATAGGAGGGATCAACCCATTGGGATTTCGCACGATTGCAACATAATCACCTTGAATGCGAGTGTACTTATCCATGATCAGTTTCTGCTCTGTCACATCTTGTGCAACGAAGCAAACACCGACAATGTCATCCTTCACATCTCGACTACAGCAAGAATTGACAACGCAGATTATTGGGTTACTACTATCCTGTTGTTTGAATGACTTCAGCTTAATCTCAATATTTTTCTCTTCTTTTCCTGTCATTAATGCAACACAAAAAACGTATGTACAATTTGATTTTGGAGATTCAAAAGAGAGGCAAGCTGTGATAAAGAAACAAGAAATTCAAACCAAACAGTATGCTCACCTTGCAAGGCAAAACGTAGCACATTTCTTACCACCTCTATTGAATCATCCTCCACAAGATTGATCAGAGTCTTCCCAATAGCTTCTGCCACAGGTAACCCAGTCAAATCTGTTACTTTGCTATTCCAGCCATTTATGTTGCCCAATGCATCAACAGCCCAAATTGGCACACTAGCTGTTTCGATAAGCCGAACCATCTCATTTGTGACAGTACGCAGTTCATCCACCCATTGGATCTTTGCATCATCCACTTCTGTACTGACAATCTTCTTTGAATCATCACCGACAGTCTCACCTTGCAGAGAACCACGCAATATGAGCTGCAATGAGTGGATGGCATCCATTTCCACATCTTCCCAAGGAAGACTCCTCTTCTTCACAACCTCTAAAAATGCCTTAAATGAAGTGCGTGGATGCATTCTGCGATCCTCATCGTCTTTATCGACAGGTTCATGTTTAGCACCACCCCACTTGATCTCTTTCGCCGTGTGTGAACGAAACCAAAATATAAAATCCCTGGAAGTAATCTTAATCGCAGCCATGCCACAGACTGATTCCCCTAGTTCAGCAGCTCCTTGATAGCCTGCTTCTATCAGGCTGTCCGTGCTTAAGCCAGTGGAACCATCATGGCACTCCACAAGCCATGCTGCAATATCCCTAATCTGTGTCTCAGTAGGTGTTGTTCCAAGCACCCAAACCTGGTTCCGGTAACACAGAGCTGCTCCATCGCACGTAACAAGATCCATAACATTTGGTGATTGTGTGAAGATACCAACTGGTGCATCTCGGAGAAGCATATCACAAAGAAGTGTTTGTGTTTGGAGGATATGCTTCTCCTTTGCTTGAGCTGCCAGCTCAACCTCCTTGTTCAGCTGAACCCCAAATACTTGCATAAGAAATTCACAGGCATATCTAAGCGGGAAAGGCACAAACCTTGGACTGGTGTGATGGCAAACAACCAATCCCCAGAGCTTCCTCCCCTTCTGAACACCACCAGCTTCATCTTCATCCTCACTGATGGTTACCGACATAACGAGAGAAGCGATTGAACCCATGTTTGCCATGTATTGAGCATGGCAACCATGAGGGGCTCTTAAGGTAGATCCGCAAAGACTCAGAGGCTGATTTAGTTTCTTATCCTGGATGACTTTAAACGCTGGAGCAGAGCAGTCACAGATCATTCTAACTTTGTTCTTCATGAAGAGAAACCGCGAAGCCTGTGGGATATCTGTAGCAGGGTAATGCAAGCCAAGATATGGCTCCAAATCTGATCTCCTACACTCAGCAATCACTTCGCCATGCTCATCTTCGTGGAACTTGTACGCCATAACTCTGTCGTAGCCTGTAAGGTCACTCACTTCCCTAACCAAAACATCACACAGGAGAGATATATTCCCGCTAGGCAAAGACTGCAACCTTGAGATGGCTTTGGCAGCTAATTTGTAAGACTTGAGAGCTCCAGCCGCAGTAACCGGCACATCATTAGGGTTAACAGGCTCTAGATCTATGACCAATCCCACATCAATTCGGTGCATGATTGCATAGAAGGGCTTACCCGAGCTTCTGCAATGCACAAGTATTGGGTTAAGGAGATTAACTTCTCCGAAACTAGCAGCTTTTTGCAGTGCCACCGCGCTTGGAGATCGAAAAAGACTTCGGACATCCGTACCAATTGTCAAGGTTTCTCGCTGCTCCATGCTGGGGACAGCGTGAGGCGCTAAGTCCAGCATCTCCGGCGTGTTCTCGCTGTAAGCGATCAAGGTGAAGCCCTGGTCCTCGATGGCGAGAAGGCAACCAAAAGGCTGGACGAACTTGCCACGCTGCATCGTCTGGAGGTAGACGGAGACTGAGGAGGAGGGTAGGCCGCTATTGTCAGCGGCGCTCGACCGGTTGGCGGCGCTAGTGGAAGTAGAGTAGTCGAATGGCTGCCCGGACTCCTCGAAGTCGGCATGGAGCTTGGCGTCCAAGGTGGTCTGAGCAACCACGCGGGCGCTGTGCTTCGAGCGCACAGAGCTGCTCCGGGAGCCGCTCGCTTTATTCGACTTGGACGACATCACATCTATCTATTCCGCCTCCGAGACCATCACCAATCTCGCCAAAGCCGAAACCTCTCGGTTAATCTCTCGAACAACAGCAAGATATCATCTTGTCCCACGTCTGCAACAGCAATAGACCTAACAAGGACTGAACCAAAAAACTCATCGGAAATGGCCAATTCAAGCCCTAGGAGCAAGGAAATGGTCGGCAAGATCACAAAAAGATAACTTTTTTTTTTTTTGTCAACAGAACCAAAGTAGGAAAGAAAGCAAAGCAAAAGATGAGAAAAGGGCCAAAGAAGAGAAGGCGATGTTCCAGATTCTGACTGAAGCATCCAAAGCGGAAGTGATCTTCAATTTGGCCATTAATTTTCCCTCAAACCCCATCGAATCTGAGATAGCGCGACGAAATATAAACACCAGAAGGCCGATTAATCGCAGAACTTTCATTCATTAGAATCCGCGAGGAACAAGACGATTGGATCCAGATAAACTTTTATCCACAACTAATAATTATATATATTATTATTATTATTTTCTTCCCAACTACGATTGTACTTGATTTTTAGACAGAAGAAATTAAAAAAAAAACAATAGAAATATTTAAACAGGAAGAAGAGATCGAGGGACCTGAGAGGAGCACGAAGAGAAGAAGAAGATGAAGAAAAAACTCGTGATTAGACGACGCCATCGATCGAGATTTCTTTTTTTTCTTTTTCTTTTTCTTTTTTTTTTGTATTTTTTTCTTTTCATTTTTTAGGTGTCGGGGAAAAGAAAGATCAACGTGGTCACGTGACCTTGAGTGAAGTGGACCAGTTAGATGCGCGGACAAGATGAGAATTGGAGAAGGAGGCAGTTCACGTGTCAATGGGCCCAAGGCTTTGGGAGTTGACGACTTGTAGCAGTCACGGACCTAACTATTTCTCGCAATTTCTAATTATTTTTTATTTTTCTACATTGAGACCATACCTATGAAATAGTTAAATTATTACATAAATTATAATTTAATTCAAATACTAATATAAAATAGGGAAGGATAGGGAATTGGTAAAAGGCATTTAATGAACAGTGAAAATATAAACACGGACCAATAATTACAAAAGGAAAATCGGTAGGTTTGTTTGGTAGGCCCCAAAAAAGATAGTTAGATGCTGGTGCCATTGGCAATTAGGTCAAGGTTTTTATTGCTCCCCGTGGCTGTCCTCCTCTATGCATATTAAATTGTTGTCCGATAGGCTCAGCCCAGCTTAATTTGAATCTTGCTCAGTGTGATCGGACCCATCTCATACCGACCTGGCTTGCAGGTTAAAGATGATCCGTTTCCTATTTTAGTAAGGTTAAAAATAATTTATTTTTGCTAACTGTTTAAAAAAATAAATATTCTTTTATCCTAAAATCTTTTCAACATTTGAAATATCGCTCGATTAGATTTACATTCAAGAGACCAAAAAGTTGTTACAAATTGTTAAAGAAATAATAAATGTTGATTTTCATATTTTAGATTTCTTATCATAAATTTTCATATGTTTTTAGTAATATATTCTTGACACATTGAGCCAAGTGATGTCATATTAGGCCTAGGCCGAATCGACCTATGCCATACCAGTGGTCCATCGACACATTTACTCCTACTTATTTCACAAGAGGTTCTTTTGAATCAAACTTTTCAATTAGCTCATTGATACGGGGAGGGGTGATTGAGAGGTGTCACGATCGGAGGCATGTCCTCCCAACGATGCATATCCACTTCAATTAGGTTGATTATCTCGATCAGACGCACTTCCATCTCGTCAGCCAAGGGAATCCTTAATTTGTTCAGAGCCACCCGCAACGTAATATCACTGCACAAAAAGCAAAATCTTAGTTAACTATTACAGAGCATGGGAGGAATAAAATCTTACCAAAAGAAACCTTAAGGAGAGTCGGGACAGGACTCAAGCCAAACAAATACAGCAAACCCTCATCGAGAAGCGAAGTGCTATTAAAGCTCAGATCCTTCACCCCCTCAGTCACCTGGAGGAAGCTCTAATCCAGATGTTGGTTTTTCAAAGTAGATAGCTCGAGCATCTGAGATTGCCATCGAGTCGGCCAAGATATCATACTAGGAGGTTTAACATAGAAAAATTGGAGTTTCCACTTCTTATGGGACGACGGAAGATGATTAAAAAAAATTGACCCCAGGACGGGCAGAAAAAGAAAACTTCACCATCCATCTTCTTCGAGTAGAAGAAATAATGAAGAATACGAGGAGAAAGAGGAATATGGAAGAGGCAAAAAAGCATAAACACTCTCATTAAAATCCGAAAGGAGTTTGGACGCAACTGGGAAAGAGAAATGCAGAAGTATAGGGATACATCAGCAAAGAAGGAGGGGATGACAAATCGCAGCCCGTTTTGAAGCTGGCCCCTGAAGAAAGTGACATACCCTGGAGGAGGACGATCCGGACGGTCGTTGCCGTCGGGCAGCGACGAAAGATGGTCAGTCGAAATGTTATAGGTAATCCTTAATCTCTCTAAGGATTCACTTGTGAAGCTAGATTCAATCAACCTATATCAAGGAGACGAGGAGGATCCGACGACCATTGGAAGACTAGAAACGCAGAAGGAAGAGATGGACGGCGAAACTTACAGAGAAGCGAGCAGAGACAACCCAAGGGAAGATGAAGATGAAGACGACAAGAGAAGTCATGTAGGAAGACCAAGGGTATCCAGGTTGATGACCTATATATACTCCGCTCACTCAACCTCGACTGTTGGATACCTATCACCGCCAAGACACTGCCGTTGGATTTGACACTAAAGAACGACGCCAAAAAATCTTTATAATCATCACAAAATCACCGACCCCTCGGTACCCTCACAAAAGGTCGCATCATATTAATATGACTCAACCTCGGAAGCACGTTGACATGCCTAGGCCGAAAGCCCGAAGCAGATGGAGCATGATGTGTTTTTAAGAGGCATGACTATGATTAATGATTCCAAATCCTGTATTTAAAACACAAACATCTGGACAAATTCTCAAAGAATACCACGTGGAGGGAACCTTAGATACATGATTGACTACACCGGAGTCCAGTCAGTCGGACTAGCGCCTCATTTGACTAGATTTGATGGGGAGACATATGATACGGGGGGTGATCGAGGGGTGCCACGTGGTGTGTGAGTCAATTTAAAAGCAGAGGTGACAGTCCAAAGATAACAACCCTCCCGGCTCTTGACTACGACAGCCTCCCGGCTACAACAACACTCCCGGCTATGACAGCCTCCCCGGCTCTTGATTACAACAACCTCCCCGGCTCATGGCTACAACAGCCTCCCCGCCTCCCGGCCATAATAGCTTCCTCGGCTCCCGGAGTCTTGGTTATTTGACAGTATAACCATAATTACCTCCCGCGCCTCCCGGAGCAAATAAGACGTTATCCCTTCGAGAACGTGAGCGTTATCGACGTTATCCCCAAAAAATATAGGGAACGTTGTCCCATTACTCAGAGTAAATAGCCGTGTAAATAGAAAAATACCCCTATTAAATAGGAAAGGGGAAGGACATGGACAACGACGTCTCCCAAACCAATAAAAGGCCACCTGTCCCAGTAGGTCGAGAGACGCGCACATACACTTCTACAAATCCTAGTTATTGTTCCTCTTCCTCCTATAACCTCAACTGACTTGAGCGTCGGAGTGACTACGTAGGGGAACTCCCTGGCTGTCATTCTAACGATTCCCTCCTAGTTCTTCTCAGGTGAAAGTATAAACATTTCTCCTAAGAAGCTCTTCTGGTTGCCTGAAGAGAGACGACGACTGACAACCTCAGTATCAACGCACCAATGAGTCACGCTTCTGCGTTCCTATGCGGGATCACTCATGATTTATCATAATGGACAACATGAGAAAATCTAGTGAAAACTCCATCATCATGGAAGGAGAGTAAGCTAGTTTTTGGAACCCTTTTAGGCTGCTCATGCATTCTCCTGAAATTAGGTGGAAGCGCATAGCTTCCATGAAAGAGGTCCATCAACATTAGACTAAATTCTAATGAAGTAGATTTGAATAAGTATGACATAGCTTAAACTCATTTCCACTAGCTAGTAATTAGTATATGGTAAATAAAGCTACATTAATTTTGATTTTCCTGTGAAAGTGTCAGGTAAGCAGTTGGTAAAAAAAAACAAAACAAAAGAACCATACTCAATTAAAACTGAAATACTGTAAAATGAACCCGCGACTATATGCTCACCTGAAATGAGGACAATATTATAGTGACAACTTTGCCACTTTCCAAATACAAAGCTCCAGCTCTGAAAGCAAAATTGGGACCAAAGTTGAAGCACGTCCGAAGAGCTACCAAAGTTGGTAAACAGGCTGCATAAAATGCATGAACAGATTCAGTGGATTCTAGTCAAAGGTTGTGTTAATCATGAGACAATCATTGAGGCTGCTATATTTCATTTCACAACATCATATTGCTAAAGAAAAAAATGTTTTCTGAGGCACTTGGAGATCAAAGTACCTATAAAAGTTCTAATTACCTCACTGTGAAATACATAGATTAACAATTCAAAAAAAAAGGACCAGCATATACATGATCCCTTTCTTTTTGACCATCCAATGCACGAAGGCATCCCCAGAAGAACGTTGGTCTTGCTACGACCAAATATTAGTGAATTGCTACTCAAGTAGATCAGATGGAATAAAGCTGCTCTTTTGCTTTGTGTGGGTATCTATCTCATCACATTCACTTTGTGCCTGAAAGAATCTGCCCCCTTTTGCTGCTCTAGATATGACACTAAGAAGATGAGAGTAGCTTAGAGAATGTCTGTCTCAAGAAATAAGGAAAAAAAAATGGTATATCAAATTACTAGAGAATAGAATTTCCTACATCAACATCTAAAATTAGTCAGCTATTGTTATTAAATCAAATAACATAAAAATCCAAATGCTGAGACAAATTGGTAACAAGTAGTGACTGCCAAGTTTGTCCATAAAAACCAACAATCGTGTGTGATCTAGGTGTAAACAAACTAGATCAGGAGAGCTTCTGGTCAAAGGTTTAATCTTGGCTCACGTCTCAAACAGAGAATAGTCATCTAATGCGGTGTAAAACAATAATTTGTTTCAGCAAATAACCAAAAACAAACTTCAAGATGCAATACTGAATGAACTTGGTTTGATAGGATAATGATATACCAAATAATCCAAACTTTGCAGGGAAAAAGTGGAATAGCATACAATTCTCATTTTTCTCTCAGCGCATTGGCTGACGGAATTGAATATGAATACACCAAGCATCCATAGGCACCAGTGTTACAGGAACCAAAATACCATAGTAAGGCGATAAGCTTATCTTTAAATTATATACTATAGCCTTATTATTTAGCCAAATACAAGCCCTAGGTACCTTTATACTCTTAACAAAATATTTTAGAAACAATACAAAAACACACATGTTTTCTAAATATTTTAGGTCAATTCCATGGATCTTATCCTGACTTGAGATTCATGAAGCTAATCTCTTTACCGATACACTTCATTTAGGTCATGTTCAGAATTTTTTTTCTTCTTTGGTTTCATTTTACCAATTACGTGAATATATCTTTTCTTTGGTTTCATTGTATTGTTCACATCAGTGAGACTCCTAACCTTATTTATTCAACTCAATCAAAATTTACCAGTCATATTTGACGATACCCATACCAACTAACATATTTCCAAAAGTTGATCGATTTACCTCACTACTTGTGAATTATAATTTTTTTAGTTCATCTCTCCTTGTAGCCCTGCACATCCAACTTAACTTTCTCACTGTAGTTACGTTTGATATTACCATTAATCTATCCTAATAGTAAATCCAAGGCATCAAATTTTTTTTTTATTTGCAAGGAAATCCACCCAGCACAACCATTGTCTTGAATTTGGTACTGTCAATGTTAAAGTAACATTTCATATATCTAGTCTTATTTCTATTAACTTAAAACTTTTGAATTTTGCCTCATCTACTCTAGCTAAATTCTCATCAAATAACATAATTTCATTTGATCCTCTCTTGGAAAATAGCTCTCGAATGTGTGAATATATAGCATGTGATGTTACACTTTTCTCGTATCAAGTAACCTGAATAGGCAAGCATCAGAGGGCATAAATCTCCACTAAATAAAGTCAAAAGTGAATAAGGAAAAAGAATTATCATGGAAAAAATACACCTTGCAGATCCATATCAAGATTGTTGAATATATTTCACAGACAACGACCATTTATGATTCTAATTGGATCTTACTTCCCACATGTTAACCATGAGAAGACAGCTGTTGCTTTGCTATACTCAGATTAATTGTAGTATTCTGGTCTTGTAAGAAAATACAAACATTGTCAAGAAATATGGAAATGATGTACAAACAAACAGATAATGTTTCAATGCAATAATAGAATAAATACTGGATAGCTTGGGTTCTCAGGGCAATTAATTATACAGGTTCACATTTTGTGATCATGCTAGCAACAAAATGGCCAGCAATGTCAACTTTGGAAAGTATTAACAGTTTAAACAGACGTTGATTCGCTGAGATACCTAAGTATGTCACTGTTGACACTGCAGAACCTAACAATTGCATATATTTACCATGGCTGAGTACAGTCCAATATATTTTGTGGTTATAATAAAAAAACAATAATTTAATTTGCCAAAATCACCTTGTTACCCAGCAGAGTACTTCGTATGACAAAAGTAGATGGTTAAAAGGATACTAGAAGCATATGAGAACCAAAGCATATGCAGTTCTAGAAAGATAACCAATGCCAATTTACAGGAAACGTTAATTTTGCATGTATAGCATAGTCCCATCAATTTCAAGCTAACTAAAATTGTAACCATCCAATTTGATAAGAGGAAGGTTTGTACAATAAGTATCAAAGACTGGCGAAAATAAAGTCTAAACTTGCTTCGTAACCTGTCTGCTTCTTGAAAATATGCACCGGCCAATTGGGCTTTATATTCAGAATTTTATCAATTTCATCTAACAGTATATTTGTTTCCCCATTTTCGATGCATGCGCCGCTCTTCCCTTGTCCTTGATGCAGCCCACATTTTCCAAAATGAGCTGCACTTGTCCTATGACCTCTAAGAGCGTAAACAGGAGTCAAATCCTGGCTAGTAGCCAGGTTCCTGCCCCCCTTATGCACTAGTCACTGTTCGGGCTGGCTAGACTAGC
>JBBUKS010000100.1:9598271-9615072 GCA_038050645.1 Hedychium gardnerianum
GATTAGTATGGGGACGAAGGTGGCAGGCGGCTTGCCGAAAGGCTCAACGGGCGACGTGCGTGAGGGATGATCTCGCGTGCATGTTTTTTTAAAAAAAAAATAGTTTTTTTTTAAAAATTTAGATTTTTATTAAAACTTTAATTGAATCAATTAAATCTTAACTATAGTTGAGATAAACTAAATAGATTTCATTTAAAGCCCAATAAAATTATTCCTAATAATTCTAAAATATTATTCGAATTTATTTATTTATATATATCACCATTAATGATAATATTATTATTATATTTATTTTATTTTATTTTATCAATCGATTTATTTCAATTCTCTATACTAAGTTATAAACTAAAATTTCAAACGCATGTTTTATTTCCTATAATTTAGTTATGTGATTATCTAATAATCACATAACATAAATAACATTAGATTATATTTTATTTCTCGTAACTTAATTATATGATTATTAGATAATCACATAACATAGATAATCACATAACCTAATTATATGATTATCAGATAATCACATAACTAAGGTTATACATGATAATCTTAAATCAAACACATATTAATATATAGAGAGAGAGAATTGATATCCTCCTCAATTGCTCGTGCGCGATCGTGCGCAACTTTCACTATAGCAGTGCCCCATCAATTTTTTTTATAATTTTTTACCGTAGCAGTGCTCCGTTAGAATTTAAAAATTATACATATGTCCCTCCAGTATAGTATGCATGCATCGTCTCTCTTTGACACATGCATTATCTCCTACATAGTTGTAGTAGCTACGATTTCGCAGCTGCTATAATTATAATTATTTTTCATATTATAATAGCTATGATTTTATAGTTACTATACAATTATAGCAATTACAAAACTATAACTGTTAATTACAACTGTGTAGCTACTGCAACATATGTAGCTGCGGCAACATGTGTAATTGTTGCAACATATATAGTTACTACAATTATGTAGTAAATTTTTGGAAGTCATCACTTTTGACTCGGATATCAGAATGAGACAATTTTTTTTTTAATCGAAACTCGTTCAGAGATCTATAATTCAAAAAAAAAATCGTCTCATTCTGATATCCCAGTCAAAAATTAAGGAGTTTGAAAGTTTGCTATATAATTGTAGTAGTTATACAATTGTAGTAATTATACTTGTAGTAACTATGAAACCGTAGCTACTATGACATAAAAAATAATTGTAGTTATAGCAACTACGAAATCGTAACTGTTATAATTATATAGGAGGTAATACATTTGTCAAATGTATGTATGTGTCAAAGAGAGGCGATGCATACATATTGTACTAGAGGGAATATAGATGTGTGATTTTTTAAATTCTAACGGAGCACTATCATGATAAAAAATTATAAAAAAATTGATGGGACATTGCTATTGTGAAAGTCGCACACGAATCGTCGGACAAAATATCATTTATATATATATAATACCTTGTTCGACTACTCATATATAATCACGTGCGACTTTTACTTATAGCAGTGTCCGTCAATATAATCAGAATCATGGTAAGGGCTAGATCGTCACCAACGCCGTCACTTAATAACTCATAAACATTAATGATCAGAAAGAAGTGATAAATTACTAGACTAAAGAAGTTTAATAACACCGTATCTTCCCAGAGTAGGTCAAACTGTAATTAATTTAAGATCTTTACTATGATCTCTCCCTTATTATTTAGAAGAAAATTCAAAGGGATAAAGATCTTAACATAGAAAATATTTAATACTTCTACCAAAATATATGGAGATTTACATGATTTTGCTTGAGAGACTACGCCCTCGTCGACCAAATATTATGTAGGCTTTCAAGTGTTTTCAAGTTATGTGGGCAGGCTTCTTATTTTGTTCCTCAAAAAAGCTTTTGGTTGTCATTTTTGTATGAACAAAGCTTTAACATTCATCATCAACTCAATGCTGGTTTCACCTTCAGACTTTTCTCCCTTAGACAATTTTCACAAACATTAATTTGTATGAAAGCAACAAGCACTTAGATCGTACAAACTCTTCAATGCTCTGTGCCAACTATTGAATTAAATTCGTAATTTCACCTTTTCTTCAAATCAAGTACAGTAGAAAATTAGAAAAAAGAACATCAATCAATGAATAGAACTACACATTGTCTCAAACGATGACAATTTTATTCATGACGATTTTAAATCATCAATCAATCCAAATATCCAATATAATAGTACTGGCCTGTCATATTGTCGCTTACTCAAATTGTTACCCCTGTGCGTGCGTAGAATCTGCGGGCCATTTTACTGGATTTGTAATTGGATTCGATCGGAATCATCTTTAAACCAGGAGGATGCCGTGGGGTATACTAGCGTCGGCCGCCATGCACGCATGTACATATATATACTAGGAGGATATGGCGTCGCGTGCGTACACTGCAAGCACAGTATCAAGGCATCCATGCACGTACAATGCGCTGTGGGATATGGCATTAGATACGTTCACTGAAGTAGGCATTGGGAGCTATCGGGCCATGCACTGAGAGTGAGCCTTCTCCCCATCAATATCCATCAGACTGCGTGCTGCTAATTCTCTAAAATATACACACACGGACCACTTGTTCTCGCGACCGCTTGTAAGCTTCACCCGATCAATCCTCAATGCATTAAATCTGCGCGTTGTTTGATCAAAAACGACGTCTGGATCTTTTCCTTTCCAAAGGGACTGATGAAATGCGACTGAAATTTCTGAGCGTTACTGAACTCGGATTAATATTCCACTGATAAAGTAGATGGGTCCGTCCGCTGGTTTCCTGTGGCCCATTGAATCTAAAACCCAAGAGGTAAACCATCAATGTCGCCTCTGGGCCCGCTTCTGGCGACCAGAAATTGTTTTCAGTGGGCCCGACCCGATCTAAACGCAAACGGTGCGTCATGTGTGCTTGCTTGCTTGCATTATAATTTTTAATTTTTTTTTACCGATACAATTTACAGTCATAATATCCTACAATTAATGGAAGCGCCTAATAAATAAAATCGTTCCCTCCCGACATTTCGGTACGATAAAAACGTGCTTATAAAAGATACAGTTACATGCCTATACAGTTATGCTTCCAAGTTCAAATGCAGATGACATATCACCGATAAGTATTTTATAACGTGCTAGGATATATTAAAAAACAGGGGGAAGGTACATACCATGCGATAAATAATTATGACTCTCTATAAAACGGTGCGTTGTCGACGCTTGCCTAACCCCACAACTCATACACCGTCGCATCGACTCCTCGCGCCTTCCCTCCGCTTTCAATTTCGTCGCTTTTAGTTCGATCCGCAGATCTTGCACCGATGTCATCGGGGTCGCCACCGCAGCGCCATGGCAAGGGGGATGGAGAGGAAGGTGCCTCCGCCTCCGGATCCCGCGTCGGTGGCCGCCGCACCGACTACCCTTCGTCGTCGCGGCAGCGATCCGCGGACGTGGTATGGCCGGAGCACTTCGTCGAATCCGTCGCCGTTCATGTCGCCGATGACGCTGCCCGAACCTCCGGCAGACTCGCTGCGGCGCCTGCCGTCGTCGCCATGTTCCAGGTTTCCGACCCCTTCCCTAACTCGATCGTTCTTTATGTTTTGTATCGATATTTTTTTGAAGCGTTTGGAATTTAGAACTTATTAATGTCAGCGTAAAATAGTCCCCAAATGAATATTCTATTGGAATGACCTAGCTATGGTCGTGCAGCGATGGAGAGGTTCTTTTACATGGAATGCTTTCATGTTTAAGCGTCCATCAGATTGTTTTTTTGTTTGTGATAGTTTCCTTTCCTTTCCTTTCCTTCGTTTGTGTATGTGGTTCGTCTTTGGTCGGTATTTATGGGGAGCAGTACTTCCCTATCTGCGCTGCGGAAGTAGAAGGAAGAGTTGCTTCTGCTACTACTACGCTCTGGTATCCACTACCCATGGCTACTAGCTGTTGCCCCGCCTTAACTTTTCGTCTACGTATCTTTTTTTTTTCTTCTCCATTCTCTTTCTCCACAAACTTTTCGTCTGCATTTCTTCTTTCTTTTTTTCTCTGTTCTCTTTCTTCACATTTGTTGCTGGCTTTCGCTGCTCGGCTTGCCCTTCACAGTGGATTTAATTTACAATGGGATTCGAGACTGCATCGCCTCTTCCGCTACTCTCCTCTGCCATTTGCTCATTATTAATGTTGTTGGCTGCTCTCTTTATCTCTCTGTGGCGGTGTTCTGACGAGGGGACTGAGCCGTAGAAGCAGGCGGAGGGGGAAGGTGGGTGGGTAGCGTGTGGTGCTCTGTTTTTCTTTTGACTCTCGCTTCTCTCTGCACCCGCCTTTACTCGGCCTCGACCCATCCCCATCGCTGCTTTATGTACTCGCGCTGGTCTTGCTTTCTCAGGAAAGGAAACAAAATAGACCGAGCTCGGGGATGGCACACACGGCGTTGTAATGGGAATAGATGGGAGTAAGAAGCGGCAGGATGAACTGCGAAGTCGCTGCCGCGGGCGCCGTCAGCAGACGCGCGTCCCTTTCAGTTCCGTTTTAGTCCTTTTCTATTGGGCCAAGGGGAAGTAAGATACAAACACAGACCATCTTTTTCTGCCCCTTTTGTGCCCGCCACTGTCCGGCTAATGCTCTGCATGCACCTTCGTAGTATGCGAGACATTGATATCCCTCACACAGACCAATAATCCTCTTCATCGAATTCAAATTAATAAAAAAAAAAATCTGTTTTTTTCCCCTCCTCAAAGTTCAATCCGTAGATTTCAGGATTGAATATTTGTTTGCTGGTGTTGATTTGATTAAGAACTAACAAGACGTGGGGGATTGGAGTGGTTGGCCATTTTTTATGGCGTTCATTGGAAATGAAAATGTAGGGGGAAGAATCTGCACGGGTTGCGCTTTTTCTCGCATGGTCTCGCGGACTAAACCTGCACTACTTCCGACTAGTGACTACTTGGATAGCTTCTTTCATTGCGCAACATACTCTATCTCCCTCCTCTCCTCCGTGCTATCGCTCTTCCCTGAGATCGAGACACCATATGTTGCAGCAGGATAATTCCCATTTTGTCCTCCCATCTCCACAGTACATGCAGCGTATATCCGTATGTGTCTTGCTCACCACTCTTATCCCTACTTAATTTCTGATGCTGCCGTCTACTGATCAGTGATCATTACCTCTTTAATATCTATCTTAGAAAGTGTGTTATTGCATCACATCTTATCCTCCTCATGTGTTTTTTTAATTAGATATTATTGTTACTGCGAGATTATCACCGTATAGTTATTTGTTTAAGCACGTTTACATTTTACAGAGAGGTCAATTATGTGTAATAGAAAATCAGGAGTCTTGTAGTCCAGTACACCATAGCTCCGTGGCGTGTTGTCGTTTAGTAATTTTAATTTTGTTGTTGTTGATGGGATGCAGTAATGCCCATCAGTAAAGCAATTGTGATCATCACAGACGAGAGATTGTCCATACCTTTGATACCGTTTACATGAGATGAGATGCAGCCTCCATTTATGGCATGTGAATTCCGCGATCCGTGGATGGCTAGGTTTGGCTTCCTTTCTCAGGGTTTGTGTAGGAGCAGCGACGGAGCTCAGCATGCGTGACGATGTTCCACGGGAGCCCTAGGAAGCAAAACATCAAATACCTTTTAGGCGATTCCATCACATCAGGTCTCTCCAAAGGATGAAATCAGCCGCGTACACTGACTAGGATTTTCAATGTACTGTGACCTGCACGCTATCAAGATATGGGTTGCTGGAACAGCAATAGTCCAAGGCCCACAGCAGTACGTCATGGCATGCTGTGGTCTAAAGGTGGCCAAGGCAAGGCTGAAAGCTGCGCCCTATGTGCTTTCGATTTCATATGCTGTTGCTCTTTGTTTTGCTCGAGCCATGATTGAACTCGGGGCGAGCATAGAATATAAAGAAGAGACGGTAGGGTGCAGTGAAGATGAGATGAGATGAGATGTGATGAGGGGTGGGCGAACTCTGTTCTATAAGGCATTCTGACAAGGAGTTGCAGAGGGATTCACGGGGTCCGATTATAACAGTGACAAATCGACGCAAGTAGCGAGTGGATTCTTCTTATGGCAAAAAAAAAAAAAAAAATACTTTAATGAGCATTCCTTCATTGTCCTTGGCCTGCCATGGCTCTTTTCTTTCCAGCGGCACGAATGGGAAAGATATTAAAAGCTGCTGCTACAGCGTTGGCTGTCGCTGCCTGCTTTGATGCGCCCCCTCCCCTCATATTTAATCGCAAGCTACGCTGGACCTTGAACGATGAGCTTCGTCTCTGGACCATATAGAGTTGAGTGGAAGCAGAGGATCTGCTGGTTCAACGAGTGTTTTGGTTAGTTAAGTGAGGTCCAGCTTCGCTTCGTTTGCTGAAGCTTGCAAGTACAGGGCGAGAGCCCCACGACCTTGAATGCCTAACTGATGTGCTTTATAGTCGGACCCCTTTTTCTTTTCCTTTCTTTTTGTTTGTTCGGAGATCTAGAGAGATGTGCCTCCACATATTCATTTGACCGAGTCCTAATTATATTTCCAATTCATCACATATATATATATATATTATCCCAAAGACATTGCACAATTTAATCTTTTTCTCTCTCTCTCTCCCTCCCTTTCTATATATACAAATACAATATATAAAAGAAATGGCCAATTACATTCTCCTATTCAAACAGTGTCCAAGGTCTAACTTTGCGTTAAAGAAACTGCAGCTGTTGATATTTAGACTCACATATGTAAAGTTTTCTTTATGATTATTATTTTTCTTCCTTTTGCATGAAAAAGAGTCTTCATCTGCAAGACAAAAAGTCTGCAGTGGTTGGCAAAAATGTCACTTAGTTGATAGAATTTATTAATAACTTGTATGATATAATGCTTAGTTTTAAATTTTTAAGTCCAGATTAATAATAGTTGAACCATGTGACATAAGGTTTTAAATGACTCCTTTGTCTTAAATAAATTTGATTTTAAAATGAGCTTGTAAGTTAAGGAATGGAAGTTGTTCAAAAATTTACATAAGAGATCAATTAGGTTCCTTTTTGCAGCCTTTTAAAATATTAAATGGAAGTACTAATATTGAAATTAAAGCTTAATAATATTATAAAGTGTATTTTATCCATGTTAATTAAATTTCAAGTGAAACTTTTATTAAAAAAAGATATAAAAGATGAAAATCAAAATGTTACCGGTAAGGCATGAAAGTTACTCAAAATTTTACATAACATATCAATTAAAATTCATATTGTAAGTTTTCGAAGTATTAAATAGAAGTACTAACATTGCAATTAAAGCATAAAATTATAACGTATAAAAGTTTATTCATCCATGTCAATAAAATTTCAGATGAAACTTTTACTAAAAAAATGATATAAAAGAGTTCTGACACTTTACATAAATTGTATATTGATATCCTTAAAGTTTGGGAATTGACTATTTGCTTTCAAAACTTTTCATGTATCCTTGTAAATTTTATTACTTTTCATATGATCCATCAACTGTAACGTCTAGCAAATAATGGTTGTTAAAGGGAACTACTAGTAATATGAACTTTTAGAATCTTATTGTTCATGAAGTAAGAATATTTTTTATTTTCAGAATCATTTAGTCCATTTGCTTAATATAAAAATACAATTCTTAATTAGCTTCAAGTAAATGATACAGTATGATATCATAAATTCAAAACATATTGACTAATATAAAAATAATACATAAGTTTACATTTGCTTGGAAATTATTTCATGGGAGTATAGTTGCAAAATTTTTTGAAGCAAAGGCCTCTATTATGTTCAATATGTATTTGCTAGAAACCTGGCCATGCAATGTACTTCATGAACTTGTTTACTTGCATCTCCTTATGTTTATTTCCTATTCATTTGTTTTGGTACACAAAATAAGGATATACCTTATATGTTTTAGTAAATAAACAATTAAGTTTTATTGAATGAAAAATTGTCATTTATTTAACATTGCACCATCAATTTAGTGATGCTTTAGTGATGCTTAACGACTAACCCAAAGTTGATTAATTTTAGTGTACTCTAAACAATTTTAGACAAGCATGAAAAAGTATATTAGCAAATGAAATTCTACTGTTGTGTTATTAATAGTAATAACTAACAGTCACTAATCAGCATGATTTGGTCAGCTGATGATCATACTTTTTCAGATTAATACTGTGGCAGTTAAATGTATTAATTGCTATGGAAAAACTTGAATGACATACCTATTTCCAAATGCCACAAACGTTCTAACTCAGCTTCTTGAAAAATATAAGATTTAAAATACTTATGGCAATTTAAATCATTGATGAATTATTAACTCTTTTGTCAACTGGTGTAGTTAGTTGCATAGGTAATACCATAAAATGCTGATAAGGATATATAATATTCAAGAAACTTAGCATATGTTCAGTGAGCTTTGTGTTTACTAATTGAACTGTTCATGAGTAGGAACTCAAATTGACCTTAAACAAATATTTACTTTGCGAATATATCTATATCTTTTATAAGTGCATGTCTGGTACTTTTAATTTTACATATCCATGAGTAATTTGTTTGTTTCAATGATCATTAGATGTTCAATCAAACAATCACTAGTGTTTGATATCCTTTCTAAAGATTTCCATTTTTTATTTTAATTTGCACTGAAAAAGTGGATTATCATGAAATGAGATGTAAAATATTTGCTGAGTTGAGAAAATTTTCAATCCGTATATTATTATAGTCAATGTAATAGAAAATAATTTAATTAATTTAAATATAAATCTCAATTGAGGATAAGATTCATATTGTAGATTCCAAATAATTGGGACAAATCTAACTTGATAGGAATGACCATGATATTGTAGTCTTGAATATAGGAAATGACTAATCATAAGATACTTTGAAACTAGGTTTGTGTTTTTAATGCCATTATTGAAAAGAACATATGATATTGTAGTCCAAATGATTAAAAAGAGCATTTAAATCACATTATTGAAAATCTGATCGAAGTTTTGACGAACTAGTGGTTAAATTTGAGTTTTGTTAAAATTTTAGTGAATGAAAAAATTCATTCATGAGACAAATATATCGCAGGTGTGTCCGACGTGGAGAGCCGTCGCCGGATCGGAGTTTTTTTGGCAAGTCCTCTGCCGCCGCATCTGGTTCCGCCGCCGCCGCTCCCTCCCTTCATGGCGCGAGGAGTACATCCATTTCCACCGCACTGCCGCCAACTTCCGTGCCGGCCGTTACGTCTACTCGTCCCTCCTTCCCCCTCCTTCCGACGACCTGTCCTGCCGTCGCCTCGCCCTCTCCGACCGTCACCTAGCCGCCGGCTTCCTCGACGGCTCCGTCCGCCTCTATGACGTCCCCTCCGGGCGTCTCCTCGCCACCTTCCGTGCAGACCCTCATCGCGATCGCCTCGGTCGCTTCTCCCAGGCAATCTCCGGACTCGTCCTCGACGACTGGCTCGCCTTCGCCTCCCAGGACGGCGACGTCCACGTGGCCGAACTCGGTTCCTCCGGAGCTCCCCCAAGGCGGGCGCTCGTCGGAAACCTCGTGGTGGACGGCACGATGGTGGACTTCGTGGGGAACGCGCGGTGGTGGGTGGGCCTCTTCGCCGGTGCGCCCGGGCACTCGTGGCACGTGTGGGACGCGGCCACGGAACTGCTCGTGTTTGTCGGCGGGGGCCTGATGGATCACGCGGCCGTCGTCGGCTGGCATATGCTCACCGACGTGCTGAAACCAGTGGTCGGTCGCGCGCGGATTCTGGAGCAGGGAGTCGTCGTCGGATGCACGGTCTCGAGCATGGAAGTGCTCGATCTCAACGGCGTCACAGGAACCATTCTAAACCAGAGCGAGCTCCGGCACGGCGCGCTGGTGGGGTCCTTCGACGCGCGCCACGGGCGAGTGATGGTGGTTGACTCGCGGGGCGTGGCAGAGGTGAGGGAGGCGCCAGCGCTGACGGACGTGAGCCGGTTCACGGCGTTACGGCGGTCAGAGCTCCAGCAGGGGTCGCCGAGCCTGGAAGGGTGCATGAACTGGGGCTACGCGCTGGTTTGCACCTCGAGAGGAGTCCAGGTCTGGGATTCCATCACCGGCCAGTACCTCTACATATTCCGGCAGCGGATAGGGATCGCTTCCGCCATGGTGGCCAGCAACAGATACGTGGTTGCATGGACAAACGATACTGGATTGCACCTCTGGGATTTCGGAGCATTGTGAGCTATTTGGGGTGGACGATATCACAAAGAATGTCGATAAATCCGTTGTCAATTTCATGACCATTTGAGTGATTAGATGCTGCTTGGAAGATTAATTAGGGTAAAATTATTAGAACAAGAAGAGGGATTGGTGTGCAACCAAGAAAGACGATTAGGATTAGTTTCTCTGTGGGTAGGTGCATTTGTTATCAAGATGGCACTAATTCTTCTTCTCTGATATATATTAGATCTTCCTAATCTACTAGTTGAGCTCCATATACTATTAATTAGCTAGTGATCAAAAAATATAAGTAATTATTAAATAACTTTTTTTTTATTGAATAGCGATTATTTACAGTTGAAATATGAAGTTGTTAGTAAAATGATAATTAAACTAATTTAATTAGATTTTGAAAATCTTCTTATTTAATGAAATGTATTAAAAATGATTTGTTTGTCTCGCCTAAAGACAGTAAGATTCACTTGCCGAGTAATTGTAATCTTACTGTACGCTTTATGTTTAACTACGTACAGAGTTAAACATAAGAAAAGAGGGAAAGAACAAACAAGGAGCATTTTTGTTCAAGCCATGAAACCTATGATCAAAATCTCAACTCCAAGCCTTCTTCCCTGAAGCATTGTGATCGATGGGCAAAGAGAAATGGATGCAATAAAGACAAACTTAATTGAGAAAGAAAAGAAGTACTTGTCCTTTTGAGCTTTGTACTCACGACGACAAGGAATTAAGGTCTGTCTGCTGATGGAGAGCATGCCATGCCCTTCCAATCGCTCAAAGACAAATTAAATAAAGTGGGCGAAAAGTCGTGAGTCGATATAGAAAAGATATAGCTTAGCTTAGCCTAGCCTATGCTATTTCCCTCTTCTCCACAAGACATCACCAGACCCAAGAATCATTCTCCTCTCCAGAAATCAAATCAAATCAAATTTAAAATTAAAATTAAAATGCATGCGAGATCGATGACACATAGATAATGGCGACGGGCGGCAGTTCCTAACCAATGGCCATTGCAAAAGCTAAAGTGCAGCCAAATTATCATTCCTGTTATTCCCTGGAAGAGCCTATCCAAATGCTAAATCCATTTGGCCTTTGGACTTAACCTCGCAACTCGGTTCCCTAGTCGTTCAGAGGTCCTTCAACCTCTGTACCAACATCAACCAAAGCCCAGCTCCTTGATAATCCACAAAAGCCTTGCCTCCTTGGAAAGGAAACTGTTTTGTTGCCTATAAAAATACACGGTCGCTCGCATAGCAAAGCAACGCAACGCAACGCAAACCACTATTGAATCAGTCCTTGCAGGAACAAGAACAATATAATGTCAAGGCAGAGGCACGATGATCTCGTCCTCTGCTCGTCCATCGCACTGCTGCAAGAGAGGTTCAAGCGGCTGCAGCAAATCAAACAGATGAGGGAGGAGAGGCAGATGCTGCGAGTGCTGGCTGAAGGTGCACAACAACGCAAGTGGTTCTTGCATGGTGACCGGATACGTCATTCCAAGCCTCCATGTCGTTCCCCATCCCTTCAGATGGAGTACCATTTCAACTATTCTGAATTCCCGCCGCCGGCCGAGAGGCCCGAGACCTCATTCACAAGAGGCTCGTGGTCCAATACTAATAACATGAATGCCTCTACGATGACGTCTAATGAAACAGAAGTTGACACTTCTCTGCACCTGTGAAAATACAACTCATTGTTCGATAGGTTTCAGTATCTTTTTGTTCTTCCATGTTTCCTATTTTGATGTTAGAGGAAGCAATGCATGCAAGGAATTAATCATAGAGTTTTGTAGATCACGGTTACCCAACTTTCTACATGCTCATTGTCAATGGGTGGTAAAAATCGAACTTTACCAACTTAATTTTCTTTCCTTAGCTTCGAGTATCTGCATGAATGATAACTTTCACTTAGTGTCGCTTCCGGTCTTCCCCTATGATGCTCAAACTCAAAGATTCACAAACTTAGAGAAAGTACATGTATAGGACGGAAACAAATCTAATAAACAGTAAAGAAGATTCGACCATATCTCTCCTCATCTTGATGATCTGCTGTTGCTTCCCTGTCGTCACTATCCACTTTTCTGTCTGCATGCCTTCCCAAGATTCACATACTACTTTGATGTTCCCACCTACTTCTGGAACATATTCAAAGGATTCACAGATAAATCCAGATGCTGTTTCAGACCAATGGCCCTGAAAGATCAAACACAATATGTGCTCATCAACAAATTTAATACAGACTTCTGAGTCATTATGTACATCTATTGAGTCAACATGCTCCATGAAATATATATATATATATATATATTCAGCGAGTCTCTAAACATTTAATGCACATATCATAAACTTAAGCATAAACATAATGAATTTAACTTAAACTTTATACTAAAAATATCAAAATAATTTGATTAAGAGCATTGTTGCACTTATAATTTTAGAGAAAAATTATTATCTCCACATTGTTGATTGTACATCATTACTAATATATGATTAATTATGTTATTCCCTTTAACCTATGTGTAATGGTTATCATGTTTTATCACGTTTTTTCAGAAACAAATTGTTAGTTGTTACAGACATTTAGATATTTAAAAAAAATTATAATATTTAGAAACTAAATTTTAAATTATTATTATTTTTTAAAAAAAAAATGATTATAGGCTTTCACGTTTTAAAACGTGAATGAATCACTTCTATATTTAATTTTGAATTAAATTTACATATAAAATCAAGTTACTTAATTTTAGCCTTTTCCATTAAAAATTAATTTATCTCATGTAGATAATTTAAAATATATAATTTTCTAAAAATTTAAAAATTATTTTTTACTTTAAATTAATTAACTTATTTTAAAAGTTAATTTATATAAATTTGCTCAGGGCGTGCGAGTCACAATTTATTAATCTAGAAAGAATACATCAGCACGTGTAGAATATAAGAGTGTCATTTAAAAGCGAAAATTTGTACGAGTAAAATTGACACAAAATGAGATGATTCGAAATGTTAACCAAACTTTAAACAATAACACAACTTCAAATATGAAACTAAGCTGGCAATGGGAGTTTGACAAGATCATACAAGTAACAATACTCCAGTTGGAAAACAGACATCTGACAAAGGAATATTCAGTATAAAACTCCCACAAATATTGATCTTATAAGACAAATTTTGTGGATAGCCCAGTGAAATAAACATATGGATACTGAAATGGTGGGCACAAATACAACATAAGACTTCGATCCTCCCAAATTGAGGACAGCAAGTGGGAAACGAGATGGTGCCCTATAAGCAATCTACAATCTCCAAGCATAATCTTAATACCATATTGATTCTGACCAAATTGAAATGTTAAATCCACACAGAAAGCAAAGCAAAAGCCCAAATGAGAAACATAAAAGAGGACAGAGAATTAATAAAAACATGGCATGATGGGACAACATTGACACACTTGCAACTTTTCATAGCATCAAATTATATCAAACCAAGCATAAATGAGTTGTGATGTTAAGCAACCACGAGCTCTGGAAGAAAAAGAGAGTAAACAAGATTATTTCATTTTGATAGTTGATGCATCAGTAGATTTCCACAATAGTGTTGAAAATAAAATTTCTCCTCAGTGTACATAAGTCTGACAAGAGGCATTGCTCTGTGTCTTACATAATCCAAGAAAACAAGTGAATCTCATTGGTAAATGGTTATCAAAATACATGAATCAAATTTCATAGTTCCATGTACTCTCAGCAATCAATTTTGGAGTTTTTTGTTGCTCTGCTAAATTGACGATTGCACGTATCTGTAACAGGAGCAATGGTTACAGAAAACAGCATTTAATCATATCTGAAACAAATGTTATTAAATGTGCATAGAAGCTATGTAATCAGATTGTAATCGGACGTACAACTTACAGGATGACAAATGAAACTACAGAAAATGTTTTTATTTTTTGATAGATACAATTATAAATTGGTCACAGAAAACCGAAGCTAGTTAGATAGGAAAGCAACAAGATAGAAACATAATCAACTTTAATGGTGTAACCAATAAAAACCCCTTAAATAAATGACAAAAGAATACATATATTAGTTTACTCTTTTCTATTAATTAATGATTTAATGTATCATTTTTCTAGTTTCTGTGCGACTTGCAGAGCCCTTTTGACATGTATGCTACTAGTAACATTTATAATAGTCCACTTCTTGGTCCTTGTTATACACTAATCCTAACCTTTTGTAACAGTTAGCCCTACCACTTCAGTCTAAAAAAGACTGGGGTAACTGACCATCAGGAGACCAGCTATTATGGGTAAGATCCCAAATAGATATCCAGCCTCTTGGATACTCCAGTAACGCTAATCAAGGAGTAGCTTTTCAATATTATTAGGAATTACTCATGAACATGTCCAATGTATTAAATGGCAAAAAATTTACAAGTCCGACTAGATGATTATTTCGACAATTAAAGATTTTGCTGTTTTGCTGATTGAAGTAGTAATCTGGACAAGAAATTGCCTTGTTGATTCTGAAAATTTTGCACTTAACTTACTGTGGACAACTCCAAGAATTTTGTGAGTACATTTGTTTGATGATTGGACTTCAGATTTACTTGGAATTATCTTGACTCCAGATTTTGGACTTAATTTAACATGATTTTTGGACTTAGACTATGATCTCTAAAGGTTAACCATCATCTCATCTCTAGTGGAAGACCTAGAAGTCAAAGAACATAGGAATGCCATTCACTGCATAAGTCATTGGCTTAGAAGAATCAAGGAGTGTCCCTTAATTTGCTTTGCAGTAGCCAGTAGTCACACACAACATATGGCTGAAAGTCAGAAGGTTATACTGCATATCCACTCCATTCTGAAGGATATAAGAAACAAGGTAATGTTGATTAAACTGACCAAGTGTTTGATTGGATGAATGGGTACCATTGGATTCATTTTCCAAACTGACCAAGTGTTTGATTGGATGAATGGGTACCATCGGATTAAACTGACTAAGCGTTTGATTGCAGGACCTAACTCTTCTCAAAGCATGCAGACAGCAAGTGGCGACAAAGCCATCTTGAGGCTAGAATAAGAGTGATTATGCTAGTCTGTAAGAACATGGTGTAGCTATACATTGCCAAAATGAAGTAGATACTCTCCAAAAGTGGTGAACGAGGGCAGCTCTAATAGATATTGTCAGTGGCTTGGCTTCAAGGTAGAACACTTTTCTAGAGACCGAGTTAGAGTCAAAATAACAATCGAGTGTGGCAATAGTGACTTTTTACATCTCTGGCAAAGGAATATCTTGATTAAAGCACGGGTCAACTTTGATGGAGATGGTCACAAGCTCAGTAGGGCAGTGTTGCCTGAATTATAGGAGAGGTGGTAACGACAACAAAGTCTCCTTTTTTACACAAGATGGACAGGGCTCATCCCCTTTCTTACTTATTTCGAGCAATGCATTTGATATTTCAGTCAACCTGATATTTGTTGACATTCAATAAACGACAATTTACCAAAAGGCGTGCAGGTTTCTGAATTGACCAAAAGACCCACTATACTTTGGTAATCCCCCAGAAGGCATAACAATTGTCTACGAAGTTGAGTTAAGCAGTAAACTAAGGTGCCAGAAGCTCATCAAAAACTGTGCTAACTCAGTTAGATATGGATGTCAATGCTAACTATTGTATTCATTCAGAGTGGCTAACATTGACTTTGAGAAATACGTCCCAACCAACTACAAGGGACGACTTATTACTCCATTTACTTTAATGGATTATGGACTTCTATCTAAACTCTGGGTACATGACCCAGACTCAGTTACAGACTTTCCAAAGAAGTTGGGAAACATAATAGCCCAAGCACTCAAGGAAGAAGAAACATATGTGGTCTGTAATTTTGAAAGTTCCCCACCAGAATGATTAAATTTGAAGATAGAACCAGCCAGACATTTGATCAAAATAGATGTTCATGACATAAATGGTCTTCAAGTCGAACTCGAGGAATACCCCTCTAATCCTGACCTAGAGTGGGACGCACATTCAGCATCAGCAGATCAACTTAAACACAAGAGATCTTCTGTTCAAGGAAATAACTGGTTCTGGGATCAACATGAAGATCCGGAGACTTACATCCTAGTTGGTGAAACTTACACCGAGAAGATTTATTGGCCCAAACACATGGGAACCAGAATCTTCCCATTTACTTTCTCTACTCAACATACAACCCTTTTTCAACATTACCAAAAGAAAGCAGAGCGATGGGCAAACAAGAAACTGGCCAGCTCAGCCAGATCAGCAATGGCTTACAGACATGCCCTCAACACAGCAACGCAAGCCACCAGCTCCAAAGCCCCGTCACTAAACTCAGTCGGTGAACAGAACTTAGAAAACATGATGGAGCCATAACTTTACGTCAGCCATGACATCAGACTCCACTATGAGTCCTTTTTGTCAAGACAACCAGTTCGTCCCCTCCTTTACTCTCTCTTTGAGTTCCATTTGTCACAACAAGCAGCTCGCCCCCTCCTTTACTCTCTCTTTAACCTCCAGTTGTCACAACAACCAGCTCGTCCCCTCCTTTACTCTCTCTTTAATCTCCAGTTGTCACA
>JBBUKS010000100.1:9621046-9631544 GCA_038050645.1 Hedychium gardnerianum
GAGAATGTCTGTGTTAAAATTTTCATATTAGATATTCTAATATTCAAATTAAAACTTATATTAAGTAACTGTTCTTGGATTCAAACAGATAGCTTGATTCAAAAACATTAAATTCTTTAACATATATCAAACAAGTGATCTGTACATGCTTAATAGACAACATCCCCGATATAATTTATTACTGCTAAGTGTAACCCCGACTTTGATACTTGAGCAGCGAGACAACATCCCTGAAATCATGCTTAAAAAACCTTCTTTTAAAACAAGCCTTACTTGAGCAGCGAGACAACATCCCTGAAATCATGCTTAAAAAACCTTCTTTTAAAACAAGCCTTGAGTTAAAAGTCTCGATGACGTACTTTTCATTGATTATTAATTGGCACGCTTGCTTCTGTAACATAAGTTTCATGGCCTTCTACTTTCCTGATTTCGACGTCACCTCTGAAAACTTCGATGGATATTCCCCATCATGACATGAATTTGGTTCGTGCATTCATTTCCTCAATCAAAACTTGTGTTCTTTTGGACACATAACATGCGGCAGCCTGCGGGTCACTGCTCTTTCAGATTGAAGAAGAGAATGCATGGCACCTGAAATTTGGTAGCTTCAAGGTTGAGTCCACATGCCATGCCTCCAGTACGAAGGTTGGCCTAAGAATGAATGTATTGGAAGTAAACGGAGATGATGTCGATGGTAGTTACAAGGATCAGTTCTTTTCAAATGTTCTTGGAAACATGGATTAGGTTTTCACTGCTTACCCACAATATCATTTGCAGTTAATGTGAGGATTGATAAATATCTATAATTAATGAATCAAATCAAAGTAAAGTGCAAACAATGACAAATATTTCTATGAAATGAAAGATAATGAGATTGGTGCCACAAATAAATAGCCAAGATAAGATGGCGAAACTTTTTGATATTGCAAGCAGTTTAACTACGACGAAGATAAACAAAAAAGAGTGGGACAAGTACTAAGATTTTGATGGGCTCATCCGGCTCTGTGTTTGGTCTCGTACTCTAATGGCAGAAAATCTGATGGGACCCTGGCTTGATAATTGTGCTTGGGAGAGATGTCAACATGGCAGCGGCCATTAATTCTTTGATAATATGCAAGAAAGAGATAGTTATGGTCTCAATAGTGTTTCGTGCAGACAACGCATTCAAACAATGCAAACTCTACATTTATCGCTTCCATACGAAGTATGCAAGCAGCTGCACAATTGTCCCCAATGAAAAACGAGTGTCAACCATTACACACTATTTGCCAATCTGTGAGTTTCGTCATATCGTATCCTATAACTTGCTTGTGTTCTACAGTTGATTGTTGTGGCAGAAAAGAACCAGTTCGAACAAACAGTTTAAATTTAATCAATAACAGAGCTATGTATACTTCAAGCTTGCCTGGCACAAATGTCGCAGACAACAGTTTAATAACTTCGTCCGGACAGCAGAAAACATGGGGGTGTCTCCATCGCTAATAATATGATTACGAAAATGCGATACTTGAACTACTGCAAACGAAATTAATTAGCAGGTTGATTTACAAATTGTAAACTGCAACTGCAGAGAATTATAAGAGAAATTAATTCATCTCATTCCATCAAGATGAAGATGCCACATTTTACTCTGGAGCATCATGAAAATGTACAACAAGAAGCCATGGCAGCTGATGACAGCGGAGAGCAAATTTGATCAAACTAAGATGGCTTAATCCTAACAGGAGACAAAAACAATCTCAGAAGAGTAAACTAGTTCAAGTAGTTCTCCATCATATTCTCCATTTTCCTGGTTCTGCTGGAGTGGCTCTCCAAACTCAAGAAGTCCTGATCTGTGTTATCCACACCAAGCACGGCCTCACCTCCATTGCCATGGATACTTGAAGTATCCAGAACACCTTTCGCCTCGTCACCGTTGCCATAAAGGCTCACAGAAGCATGCTGAATCTTGTCTCCCATCACCTCGGAGTTAAATAGAATCTTGGCGTCGTCTGGTTTTCCTGTCAGAGCAGAAAAAAAGGACAGGCCATTGGGCCAGCGCAGGTCTGGATCCGGCTCTTCCAGTTGAGCTCCGGCGGAGCGAGGGAGAAAGAGGCGGGTGACGTCCTTGTTGTCAGGAAATCCGCCAAGGGGAGAAGGTTGGTACATTGCTGGAGAATTCAGAGAGGCGGAGTGACTCCAGTTGTAGAGCGACGGTGGATTCGGAGCAGGCATTTGATTGAATGCAACAGACGAAGTAGCGCTGTTGTTCTTGGAGGAGTAGAGCTGAGAGAGGAAGAAGCTGGACTGGTGCCCGAGTGATTCAAACATGTGCCTCATTCTCAACACGAAATGCAGGTCCTCTGCTATCTAATGTGTTTCGAAGTTTGAATCTTAATGTGATCTTTAGAAAAAAAAAACACACATAATCCAAAAAGGAAATCAGCAACTAACACACACTTACTATCTTGCAGGAACCAAGTTGGAGGAGACCATGGCCTACTTGGATCACAGCTATAGTCTGCTCCAAAGATCACAACTTAACTAAAGTAGTTTCGAAGTTTAGAAAGGAAAATTAAAAAGGGAAAAGTGTGTTGCCTGAATGCCAGAGGCAAATTGATCGGACCATTCTGGTGGAAGCTGCATTCACAAAGGAAAACAAAGAATAAAGCTCCAGTCACAATGATTCAATGCATGCAGATGGATGCCTAAAAAGACCAGCGAGATTAAAGTTAAAGGGCATTCGATTCTCATTCTTTTTCAGGTACAATGATGGTCCAAAGTGTAAAAACAAGGGGAAAAAACAGAGACTGGGTACGACGTACAGCATCAAAGGAGCTCTGCCAGTAGCTGCTGATGCTGGCCTCACATTGATCCGAAGGTTCCTTGAACACCCATTTGTGACACTTATCAGAAGCAACCTTCCCCATCAAGCTGCACGGTTCAATCAATTTCCCAGCTCAAGCCCAACCGCAAAACCATTAGCAAAAGAAAGAAAAACCACACTCATCTTTTCGCCAATTCACTAACAAATGACAGACACAAGTGATCCAAATCGTTTTTTTAACAGAAAAATGATTGAAGAGTTAATTACGCAAGGGAAGGTGCTAATTAAGAAAGAAGAGTTAGTTGTTTCTTCTATGGTCAATGGTTATCCCTCAGCACCTACCGATTACCCACCCTTCTCCATAGTTGTAGAGTTGAATGGACATCTTCCTGAAGGCCTTCCTCACAGGATCCTCCCCGTCCACGCACCCTGCTGCACTTGTCTGGCAAAATCCATCTTCCCACATCAACATCCTACATTTTATCATATCCCTAAGGAAATTAGCTAATTTCAACGAGGATTCAAATCTTTACAAGAAATTAGACGAGCAATTAGTGGCGACAACTCACAGGCTGCCATTGTCGTCTCCCACCACCTTGCAGACATTGCCACTTCTACTCCTCCTGCTCACCAGGTTCATAAAAACGAATTAATCAACGGCAATTACGGAAACGAAAGAAGAGCTTGCGAACGTAGTAGAGAGAGAGAGAGAGAGAGAGTACGGGCGTGGGCGTATGGTCCAGAAAACAGAGTAAGTCCAATCCGAGCTGAGGCAGACGTTCCTGAGAGCCTCATGCAGAGCCATCATCCCCATTGCCTCCTTGCTCCTACTGTCCCCTCCTCCCGAGCCCACCATTTCTTCTCTATCTCTATTTTCTCCTCCTACTAAGAACCAAAACCTCACCTCAATCAATTATTGCATGTAGGCTAATTTCTAGCTATTCTAAAGGAGAATCTCCGATCGCCCTTTGCTCTTGCACTTTCCAATCTCATAGCTCTGTTCAGTTGCAAGGCATCAGAGGAACAGTTAGCAAAAGAAGAAATTTTCCTTAGATTTCTGACCATTTATTGTCGGGCTGCTGCTTCTTCTACCACTAGCTACTTTCCTTCCATTCCAATAGCCATCTCCATCCACGAGTGGTCCTAACTTTTACCACCGGATCTAACTATATACGCTGATTACAGAGCTACCGAACATCAGTTAGTAAGAAAAAAAAACACACACACACCCACAAAAATCTAATCAAATTTAATAAAGAACTGGCACTGAGACTGGCAGCAAGGAATAAACTAAAGCCAGAGGCACGTGAGCACGTGCCGTGGCAGAGGGCGGTGCCTCGTGACGCATAAACAAATGAAAAGTTGTTTAAACAAAAACAAAGCAGATTAAGTTAAGCGTGTCAGCGGTCCTTGAGAAGGTAGAGAATGGGAAAGGCGGAGAAGGGAATGCAGAGCTTTAACTTGAAGAAATAAGGGGATTGAATTGAAGCGCAAGTGCTGCTCTGCTCAGCTGCAGCTGGCGGAGTTAAGAGCACCAATTGCGGGGCAGTGTAGCCTGCCACTGGGACAACTTCCACCTAATCCTATTCTTTCTAACTACTTACTTTGACCAAGGAATCCAATTGCTACCTAATCCTTTCTCTTTAGTTTGAGTGTTCCTGAGATTGAGTTTGAAGATCCAGCAAAATCTCCCAGAACTATTATCTTAATTATTTTCAGTATGCTAATAGTAATATATGGAAAATTTCCATTAAAAGTTAGAAGTCAATGGTCGATCAGTAGGAGATATAACCAAGTTCCGCTGGTGATGATACAACCAAGTAAAAAGTAAAAACAGTCCCTGTCTCAAACTTACCTCTCCTACCATCTCAACCATGGAGGGAATCTTTGTGATTTCCAACTCCTTTCTCTCCATTCTACAACTGCACTTCGGGCCAATTTTTCACATAAAACAATACATGATACTTCAGGTTATTATATTTTTTTTAGTATCCTTTGATCCATACCAACATCTAGTCACATTTGGTTCCCTTGTTTTAAAATTGCACAATAGAACTCGTCACATAAATGGTCAGTCCAAGGCCTTACATTGTAGTAGGTCGAGATGACCAATGTTCTCTAAAGCATATCTTAGAGTCGCAAATAAAATGAGATCTCACCCCTACTAACTTAGCTAACTCTGTTTTTTTTTTATGCTCTTCGTGGATCTTGATAAAAAGACGCTGGTTTGGCTTAACAGTTAACTAAGATATGAGCAAGTATAAATCCATTAGACCATCTAATAAGCAAATGCAAGATCTATTTATGAGGCATTAAACTTGAGATTAAAAAATAATAGTGTGAAACGTAAAAGAAGACTCGCAATTAATAGTCACAGGGGAGGAGATAAGACAAGTGTGACATAGATGATGATAACTCGAAGCTAGAGGCCCACCCAAATTGGAATAAGGAGACACTCTAACCATGTTTGGTCGTGAAACAGGAAAAGTGTTTTTGTGAATTATTGGGCATGTTGTGGTTAATTAAAGAAACACAACAACTTTGCCTCAGTGCACTAATTTTGTGCATGCCAGCCCAATTGATCTTATGGTGATGTGATCAGCACAACGACATTTCCTCTCATGACGTAATAAGTCGACGGTCCTAACACCTATTTTTATTGTCACTGTTCTCATTATTTTCCAGTATATGGTCTGTTAGCACAATTTTGATACCGAGTAGCTGAGCTCATGATATCGAGGAGTTAAAGAGCCAACGTTGTCTCAACTGTGTGCTGTAATTTGGCCAATTTAAGATTGGCCAGCTTGATAGAATTAGAAGCTATATCTGTCTTATGGTGACTGCCAGGACTTAGTTGTCTGTCAAAAACATCTGTCATAAGAGAAGAGGGTGAAGGAATTGACTTATCTTGTTCACCGAGGTTCAATTATGGAGAGTAAATAAAATAAACTACTTCAATTGTCCTTGCGGTAAGTGAATTAGTAAGCATACACAGGGACACCACCTTTAGATGACAAGCATTTAACTGGTGAATTGAAGTAGAAAAGATGAATATGTCAAAGAGAAACTTCACTGGATTTAGTCCACTTTCATGTCAAATTTAAACGGGTACACTGTAGATTAAGCCCCAGAAAAATAATGAAAGATATATTTATCATTCTAGCAAATAGCTGAATTCAATACAATTCAATTTCCTAAGGAAACGTAAAATTGAAAACTAAGATATGATAAGGAAAGATTCTAAATGGGTCCATATATTAAAAACCCTTGCTACTAAGTCTGCAAATGCTACGTCACCGTCATCGATCCCCACGTCGAATCCATCGTTGAGGCTGACGCTGACGTAGTAGGATATCTTATCGTGGCCCCTGCCTGTTGTGGACTGTGATTTATGAGAGGCTAGCGGGGGTTGCGCCGCCTAGGCCGCTGCAGTCACCGATGTCGCAAGAGAGGCGCTCGTCGAGGACGAGGAGCCTCTGATGCAGCCAGTTCGGACTTAGGCACGGTCAGTGCCAGGAAGGTGCATGGGACCGAGAGGGTAGGCAGAAGCCGCCCCGCTCGAGCACACCGCGGCCCTGAGTGGGGCTGGATGGCTGACCACCACTGAAGCTCCTCCCATGCGTACTCATCCCTTTAGAGAAATTTATCAAGTCTTGTAATACTAAAGTTCTGGACATTCTTTTGCGTGGCTGAGATTAATCAAGTCTCTGATACGTACAGACTATGTTTCAATTCATAATTTTAGATTCTTCATTCATTACTATCCAATCTGTATATATTTTTTTAAAAATAATATAGAAGTTCGTAATTTATATTTATTTAAAGATTAATTTTTAAAATATTCATTTCTATTTAGATTCAAACTGATTTTAACACTGCATCATGCTCATTTATAACATGGTGAACAGGGGCTCCTGGCTATATGATCACACAGCAAATTATTTATGGGCACTTAGCATTAGGCTGAATTCACAACATAAAATTATCTACTTGGAATAAGTAATATCCTGGTTTCTGATTCTATGGAAGTTTTTGTGAAGGCACATTTTCCAAGTATGACTGAATAGGCGCATGGGGAATTGGACTTCCAGCCATTCATGGAAACGGCATGAGAGAGCGTAATTTGTCTATTTACCTGCACTGAGATCACCCGCTGAGGAAGAAGAAAGAGTGAGGATAGCACTGTGTAAGGAAGCAAAAGGCAAGCCTAATACAGTACAGCAAGTGAGAGTAATTAAAGAGCAGTATAAGTAGGTGCATATGATATGAATAACAAAGGCCACAAAGACATTGCAATGGCTAGCTAGTAGAATTCTAACAGCTCTTGAGAGGAATATCCTAATTAAAGATGTCATTTTTATTTCTCGAATTCACCATTTTTGTTAACATTCTATTCGATTTCTTCTGAGTTGTTTGGATCTTCCTATCAGTGATCTCATTTCTGTGTGTGTGTGTGTGTTTTAAAAGAAGTGGTACAATTTCTATATGGATAGAACTGGTTCTTTCGTTGCTTTGTTTAGTTTCTTAATTTAATCCATCAATGACATTCCTATATATCTTTTCATGAAATTTACATTGAGTTCAGTCCCAATTTGTTTCAGTTCATCTGCTAATTATGTGACAGTTTTTTCATCGCCGTCACAGGAAAGCCGATCCTATCAATTCTATGTAAGCTTTCCTTCCGCAACTTTAATTAGTTCCAAGTGCTTTGCTTATTCATTTAGGTCTATTAAATCTGATAAACTATCTTAAGCAATAATATAATGTAGAATTTGATTGCATTAAATCATAATATTTGCTTGATCACTCCATCGTATAATTAATAATGCTTCAAGGTCCCAATTCAAAATTCTCATGCAACATGTGTGAAATTAGTAAGATTTAGTAACCAGCCGTGCCTTGAATTTATTGTTCATCTCGAGGTTGCAAATTGATCAGCCGTGGCTCGGGCATCAGACATTCGTAGAGAGATTGTGATCATCTTGTAAATTTAGTATAGCATCCATTTAATTGCATGGGCACAAAGTCGTACTGACACCAACATTGCTAGCCCAGGCCGGTGTCTAGCGTTGCACAGAATAATTGAAAAAAAAAAAAAGAAAGAGAGAGTTAATAGTAAAGCAACCATCGGGGAAGTTAATGCGGCGCCCTGTGTGAAATTGCTCGAACCGGGAATTTCCTATCGGCAGGGTTAATCGCAGCCGCATGTTTGGTGCCACTGGGATGGAGCGGCGGTGGATCCAACGGGTGCAAGTGAAGGGGAGCCGCATGCCATCATGATGATCGCGTACGAATACAGAGTGCGAACATGCGGCGTAGAGGACAAGCGTGTTACCTTTTTCCCTTCTTACCTCACCCATCAAATCTTTACCTTCTCAACAACTCTCTCATCGGTTGCATTATATGTTGTCTCTCTCAACTCATCAGCTCCCCCACAACCAACACCAACACTCGCAACGTCTCACGCCTCCCCCTGGTGTACCTCTCCCTGTTACGTGTTTCGTACACCATCAGTCTCTCAGTCTCATCCATTCCCGAGGCGGCCTCCCATTCTCTCTCTCTCTCCCTCACGGGACGGAAGAAAAAGGGAAGCAGCACGCCATTAAATTATTTAAAACAATTAATATTTCTGTTTAATAAACTGATTGCAGCATTTAATTAATTTATTGCGCGTTGCGTTTAGTGCGCCACACCGTCCACGGCGACAGAGCCGCGCAGGCGCTGCTGAGCTGCAGCAGAAGGTACACGCACCCCACCACATCGACAGAGACGACGACGATGATGAAGACGGCATGTTTATTTTCCATGGCTCGCGGTGGTGGTGGTGTTGTGTGCTGCTAATAAATTAATTAATGAAAGTGAAGGGCTTGTCCGAGGCGCTTTATTTGTTTAACCAAGTTGTCTTAGCTTGCAAGGTGTGAGATTCTTCGGCGCGCCCACGCACGCACGCACGCACGCAACATGTGGCGTTGCTGTTCCCCGCCCCACGACACGGCACCGCTGCGCTCCACGTGGGGCGGCAGAGCCGGCTGCAGCGCCCCCATCCCTACTCCTCCATCCACCGGTCGACACGCATCCCCTCTCCCACTGCCTTTATTCCCTCCGCCTTTCTCCTCTGCGTAGCTGCGCATTGCCTCTGCCTCCGAGAAGAAGAAGAGAGAGAAAAAGGGCTGTTGTTTTAAAGTGAATATTAATAATGGTAATACTAGTAGTAAGCTATGGCGGCAGGCGCCGCTCCACAGTCCGTACGGCAGGTGGGAGGGGCCGCAGAGGTGTGTAGGGCTGACGTCAATCTGCGGTGGTGGATGTGGAAATGCAGTGAGCATTGGAGGGAGCGGTCACATGACCTGCCCCCCTGCGACACGTCAAATCGGGCGGCGGCTCTCCTCCTCTCTCTCTCTCTCTTCTCCTTTCTTTCCTATTACTTCTCAGCCTCTCCTCATATCTTGTTTCGTAGTTTCTCCTCCTCCTCCTCCTCCTCTTCTTCATCTTCTTCTCTTGTTTCAGTGCTTCTGCTTCCCTGAGATCGAGCAGGAAATCATGGCGTCGCGAGGTGAGGGGCATCATTACCGCGGGGTGAGGAAGCGACCGTGGGGGAGGTACGCCGCGGAGATACGAGATCCATGGAAGAAAACGCGAGTGTGGCTCGGCACCTTCGACACCCCCGAGGAGGCTGCGCTTGCCTACGACCGCGCCGCCCGGTCACTCCGTGGCGCCAAGGCCAAGACAAATTTCCCCTATCACCCCAACCCGCCGCCTCCCCCGCCGCATCTCGATCTCAACCTCCCCTGCCACCTCTGGCTTCTCCCGCCGCAGGCTAATCCAACACCTCCGCCGTCAACTGCGCTCGTTCTCGGCTGCTTCGCCCATGTTGATGGCCTGCCACCTCCGGCTATGCAGGCATCACCTTCACCTTCTGCTATGTCTCTGTTTCGGGATTCAGGGAGCGATTTGCCTTTCGATCTTAACGAGCCGCCACCGACGTCGTCGCTGATGATTGGTTAATTAATTAAGCAGTGATCTCGTTTTAACGCTACCACTCTCCCAGTTTTCTTTCCATGTTCTCCTTTTCTCTCGTTGGTTATGTACCTTTATGTGCCCTTAGCCACTGTAGAGTGGTGTATTCTGTAATTAAATGGTGTTTAACGTCCTCCTTTGCCCGAGTTGAATGCTTTTCTTCGCCTGCCTAGCTCTTCATGCCTCATGGATGACGATGAAGAACAGGGATCAATCAGGATGACACGGGGTCGTGCATGGCAGAAAGCTCGCCGTTTTTGCAATATTTTAGTTGGGTTCAGCTGCCGTTGTTTGCGTATAGTTTTAACGCGTAGCAATTTGTAATGTCATGGGTGCGTGCGCTGTGGCCTTTTTTTATTAAGGAAAAAAAAAAGAAAAAAAAAAGGGGGCAGCGAAGCGGCGGACGGTAGTTCTGTGCGGCGGCCGCATGTGGTGCACTTTAATGCGTAGCTGTTCCCTCGATAAGCCGTCTCGTCGTCTCTGCCTCTTCTCTATCTTCTTTAACTTTGCGACAGAATATGGAGCCTCCAGTGCACGTGAAGCAAAGCAAAAGCCGAAATAAAGAGGGAAAAAGGGTGAAAGTAAAAAAGTACTATTGCTTTTTGCTGTACCCATTGATCAAGGGTGGCGTTGCTTCCGATGCAAAGCTTAATAGGCCATTAGATAACTTCCTGT
>JBBUKS010000100.1:9650823-9667602 GCA_038050645.1 Hedychium gardnerianum
TGGGGCCGATCGGAGGGCTTCGTCGGTCTCCCGTCCCTAGTAACCGGTCGGAGGGTTTAGTCTGCGGGGCGACGAACGAATAAGATCTTTCTGTTCTCTTCGATCGTGGATCTGCACATATCACAGAAAGAGAGACGGAGGGTTAACGGAGAGCTCCAGGCAAGGGGCCTGGGGATCCCGCTCCGACGCTCAAGTCAGGTCTGATCGCGCAGAGGTATTGAAACAGTAAATAAAGGAGTTTCAGAGTAGAAAAGAACCTGCTCCCCGCAGTTACTCCCGTTTCTTTATATACTCCTCAGAAGTGCGTACGACTAGCATTAATGATGTGTACTGTTGATGTATGAGTGAGCATATTCTGGCCCGAATGTACCGCTGTTCCCCGTATTTCAGGGGAGTGCCTAGGGTACAGTTGGGTGTGTTCTGGCCGTATCGTTGAGGGGTGTTTTGACCATACTATTGAGGGGTGTTTTAGTCATACAGGAGGTCGTCGAAGTCAACCCTTATAGTTATACCGGAGACCAGGGCCAATGATGAGATCATTCCGGTTCGAGAACCTACTTCAACCGACCGGGATTCATAGAGCGCGTCCGGTCGGTTAGCATAACATATATACTCGATCGGGATTCAGAGAGTGCATCCGGTCGGCTAGCGTAATGTATATACCCGACCGGGATTCATAGAGCGCGCCCGATTGGTTAGCATAACATATATACCCGACCGGAATTCAGAAGGCACATTCGGTCGGCTAGCGTAATGTATATACTCCGACCTGATGCCTTGGTTTCGATCTGCGATGTTGATTGTCTTTTTCCGATCGGGAGATGATAACGAGCCCAATCAGATATATAACACGCGTTCACCTGAAAATTAATCTTGACCTTGATCAAATACTACATGATACCTATCTATATTATTAGAAGATTTAGACCTAATCACTTATATCAATCCAAATAAAAAAATTATCATACAAGTTTATTGCAAATTAATTTGTAGGTAAAACAGTGAGTGGGTAGACCCTAATCAATATTTTATTACTAATCTACCATTAAATTGTACGACACACTTGAGCTTAACGCCTCAGCTCCCAGAAAGATGGACTGCGTTGGCTTCAACTAAGATTCTATTTTTGTTTTTTCTAAGAAAAAAAAGGTTTAATTTCTAGAACAATCTATTGCTTTCGAAGTGACAACGCCCTCGTTAATTTCCAATAAATTTGTTGTTGTTAATATTTTAAAGGAAACAAATAACATAAATCCAATAAAGCCGATGGCTTTTGGAAGCACACGTGGCGGAACTGGCGGCACCCATTCGGTGTCCCGTTCGCCCCACCACACAGTGGATCGGTCAAAACCTACGCCACGATTTCTGACTTGACCGTCAGAATCCTACGTCCAGGAATGCGACTGAGTCGACGAAACCACACAAATCTACGGTTCAGATCATTTTAAACTCCTGCGACCAAGTAATAAATATGGCGCGATGAAATTAATGGTAGGCGCTTCGTGGGCGACACGTTTTGTCTTCCCCTCCCCGTCCTCCGCCTTCCCTTCCCACCTAACCCAACTTCCACCTTCCTCCCCGTCCTCCGCCTTCCCCTCCCACCTAACCCAACTTCCATCGTTCGTTCGATTTTTTGCGGCGTCGATTGGAGTTCTAGGTGGTCGGTAAGGGCAAGGCACAAACTCCCCTAACAATCAACTCGACCAAATCGCTTGCTTCGCTTCTAATAAAAGTATAATCTTGGCCCGATTGAAATCGGGAGAGGAGAAAGTTCATCCTCTTCCTTCGGCGTTCCCGTCTGAGCTTTTGATTTCAGGTCAGTCGGAAATTTTCTTCCTGCTCCCCCACCAAAATTTTAGTGGTGGTTTCATGTTTCTATTCGAGGAGTAAATTGGTTGTTTAGTTGAAGTATGATTATTCCCTGATTCTTGTGTGTTCCAAGTTTAACTTTTCGTTGACAAAATTGGAACTTTTGTTTTGGATTATGCACACGACAAATTACTGCTTCTCTGTGCTCATTAAGAAATGTGGAATTACAAAGTTCTTGGCGTTCAATCGAGATTCTTGCTGTACCAGAGTGTTTACACTACTTCTTCTAACACTTTCAATCCCTTCATTTCGAACCAAACTTTAGTGCATTGGGATTGATTAAAGCTAAGTCAAATTGGAAGGAGATAAGGAATAGGAGAGCTACATTGGTTATATTGTGGGATTAGTGATGTTCTCGTACCCATGTGGATACCTTAATTTTTTAAATCTAATAAAAATTAGATGCATTTGATTTATTTCTTCCGGTATATTTTTATATATTTTATAGGATGGCTTGCTGAAGAATCTATAGACCTGACAAAACAAGAGCAATAACAAATAGAACTAGTTGCATTCTTAATATTGTTTTCCTCCTTAAAATCAGTATTATAGGGTCATCTTCTATGCATTTTTTACCATCCAAGAATTTAAGGTATTATTTTAACACAGTTGGAATAGTAATCATTATTTCTTTGAATAATAATCAACTAGTTTAAGTACAGCAGTTTCAACAAAATGTTTGTGGAAATAATTATCAACTAGTTTAAGTATTGCAATTTTTTCTGGCAAGTGCATTGAACTTTTATCAATTGCTTTGATATAAGTCTAACTCTAAGGTTTTGCTGGGCTGTTTTGCATTGCATCCAGTGAAAAATGTCAAGCATAGAGGAGCCTCTCTGTTTTGACAACGCGCCAAGATTGAGCATTATTGGTAGGCTTCAACGATGCACTTCCACTGCCTGCAGACCGAGGGTTGATGAGACAGAAGTTGGTAATTGCCTAACTGAAGCCAGAGAGTGTAGCTCATCTAACAGTTGCAAGTAAGTTTGATGGATGGACCATGTTCTTTATGATTTAAGGTTATTCCTTTTGAAACACTCACATTGAATAATGAAATACTGCTTGGCAAAAGGATCATTGATATATTTTTTTTATCTATACTAGTATGCGTACTAATGCATCCATTTGTCACAGATGCACTCCCATAACCTTAAAGTAAAGAATCAGTCTTGCAGGATGGGTTATTATGGAAATATTTACCCAACTAAAAGCTTGTATGCGATTTTTTTTATTTTATGAAATGCCCCACTGTCTTATTAAGTGCTTTCTCTGCTTGAATGGATAATTGGTGATGAGTATTCACTACTATGTTGTAGGTGCATCACTAAAGTTCACTATGTCATGTTACACATGATTAGGAGAGGTCATTTGACAAAATACAAAAGAAAATTTGATGATTTGCTTACTGAATATCTGATAGAATTATAAATCTCATATAACAACCACAATTCATTTTGTTACCAGATGTTCATGTTGTTTTCACCTTTTAAATGGTTTCAATGTCATCACACTTGTGTTCCATTGTGATCTAAGAGCATTTCTTTATAAGAGTGAATAAGAGAATTTGGCACATCTTTTTTTAGATAAAATTGAATCTTGCATTATACTTCGTGGAGTTTTTTATTCCCATGTTATTCTGAAATTACATAATCATCGTTCATCTGTTTTCTTAACCATTTCTGTTTTTTGTGGTCTGTTTCTAATCAGCCTCAAACTTTCTTCTTCTTACAGTGAAGATTATGGCTGGAGAAAGCAAACGAGAGATAAATTTTCTAGAGATTCCTTGGTTTGGTTATCACACAAGGATGGGAATCAGGCAGTATTCAGCAAGGTCTGTGATTCATGGTTTCTGCAGAATCCTCCCAATGAGTCGCCTTGGGATAATTTGCATATGTGCAACTTTTTGGCTAGCAAAGTATCTTTATCAAATGTAATGGAAAGATGGAGAATTTCAGTTTATTTTAATGTTTAGATTAGTGCCAATACCAGAAAATGTTATGAATTTAGAATAATCCTATGCATTGGTATGCATTGAGCAGCAATGGTGTAGCCTTGAAACAGAACAATGTTGGTGCAGGACTTATGCCCGAGAATATTCTTTGCTTCCACATTTTTTTTATACTTTTATATCGACTTATTTTTCATATTCTTTTATTTGAGTTTTGTCAATGCCCTGTAACTCTAATGTTATGGTTGGGCCAGAGTTACTTGCTTTTGTTTGATATTACATGTTCGAAATAAAATACTAGCAAATTGATAAATGTCACATTTGCAGTTTTTTGGTGGCATGCCAAGATTTGTGAAAATAGTTGAAGTTGGTCCTAGAGATGGTTTGCAAAATGAAAACCACATAATTCCTGCAGCTGTAAAGGTTGAATTCATAAAGAAACTGGCTTCATCTGGTTTATCCGTTGTGGAAGCCACAAGCTTTGTTTCTCCAAAATGGGTGCCACAGGTAACAGTTCCAATATAGTTATAAGTTGTTTTTAGTACTTGTAACTTTTTAGTAGCGATAAAGTTTAGATCTACTTTTTCAAAGGAACTTGGAAAGGTTCGCTTCTAATGAAGTAGTGACAAACAAGAGAAAGTATTAAGCTAATATCAGTTGATAATTCTTAAAGTGAACATTTTAAGCTCATATAAGTGATATGCATATTGTTTATTTAATGTCTCAATAATCTTCAACTTTTAAAATATTTGATTGAGGTAATTAACATGATTTTTCTTTCATTACGTATTGAACCTTCAAATTTTGATGTTCATATTTCACTGCAGCTAGCAGATGCTAAGGATGTCATGGAAGCAATTCATGATGTTCATGGTGTCAGATTACCTGTCCTGACTCCAAATCTAAAAGTAAGTTCAATATTTATGTCTGAACCTAAGGTTGCAGGGTAGGATCTCATAATCTGAGGAAGTGCTTATAGTTACACAAGCATTGTTCAGGGATTTAAAGCAGCCATTGCAGCTGGGGCAAAGGAAATTGCAGTATTTGCATCAGCTTCTGAGTCCTTTTCCAAGTCCAACATTAATTGCAGCATTGACCAGAGCCTTACTCGTTATCGTGAAGTTATTGCTGCTGCTAAAGAACTCAACTTACCTGTTCGCGGGTACTACCTTCTTCCCTATCCAATTCATGATTATCAATACTTACCATTGCTAAACTCAATCTCAACCGAAGAATCCCATATGTTTTTCTCGTTTTTAACATTTGTCGTCCTACTTGTCACCGATTAGACCTTCGCAATTTTGTGGTTTATCCTTTGCCCTTTCAACATCTTATCCATCAAATCTTGTGTCTGTACATCAGTGTGGCATTTGCAATATTCTCATTGATTTTTTTTTTGACACATTTTATGTGCCTTAGACTATTTTATGGAGTTCTGCACTAATTTTTCTGGTGTATCTGAAATGCACCTCGATTAATTGATAGGTATGTATCCTGTGTTGTGGGATGTCCCACAGAAGGACCAATTCCTCCAGAAAAAGTAGCATATGTAGCAAAAGAACTCTATGATATGGGCTGCTATGAGATCTCACTTGGTGATACCATTGGACTCGGTACTCTAGGTAAGATTTGCCTATTTGTCTTTCTTGAGATGAGCCTTAGATTCTAGTAACTGAAAGTCTGTTGAACTTGAAACATCCATACTATGTTGACGGTGAGTTTATCCATGATGTACCGATTCAAACACGATGCTAGTTTAACATGGATTTTTCTACCCCGAAGGTACCGTGATCCCAATGCTTGAAGCTGTGACATCCCTCATTCCAGTGGACAAGATTGCTGTCCATTTCCATGATACCTATGGCCAAGCGCTCCCAAACATTCTGGTGGCTCTCCAAGTAAGTGAATCCTCTAAAGTCAAGTAACACAATAGGAAGCACGTAGCTGATCTCAAATAGTTGGCGCTAACATGGTTTGCTAATGACAATGAATATGACTTTTGACTCAATCACTATATTTATAGATGGGAATCAGTGTAGTGGATTCGTCCGTGGCTGGTCTGGGTGGATGTCCTTATGCAAAGGGAGCTTCTGGGAATGTTGCCACTGAAGATGTAGTATACATGCTACATGGTTTAGGCATACTAACCAATGTGGATTTGGGGAAGCTTATGACTGCTGGTGACTTCATTTGCAAGCACCTGGGGCGTCAGTCTGGATCTAAGACTGCCTTTGCACTAAGCAAGGCCAGCTGATTCCTCAAAGATACCATGTGAGATTTCAAAACACACTTGGGTCTTTAGCTATGTTATCTATATCGCTATTTACCCCAAACAAAGGGTTGATATTTGATGTCAAAACATTTGCAACTGGAAATTCGAAGAAAATAAAGGAGAAATCAGTTTACCACTGAAGTTTCTTCGTGCTAAGTCGAACTTGACAGAACTGATGGTTATTGGTTGTGTGAACTAGAATTTTTGAATTTATGCTGGAAGAGATTTTACAGTTAATGTTTATGTTATATAATCTTTCTAAAGATTAAGCACAGAGACAGAGATGAAGTACCATCAGTGTGCGCACACATGAATTAGATTGATTATTCAAAAATTGTTCACGTATTCCTTGAAATTAGATTTGGATATTGTTCACTTCTTTACTATGAGGGAACTCAAGATAATCAAGCAAGGTTGTGGGATGTTCTTGCAGTCAATCTCAGAGCCTGTTTGTTACTGCCAAAATTAGCATTCAATGGAGAATACGAGATGGAGGGGAATTTATGATTCTTATAGCTCATTCTTGGGCTGCCTCATGAATTTATAGAGATGTTTTTAAGTGAACGTTGTTGATATTTCTGAAAATTTTGACAGTGATTCTAGATGGAGGGGAATATCTATTTGCCCTTTCGAATGCTGATGGTCCTTTTCCGGAGGGAGTTCCCTTTACAATCATAAATATCCAAACATTTTAGCATAAAAATTTGTACATTTTTTGTTGGGCAATGTGAATTCTAAACAAATGAAAGAATTTAAAACTGGAAAGTTGAAGGTCATAAATGTGCAAATCTCAATCAAGAATCCTATTGTCCGTCCTGATTCAACTATAAGAACAAATCTCTACATTTTACCATGCGCCTAATCTCACCTTGCAACACCAACCCTCATGAGGCCTAGATAAGCAACAAATCGGTAGGCAAAGAGCATGATGACCAGCGCCGCCGCGGTCCAAACTCTATCATCAAAACCGACCATCTCGATCGACGGGAATTCCAAAATGGGGCATCTCACAGTGGGCGTGCACTGGTATGTATCTTCAGCAGAGTACTGAGTTATTATCTGAAGCTTGAAGGTGTAGTAGAGGAGAGAAATGTACTTGATCCACGCAATGAAAGGCGGTATGTTCTGCACGTAGAATCCCCCAGCGAGCAAGAAGGACAGCATGAGAACTGATCCGAGTGTTGTTGCAGCTTTCAGATTCATGACGAGTGCTCCGAGTGCGAGTCCGAAGCCTTGAGCTGCCAATACACCCAGGAGCAAAACAGCAAGGTTGGCGAAGAAGTTAGCTGCCAATGGCTTCAGGCCGCCCATCCAGTACGTGATCGTGATGAAAACGATCGGTAGGATGAGTTCCATCGGAAGATCCCCAGCCATTCTCGCGACGAAGTAGGATGAGAGGCGATACATCCCGGAGGATCGTTCCTTCGTTAGCAAGGCTCGCTCTGGCGGGAAGGTGAATATGGCTTCGAAAACTGGATAGAAGACCCAGAATCCAGCAACAAAGAAAAGAAGACCCACCTGAAAATTTGGAGTTAGAAATGGAGTGAAGAGTTGGAAAAAGGACGAAAGGTGGATTGATTACCTGGTCTTGAACATGTCCTTGGGATTGAAACCATAGGATTCCTGAAAGAAGGGCCACTGCTAATACTTGTGCGATTTTTCGCCACGAGAAGGCTTCGTGTCTTCTTTCCTTGAGATCCCTCTGCAGTAGCACTGTGAATTGGTCCCACCAACTAGTGCACCATTCACTTGTCATCTTGCCCGGATCATGTTCGCTGGAATGTCTGCTTAGATTTGAAATCTCCTCGCGCACCTGATCATGCAAGTGTTGTCGATAAGCAGCCGCCAGAGCTTGTTTACTAGTTTCTCTTTCTCTTTCTCCTGCTGTTTCGTCTGAGGATACACCTACGGTTCAAATCAATTATGTAAAATCATGAGAAATTTTTAATAAAATGTGAAATTGAATAGAAATTCTAACAAGTATGTACCATTAGCAAGATCTAGAAGGAAATCAGCAGGATTCATTGCCAGAGTTGGTGCGTGGCCAATTCGAGCAAAGTAGGACATTGCCTCGGACCCCTTGCCGAAGTAGATCGGGTTGCCGTCCGACAGCAGCAAGATCTTGTGGAACATGTAGAACAGGCGGCTCGACGGCTGGTGTATGGTCATCACCACGGTCTTCCCGCCGCCGGTGAGTTCCCAGAGCGTCGACACGATCCTGCCGGCGATGGTGGAGTCGAGCCCTGAGGTGGGCTCGTCCAGCATCAGCAGGCTGGGGTCCACCAGCATCTCCTGCGCGATGCTCACCCGCTTCCGCTCGCCGCCGGACACCCCCCGCACCAGCGTGCTGCCGACGATTCCGTCGCGGCAGGCCGCGAGGCCGAGCCGCGCCAACACGGCTTCCGCCCGCATCACCTTCGCCGCCCGCGGGAGCGCGCTCGGGAGGCGGAGCAGCGCGGTGTACACCAGCGTCTCGGCGACGGTGAGGTGCGGGTGGAGCACGTCGTCCTGCGTCACGAAGCCAATGTTGCGCTTGACGGCGTTGGAGAACGGGCGGCCGTTGTAGGCGACGCTGCCGGATATGCGGCTGTGGACAATGCGGCCGCCGAGGACCGTGAGGAGCGTCGTCTTGCCGCTGCCGGAGGGGCCGAGCATGGCCAGCATCTCGCCGGGAGCCACCGCGCCGGAAATACCCTTGAGAATTTCGCGCTCGTTCCTGTTCCTGTTCCTGTTCTTGATCTTGTACGCCACATCTTCAAACTCCATGATCGACCATAAACATCAATTTCAAAAACATCAAAAAAATTCTCAAACAAAAGATTGCAGATTGGCATGCGCGATTAACATAATAAATACCTTGAGAGTAATCGGATACTTGGCCTTGTGAAAGATTTCGGTGTCGGCGGCGGCGCCTTCGATCTCCATCTCCGTCAATACTGAAAACACTTTTTTTCTTTTCTATACACTCCAAAAAATTCCTTTTTCCGATAATTATGTATCGATTAATCAAGCTGTGTCAAAATAATTATCCTCATCGTAGTTGAATAAATCAACGGAATTGGCAAATCAATGAAATTAAAAGGGAAGGGAAGGATAACAATGCAGGGCAATATTAATTAATACAAGAAATATTAATTTACTGTAAAGAATATATATAATATGCGAACACGCTTCGTGTGTGCATGGAACTAATTGGGAATAGATACGTAAATCTTCGTAATTACTTGATTCATTAAAGAGATGGATCTTCTCTATTTCTGATTGCATGCAGATATGATGAATTGGAGTATTGATGAGGTTAAAAGGCTAAACAAATTAAATTTAGAAGAAAAAAAATATAAGAAAAATCCAAATTAAAACTTTGTAGAATTTGAATTTAAGGACTCCAAGTTTTACAAAAAAAAAAAAAGAAGAGTTTTTACTGATCTTTATCTAAAATCTGAATTTTTATTTTTTAATAAATAAAATTAAACTCAACAGCTATATTAGAAAATTTTGTATTTTGAAATATAGTGTATATCAAGAAATTAGTATGTGAATGGATAGTTTTTTGGTCGTTGCCTATTCATTAACTTTAATTTATGCATCAGATTAATTACCAAACAAAACTTCGAAAGTCAAAAATAGTTTCTCATAAAAAAAATAATTTTATATATTAAAAAAACTGTTGGGAAAAATATATAAGGAATACAGGAATAAATTTTACATGTCACGTTTATATGTTAATATTTACATTAAATATAATAAAAATTTAAAAATTATTTTTGTAACTTTATATTTTTCAAAATTAATTATAAGAAAAATTTATATTTTTAGTGGTTATTTTAATTTTAAAAATTATTTTACTCTTACATTCACTATATAACTTATTCTCTACTTTTTGTTAACTATTATTCATATTTTCTCAATTATTATTACTTTATAAAGCATTAACTCTTTTGAATTTTAGAGCCAAAAATTTTAAAATAAAAACCAAAAAATTATGAATAATTCAATATAAAACCTGAGATGTTTTACTGATGCAAACACTTTCGGATTTTCCATAATAGCCTATGGTAAATTTTATAAAATCGATTTGATCATCCAAAAAATCTTAAATTAAGTGGGATAGAAGATAGTTATTTTTTCCATTAATTTTTTACTCCCATAGCTTTGTTATCTAGTTATTATTTTTTAAAATCAAAGATATTTGGAGGAAAAACAGGAATAAGGATATCCTTTGCTTGTGGACATCTTCTAATAGAAAAAATATATATTTCTGTGAGATTAATTTGAAAAATAGCAGTTTTTTTGACTGAGCATTGACAAATTCGAAAATCAAAGACAAACAAAAAAAAATTATGAATGATTTTTTTAATATTATCATATAAGGGCAACTCAAAAGTAAAATTTTTGGAGAGGTTTGTGAAATAAAAAAAAAAGTTTGAATCCTAGATGCGAGATTTTGTTGGATAATTTGTTGCCGGAGATAGAGGTGAAATTTTTGAATTTATAAATTGAATTCAGACTTATCTGTTGAGTGTCTTGAGCGGATAATCTTAGGCTGCCAACAGGACTGGTTCAGCCGAGTATCCCCGAGTGGATGCAAGTATTGCCGAATGGATTGCTGAGTTGATCCCGAATGGAAGCCGATTGTTCTCGAGTGGATGCAAGTCGCCGAGCGCCTCTTCCAGTCGAGAAGCAAATCTTCTTCGAGTCATGAGTCAAGTTGGGCAAAGAAGATTCTCTGTCGAGTGGTTCCTTCAGTTAGAAAGTGAAGCATCTGAATGCTTCCTTCAATCGGAAAGCAAAATGGAAGTTGAGCCGGGAAGAAAGTCGTCGAGTCGGAAAAAGAATACTCCCGAGCGGACTTTGATGTTCCCGAGTGCAACGCCAAGTTGGGAAAAGAATACTCCCGAGCGGACTTTGATGTTCCCGAGTGGAACGCCGAATCGGGAAATGAAGATGCCGAGGCCTGCTATCAAACAATTTCCTTGAAAAGATTCGCTCCACCTCTGGATGTACTTCGAGGTCACAACGGACGTTTATTTTCCAGGATACGATGACAGACTGTGATCACCACAAGCACTAATGGATTTTGTTGAACTATGATAGTACCCGACTGTTATCACGATGATTTCGTCGAGCAAAATTGCATGACAGAGAAGGAAAAATTGGGGAATAAAGGTGGAGAAATTCTTCTGCTAGTGCTTTTAGTGTATATCTTTTCTTCTTTCATGGTCATAGTCTCCTTATATAGAAGCTCAGAGAAGAATCTACAATCAATGGCTGATTAAATGTCATTTATTACTTTTACTTCTAAACATAAGCATTCGATCATTAATGGTTAGTCGTAGCTGATTAATTCCTCCGTTACACAAGCAAAAGAATCTCGTGACAAAATGTTGGTTGTTCTACTTGGACAAATTTTGCTCCTGATCGGTCCACCATTCGGCGTGCGCAAGTCGTGCTTGCACACGAGTCAACATGGTTCAATGCAATTCGGGCCCTGGATTTGCACCCCCTTGCACCCACGCGCACGAGAGAGTCTCTCCCCGTGCATTTGTTCACATCATCAATGCATGTGGAGCAATTTAAACCAACAATAAAACCTTAGAACTACCAATGTGGGACTAAAATTCTCATGCACAACGGAGTCCTCTCCATCCACCTCTTGATTTCCATTCACATTTTCAACAATCCCCCACATGAATGAAAATAGGGTATGTGATAACATTCAACAGTTGAGTCCTGTATAGGATAGGTAGGTATTACCCTTTGAATCTTTCCTTGTGAAGATCTGTTTACTTACTAGATGACAGTAAACATGATGTCCTTGAACTGTATTATCGTTTGTGTAAGCATTGACATATCTCATTCAGGACTCTCCCTGATACAACTCAGTTCTCATAAGTGTATTCATTCTTGGTCATGAACATGCCTAATTTTGTGAGAAGCGCTAATAATTATGCCTCCAATTCTCTTCGAAGCGGCCCCACTTCTTTCTCACATAGGTGATCTCTTAAGAGTATTCCACTTTATTCCATTGGATCATTAAAAGTCATGTGCTTAACCTCCATCTTTCACTGATCCATTGGATTATTTTCTCACAATGAGCAACTTTTGTCGATGTAGTTATGTTGTCCCTTTGAACCTAGTTCTTGGAATCTCCAGTCTGCATAGGTTGGGTTTCCTTTGCACCAATATTTCTTATCGACATCAAGTTCATCCCTCGTGATGAGCTTGCAACTAACTCTCTGTTTAACCCTTTGGTTAATAGATCTGCTAGATTATCCTTTGACTTCACATAGTTAACAGTAATAACTCCTATACATAGTAGTTGTCTAATGGTATTATGTCTACGACGTATATGTCTAGACTTACCATTATATAGATGACTCTGTGTCCGACTAATTATCGATTGACTATCACAATGTAGGTAAATTATCGACATAGATTTTGGCCAACTAGGAACATCTTCTAAGAATTATCGTAGTCATTTAGCCTCTTCACCACATTTGTTAAGAGCTAAAAACTTAGATTCTATCGTGAATCTGATTATTACGGTTTGCTTAGAAGATTTCTAAGAAATGATTGCACCTCGCAAAGTAAATACATATCAACTTGTAGACTTCGAGTCCTTAATATCCGATATCTAACTCGCATCGTTGTATCATTCGATCATAGCAAGGTATCTTGTATAGTGCAGTCCGTATTCACGAGTATACCTCAAGTACCTCAATACCCTCGTTATCCCTTTCCAATGCTCAACACCAGGATTACTCGTGTATCTGCTTAATTTATTTACTGCGTAGGCTAAGTTTGGTCGTATACAACTCATCAGGTATATTAGACTTCTAATCGTTCGAGAGTACTTTATCTGAGAGATACTTTCTTCTCGATTCTTCGATAGATGTTGACTCATATTATCGGCGTTCGTGCCAACACAGTATCACCCTTAGTGAATTTCTCAAGAATCTTGTCTACGTAGTAAGACTGACTAAAAACAAGTCCTCCTATTCTAAGAATTTTGATTCATAGAATCACATCAGCTAGACTCATTTCTTTCATGTCAAATCTTAAGTTCAACATATTTTTAGTGGATTTGATTATCTTATCATTACTCCTAATGATAAGTATGTCATCTACATATAAGCACAAGATGACATAGTCATTCTCTGTTCCTTTCATATAGACACATTTATAATACTCATTGATTTTAAATCCATATTCCTTCATGGCATTGTCAAATTTCTCATGTCACTGCTTTAGTGCTTGTTTCAAGCCGTATAACGACTTCACCAATCTATAAACCTTATTTTTTTGTCCTGGCAAAGAAAATCCTTTAGGTTGTTCAATGTAGATTTTCTCTTCTAAATTCTCGTTTAGAAAGGTTGTATTTACTATCTGATATATTTTCAGATTCCATAGAGCGGCGATAGCTAACAATACTTTAATGAAAGTTATTCTCGACACCGAAGAATATGTATCAAAGTAATCAAGGTCTTCTCACTGTTGGTAATCTTTAATTACCAATATAGCCTTGTATTTATTAATCATACCATCTGATTTCATTTTCTTCTAGAAAATTCACTTGCAACCTAGTGGTTTACTTCCCAGAGGAAGATCTACAAGTTTCCAAGTGTGATTTTGCAAGAGAGAGTCTATCTCAGATGTGATTGTCTCTTTCTAGTGAGGTCCATCAGAAGCGCTTACTATTTTAGAGTAACTTTGGGCCTCACTTTCCAACATGAAAATGATAAAATCCATTCCATAGGATTTTTCCACCCGAGCACTTATACTTCGTCTGAGCTCAACCTCAACTGGTTCATCATCGTCTTCTTCATCTTGTGTTTCATATGCCCGTTTTAAGGAACTTACTTCCTCTTGGATCTTATACGAAAACACATGCTCGAAGAACGCGATATTTCTCGATTCTATTATCAAGTTCTTGTGTATATCCGGTATTTGTGACTCATACACAAAAAACCGATATGCATTGTTGTTATGTGCATATCCAATAAATATGCAATTAATAGTTTTTGGTCCTATCATAATCCTTTTGGGATCAGGCACCAAAAATTTGTCAAGACACTCTCATATTCGTAAATATTTGTAGGATAGTTGTCTTCCATTTCACAACTCATAAGAGCTTTTATTTATTTTCTTTCGGGTAACCTTATTTAAAAGGTAATTAGCTGTTAACACAGCGTCCCCCCACATAAACTCTGGCAGTCTAGAGTTTAATAGAAGAGCATTCATCATCTTCTTTAGAGTTCGATTCTTTCGCTCAGCAACTCCATTTTGCTAAGGAGTATAAGGAGTTGTTATTTCATATCTGATCACATGTTCATCACATAACTCAGCGAACGGTGATACGTATCCATTGTCTCGGTCACTTCTAACCACCTTAATCTTTTTGTTAAGTTGGTTTTCAACCGCGTTCTTATAGAGAACAAATTTCTCTATAGCTTCATCCTTACTTTTGAGAAGATACACAAAATAATATTTTGTGTTATCATCTATAAAAGTGATGAAATACTCATTCCCACCATGTGTCGGCGTACCTTTTAGGTTGCACACATCGGTGTTAATTAGGTCGAGTGGTTCGTTGTTTCTTTCAATATGTTGAAAGGATGACCTTGTCATTTTAGCTTTGACACAAATCTCACACTTGTGTTTCGGGTCAAGGTGGAATGTAAGTATGTTTTGCATGTTTATTAATCTACTCAACATATCGTAGTTAACAAGTCTTAGTCTACCATACCACAAACATGAAGACTCAAGCATATAAGTGATTTTTTTTTCAATTTTATTTATCTTAGGCCTAATAACCACTACATTGAGCTTGAAAAACCCATCCGATATATAATCATTTCCCACAAACACTCCTTTCTTGGACAATACAACTCTGTCCAACTCAAAAATAATACGAAAGTCATGTTTAATTAACAGTGATCCAGACACTAGATTCTTTCGAATCTCCAGAATATACAACACATTATTTAGAGTGAGGTCCTTGTCCGAGGTCATCTTCAGCATAACTTTTCGTTGGCTCATGATATCCGAAGTTGCTGAGTTTTCCATAAACAACTTGTCCTCATCTTTGACTTCTTCAAAGTTGTGGAGCAACTCCTTATTGCAACAGATATGTCTGGTGGCTCCAGTATTGATCCACTATTGTCGTGGATTTGAACCCACCAGGTTTAGTTCAGAGATTACGATACTGAGGTCGTCCATTTGTAATCCTTCGTTCAGGTTGGCCTCCTACTTTTCTTCAATTTTTTACACTCCAAAGATTTGTGACCGACTCAGTCATAGTTGAAGCACTTCCCAGAGAACTTCTTCTTGCTGATGCCTCATCTGGGTCCCAGTTTGGAAGACTTGAGATTCTTCCATTTCGAGTTTTGACCGTGCCCAACCACGTTGGCTCTCATAGTAGCCTGAGAGAACAACTTTCTCTCGGAACTCTTATTGTCTTCCTCAATGCAAAGTCTAACAACGAGTTCTTCCACATTCATCTCCTTCTGCTAGTACTTTAGGTAGTTCTTGAAGTCCTTCCTACCGGGAGGCAACTTCTCAATGATTGCTGTCACCTGAAAAGTTTCACTCAGAATCATACCTTCTGAGTGAATATCGTGTAGAATCACCTGAAGCTCTTGGATTTGGCTGATCACCGTCTTAGAGTCAACTATCTTATAGTCCAGGAATAGGCCCACAATGAATTTCTTGGTCCCTGCATCCTTCGACTTATACTTCTTGTCTAGGGACTCCCATAGCTCCTTAGCTGTTTTCTTCATGCTATGCATAGTGTATAATGAGTTAGCAAGGCTGTTGAGGATGTAGTTTCGGCAAAGGCACTCGGAATGAGTCCATGCCTCTACCGTACTGATGGTCTGAACATCAGTAGCATCCTTAGCATGCTTGGGAAGTTCCTTAGTCAAGAACCAAGCCAGATTTAGTGTGGTCAGGTAGAAGAGCATCTTCTGCTACCAACGCTTGAAGTTTAACCCATTGAACTTCTCTGGTCTTTCCCCATGATTGATTGAAACATTTTCAATCGGAGCGGAGGGAACCTTCATGTGTTGAGTCTGTTGCATCTCAACACATTATTCTGTGACCATCTCAACAGAACTGAAATTTGTTTCAAGATTGTTAGACAATCTCTTGTCGGAGATAGAGGGAAAATTTCTGAATTTACAAACTGAATTCAGACTTATTTATTGAGTGGCCTGAGTAGATAATCTCAGGCTACCAGTGGGGTTGGTTCGGCTGAGTGCCCCCGAGTGGATGCGAGTACTTCCAAATGGATCTCCGAGTTGCTCCCGAATGGAAGCTGACTGTTCCCGAGTAGATGCAAGTCGTTGAGTGCTTCTTCCAGTCGAGAAGCAAATCTTCTTCGAGTCGAGGGTTGAGTCGGAGAAAGAAGACTCTCCATCAAGTGGTCCCTTCAGTTGAGAAGCTAAATATCCGAATGCTTTCTTCAGTCAGAAAGGAGAATGGAAGCCGAGTCGGGAAGAAAGCCCTTGAGTCGGGAAAAGAATACTCCCGAGCAGACTCTGATGTTCCCGAGTGGAACACTGAATCAGGAAATGAAGATGCCAAGGCCCACTATCAAGTAGTTTCTTTGAAATAGATTTGTCCCATCTATGGTTGTGCTTCGAGGTCACGACGGATGTCTGTTTCCTAAGATACAATGACATACTATGAT
>JBBUKS010000100.1:9667702-9679141 GCA_038050645.1 Hedychium gardnerianum
CCTCCATTGATTTACCCGTGAGGGTTCCTATGTTCCATGTTCCAAATCTTAGACTATTAGTTTTCTTATAATATTTGATCTTATCCAACCTATGGTGTGAGAACTCTTGCCTATTTAGCACTACACCCGAGTTCTCACGGAGATATAGCGGTCCTTGTCGAGACGTTACAGTCGGACCCTACAACGCGAACTCTTGCATATTTAGCACTTCACCCGAGTTCTCATGGAGATGTAATGGTTCTTGCCGAGACGTTACAGTCAGACCCTGCAACGCGTTCCTTACGAGGAACATCCTAATATTCATACAATAATTTAATTGATCTATTCATTGAAATTTATCATGGTTTAACACTGACTGACAACCTAACGTAATCCTCCTCTTTTATTCGGACTTGAGACCGACCATGATTAATTAGTCAATCATATAAACAAACTAATTGCATTTGAAATAGAGGCAATAGGATTAATTAAGAGAAAGGAGTGTACATCAATCGTATAAAGAATTAGTCTTTACGTCATGAAGTGAAAAAAAAAAAGAAGCCTATATGATGTTGAAGTATGTATTTTGGTTGTTAATTTACAATAAAATTGCCTAAACAAACTAACTGTGGTACGTATCATCGTGACTAACAAGTCTCTTAAGTCATTACGCGGAATCATACTTTTCAACGGCGTTAAGTTTCCTACATGCAACAAAAAATAGGACGAATATCACATTCTGCGGAAGAGTAGCGAATATATAGGGACAAGGAGTGATTGTGATTGAAGCGTGTGGTCCGTCGACGGCATAGCCGAAATCGCACTGATGTTGTTGGCCAAGAACATAAACCACACAATTACTAAACAGTGGTCCTCGCCCGCTTTCTCATTCAAACTTCAGTCGCCACAGAATTTCACAGGCTAATTAATAGTGAGGTCACAGGTTTCATAGTTAGGCCCTGCCTATTTTATTTTTTGTTCTCGTCCTCGATAATGTGGAACGCAGTGTGACAGACGTTTAGTAGTAACAGATGAAATGAATTGCAAAGGAGAAAAGTGATTAGAAGAAAGATTGATAGATTTGGATTTAGACATGCTGGAAGCTTTAATTTTGAATGAACAGATAACTAGTAAGACTGAGAATAAGATAGAATACTACTGCACGAAATACCAAGGGGAGAAAGACATTCCAAGCAATTGGAAGAGATGCAACTGTCCAACAAATAAGACACTGAAACAGCAGTCAAGTCAAGCTGAAAAAGAAGACATCCATTATCTTGCAATTCATAGAACCAATCCGCAATGGAAATGGTTAAGAGTGCTACTTGAGAAAAAGGAACACGCAGAAGAAGAAAAATTGTATTGGTATTTGCAGTTGTCAAACAGAATTGATTGATATCTGTTTGATGTAGTAGCTGCACAAACAATTCTTTGATTTGCTAAAAAGGCAACAAGTTGCATTCCTTAGTCCCTTTTTGGTCGTCACTTCCTCTGGTGTCCTAATCAAGGGAATTTCTTAGTTGTTTCTCATCCACAAAGTTCAAAGAGAAACAGTTAGTCTCGTTTACTTTGCTTATCAGACCAAAGTCAACTAACAGAGAAAACTCTACGTGTGGGAAAGTTTTATCAAACCCACAAGCAAACTCCTAGTTTCCATGTAGCCTTATCTTTATGTGCTCAACTTAGTTTGCACGGTGAAATAATCAATGAAGATGCTGATAAATGAGAACATGGAAGGTCTTACTGTTGAAGGGTTCCACATGGTTACCTGTAGAAAGAAAAATCCAAAATATAACTACTATGGATATTGAAGCTGAAAGTTTGTCTTGAAAAGAACGTTGTGTGAAATAAAACCATCAATTTATATGACAGGAATTTAAACACCAAAAAAGTATTAACTATCAATATAAGCAGAATGATGGGGCCTCGGCCTAGAAACCTCGGCAATTAAGTTTCTTCATAATATCCTCATCACTCGATGACACCGTAACATCCCTTATCTATCTGACTAGTGCAGCAAGAGTTCATGTTGAGTTCTTATTATAAAAACATAAAAGTACATCTTTGCATCCAATTCTAAGGTATTATATGTTTACAAAGCGGTGTCGCACCTCAATTATATGCGTGTGGACCTTTAGATTATATGCGATGTGCCCACTGAAGAGGTGCCACATCAATACATATTATAATGTTTTGTTAGGCCTTATATGGCGCCTCATAAACATTATCTTGAACAACTAAAATCCATCATTCTGTTTTGTTCTTCTAATTGAGTATGTTGTTGACTAAAAATCCACTAACAATACATAGGCTGAAACAAGCCAATCCATTACTTGTATGAGACAAAGTTGTAGGGTCATTCAGTGTTAGCTATTATATTTATCCCATGCCAATATAATGTTGTTCGGTACTTCCAATATGTTTTTTTTTGCTACCATCAAGGCAGACCATTACATCAATCAATCAATCACCCACCCCACTAGTCTTGGTCCTCAGATCAATATCCATCCAATTGCCAGATTGATTGGAGGAATTGAAGACCTGAAAGATGCATGTATGCCTACCTCTGCTCTCATTTACCAACCTCTAAACCAATTAAATTATGCACGTAACTTGAACTTTACATCTTCAGAACAATAGCATTAGTTGTTCATTTAACTTTTTTTTCCCCCTTGTAGGTTTTAAGTTAGGATCATTTAACTAATCTAGATTTAATAATGTCGTTATATGAACTCAAAAGCATCCTATTCAGCATTTAAAGTAGCTCTAAACCTCTCAAAGTTCTTGATTTCTAGTGTTTTACCACTGTTACCTTTGGACAACCTATCAGTTTGAAGGCTTCTAAAAATGTCTGTTCGAAATATTGTATTTTGACCTTTGGACAACTCAGAAAAATGTGGTTCTAAAAATATGGTTCCATCTATCTGTAACGGATTCAGTTTGACATTGATCCAAATGCTTTCTTAATTAACAAATTATGTCTACTCTAAGCCTCTGATGTTATAGGGCTTGATTGTAGGGGAAGGACTGTTTGTAATCATGGACAAAATTGCAAATGAAAGGCCAATCATGTATTTAAGGTCTAACAAGGTATATCAATAGCTACTTTACTGAATTCTAAACATCTTTTTTTTCAAGTCGATGGTCATCTGTGTCATGAGAAATTGGGAATATAGTCAATCTTTTCTCTATTTAGGACCAAAAGTTCTCTCTTGAAGATGAATTATTGAAGATGAATTACGGAAGATCAAGCAAAATCACAAATGATAGAAATTGCATATGAAATTTACAAATTTCCCTCCACACCGTACTAAAAAAAGAAACTCCTAACAGGTCAGGTGTGGAGGGAAATTTGCTAATTTCATAAAGCAAATGACTTTTGATTGCTAATTTGACCATGATTCCAACGCTATTTTGCAAGAAAGCAAATGAATAAGGGCACACAAAAAGACACAACTGATCAGCTCCAAGTACAGTCAGCCAAAGACCGCCAAGACTAAACTATTTTGTTAGTTTGTTCCTCTCTAGATTAGTGGAATATCTATTAGTTTGTCCCGATGTTGGTGCAATGAGATCCCAATAACGTTAGTCTAGAGAGCAAGAGTCAATCACCAGTCTTAGCATGGAATAGAAAGTGATGGATAAGTGATTCCTATGTTGATTAGTGCTAAAGTTGATTGGATTTCATTTTACTCAAAAGCTCAAGCTGTAGAAACGAGACCCATCTATATATAACTTTAATATTCCCCTTCACGGGAGGGTTGATATACTTCACTTGATTAGTCCATATCCAACACATGAATTGATGAGATCACAAGCAAGATTTAAACCTAGAACATCCTGCTCTATTATCATTTTAAAGTTGGTTTATTAATCACTTATCCCAAAAGTTCAATCTATAGGGCAAAAAAAAAACAATCTGTCTACTAATGTTTGGTCCTTTTCTTGTAGCTCAAACTTTTTAGATAAGTAATTAAACAATTAAGTTTAATATGATATCAGAGGAGGAAGTTATGGCACCAAATCCTCCCTACAACGATAGTAGCACTTATATGTTGCATCTAGATTAATCAAGTGAAGTATGCTCACCAGCACATAATGAAAGGTGAATCTTAAGAATATTAATATCTAAGATTGATTACTACCCAGTTCAAACATTTGGGTTAAATTGTTAGCCATATCTGGATTGAACCCAAAGTTAAAATTTTAGACAAACAGATAAAGCTATAACTTAATGTGCATGCTGCTAAGTGCTAATCAAGGAAATTTTCTTTGGTTTTGTAGGAATAGGAATACACAACTTACTGATTAATTTGGAGTCTAATATGGCATAATGGATCTTACCTGGAGTTCCAAGTAGCCTCTGAAGTCTTAGACCTTGTCAACATTTTGCTTATTGGCCTCCATCAAGACTTACCAGAGATGATCACAACAAGCTTTCAGCTTTCTTAATTTCCTAGGACAAGCTAAGATTCTTTATCCAAATTATTTATGATTATTTGCATAACCTGGAGTATTAGATAATGTATATTCCATATACATTCTAATAGGTTAACATTTACTTCTCATCTCTAAGTTTCATTTAAAGCCAAACAAGTAGTTTTGTCAATGTGTCATTCTAGACCAGAAATCAGGGAATCATCTGGTTAACTGCAAAGTGCAAATCTAATGACTAAAATTGAATTCCTTCTCAGGCAATGAACTCCTCAAAATTTTCTGACCTAGGCATGAAAACAAGTATCTGGGAACGATTTTAAAAGAATGGTGCTTATTTAAGAGTGTCGATATCAAAAATCAGATAAACAAAGATCTGGAGTTTGGAACTTATAATCAGTGGCAAAGAGAGTAATACTGAAGGCACTAATGGTTTGTTGCACATTTCACAGGCACATAACAATTATCTTTTTTTTTATGTACTATACACATACTAGAAGGTTGGTGAAAGTTCCAGAGCTCCATGTTGTTCAATAACTTTTTATTCAACTGACTGCTATGCAGCCAGTAGATTAATAAATTGTAAAATCGATGGCATTGCTCACTGAAACATTTTGACTTAACTTCTCATCCAACATATTTTATCTTTCAGATGGAACATCTTAGACGTATACAATTTGTAAATGATCAATTGCCACTTATAAGAGAATTTTATGAACTATTATGAATTCATGCTCCCAAACTTCTGTACCTACAAATCTACTAAATCTGGTTAATGTGAGCGTATTGGAAAAGGTGAATCCTATCTTTTAATGTATAACAGAAAAAATATATACTATGTTTTAACTAACCTGGATAATTTTGAGTACTACCTGGTACCCTATTTCCCGTGAATATATAAAACAGTAGAAATGTTTTTAGGAAAAAAGTAGTATCATTGTGTGTACATCATAAAAACATTCACTAATTCAAGATGCATGCATTCATTAGCAAGTCAATGTATCTGCTATCAAATTTTAATACATAGCAAGAACTGAAGAAAGTCAATAAACCATGAACACCAATTAATGATCATAATTGAAAACTCAAAGCCATTTTCTGGAAAAAAATATAATCAATTTCAGCAATGAACTATTTACTCACAGATTATAGGTCTACAAGGAAAATGTGAAGACGCACTATATGTTCTCTTATATGGTGAAAGTGTGATACTAAAAAATAGCCATATAGGTGGCTTTCAGTATAGATGGCTTATGACATAACAACTTAAGTTTGGGGAAGGAAGGTTATACTTAATCTTTTACATGGATGAATTAATCGGCACTTGAATTTCTGGCCATCAATGTGTTGAGCTGAGAACTTCACATTTTGATCAAAAAATTGCATTACCATTCCTAATCACACACAATAATATAGTTATGCAAGTTTGAAAGAAAAAAAGTACAGACTGTGCAACAACTTCATCATACACTATAACTATTGCCTACACACAGAAAACTAATGATAAATATTGCATCATGGATGCCCAAGAACATTAGTATGCACAAACTGAAGTTAAGAGAACAAACCTTCTAGTTAGAAAGAAACATTTTTAGAAAAAAAAAAGGCTAATCTGAATTTGGATTTATCGTCGTTACATATCATAATATACAAAAGATGAAAGTGATGAAAGATGCAAACATCGAGGGAAAGGAAGAAGAAAAGGAAAAGAAAAAGAAAAAAGGAGAAACATATCTTGCCTATAAAGTGTTTGTCTCATTGCCAATTCGTCTCTTCCATTGCAGCACTAGCATTCACTTGTCAAGAAGAGTTTGAGGGTGAAAAGGCATCCTTGACCGCTGACGCAGCTGTTAAGTAATTAAGGGTGTTCCGGAGCGTGTCGCGCTCCCTGCGAAGTCTGGCGCCGGTGTCCTCAAGCTCGAGCAGCGCCTGCTGCTCCCTCGGCGCTCCTTCGAAGGTGCTTCCCACGAAGAACGAGAAGGGTGTGGGAAATAGATTGCGCCTCAGGTCCATCGTGCCCTCTTTCTCGGGCTTGCCGTTGAGGCGGTTGGAGATGCGGATGACGTCGCGCATGTAGTTCTCAACTTCAGAGGCAAGGGCATCGAGGTCCTCGCCCCCAGCTATACGCGGCGGTGGCCGATCCTCGAGCCAGGCGACCTCCGCAACAAGGTAGGGCTTGGAGCGAAGGACGCGGGAGACGCGGAAGCGTTCCTGGCCCTTGCAAATGAGGAAGAACCGGTCGTCTACGAGGCGTTCGTGCTTGACGACCTCGCCGACGCAGCCAACGTTAGCAACTGATCCGCCTTCGGAGAAGACGACGCCGAATCGAAGGTCCGTCTGAAGCAGGGTGTGCATCATGACGCGGTAGCGGAACTCGAAGATCTGGAGGGGAAGAACGGCGCCGGGGAAGAGAACGAGCGGAAGGGGGAAGAGAGGAAGCTCCACGAGGTCGCTAGAGACGGGGCGGTCGGAGGACGAGAAGGAGGAGGCGCGGGCGGCTAAAGATTGGGCTTTGGCTCGGTGGAACGGCTTGGAACTGGGCAAAGTAGATTTGGACGGAAGAAAGGTCGAACTTTTTAAAGGATTGGGAATGGGAGAGGGCCACTGGGGATGGTGGCGGTGGCGGTGGCGGTGGAGGATTGCGGAGGGGAAATGATGAGGGAGGAGTGCCATCGAGGGAGACGGAGAGAGAGGAGTAATTCTGTAAATTTCGATTGGTTGGGGGGTTTGAGACAAAGAGAACGGTGCGAGAGGAAAAGGCTGGGTCCCACATAAATCATAGGTGCCATGGCCCTCGAGGCGCCACCTGGGTAGCTTATATTATTCGTAGAGATTTAATTTAATTTAATTTAATTTAATTTAATTTTAAAGAATAATTTTTTTTTAAAATGGAAGCCATTAGTTTTTCTAATTGTGAGGAAAAATACTGCCACGATAAAATAGATATTTTAATGAGGAGATTTTATATATATATATATTTGAATATCATATCCCATAAAAACTTGAATATCATCATCTCAATTCTCGAAGAAGAAGAACTCTTAGCTACATTCAATTCCTACATTGGATCATCTCAAATTATTTACACACATAATAAGACTTGCAATCATTTTACTTACACCTAATTTATAAAATTGCAAATTACGCAAGGTGAATGGCAAGGTGGTGATCCCGTAACAACTCCAGTCATTCTCCACAAAAGCTGTTGTGTAATTTGGAAATGGTTGCTGTGCGGTCATTTTTCCCAACTAAGAAGCCAACATTTTACTTAGCTGTCCGTCTATCTTTACCCCCGTAACGTTGCTCCAACATCCATTGCTTCCGCTCACAAGTCAAACAGCAAAGGTAAAAACAAATTGTGTGAAGAAAAATAGAAATCAACAAGAACGAAGAGAACGCGAGACTCGCCGACCAACGAACGAACCAACCGACGAAACTCCAAGCGAAAGCAAAGATAATGCGACTGCTGCTGATTCGCCTCCACCGAGAACAAGGGCAAGGGCAAGGGCAAGGGCAAGCGCAAGCACAACCACTAACAAAATCAATTCCTTTCCAAGTTGCAGACAAATTGAGGGCAGTCCCAGCTCCATGGGATCAAATCCCTACCCACTTTTCCTCTTCCTCCTCCTCCTCCATTATTTTCTTGCAGGTAACTTTGGTCTTGGATTTCGCTCCTCCACCTGCAAATGTGATGTCTTGATCCAATTTTCGTGTTGCATTTGCAGTTGGAGCGGCCGCTGGTAGCCGATCCGCGAAGCCGCCGTTCGTCGGCGTGAACATCGGCACCGACCTGTCGAATATTCTACCCCCGGCCGACCTCGCGGCGTTCCTGAAGGCGCAGCAGATCCAGCACGTCCGCCTCTACGACGCCGACCCGGGCATCCTCTCCGCCCTGGCGGGCGCTGGCGTCTCCGTCGCCCTCGGCGTGCCCAACGACCAGCTCATCGCTCTCGGCTCTTCCAACGCCACCGCCGCCGCCTGGGTCGCCCGCCACATCCTCCCCTTCGACCCGGAAACCCCAATATCGGCTGTGGCCGTCGGCGACGAGGTTCCCACGGCGGTCCCAAACGCCCTCCCGGTCCTCCTACCTGCACTCCGCTCCCTCTACGCAGCCCTCGCCGCCGTTAATCTCTCCTCCATCCCGGTCTCCACTCCGCTGCCGTTCTCCGTCATCCTCGACCCCTTTCCCCCCTCGCAGGCTTACTTCAACCAGACGCTGGCCTCCGCCTTCCTGCTCCCGCTCCTCCAATTCCTCAACGACACCGGCGCACCCCTCATGCTCAACCTCTACCCTTACTACGCCTTTATGCAGAGCCGCGGCGCGGTGCCCCTGGACAACGCCCTGTTCCGGCCCCTGGCTCCGGCCCTCGAGGAGGTCGACCCCAACACGCTTCTCCACTACACCAACGTGCTCGACGCCATGGTCGACGCCGCCTACGTCTCGATGCGCAATCTCAACTTCAGCGGCGTGCCCGTGCTCATCACTGAAACAGGGTGGCCACACAACGGCGCCCGCCGGGACGAGCCCTACGCCACGCCGGACCTCGCGAGCACCTACAACTCCAACCTCATACGCCACGTGTTCGGTCGCACAGGCACACCGATGCGGCCGGAGGCCACACCTAGCGTCTATATCTACGAGCTATTCGACGAAGACCTGCGCCCAGGGCCGGTGTCAGAGGCGAACTGGGGGCTGTTTTACGGGAACGGAACGGCGGTGTACCTGCTTCGGGCGACGGGGGCAGGGGGCTTCCTGGCGAACGACACGACGGATCGGACATACTGCATAGCGGCGGAGGGGGCGGACCGGCGATCGCTGCAGGCGGCGCTGGACTGGGCGTGCGGCCCGGGTCGGGCCAACTGCTCGGACTTGCAACCTGGGGAAAGCTGCTACCTTCCAAACGACGTTAGGGACCACGCTTCCTACGCCTTCGACAGCTACTATCAATCGCAGAGCAAGGCCGCCGGATCCTGCTACTTCCAAGGCATCGCCATGATCACCACCACCGACCCGAGTAAGTCAATCCAACTACAGTCTCTCTTTTTTTTTTTCCGTGCATATTCATCTACCGTTCAGTATTGCTTCATAGAATCATAGTTCACTAGCTGTTTTAGATCAATTTGTGTTTCAATTCGCAAATGATTTATTCAAAACAAGATTGATAAGTCCATCGATGGACAATACACTATCAACATGTGACTATGTGAGTGAATTTGGTGATATATGAACGAGAGCTGGATGGGGAGGCAAGGAGGACTGGCTGCAGAATGTGTCAGAACAAGCATAGATTGTAGTTGCATAAAATAGCAGAATGAGCTGGATCCTGCTGTAAATCACATTTTCCTCAGTTTTTTGAAGGCCACTAGAATAACGAATAGTTTGATTAGAAAATGATTCTTTCATCTAGTCTGAAGCATGCAATAAAGTTACTTGGCATATCTATAGCATTACCATAGACATGATTTCCCAAATAAAAGTACATTGCAAAATCGTGCTTTCTCACATGAAGTTATGTACCAGCACCAAAAGATTTGAGGGAAAAAATAATAAAGGGGACCCTCATTTTCATTATGATCAAAGAACACTTCCTTTTCCAAAATTATCGAAGGAAATTATTATTCCAACTACCCTTTCCCCTCCTATTGAACCAATTCTGCCAAAAAGAAAACACCAAAACTGCTTATTTTCATTTTCTTTTTTTTCCTCACGATTATCTGCTCAACATTGCCAGTTTCTTTCTTTGTCGGTCTCCTCGAGATCATCTTCTTTTCCACTGCATTGACACCCTCTTCTCCTTGTATCTTCCCTAAGGCCCTCTTAGCTTGACTCTGTCAAATGGTCAAACTTTGAAAAATAAAAGTTTCATATGAAACTATTCAAAATCATCCATTTCTCAATCACAAACAACTACACATTTACAAAAAAAAGAAGAAGCATTTAAAGTACATAAAAAAGGAAAATACATGCATTTGGTCCTTGAAATGAAAAAAAAAAGCACCCTTTGAAATGAAAAAAAAAAACATTTTACTCTCATTGAGTATTAAGTGTAACAGTTTCATAGGGCTTCCGCTTGGGTTATTTTTCTGTTAATTTTACTTGTGGGAACTAATATGAGTGATTAAATGCAAACAAACAAAAAGTTTGTGCCAATTATTGACTGTTTTTGAATTTTAGTCTCGACAAAATGGTTCTACACTCTTCATTTACAAAGCATAAAGACATCTATGGATTTCTATTTGAGTGATTTTTCTGTCAACTTTTTCAGTTGTTGCAAGGATGTTTAGATGCAAATTTAAGAACTCATGTCAGGATTCATCATTTTGAAGTTTTACAACGGGTAAAATGATTTCACATTCCTTGTCTGTCAAGTGTAAGATTTCAAAATGACCAATCACTTACAACAATTTTTTATTTTATTTTTTGGCATTTGAAAACTCCTTGCATTAGGAACTACAACTGAAATTTTAACCAAAACAACCCATTCAACCTGGAATCCCCTATAAATAATTATAATCACACTTGATCTACATTCAAATGGAGAAGTGGTTTCACACTTTGATTTGCTGTAGCTGGGAAAAATCGACTTGATGGAAGTTGCTAAAAAGTATAATGGATCACTGCATTTATCTATGTGGGACTAATGGACATAAATCCTCCTAGTTTTGATACACCCCTCACATGCATCATGACTCAGAGGTTTATTTTTTAAATTTTGGATTGGTAGGATTTGAAACTCAGACCTTTTACACTGATACTATGTTAAGGAAAAGGGGTGTTTTGAAGACAAGTCGGTGCCAAGAAGGCTCTCGCATTTATTAGAAATGGATCCTCCTTGACAACCATGACTTGGTCATATAAAATCTCACAAACAAACATTTTTTGCAATTGTTTAAACTTGGTACAATACAAGGATGGACAAAATAAGAAATGAGAGTATTAGAGAGAAAATCGGAGTAACATCTATTGAGGGAAAACTCCGAGAAACACGTTTAAGATGGTACGGACATGTACTTAGACGACCAATA
>JBBUKS010000100.1:9709726-9720545 GCA_038050645.1 Hedychium gardnerianum
TATATTTTATCTGCTAATGCTCTGTATTTTTTCATATAGGTCATTATATGTGACATCTTGTTGTCGTAAGTTTTGCGCACTCTCAGATATATTCATTATACATATAGTAAGTTTTATCATGTTCTTGCATCTAATTTTTATATACTTTTTTTCTAAATTTGAATTTTTGTTGAAAGTTTTGACGGGGTGGTCGTAGACGGAGTTCTGGCCAGTCTAATACATCGCCTGACACTAGACTTATGCCCTCCCCTTGTAAGATATAGTAAATAAAATAATAATAAAATATTAAGTGAGGATTGAGTAATAAACTTACAGAATTCTCTAGAATGTTTTTTTGGGATTTAAACCGAATTTATTTGATAACGTTTAAGGGGATCAATTTATTAGGCTTTGAAGGAGATTGAATTGGAAGTTGATTGATTCTATCAACCTAAGGTTATAAATATTAACCTAAAGTTTATATATAAAAACCTAAGTTTCATTTCCTCTTCTCCCTCATCCCTCTCCCAATCCACTCCATCGCCACCGACTCCACTTCCTTAAGCCCGTGGCCACTGCTCCACCGACGTCGTTGCCGTCACCCTCATTGGCAGCCATCGCTGGCCACAGCCAACGACCAAACCCCAAATCGAAGAGGAGTATCCCTTCTACTTACCTCCACCCCTGCACCTCCTCATTCGATCCTTTTCTTCTAGTTTCAGCCGTCGGCCACCGCAACTCTGTAGCCAGAAGACCACCACTAGTGCCAGCCAGCTGCAAGGGAGCCCCGATACTGCTTCTCTTCCTCAACCCTCCGTCTACCCCACAGGCCAGCACCCCCTCCCCCCGATTCCCTCTACTCTAGTCAGGCTGACCACTTCAATCAGATTTGGCCATCCTGATGTCACCAGCCAGTTGCCGGACTTCCCAGATCTGATCTGGCTGACACCACAATTGTGTGACAATTTATTGGTATCAGAACCATAGGTTGCGAAAGCCTATTTTTGTATTTTGGATATCGTGATTTATTTTCTCGATGTGACTTTCTAAGTTTTAGGACAAGGTAGCGACATGACATCTCCGAGCTATATGAAGTAAGGTTTTATACTTATTAACCTACACTTCTGTTAGTACTTATTTAGTTGTCTTTAATAGGTATGACACATGGTGGATCAGCCACTATTCAGGGCCATGGTCCAGGTCAACAAGGGAAACGACTTGCTAGGTTGATGGCCCCCCGAGCCTGCTCCCAGAAAGGTGAACTTTTTTGGAGATCCAACTGATGTTGAGTCTAATAGCAAGATTCAGGCTCATCAAACCCCTAAGGGAGGTCCAGGATTATAGTCTCAGGAAATACCACTAATAGTACCAACCCAGACTATTACTAGCTGGGTAATGGATATAGCCCATATACCTATGTTGGCTTACTTAGTTAAGGATTGATTTGCTCTATTTCATGGAGACTTTGACCCTTGGGTTTCTTGTGCCTGGTTAGATAACCTGAAAGGCACATTTGAGTATATGACTTGCACTAACGCATAGAAGGCGGAATTACTACATACCATCTATGAGATCAAGTCGTTACTTGGTGGAGATGCGGGGTATTATTTTAGTTTATTCTGCTCTTGCTGATTTACTAATAGATATTGGTAGATCACATTCATTTATATCTCAAGTGTTTTGAGTAAGATTGATAGAGTTCCTACACTCAGATTGCATGGTTTAGTTGTATCTCAGTCATTTGGAGAGGTGCTGACCATCAGTCAGGAAGTCAGGGGATGCTCTTTGAACTTTGGTAGTCATTCACTAATAGTGGATCTTCAGGTACTTGAAATGATAGAATTTGACATCATCCTAGTCATGGATTGGTTGACCACTCATCGTGCTACAGTCGATTTTCGAGCGTGAGTAGTCACCTTCCGATCTTTGGATCAATCCTCTTGGGAAATTCTTTGGGACCAAAGATGAGGATCTCCATTTTTGGAGGAAGACCGTGTGTCCCGAGATGCACCCAATTTAAAGAAAATCTACATCAAGTAGTGTTTCGATCATGATTCATAGTTCATCTGAGAGGTATTCGGATGTATCAAGAAGTTTCTCCTACTGGTGGAATGGTAGGAAGAAGGACATAGCAGATTTCATGGCTCAATGTCTGATATGTCAGCAAGTGAAGGCTGAGTATGAGAGACCAACAGGGTTATTTTAGAAGATTCAGATACTAGAATGGAAGTGGGAACATATCACTATAGACTTCATAATGGGGTTACCTAGGACATGGAGAGGTCATGATACGATTTTGGTGATCGTTGATTGATTAACCAAATCTACATACTTTTTACTGGTTTGTAAGACGAACTCTTTGGATCGCCTAGTGGAGTTATATTGTAGAGAGATTACCAGACTTCATGGCATACCTCTAAGTATCATTTCGAATAGAGATCCGTGTTTCACCTCATGAATTTGGCAGAGTCTTCAGCAGGCCCTGGGTATGGAGCTTCATTTTAGTACAACTTTTTACTCGCAGATAGATGGACAGTCAGAGCGCATGATACAGACACTTGAGGATTTGTTGAGAGCGTGCGTTATGAATTTTAGAGGCAGTTGGGAAGATCATTTGCACTTGGTGGAGTTTGCGTACAATAATAGTTATCATTCAACTATTCAGATGACACTGTTTAAAGCTTTGTATGGCAGAGTATGTCGATCTCCTACTTTTTGGGATGAAATTGGTGAACTATGAATTTTGGGGTCACAGAGCATTTAGCATGAGCCGAGTTAGTATGCATTATCCGACGTAGATTGTCAAAAGCCCAGGATCGACAAAAGAGTTACGTCGATCAAAGACGGAGACCTTTGGAGTTCGTCATGGATGACTATGTATTTCTTCATATTTCACCTACTAAAGAGATTAAGAGATTTGGTCTGAAGGGCAAGTTGACTCCTAGTTATATCAGACCCTTTCAGATATTGGAGAGGATAGGTGAGGTAGCCTATCGGTTGACACTACCACTGATCTTTGTGGGTGTACATAATATGTTTTATGTATCCATGCTGAGGAAGTATGTGTCGGATCCTGCTCACATTATGAGGAATGTGTCGATTCCACTCTAGCCTGATGCAACTTATGAATATATTCCTATGCAGATTCTGGATTGCAAGGAGTGTCAGTTGCGGAACAAAATCATCGGACTTGCCAAGGTTGGGTGACAACATCATACTGATAAAGAAGCAACTTGGGAGCTTGAAGGTAAGATCCAAGCTCGATACTCTCACTTGTTTACTTAAGGTGCGTGTAGTTTCTTTAGTGCGTTAACTGATTGAATATGCTATTCTTTATTTATCGCACTTAGGTAGTAAATTTGGGGACCAAATTTTTATTAGTGGGGGAGAATGTAAGATATAGTAAATAAAATATTAAGTGGGGATTAAGAAATAATCTTACATAATTTTCTAGATTTTTTTTTGGGATTTAAACTGAATTTATTTGACAGCGTTTAAGGGGATCAATTTATTAGGCATTGAAGGGGCCTATTTGGAATATCAATTAAATTTGGAGTTGATTGATTCTATCAACCTAAGGTTTTAAATATTAACTTAAAGTTTATATATAAAAACCTAGGTTTCATTTCCTCTTCTGCCTCATCTGCCTCCCGATCCACTCCACCGCTGCCGACTCCACTTCCTCGAGCCTGTGGCCACCGCTCCACCGACATCGTTGTCGTCGTCGTCATCGCTGGCCACAGCCCATGGCTAGGCTCCAAATCGGAGAGGAGCATCCCTTTTACTTAGCTCCATCCCCACACCTCCTCATCCGATCCTTTTCTTCCAGTTTCAGCCGTCGGCCATCGCAGATTTTGGCGAGCAGACCGCTGCTAGTGCCGGCTAGCTGCAAGGGAGCCCCCGATACTGCTTCTCTTCCTCAACCCTCCGGCTACCCCACAGGCCAGACCCCCCCCGCCCCTCGATTCCCTCTGCTCTAGTCAAGTTCACCACTTCGATCAAGTTCGGCCACCCCGATGTCATCGGCCAGTTGTCGGACTTCCCATATATGATCCAACTGACACCACGGTTGCAGTTCTGTCTTGATAGTTGCCAACTGTCGGATTTCCCAGCTCATAATTCTGGCAATCAATAGTAATTTTGGTTGATTGAGCAGATCTTGCCATCTCTGCTCCGGCCATCCCAGAGTCATCGTTTCACTTCTGCTTCGGCCACCACAGCCAACTCTCGGGCCACTATAGGCCACCCGTGCCATTGTTGGATGCCGTGAGCCGCTGTTGGAGTAGTCGATAGACGTCGGGGAGAAGTGTGGGTAAGGAAACCTTCCTTTGTTTCCTAAGCTTTGCCTATTAAATTCCTTATGGAAATTTAGCTCAGAATGTAAAGGAAATGTGGGATGATTAGGTTGAGCTAATTAGGGTTTTCTAGATTTGGGTTAGTTATTAGATTTATGGTAGAATTAACTATAAATTGTGTTCTATGATGTAGGATTCTGATTCGGGACAAGTGCTCAGACTTGAAGACATTCCGCACGATCTACATTTGAGGCAGATATTTCTTCCCTTACTCTCTTTAGAACATATTGACCTTAGTGGATGATTTGTTATATTGAATTGGTAGTTGTATTTACTTTGATTCTATTCACATACTACATGAGTTTATACTTGCTTGCTTGATCTTTGAGTTGATCAATTTGTATAAATGTAGTCTCACTTTGTTTTCATATCTTGTAGTTGTTAGAGACATGTGTGGCGTGTATTTATGTACATATGCTAGTTTATGTATATCCATGCCATGTAGTTGTTAGACACGTGTGTGGCATGTATTTAGGGTAAGTTCTCATGTGAATCATTACATACATCCATGATTTGTAATTGTGGACATGTGTGTGATGTGTACCTTAGATAACATATAATTTGTTGCATATTCTTGATTGTAGTTGTGGGAACGTGAGTGATGTGTACCTTACCTAATTTATCATTGTTGTATGCACATGATTGTAGATGTAAACACGTGTGTAACATGTATTTTAGGAGATGTAACATGTTAGTTGATATAGTACATGTCTGATTTATAGTTGTAAACATGTGTGTGACGTGTATTACTACTGATTTGTCTTGTTGGATGTGATTGTGTACAGTGCATAAACATGCATATACGATGATGGGATTATTTGTCTCCCACTTGTTATGGTGTTGCATGCAGGCTATCAATTATATCTCCCTTCGGGTGTGAGAGAATCGTAGTCTTGCTATTTCTTGTTATTGCTTAATTGTATACATCCGGTCTGTGGATGAGGGTGATACAAGCATGCTATCAATTATGTCTCCCTTCGGGTGTGATAGAGTCGTAGTCATGCTATTTCTTGTTATACCTTATCCTAGATAGGGATTGTTATACCCTGGGCTACCCATAAGGTCATTCGTGGTAGAGTGTTCTCCCGCAGCCCATAGCTAGATAGCTACCTCCTGTCTACCCATGAGGTCATTCGTGGTAGAGCGTTCTCCTGTAGACAGAGACCCTGACATTTTGGATTTCCCATGAGGTCATTTGTGGAAGAGCATTCTCCCACAGTCCATAACTGACAAGCTAGGTGTCTTGGTCATCTTTATACTTTATGGTGGAGCATTGCTCCCACATATGTTGATTTATTATTGTTACTTGCACTGGTACATGCATATGAGATGTTGTACTCATGTTGATCATACTTGGCACTACTCATGGTATTATTTGTAGCCGAATAGGTTGATTATGTGGTAGATGCATACTTATGTTATCTTCAGATGGTGAGTACTTTCCTTTGAGACTATATAATTTTGAATTTTCTTACACTTAATTGTTCATGAACTATCTTCTTATATCTGTTGAGTATTCTTTTGTACTCACTACCCCTTGCTTTTCATTTTATTTCTAGGTTAGCAGGTAGTTGTTTGGTGGTATTGCTTGGAGGATCTTGTTTGCGTTGTCCCATTCACATCGAGCATTGATTTCGTTCTTGCTTTGGTTTGCTTTACTTTCGTATTTTGGTTATTGAACTTGTATTGTAATAATTATCTTGTATTTGGGCTTCTGGTCGTGTTGAGCTTTTACTCTAGTTATGTACTTGGTGTTTTAAAGACGTGCCGACACGCAGTTGAGTTTTTGAATTTCATGTTTGGGTGGACCATTTTATTCATTACTCTGGTTGGTTTTTATTATTTACCATACGTGGTTGTGTTTGAATTGAGTTTTGTGGACTCATATCTTGTTATATCTAAGATTGTCACCAGGGGATATCGTCCATATCAACAGGCAAGTGTACCTTAGGGGTGTGACACCCCTGATCAGGCAGGACCTTCTTATACACAGTCCCTAGTGCCTACCCCTACACCTTCGCTAGTGCCTACCCATTCACATTCGCTAGTGGCTACCCATTTACCTTCGCTAGTGCCTACCCATTCACCTTCATCAGTACCTGCCATACACTCCCGTGCTAAGATGCGAGACACTCGAGAGTTTATAGTCCCCTGTGAAAATTCATAAGTGTTAAAAAATATTTTATTTTTTCAACTATCTTAATTATTTAACATTTTTGTTTGTAACTTTATTATAGATTTGAAAATTTTATAAGTATTATTCGCAAGATTAATAGAATCGTGAATTACTATTGGAGAGGGGATTATATGACATATAACAACACTCCAACACCTACAAAAAACTTTGGTGGAGTGAGTTTAGGGTATATCTCCTTTATTTTATATATTAAATAAAAATAATTATATAATCAATTATTTTTTCTATTTTAGCGGTCATTCACTTGGGATCCCACTGACGAATTGGAAATCAGGAGAATATATAAGAAGAAAATATGATGATCACATCCGGCATGTACAGAATCATGCTAAAACTAGGGAGAAAAAATCACCCTTTATCACTGATGAAAATTGGACAAGGATCACCAATGTGTGGGAAACGGAGGAGAGCAAAGTAAAGAGTCAATGGAATAAAATAAATTAAGCGTATAATTATGGAGACTCGTCTGCATCATATGCGGGAGGCTTTATCAATATTGATGAGCATACACGTAGATTGATAATTTTTTAACCCTCTCACTAATTTTTTATTCTATTTCTTTATTTCTATTAGTCTTTTCAGATCAAGGAAACGGGGAAGGAGCCTGTATTCATAGATATTTTTACACGCACATTTATAAAAAAAGAAGAGACTTGGAGTAGGGATAGAGCCAAAATAATTAAGATTTGAGTTAATCTTCATCTAATTAAGATTATATGTTTTTCTAAAATAGAATTTTAGTATGTTTAATTTAATTTTTCTTATTACAATATAGGAGAAATATAATCATCTCGAGCTAGCATGCACAAGTTCATGTGCTAGTGGTGATATTGAGGAAGTTGAGCCTTCTATTAGTAATAATTTGGATTTATGGTTGGTGGCAAGTAGGGGCCAGAAAGGAGGAAGGATATTGGATATGTGTTCTTTGAGCAGAACCCAGAGAGTTCCTCGTACATCTACTTCCATCCGACTAGTAGTGATGACACAAATAAATAACTTGACTGAAGATGTTAGCAATTTGAAGGTCATAATAATTGAAAGGGATAAGCAAATGAGAGAAAGAGATCAGCAAATGAGAGAAATATGCCGACAACAGGATTTTATTATGCAACATCTTTAGTTATGCTCCGATCCAAGTCAGATTCCTCCCAGTTCTAGTGATGATGAGGGCGATGGTGATTTTTCTTGATTTTGTTATATATGGTGTTTTTGAAATTTATTATTTGATTGAGTTTATGAATCTTTGGTTTTAGTATTTTTGATTAATACTGTTATTTTTGTTTCCAACAGAATTGTTGAGGTCAAGAAAGGTCATGCTTGGAAATCTATATCGGAATGAGTAAATTTTTATATATTTATTTGTGTGTTAGTTTATAGGAATGTTTTGTTGTTAAAAATGATACTTTCTATTTGTTTGTTTTTTGATTCAGAAAAAGTAAAAGAAGAAGTTTGGATTTAGAAGAAAGTGTCTGCCGAGGAACCAGAGGTTGATGACCTTTTATTATATATTTTCGACATTTTGAGATATTTTGGTATGAGATTATGTCATTTGGATATTTTGGAATGTTGGATATGTATTGTTTGTTTGAAATGTATTATATGATATATATTGTTTATGGGATTATGTTTGTTTGATATGTATTGTATGGATTGAATGTAAATTGTTTGTTTGATATGTATTGTATGGATTGAATGTAAATTATTTGTTTGTTCATTTCATATTGTGTTGTATGGATTCTGGATATTTGTATTCCAGATTTAGTTATTCGATATTTTGTATACATGATAAAATGCAAAAAAAAATATAATTTGTGAAAAAAATGGTTTTGCGATGAATTTTGCGACTAAAATAGATTCATCGCAAAATATCATAAAATCACTATTATATTGCAAATCTGCGACCAAAATTGGTTTCGTCGCAGATTTGAGTTCATTAATTTCTACGATGAAATTTGTTTCGTCGCAAACTTGCAACGAAGTTTGCAATGAAAAAAGTTTCGTTGTTAAATTTGCGACGATTTTATACTATTTCATCGCAAAATTTGGTGATGTCATTTTTGCGACAAAAAGTTTTTTGTCGCAAAATTCATCGCAGATTAATTTTGCGATGAATGTTTTTAAAAAATTCATCGCAAAACGACCATTTTTTTTGTAGCGAATTCGATTTTCTGATTTATTTCCTCCTTATAGTATGAGGTAGTCATGGGGAGGCTACTGGAGTGATGAATTTCACTTTTATTTTTTACGAAATCCTATCCATTTTATATGCTGTCAGGATAATTTTTTTTTTAATAATTCACATGATCAAATTTTTTTTGATTAATTATGAAATAGATGACTTTCTTTTTAATTTTGATTAACAATTGAAGCAAAAAAAGTGAAGTTGTCTTATCGGTCTCTCTAGGGTGGTCTTCCAATTTTTGGAAAAGGATAAATCACGGACGATATTTATCCTAATATAAAGACTCTTTATATGGAGAGATCAAACATTTAACGAGATATTTTATACAATAACTTAAAATAACTTCCCATATAAGTATTAACTGCACCAATTCATGTGGCTTGATTATGATTCACAATGATGAACCAGGTATGAAGCTAGCAGAGGAAGCTTGAAGAGAAAATTTCATGGATTTCATCTATTTTTTAAAGTTTGATGATGACTTGTGTGGCCCAAGTTGCAAGCTAAAATAAACTGAAATTAAATGTCCAAGGACTAACCTTTTAAATGGCCTCATACATGAGGATCGTGTTCAATTCTTTGCCACAAAATTTTATCTTTTTATTTATTTTGGTTAGAATATTTTGCCAGGAAGGATATATTGTTTTCACTTATATTTTGTAATTTGATGGTACCTTAGATAGGATAATGATCGATAAAAAATGAAGCAAAACCTAGCAGTTTGGCGCTGTCAGAACACTAAAAGTCCATGGATTGCCATGCATTATTGTCATTAGGTAGAGACGAGAGTAGAATTTGAAGAAGCATGTGAAGCGCATTAACTTGTGGCAAAAGGCGAAACGTTCGCCCCCAGTGAAGCGCATTAAATGAATTGTGAGGTGAGATATTATTGGATATAATTTATTGGAACGGAATTCGCGGACTGTTGTGTTGTGACTTGTGACACTGTAGTTGGATGCTCGCCCTCATGCAGCAATCTTTCTTATATTTAACCTCCATAAAGCGGCTTCTAACTAATTAAAATAGATTTCCTCCACTTTTGAACTTATAGCAAAAAGTTGTTTGGTTTACATACAAGTAAACTAAATTCGAAAGACAATGATCACAAAGTTATCCAATCGTGTCATTAGAGGTTAAATTTATTGAAGAATCACCACCTCTCTCTACCCTTCAAATGAATTAGTATTTTTTAAGATAATTAGAGTTTTATTAGGATTTATTTTTAAAAACTTCAATTACAATTTTTATTGGATAAGAATAACTAGATTTTTTATTGGATAAATTCAAAAATTATTTATCTTTTTTTTTAAAAAAAATTATTGGGATTTAAACTAAGTCAGGCTATCAATTTATAAAAGAGGTTAAGATTATGGGCATTCAAAGCATTGATAATTTTGAATTGTAACAAGAGTTTCCAGTTGATACTCCATAATAATCTACAAATGTTAAGGATGGGCCGACTGATTTAGGACTATAAGGAAAGAGATTGGGCCTCATGGGCAAACACTCGGGAACCGGGTTCGTAGTTGGAAGTCGGATTTAGAGTCACTTGGAGCTCAGGAATGGGAGTTGGTGCTAGAGAGTGGTTAGGAATCGAGTTCGGTTCTATTGGTGCTCGAGAATGGGAGTCGGAGTTCGAGAGTAATCGGGAACCGGGTTAGGAGTCACTTAGTGCTCGGGAATGGGACTCAGTGCTCGAGAGTAGTTGGGAATCGAGTTTAGAGTCGCTTAGTGCTCGGGGATTGGAGTCGGTGCCAAAGTGCATTCGACAATCGGCTTGGAGTTCTTTAGTGTTCGGGAACCTGGATTCGAAGTCCTACATTGTTCGGTATTATTGTATCCTGAAGGCGAAGGTCGGAGAGAACGTTAGATGCAATAATAGCAACCTATAATGACAAAGATTAATGCTCGATGAGATGTTATCAGGAGACGAGGTCATAAGGCATTGTGGAATGAAAGCATAACTATAATGAGGTGTAAAACCAGACATTGCAATATAAGGATTTAATAACATAAAAGTTGTCATTACTGTTAGTATTAGCCCTAAGAGTCAATTATGAGATGATTAGGCTTATTGGGTTAATGATTATGGTATTGGGTTAATGG
>JBBUKS010000100.1:9733150-9754645 GCA_038050645.1 Hedychium gardnerianum
AATCAAGTTTGTCTAAGAAAGTAACTACATGTATGACATTTCACAATAGAACACTGCTCTTCTGACCAAAGATAAAACCACTGCTCTCAACTATAAAAATAACCATTTTTGACATGCTTACTATGAAATGTTATATCAATTGTATCTCTCGTGAAAGAATGTTGAAAGAAACTCAAACTTACAATGCAAGATCTGATCTCTTTCATCTCCTGCAGGTTCCTAGCAATAGCAAGTGCAAGTTGGATGTTTGCATCAATAAATTCATCTGAATTACCCTACGTGATCAGAAACTTGATGATGAATCATTTACACTAGGAAATATATCTTTACAAATAAGCATTCCAACAAAGTTAAGGAACAGAGCAACATGTATTGAAAAAGAGAAAGAAAGAAACATACATCCATACCTTATAAGATGAAATGTCGCTTGGCAAGGGCCTGTTTACCCAGGTAAAACACAAAGAAAGAGAAATTATCAGAGAAGAAAAACGCTTGAATTCTACACAATAATATCATATTCCAAAAGGAACCAAGTTAAAGAGAGTAATTCTCATAATGCTTCATTCACCAGGATCCTACATACTGGTCGGGTAAAGGATAATGAACCATTTCCAGAAAGAAAAAGATATCAAAAGTTTCAAATAGAGAAATAAGCAGAACCTCAATTCTCCATCTATTTTATTAGTTTCTTGCAAAATGCTCCTAAACTTTAGAAAATATCTACTTTCCAGCAAAATTTTGAGATTCCTTTCGATAGGTCTCTTAATCAATATTTTGTAAAACTAAATTATATAGCTCTCTTCGCGTGACCATTTCGTGGTTGCCAAGTGGTATTGACTCTCGTTGACTAGATGGAATTTGTCTTTTAAGGGCAAATCGAAAAGCACGTCTATAAGCACGTAACCCTTCGTTCCGTCTCTATCATCTAAAATGTAAGAAGTAATCACAAAGACGTACTCTTTTCTAAGCAAACGGGCACAAATACAAATGGCAACGGAACATACGGGAAATCGATCTCCAGACGGGTCTTGCCATCATCCAGAGCAGACACGAGGGACCGGGAGGCGTCGGAGAGGAGAACCTTGTAAGATCTTGGCCTGTAGACAGCCACACCAGCTCTAGAATCTTCGGCTGCCGTCTCGCCGGGGTTGTTCTGGAGGTTGGCGTGCGGCCTCAGTGCGGCACTACGGAGAAGAGGACGCGAAGGAGCGGAGTGGGGGAGGAGAACGGAAGAAGACCGGGAGATCCGGCGGCAAGAAGAGAAGGAGGAGGTGGGAGGGTGAGGAGGAGCAGAGAAGAGGGAAGAAGCGGCCATGGGAGGGGTCGTCCGAGTGGAGGATGGTGAGCCAGTAGCCACATATAGTGAATGAGCTTTGAGGTCATGGCTTTCTGGTCCTCGCTCCGCCACGTGGACAAAAAAACTAACTTAGAGATCGTCCTTGGGCCGATCGAGCAAAGCCGAAAAATAGTTATGTGGCCCATTCCAGGCCCACTATATCGGCATAAATGTAGGAGTATTTTATTTGAAGTAATAAATTAATTAAATTTTCTAAATTTGTATTCATATAATGAAAAAAAAAATGATATTTATAAGTTTTATAATAAACGTTGTGCTCAAATCACTCGGTGTTGGATCATTCCCGTGGTCAATAAAAAACTTTTATAAGATCAAGCTAACCATCTCCAGATAAATGAAGAGTAGAAATATTTGGATACTTAGAATGTATTTGTAAGAATTTCTCTTGTAAATGAAGTGCACAATCACAAAATACTAGGTTTTTGAATCGTCAAGTGATTTATCTTGACAATTAACGAGAAGGAGATGAACTTCAAGCAAAACTAAAAACCTCTGAATCTGATTTTGTTTGGATAGTAAAAGAGCTACAACCTTCTATCTGTCAATCCTTCTGGTGCACATCACAAAGACAAGGATGCAATGTATGCATCCACTTTATCGTTCATGCTCCTCGACAAAAACTTCATGCAAATGGGTGGATTCACCTTTGCAAGAGCAAGCACCGATTGCGGAAGAGTCCATATCCCATCGCCGCAGATCAAACCTGAAGCCACTGCTGGACCAAATGCATCTGCTTTGGCCTTGTTGATCTTCTGCCAGATGAACAGAATCAAGCTTCCTACACACATGTCAATGGCAAAGTAGGATCCCAAGTAAAATGGTATTGCCATCGCCATTGGAAGAGGTATAAACCTTGCAATCTTCTCCCCCACGATGTCTCGTATTGCATTGATGACGATTGCGGCAGCAAAGAATATGAAGCAGAGAGTGAGGCAGTGTTTTGGCAGTGATGAGAAGCCTTCAACTCCGAGTACAGCCATGTTACGGTAAACAAGAGCATTGGGTGAAGGGTATTCTGATCCAGGGATGCCAATGTCTTTGAATGCATTCAAGAACAACCAGAAAACCGAAGGAGCAATCACACAGCCCATGGCTGTGCCGATCACTTGGCTAATAAACATGGACCTGGGAGAGGCCAGAGTCAAGTACCCTGTCTTGAAGTCCTGCATGAGGTCGGATGCAGTGGACACAATGCTCATCATGACACCACAAGCAGCAAGGCCTGCTAGAACACCGCCGTGGGAAGCACCGGCCCACGCACCGATGATGAAAATCGCAAGCTTCCCATAAGTCGAGGCGAGCGACCAGTCAGTAAGGCCTGCACCATAGGCATTGCAGAATGCCAGCACCGGTGCAAATATGTAGGACACCAACACATGGTACCACTTCAGTTGTGGATAAATGTGGGGTATTGTGACAATGGAGATAACTGCAACAGCTATGTAACCTCCATAAGCGATTGGTTTTGGGATTTGGTCGCTGAGAAAGAGTGCGGTGCGACGCTTATCGTCGAAGGAAACAGATGATGTATCATAAGCTGAAGTGTCATCAGAAACCACCAGTGCATTCGCAGAGTTTTTGTTCTTGATTTGAGATACTAAGGCGATGATGGTCTTGCCGAAAACCTTGAAGAAGTTGTAGAGTCCATCTCCCAGGATCAAGGCAATAGCTATAAAGACCTGGAAAATAGTATATGCAAAAGCATAAATTGTAAGAGACTATTATCGACGTATTTAGTGTAAACAAGTTTATGATAAGTGAATCTGTTCTAACTTCAAAAACAATGATTAAACTTGATTTAGGACAATCACGTGATACTTAATGGACCAAAATGATCATCTGTTTGACCAGCCATCTTCAGGAATCTGAGTAAAAGAGAGACAATACCCGATAACCTTGCAAACCATGAAGACTGGTTTTGGGGAGATCAGCTGGATACCAGCTTCCTTTCTTAGCATTTATAAGAGGCCACATAATTCCCCATGAGAGGATGCCTCCCAAGAGAACAGATACGTTCACAAGGTAGGGGCAAATCATCCCAACACCAACATAAGTAGCCGAAAAATCAAAATAAAACCTGCAAGGTATGAATTCATGATGTCAACAAGAAGTAATCTCCTAGGTATTTAAGTTTTCAGCATTAATTCTCTCTTTCAAAAGTAAACACTAGACTAAGAAGATTAAATTTACAGAGACTCGCATTGATAATATTCATCCATACTTGTTTTGGTATGCTTCAAGGCCTAATGTAGGGAATGAAGCAAATCCACAATTGTCTCCAGCAGTGTAGAACCACTGGAAGAAGCCCCACAGAAAGCTGCACACAAAAAACTTCCCCAACATTTTCACCTGTTTCCTGCAACAAATTTACAATTTTCTAACAGAAACTCGATAAGCAATCAGAAAGCATAATTTTAAGATTGTCATACTTCGCTAGCTTGGCTCCACTAGGAGTATGGAAGCTGTTGATAAGGTGTGCTGTTGCAGTTCCACTAGGATAGATCAGTTTGTAGTCAATGATCATTATCTAAGAACAACCTTTCTATTAGTATATAAACATAAAACATGGTTCAAATACAAGATTTTCTACTTGAATGAGGTTTTGCACCATTGGACTTGTTATTGTGGATTGAAAGCCTCATGCACAAGAAACTGATTCACTGAACAAACGTGCTAAGTTAGATACAATACCTTTCTCATGGGCACAAGGGAGAACAACCCTAGGAAACTAACAACAAAGAGGAATCCAATCATCCATCCAAGCTTAGGATTCTTGATGTTCTGTGCATAATTAGCTTCTGTTGATTGCTTGGCAATCGTTTCACTCATGGCAAACAGGTAACTTCCAAAACCCCCTGATCATGTAAGTCTGTTAGATATCAATTCAGCTAATAGCCTAACATTTCTATCACAAATGACTAAAAATAAATATGTAGAGAAAATAAAACAATCATTGGAACCATACATTGATCTGAGTTGTAAAATAACATTTATGGAAGAAACTAGTTTGTTTACGAAACCAACACAACCACCATCCTCAAAAAGAAAACTTTGTATGATTCATCATACTTGCAGAATATATTTTTTTTCCTTTCAGACACTTGCAGAATAACTCGAAGTCAATGTAGAGAGAAATAGGAAATTGTGAACTGAGGAAAAAGAAAAGAGGAAAAAACTATAACAACATGAAATTTAACAATAGTAACTCAATTTCACCATTTCACTCAAGAAAAATGAAGAAGAATGCCAGGGAGGAATACCGCTGAAGGCGATGCCAGAGGTAGCGACGACGCAGGTCTGGATGACGGTATTCTCCTGGCGGGTGAAGGGACGGCGGAGGAGGCCGGCGCGCGCAAGCGCCGCCGTCCAGGTTTTGACGAAGAAGAAGCCTAGCAGGCCGGCGGAGACATTGAGGGAGGGGATGACGCCAGTCGTGAGATTGAGCTTCATCACTATCACGCTAAACATCACCCCCAGCAGCAGGCTCACCGCGAACGCCCGCACCGTCAGCTGCTCCCTCCACGTGGGCACCGGCTTGCCGTCGAACTCCCTCTCGATGGACGCCTCCATCGCCGCCGCTTCCTCCTCATCTCCGTCCGCCCTCCCCCTCCTCCTCCTGGCCGCGCCGCCACCACCACCACCCTCCGGATTCTCCTCGATCGTACTCATCCACTCCAGCTCCTCCCCCTCCACAGCGCCCATGATCCCCCTCTCCTCTCCGCCTAGCGCGACGAATGCTCCGCTCCGATTTGGGCTCCGATCGGAAGGGCGTGGTCAGGGACGGAGAGCGAGCGGTTCAAATAGAAGCGGGAGTGGAGCCACGACCGGGTCTGCCTGACGCATGAGCGTGATCGCACGGCCTTGATCTGGTTGCCAATTCTAAAACTACTAGGCATTGATGACGAAGTGACGCGTTGTGCGAAGATGGAAAGAGGAGAATGAATGCATTGATTGGTTCGTCGTTCATTGGCCTTGATGGGTGAGCCACGAACCGGCTCAGCCTGGGCACTTACGCATAATTTATTTATTTTTAATTCGGATGTCCAAATTGGACCGAAGCGGAGGGCCACATATGCATCTCGTTATCGGAGTGCGTGCGTTGATTTTGTTTTCGGGACAACGATTAAAAAAGGGCAACTTATTATAGCTTTTATTAAAATCGCGTTTTAAAAAATAAAACAAAATATCATCTCGACATATTTTTATATTTAAAAAATATTTTTATTCTAGACCCAATCATAATTTAAAATTGACGGTTCAAAATTATTAATTATGATTTAAAAAATTTCAACTATTAATCTTAGCATTCAACGTAATCACTAGTATGATTCAGATCACAGTTCATCCCCAATTCGGTAATTTATGATTATTATTTATATTTTATAGTTTTTAAAGAGAAATATTAGCTGTACGGACAAAACAGATAGGTTAATCTATAAATGTAAAATGAACTCCAATGGAAAGTTGGAATATTTTCATTGCAAATACATTGAATATTATTAAATTAAATAAATTTATCGTAAGGAAAGTCTTTGTTCGTTCTTCACAAAATTCCTCCCTTTAAATGTTATTATTTTATAATTAATTTCACTCTTACTATAATAATGCATTATAGACCATTTGATAGTAATGAATTTTTTATCTAAACATTAATATGGTTATATTTTAATGTGATGAGATATATTTACATGATCAATTTTATATATTCAATAATAATATTCATCATATATATAATGTTATTATTAAATAAATTATTATTGAATATATTATACGAGTCAAAATGATTTTTTATACTTAATAAGTTAGTGTGGGATGGACAAAAAAAAGAAAATAATTAGATTGATAAGTGATCTACTAAGATAATAAATTGAATGAGTTAAAAGTTATCATCCAAATATTTATAGTTCAATCCTTAACTATAATATATTTGTAAGAATTTTTTTTCTAAATAAAATATGTAATCTTGAGATGCTAGACTTTTGGATCGCTTGCTATGAATACTTTCTGATTTATTTTGATGATTAATAAAAAAAAATCGTGGAGTCGAGATCTCCTTAGATTTTGTACTATACCTGATTTATCATTTTTTAAAAAATTGAAATAGTTTCATATTGAAATTTTAAGATAAAATGGGTTGAAAAATTGATTCTAATAGAAAGTGGATTAAATTCCACATTGAAAATTTTAAAGCAAATGAATTTATTTATATTGAATCACACCGTTAAAACTATTAAAATATTATGAATATTATTGAATGAAAGACTCTTTTTTTCATATGATAGTTTTTTTTTAAAAAAAAAATACATCATGAATCGATGTTTGAACTTTCAATTAAAATTGATGCTTCAAATCACTAGTTCATAGTTAATTTTTAGATATGATTTTACGGTTCCGAGCCATGTTCAAATTTAGCTTATGAGCAGGTCTAAACATAGTTGTTAGAACGTGTTAAAGTAAATCAATTTTCTTTTTAATTCAACTTAGTAAAAAAGATCATTACACATAAAATACTTTTATACCAAAACATTCTTTAACGATTTAATCAAAATTTATAATAATATTATGTTCCAACAAATTTAACTCAGGTATTAAAGAATATTATGATATAAAATTACAACGTAGTCATTTTGAATAAATTAAAATAATTTTTTTCTATGTTTTAAAAGCTATTAATATTGTTTACTATGAGATAATAACGGTGATATCACTCATCCCAAACGACTTAGTATCATCGACTCCACGATAAAATATAAATAGATAAATTAGAGTACACAACAGCCTCTTAAGTGAATGGATATTTCCTCACGAGGATTTAATCCCAATCTTTCATTCTAATATGTTAATTCTATCATCCGAGTACCAACTGCGTTACGTGTTAGGTAACCGCTGGTTTGTGTCTGGTCCACAATTGTATGGAAGGAATCTGATGAGCAGCGGGCAGTCACTATACTTTTCATATATGGTGGTGGTTGACGGTGCCTTTCAGGGCGTGCAGTGGCTAAGGCATCGAGCCGGAAAAGAAGAGCTTTCAAAAGATAGCTAAAAGGCAACTCTGTTTGTTGGGTCTAAAACCTTCCTTCCTTCCTTCCTTCCCATAAGAGCTGGGAGAGGCACAGAAGCCACAATATCCCTCTCTTGGGGAAAAGACAAGGGCTCCATCCTAAGCACTGCCAGCAAGTAAATTGAAATCTAAATCAGTTATAAAAAGATGTTTAAAGTGTTGCTACTGTTAGTATCAGTGATACAAAACCAAATAAAAAATAGAAAATTAAAATTGAAAAATATAATATATGTGTGAAAAAAATATAATTAAAAAAAGTTAAAACAATTTCTAAGGAATTGCATAGTTAGCAACCAGACAAAAGAAAACATTCATTCTTTCAAAGCTAAGGAATGAGAAATATTTCGTCTATTATATGAATTGATTCGTTTGATTTCAAATGGGAAAAGTCATCCATTTCTCAACATTGTCTTTTATCATTTGATCCAAAGCATTCTGTTAGATATGAAGAGATTTGACGAAGGCTTAGCTCTCGGCTCGAATATTAAAATGTAAAGATTCATTAAATAATGAACTCTTACTTCTAAATCATCTCTAGCAACGAATCAATAATTCATAATACTTTTCTTGCTTGTTTCCAATGAATCAATGTGTATACATAGATGTAGGAGAATTTATTTGGGGGTAATTGTAAACACCTTCGACATCTCTTTTCATGTAAAAAAATTCTCGACTACAAAAAATATAGAGACAAAGGATTGATCGAATAAGAAAACCAATATATCTATAGGATTGCAAATGAATTGGCTTATTTGACAAAGCCTTGATTTTTTTCATTTTTTTCATTTTTGTGCAAAATCTATCTAGTGTCTAGTGTTGACTCCTTCTCATGTTGTTAAATTAAGTTCTTCCTCTTCATGTCCCCATGAGTGTGGTGCAGTGGTAACTTAGGGAAACAAATAAGAAGATCCGAGTTCGATCTCAATAGAGACGAATATTGAGGTTAATCTCTAAGTGTACATAAGTTATACTTTAGATTTACTCGATAGATAAATCACAGAGAAAAGCTATCTACCTCCCGTATTATATATATATATATATATATACTTAATTTGTTTTTTTTTGTTTTTTCATATTTCAAAATAAATTAAAAAAAACAAATTAAATAAAGGGTGTTAAGCTTCTATTATTCTAGCGTCATTTTTTTTTTCTTCCAATACCTCCCCTCGAGAATTGTTAGCGCATTAGAGCTTAACTACTAAGTTCGAGCTGGATTTGTATGGTTCCTCTATCCTAAACACTATAATATCGAATCAAATCATGAATATGAAATAAATATATTGGTTAGTGATGGTGAGATTTAATTCTTGATTAGAAGGAAGATCCTTAATTTCTCATCTTTTTTATTTAGCTAGTATTTGGTATCCCATCTTTCTGATGGATTAATTTTGAAAATAATCGATCGATTCTATAAAAAAAAATTTGATCGACCAGGATAATCTTACTTTTTCATCCTTACATAGATAGAGAGGGTAGGCCTTAGACTTTTCATGTTGTTAAACAATTAAAAAAACCAGCGAGTGTTATCAAATTTAATCAAGTTCCGTAGGAACAATGCTCAAATCTCTCGATCTATTAAGCTGCCTTAGCTACTTATATTATTGGACTTCTACTTAGACAACTTAATAATGATTAACATTCCCTTTGACATCTAAAAAATTCTGTCAGTCATTTTTTAAATTAGAAAATTAGTCAACGTAAGTGATGTAGGAGCATTTAATAATACAATCAATTTATGTTCTTCGATATATCTATATTCCCCTTCGAACTGTGATGAGAATAAAATAGGCTATCAACCTTCATTTTGGGCCGATCAAGACTACCAACGAAGAAGATGATCAATTCATGGACTCCTAACGTGGTTGCGCTCTATTCAAAGTATGAACGAGACAGAATCGACTTTCTAGTCACTTCCAAAATTCTAGATTTAATCTTTTAACAATTTTTTTATTTGTTTTAAATTTTTAGGATTAATTTTATTTTCTAAAAATTAGTTTAGATTTTTTTTTAGAATTAATTTATTTTCTAAAAATTAATTTAGATTTTATCTTCATGTTACAATTAGTTTTCTTTTACTTTTCCTTTCTCTGTTGCGATTTGTTCTTACTTCTTAGACTATTTAAATAAGGATTAGTGCTCTTGTAAAAACATATTGAGTTTAGTTTTGATTTGAATATAAATTATTTTCGTTTAAACATAGAGACAACTCCTTTTTGTTGGTGAATCTCCTTCTTCCTACGCTTTTTCTGCAACCTCTTTTCGAACATTACACCTGAAGATTTTCTCCCCTACGTCAGTTGGTATCAAAGTCTTAGATCCATGGATGATTATTGTGGTGGTGATTGTGGTTGTGAAAGACAGGTTCCGGCTGAGAAAGTCCCGCACCAGGATCGAAGTGTATCGTATGAGCTCATCGAAGATCTAGAGAGACAAGTCACAGAGTTATTCCAGCGTCTAGACGCGCAATATCTTGAAGATCGTGAGGTACGTGATCAAAATCGCGATAGACAGGTTCTGACTGAGGAGGTCTCACATTGTGATTGTAGTGTCTGAGATCTTAAAGGTCGTAAGTTCTTTTATTTTAATTTGGATAAAAAAATTCTTGAGAAATATATGGACGACAAGATCAAAATAGTCGATGATCCAATTTATGATAAAGACAATACCGAGTCAACTAGCGAGCTAGTATATGATAAGGTATTTTATGATGATGACTGTGAAATTTTGATCATTCATGAGATTCCATATGACAGATTATCTGAGGATGCAGTGCATGCTTCATCAGAAGTACAACAACCGCTCAAAGATTTGACTAAGTTAATGTTAAAAGATCTTCCTCCCACTCTACCGCTTATGAGACGATTTTTTATTTATCAACACTTGAGGGCTTTTGATCTTGAATACACTATCCTGAACTCGATGACGAGTTCTTTTCAACTCAGAGAGTCTAAAGCAGGAATATCTAGCAGTACAACCAATTTATATCCTCCGATACAATTATGTTCTCCTTCCAGTTGTGAAGAGAAGAAAATGAGGCTACCAGCCTCCCTTTTGGGCCGATCAAGACTACCAACAAGGAAGATGACCAATCTGTGGACTCCTAACGCGATTATACTCTATTTGGAGTCTGAACGAGAAGAAATCGACTTTCTAATAACCGTCAAAACTATAGATTTGGTCTTTTAATCTTTTTTTTTAAAAAAATTAGGATTATTTTCCTTTTCTAAAAGTTAGTTTAGATTTTATCTTTTTTTTTAAAAAAAAATAGTTTTCTTTTCTAAAAAATAGTTTATATTTTATCTTTTTTTAGGATTATTTTTTTTACTTTTTCATTTATTGTTGCGACTTTTTATTATTTCTTAGGTTATTTAAATAAGGGTCAGTACTCTTATAAAAACATGTTAAGTTTGGTTTTGATTTGAATAAAATTTATTTTCATTTAAACCTAGAGGCGACTCCTTTTTGTTGGCGAATCTCTTTCTTCCTACGCTTTCTCTGCAACCTCTATTTAAACATCGCACTCGGAGATTTCTCCCCTGCGCAAGTACTAACGCAGGGGAGAAAATATCGGGGTGCAACGTTCGAAAAGAGGTTGCAGAGAAAGCGTAGGACGAAGGGGATTCACCAACAAAGAGGAGCCGCATTTAGGTTTAAACAAAAATAATTTATATTCAAATCAAAACCAAACTCAACATGTTTTTACAAGAGCACTAACTCTTGTTTAAATAGTCTAAGAAATAAGAAAAAGACGTAGTAAAAAAAGAAAAAGAAAACTAATCCTAACAAAAAGATAAAATCTAAACTAACTTTTAAAAAAGAAAACTAATTCTAAAAAAAAATCTAAATTAATTTTTAGAAAATAAAATTAATCCTAAAAAATTAAAATAAATAAAAGAAAAGGTTAAAAGATTAAATCTAGAATTTTAGCGACAACTAGAAAGTCGATTCCGCCTCGTCCATCCTTCGAATAGAGCGCAACCGCGTCAAGAGTTCACGGATTGGTCATCTTCCTTGTTAGTAGTCTCGATCGACCCAAAAAGGAGATTGATAGCCTCGTTTTCTTCTCGTTACAGCTCGAAAGGGAACATAGACATATCGGAGGACATAGATTGATTGTACTGCTAGATACTCCTGTATCAGACGCCCTGAGTTGAAAAGAACTCATCCTCGAGTTCAATATAGTGTCTTTAAGATCCAAAGTCCTTAAGTGTTGGTAAATCAAAAGTCGTCTCGTAAGTGGTAGAATGGGAAGAAAATCCTCTAATATTAACTCGGTCAAATCTCTGGGCGGTTGTTGTAATTCTGATGGAACATGCACTGCATCCTCAAATAATCCGTCATCTGAAATCTCACGAATGACCAAAATCTCATAGTCATCACCATAAAGTACCTCGTTATATACTAGCTTGCTAGTTGACTCGGTCTTGTCTTCATCGTAAATTGGATCACCGACTATTTCGATCTTATCGTCCATAATTTTCTCAAGAAATATTTTATCCAAATTAAAATAAAAGAACTTACGACCTTTAAGATCTCGGGCACTATGATCATAGTGTGAGGCTTCCTCAGCCGAAACCTGTCTGTCACAACCTCGACCACATTTCTCGTGATCTTCAAGATCTTGCGCCGTTAGACGCTGGAATAACTCTGTGACTTGTCTCTGTAGATCTTCGATGAGCTTATACGGTACATTTCGATCCTAGTGCGAGACTTCCTCAGCCAGAACCTGTCTTTCACAACCACGATCACAACCATAATGATCATCCATGGATCTAAGGCTCTGATACCAACTGGCGCAGGGGAGAAATCGCTCTGATGCCAACTGGCGCAGGGGAGAAATCTCCGAGTACGACGTTCGAAAAAAGGTTGCAGAGAAAGTGTAGGAAGAAAGAGATTCGCCAACAAAGAGGAGTCGCCTCTAGGTTTAAACGAAAATAAATTTTATTCAAATCAAAACTAAACTCAACATCCAAACTTAACATGTTTTTACAAGAGACTAACCCTTGTTTAAATAGCCTAAGAAATAAGAAAAAGTCATAAGAGAAAAAGAAAAAGTAAAAGAAAACTAATCCTAAAAAAAGAAGATAAAATCTAAACTAAGTTTTAGAAAAGAAGACTAATTCTTAAAAAAGAGATAAAATCTAAACTAAATTTTAGAAAATAAAACTAATCTTAAAAATTTAAAACAAATAAAAGAAAAGGTTAAAACACTAAATTTAGACTTTTGATGGCATTAAAAAGTCGATTCCTTCTCGTTCAGACTCCGAATAGAGCGCAACTGCGTTAGGAGTCTATGGATTGGTCATCTTTTTTGTTAGTAGTCTCGATCGACCCAAAAGGGAGGTTGATAGCCTTGTTTTCTTCTTGTCACAGCTCGAAGGGGAACATAGGCATATCAGAGGACATAAATTGGTTGTACTGTTGGATGCTCCTGCATCAACAGCGCTATAAGGGGGGTGAATAGCGCTCGTGGGTTTTTCACGTTTTCGTAAAACTTAAGAGTATAGGCAACTGAAAAGAAACAAACAGAAACAGAAACAAACTAACACCTTTCTTTTTACTTGGTTCACTACTCGGTGATGACTAGTCCAAGGCCCGCACCCAAATGAGTGCTTTCTATGGGAAATTCACTATTAACAACAATATCGACAACTAAGAAAGTAGAAGCTTGAGCTATGGTTGTCGGGGCAGCGTTACATTGTCGTAGAACAATTTTCAGAGTAGCGTCTGAGGACGGAAGTCGTATGGAATCATTGTCCGAAGTTGTTGGTTGAAGTCTTCTTTTATTGACCCATCCAGGCGCCTTTATTCGCATTGAGGCGCCTCTATCTGAGTTGATCTGATCGAATCCGAGTTAGCTGCGCCTTATCCTCTTCCAGGTGCCTCAATCCTTTTGAGGCGCCTGGATCACTGACATGGCTTGGTCTGATCGCAGCATGACTCTACCCGAGTCTATCCCAACCCAGGCGCCTCAATCTCTTTGAGGCGCTTAGTTGCTGAAGTGCGCCGACCAATCAAAGGCTGCCACCTCATCCTTCCAGCGCCGATGTGATTGAGGCGTTTGGTTCGTCTTGAGGTGCCTGGCTCAGCAGTTTCTAGCCTTATATTTTCTACATCACAGAGTTAGTACATACAAAATATATATAACATCATAAATAATGTTTGACATTCTTGGGACTATCCGATTTTGACTTTTGGATTTCTCGTGAAACCCTAGGTCGAATTGACACCTACTGTTCCCTCAACGAGGAACGTGTCCTCACCTACTCCTCTCAGGAGAGTTTACCTATTGCCAAACATCTGAACCTCTAGACTATTTGGACTTTCGCTCAGCATCCGATCTCGACCTCCGGGACTTCCCTCTAGACGTCTGGTCCTCAACCGACCTAGACTCCTGCCTGGTGTCCTCGACCCCGAGGGCTTTCTATCTAGTGTTCTCAACCCCTAGGACTTCTGTCCGGTGTCCTCGATTTGCCAAGACTTCTGCCCAGTCCCCCGGACCAGGACTTCATTGCCCAATCTCCCTTATCAGGTCTTCTTACCCAGTCCAACTGACCAAGACTTCGTTGCCTAGACTTAACTAGGACTTTCACTTTGCCTAAGTTCCCTTAGAACTTTCTGCTTGAGCTTCCTGCACACTTAGTCAGACTCATTAGATAACAACAACCTTAACTTTGAACCTTTACCATCTATCAAAACATATGTTCGATTAGCTGGTGCTTCCAGCACCAACAAACAGTGCTTAGTGGCGATTACAGTCTTCCGTTGTATCTTGGGGAACAGACGACCCATGATAACCTCAAAACACTATCGGAGGTGGGGCGAATCTATTTTAAGGAAATTGTTGTTGGGAATACAATCAAAGTCTTACATTGAAAATATATGGAAAAGATCATGGATTTATAAGATGAAAGATATTTTCATTGGTATGAGGCCTTTTGGGTAGAGCCCAAAAATAAATCCATGAGTGCTTAGGCCCAAAGTGGATAATATCATACCATTGTGGAGATATGTGAATTATTTTGGTCCTAACAATTGGTATCAGAGGCATGGTCTAGATCGAGTCATGTGGATGGAATAATGACCTTAAACGAAGGAGGTGGGGGCTCTCAAATGAGTGAACTATAAGGGAAAAGTCCAAGAAGGTCAATGGTGACCGAATGCTTGGTGAAAACCTTGGGGGAGTGAACCCTAGGTGGTGAAAAGTCCAAGCAGGTCAAGGGTGACAGGATGCTTGACGAATATCCTTGATGAGTGAACCCTAGATGGTGAAAAGTCTTAGAGGAGAGGAGTGACCTCGATTGAACATATGCTTGAGGGGAGGCCCAGAGCAGGTTAAGAGTGACCGGATGCTTGAGGGTAGGCGCGGAGCAGGTCAATGATGACCAGATGCTTGAGGGGAGGCCCGAACCATGAGAATAATGGTAGTTATTCATTTTAGGGGAGGATTATTGGGAATATAATCAAAGTCCCACATTGAAAATATATGAAAAAGATCATGAGTTTATAAGATGAAAGATATTTTCATTATTATAAGACCTTTTGGGTAGAGCCTAAAAATAAATCCATGAGGACTTAGACCTAAAGTGGATAATATCATATCATTATGGAGATATGTGAATTCTTTTGGTCCTAACAACTACGTCAAATGTAGGCCTCGACATCTTCCTTTCAAACTCAGACTCAGGTCGGCTGACTTGGGAATACTCAGACTTTGTAGGAGTACTCTGACTTAGTAGGCACTCAGTCGACTTGACTCGATAGTCCACTCATCTTCCACCCGGAGCGCTTGACCAACTCGACTCCGACTCGGTGACTCGAGCACTCGGCAACTGGGCCTTGGGCAGCTCTGCTCAGCCTCAACTTAGTTCATACTCGGGCAGCTTTGCTCAGCCTCAACTCAGCCCGGACTCAGATAGCTCAGTTCGATCTTGGGCAGCTCAGCTGGGACTCGGATAGCTCAGCTGGGCCTTAGACCAGCTCAGCTTGTCCAAGTCTTCCAGGCAGCCCAACTTTCCAAGCAACTCTTCCTTCCTGCTTGGCAACCTAAGATTATCATCTTAGGTCATATCAACGGGTCTAAAGTTGAGCTTTGAGTATATTTCAATTCAGCAACTCTCCTTGTAATCTCTGTCAAGCAATCTTCATTATGGAAGATTGTCTAATGATTTTAAAACAGAATCGTTTATGTTGAGATATTGAGATGTTGAGATGTAACAGACTCATTACATGAAGGCCCCCTTTGCTCCTATTAGAAATGTTTCAATTAATCATGGGAAAAGACTAGAGAAGTTCACTGGGTTGAAATTCAAAAGGTGGTAGCAGAAGATGCTCTTCTACTTGACCATGTTGAATTTGGATGGTTCTTGACCGAGGAACCTCTCAAGCATGTTGAGGAGACATGGACTCATTCTGAGTTTCTATGCCGAAACTACAAGCTCAACTACATTGTCGACTCGCTATATGTTGTGTATAGCACGAAGAAAATGACCAAGGAGCTGTGTGAGTCCCTGGACAAAAAATACAAGACAAAAGATGTGGGGCCTAAGAAATTCATTATGGGTTGATTCCTGGACTATAAGATGGTTGACTCCAAGATGGTGATCAACCAAGTCTAGGAGCTTTAGGTGATTCTGCATGAGATTCTATCAGAAGACATGATGCTGAATGAAACTTTCCAGGTGCCAGCAATCATTGAGAAGCTGCTTCCCGACTGGAAGGACTTCAAGAACTATCTGAAGCATAAGCGGAAGGAGATAAACGTGGAAGAACTCATTGTTAGACTTCACATTGAGGAAGATAACAAGAGTTCAGAGAGAAAGATGTTCTCTCAGGCTACTGTAAAAGACAACATGGTCGAGCACGGTCAAAACTCAAAATAGACGAACCCCAAAACTTCCAAGATGGGATCCAAAGGAGGTGTAAGCAAAAAAGAAGTTCTTTAATTGTGACCAAGTCGGACACAAATCTTCGGAGTGCAGAAAGATGAAGAAGAAGTAGGAGGCCAACTTGAACGAAGGACCAGAAATGGATGACCTCTGCACTGTGGTCTCTGAATTGAATCTGGTCGGTTCAAACCCATGATAATTGTGGATCGATAATGGTGCCACCAGACATATATGTTGCAACAAAGAGCTGCTCCACAAATTTGAAGAAATAAAAAATGGGGACAAGCTGTTCATAGGGAACTCAACAATCTCGGACATCATGGGTCAAGGAAAAGTGGTGCTGAAGATGACCTCGGGCAAGGAGTTGATTCTCAACAATGTGTTGTATGTTCCGGAGATTCGAAAGAATCTAGTGTCCAGATCACTATTAAGTAAGCATGACTTTCGCATTATTTTTGAGTCGGACAGAGTTATTCTATCTCAAAATGGAGTATTTTTATGAAAGAGTTATGTAACTGATGGGTTATTCAAGCTAAGTGTAATGACTATTAGACCTAAGGTTAATAAAATTGAAAACTCTTTCGTTTATATGCTTGAGTCTTCATGTTTGTGGCATGGTAGATTAGGATATGTTAACTACGATGTGTTGAGTAGATTGATTAATATGCAAAGCATACTTACATTCCACCTTAACCCGAAACATAAGTGTGAAATTTGTGTTGAAGCGAAAATGACAAGGTCATCCTTTCAACATGTTGAAAGAAGCAACGAACCACTCGACCTAATTCACACTAACGTGTGCGACCTAAAAGGTACACCGACATGTGATGGGAATAAATATTTTATCACTTTTGTAGATGATAACACAAAATACTGTCATGTGTATCTTTTCAAAGTAAAGATGAAGCTATAAAGAAATTTATTCTCAATAAGAAGGTTGAAAACCAACTTAATAAAAAGATTAACGTGGTTCGAAGTGATCAAGGTGGTGAATATATACTTTGCTAAGTTGTGTGTTGAACATAGGATCAAACATGAAACAACAACTCCTTATACTGTTTAGCAAAATAGAGTTGTTGAGTGAAATAATCACACTCTAAAGGAGATGATGAATGCTCTTTTATTAAGCTCTGGACTGGCAGAGTTCATGTGGGGGAAAACTATGTTAATAGCTAATTACCTTTTAAATAAGGTGTTCTAAAAGAAAATAGATAAGAGCACTTATGAGTTATAGAATGGAAGACAATCGTTCTACAAATATTTGCGAATGTAGGGGTATCTTGCCAAGGTTTTGGTGCCTGATCTAAAAAGGATTAAGATGTGACCAAAAACTATTGATTGCATATTTATTCGATAGGCACATAATAGCAACGTGTATCCATTTTTTGTGTATGAGTCACAAATACCGAAAATACCCAAGAACTCGATAATATAATCGAGAAATACCTCGTTCTTCGAGCATGTGCTTTCGTATAAGACCCGAGAGGAAGTAAATTTCTCAAAATGGACATATGAAACACAAGAGGAAGAAGATGATGAACCAGTTGAGGTTGAGCTTAGACGAAATAAAAGAGCTTGGGTGAAAAAATCCTACGAAATAGATTTTATCACTTTCATGTTGGAAAGTGAACCCCAAGGTTACTCAAAAGAGTAAGCTCTTCTGATGTACCTCACTGGAAAGAGGCAATTGCATTTGAGATAGACTATGTCTTGTAAAATCACACTTGGGAACTTATGGATCTTCCTCTAGGAAGTAAACCACTAGGTTGCAACTGGATCTTCAAGAAGAAAATAAAATCAGATAGTGCAATTGATAAGTATAAGGCTAGATTGGTAATTAAAGGTTACCAACAACGAGAAGACCTTGATTACTCTGATACGTATTCTCCGATGTCAAGAATAACTTCCATTAGAGTATTGTCGGCCATCGTTGCTCTATGAAATTTGGAATTACATCAGATGGATGTAAAGACAACCTTTCTAAATGGGGATTTAGAATAGGAAATCTACATGGAACAATATGAAGGGTTTTATGTACCAGGGTAGAAAAATAAGTTTTGTAGATTGGTGAAGTCATTATACAGCTTGAAACAAGCACCAAATAGTGACATGAGAAATTTGATAATGCCATAAAGGAAAGTGGATTCAAAATCAATGAATGTGATAAATGTGTCTACATGAAAGCCACAGAGAATGACTATGTCATCTTGTGCCTATATGTAGTTGACATACTTATCATTGAAAATAATGATAAGATAGTTAAATCCACTAAAGATATGTTGAACTCAAGATTTGACATTAAAGACATGAGCCTAGCTGATGTGATTCTAGGAATCAACATTTTTTGAACGGCAGAAGAACTAGTTCTGAGTCTCATTATGTGGATAAGATTCTTGAGAAATTCACCAAGGGCGATATTACGTTGACATGAACGCCGATAGATACAAGTCAACATCTATCAAAGAATCAAGGAGAAAATATCTCTCAGATAGACTATTCTCGAGTGATTGAAAGTCTGATGTACCTGATGAGTTGTACACGATCAGACTTAGCATACACCGTAAGTAACCAAGTAGATACATGAGTAATTCCGGTGTTGAGCACTAGAAAGGGTTAACAAGAGTACTAAGGTACTTAAGGTATACTTGTGAATATGGACTACACTATATGAGATATTCCGCAATGATGGAAGGATACAATGATGCGAACTGGATATCTGATATGAAAGACACGAAGTCTACAAATGGATATGTATTCACTTTGGAAAGTGTAGCCATTTCATGGAAATATTTTAATCAAACTATAATAACTAGATCTATGATGGGATTTGAGTCTATAACTCTTGACAAATGTGGTGAAGAGGCTGAATAACTACCATAATTCTTAGAAGATATTCCTAGATAGCCGAAATCAGTGCCGACAATTTGAATACATTGTGATAGTCAATCAGTAATTAGTCGGACACAGAGCCATCTATATAATGGTAAGTCTAGACATATACGTCGTAGACACAATATCATTAGACAACTACTCTCAACGGGAGTTATTACTATTGACTATATAAAGTCAAAGGATAACATAGTTGATCAACTAATCAAAGAGTTAAAAAAAGAGTTAGTTGTAAGTTCATCATGAGAGATGAGCTTGATGCTGATAGAATAATGTTGGTACAAAGGAAACCTAACCTATACAAACTGGAAATTCTAATAATTAGGTTCAATGGGACAACCTAACTGTACCGACTAAGTGGGGGAACTATCCAATGAAAGGATAGAGGTTAAGCATACTGCTTTTAATGATCCAATAGAGTAATATGAAATACTTTTGAGAGATCATCTATGTAAGAAAGAAGTGAGGCTGCTTCGAAAAGAATTGGAGGCATAATTCTTAGAACTTCTCATAGAACCAGGCGTGTTCATAGCCAAGAACGAACACACTCATGAGAACTGAGTTGTATCAGGGAGAGTCTTGGGTGAGATATGTCAATGCTTACAATGATGGAAGAATAGTTTAAGGACATCATGTTTACCGTCCGCCAGTAAGCAAACAAATCTTCACAAAGAAAGGTTCAAAGGGTAAAACTTACTTGTCATATACTAGACTCAACTACTGAATGCTATCACATACTCTGTTTTCATTCATGTGGGGAATTGTTAGATATAAGTGAATGAAAAAGAGGTGAAGAGGAAAGATGTTCCATTGTGAATGAGATTTTAGTCCTATATTGGAAATTTTAAGGTAATTTTGTTGGTTTATATTGTATCACAAGCATGGTAGTTGTGATCAAATGCATTAGGAGAGACTTTCTCTCACGTGTGGGACCACAGGGGGTGTGAAAAATCTAGAGCCCGAATTTGCACATAATTTTGTTGACTCGTGTGCAAGCATGATTTGCATGCATCGAATGCTAGACCGGTTGGGAAAAAATTTGCCCAAGTGGAACAACCAATATTTTGCCACATGAATACATTTTTGCTACCTGCTCAAGTGCATAATGGATGCATTAACTCATGTTAATGGCACATCTGTAACCTCCCTGGTGAAATGGTCGATTATGTCTGGCGTTTCATTCTGGGCGGTAATGATGGTAAATGGCCTTTAATCGGGCATTTAATGTAGTCAAAGGGGAGGTGGTCCTATATAAGGAGGCGAGATCTTGATCAAAATAATAAAAAAAAAAAGCGAAAGCAATAGCAAAAATTTTGTCCACCTATGTTCCTCCTCAAATATTTTTCTCTTCTATGCAATTTTAGCTCGGTAAATTTCTCGTGTTAGCATTCGGGTATAAATTCAATTCGCAGTGACCACTAGTGCTTGGTGGCGATAGCGGTCTACCGTTGTATCCTGAGAAACAAACGACCCACGACAACCTCAAAGCACCGTTGGAGGTGGGGAGAATTTATTTTAAGGAAATTGCGTCAAACACAGGCCTTAGCTTCTTCCTTTCGAACTCAGTAGGAGTACTCGGCTAACTCGGGAGTGCTCGAACTCGGTAGACACTCGACTGACTCGACTCGACACTCGACAACTCGGATTTCACTTGGAGCACTCGACCGACTCGACTCGACACTCGACTCGGCTTTAACCTATAGCGCTTGACCGACTCGACTCTGACTCGGTGACTCGAGCACTCGACAACTCGGCCTCGGGCAGCTCTGCTCATCCTCAACTCAGCTCAGCCTCGGACAACTCAGCTCTGTCTCAACTCATCTCGGATAGCTCATCTTGGCCTTTTGCAGCTTAGCCTTGCCTCGGGTAGCTCAGCTCGGCCTCGGGCAGCTCAGCTCGACCTCGGGCAGCTCAACTCGGCCTCAGGCAGCTCAGCTCGACCTCAAGTAGCTCAGTTCAACCTCAGCTCAACTCAGACTCGGATAGCTCAGCTCGGACTTAGACCAACTCAGCTCGGCCAAGTCTCCTAGGCAGCCCAGCTTTTCAAGCAGCTATTCCTTCCTTCTTGGTAGCCTAAGATTATTAGCTTAGGTCATCTCAATAAGTCTAAAGTTGAACTTTGAGCATATTTCAATTTAGCAACTCTCCCTGTAATCTTCGGCAAGCAATCTTCATTATGGAAGATTGTCCAACATTTATCACTCTTATAGAGAGTGAGTTTAGGATGAGCCTAGTTAGGAAATTGAATTTTTTTTGGGACTTCAAATCAAACAAACTAAGGAGAAAATTCATGTCCATCA
>JBBUKS010000100.1:9765608-9799086 GCA_038050645.1 Hedychium gardnerianum
TTTATGGATGTTTTATGTTCATGGATTGATGTGTTATGAGTTTTTTATGAATATTTGGATGTAACATTGTGGTTCTTTATTTGGATATATATTTGGATGGATTGGTTTGTGAGTTGTGTGTATTTGGATGTATTTGGATATTTGTGAGTTGTGTGTATGTATTTGGATGTTTGTGAGTTGTGTGTATTTATATGTTGGATGGATGTTTGTGAATTTATGTGTATTTATGTTATGTTTGATCCTGGATATGTGTAATCCAGTGTATATGTAAATTGTATGTATGATTGAGTGGGAAAATAGAAAAGAACCTGGAAAAATTTTCTGTAATTTGCGACGAATTTTGCGACGAAAACCATTTTCGTCGTAAATTACGACGAATTTTGCGACGAATTTTTTTTCATCGCAAAATATCGTAAATCCACTTTTCACGCATATTTACGATGAAAAACCTATTTTCATCGCAGATTTGCGACGATTTTTTTCGTCCCAGAATTCGTCGCAAATTTGCGACGAAAAAATTCGTCGCAGATTTCGTCGCGAATTTGCGACGAAATTTTTTTTTCGTCGCAAATTTGCAATATGAAATTTGGATTTTCGTTACAAAGTTGGGGCGAATTTTGCGACGAAAATTTTTTTTCGTCGCAAATTTGCAATATGAAATTTGGATTTTCGTTACAAAGTTGGGGCGAATTTTGCGACGAAAAAAAATTTCGTCGCAAATATTTTTTGCGACGAATTTTTAAAAAAAATTCATCGCAAAATTCGTCGCAAAAACTGTATATTTTTGTAGTGGAAGTGAAAATTAAAAAAATAAAACACTATATGCTCATAGGTTACTCATGTATGAGTGTACAGGATAATAAAACTTTTTATATAGAGAGAGAATTGTTACACTGCACACCTATCTATAGGCACCCGTGAGCATCTAGTGTTAGTCTTTTTTTAAAAAAAAATCACATCCTTTAGCCTAAACATTAAACTCTAAATCTTAAATTCTAAAAAAAAATAACATTAGATGTTCACGATGTACGCATAGATAGATGTGCAAGTTAACAATTGTCTATATGTGAAATGTTTCCCTACACACCATTCATGAGCGGCCCAATTTTTTTTTTTTAGAATTTAAGATTTAGGATTTAGTATTTAAGTTAAAGAAAGTAAAAAATTAAAAAAAAATACTAAATGCTCACGGATTGCTCATGAATAGATGTGCATGATAATAAAACTCTTTATATAAAGAGAGAATTGTTATTCTGCACACTCATCAGCATCCCGTGAGCATATAGTGTTAATTTTTTTAAAAAAAATCACTTCTACGTATAAAATCATATGTTTTTCAAGATTATAAAAAGGCATTTTGACTATAGATTTTTAGTAACCAAATATTATTTAAATGAGTTTAGTATTAATCATGTTAGTTATGAGTAAATTATATATTTAGAAGGGATATATCTAATAATAAATTTTCTAATGATAGAATATATTATTTATTATATATAAAAGAATGACCCATTAAAAAGAATGACCGATTAAAGTCCTTTATTCATGAAAATTAATTACATAATAATAATGGAATCTCACAAAGAGAAGTGAAATTGAGGCTAAAAGTTATATATAAAAAGAAAGATATATAGTTGCTTCGTTTGTTTCACGATCCAATTTGCATAATTATTTGAGTTTTTTTTTTATAATTTAGATATTTAATATTTTGAACTAATTAATTTTTAAAATGATTGATTTGATCTTATAAAAAAAATCCATCGACCATCAAATTAAATCAGGAAACACTCGCGGATACCTATCTAAATGGCCAATGTTCTTAAATTTATTTGAAAAAAAATATATTTATAATATGTCAGATTTAAATCATAAATACCTAATTAATCACTTAAGATAATCACTGCACTATTATGGGGACAATTGTTTGAGTATCTTGAAGCATATGTAATCTATAAATGATAATTTTTGTTCCATCAATTTCTAATAACTATTGCAACATCGTATATTTTTTTGAGCATGCCTCCGCTATCAAATTTAGACATCTAGATTCTATAAATACTCGATATACCCATTTACATGTCAAGCAACTTAGCTTCCGAAGTTAAACTTCGGAACACATTACATATGAAACCACGAAAGCAAAGCTCCATTATGAGCTAATAGTTTCAACATTTTACGAACCGCGTAGTTAAGTTTCAATATTTCTATTTCACATATTTACCTAACTTTCGTAATTCCAAAATCACATAGCACGTTCTCATTATATTCCTCTTCTTTTTGTCCATGAAATAATCAAGTGAGTTTGCATGTGTGCATCTTCAAATCTTTGCACAAACTTTTGTAAGTTTTTAAAAATTAATTATTCTCAATTTATGTTATCACATTCAAGTCTAAAGACATGAATATATTAAGAAGAAATTTAAAAATATAGTAATTTTGATTTGAAGTAAGTTGGAGTTCTCTAAATTTATTAGTTAATTTTGGATAAAATTTATTAATGGACCTAAACTATTTAAAAATTCAAAACTTTAATATTTTTTAAATCGGGGGAGTTTGCTGGTTAGTGAGGATCATTGTGCTATACTTTATAATGAGTTTATGATAAATTTTCTTAAGTCTTCGTAAGTTTAAAAATTCAATGTTCTCAATTTAAGGACATGAATATATTAATTTGATTAGGAATGACAATTTCTTCTCAACTTGATGGATGATCCGATATCCGACCTGAATGAAGAAGGGTATGGAGAGATTTTTTTAGATCTGATTAAATAATCGAGTAATCGGATATGAGAATTTTCAGACTTGGATTTGAAAGTGGGTCTGATAGAATCCTACTCGTACCTGACCCTAATACCCAATTAAATTATAATTATTTTTTCTTATTATTTTCTTAAAATTTTGATAAATATTCATAGGAAATAATTTAAATTTGAAAAAAATATATATGCAATTGTAAATGGTAATGAGATATTTAGATAAGATATGGATATAATAAATAAGAATAAAAATAAAAGATATAAAATTGGATTCATTATCATTCTTAATTTTAGTTTGAAGTGACTAAAAATTTTAGTCAATTTGGATTTAGTATTAATTTCAATTCCGTATTATATTAATTTTTCATGGGATTTGAATGCTGGCCTTATTTTCTCATACCTTTTTAATCATGCACAAGCGTAAAATATAAAGTAGAGAACACAGAGCCCTAATTCGAAAATTCGACCGTTACCATCGCCATTTGTCGCTTGCCTCACCGAAGACGAACAGAATGCCTTCCGCCGAAAGCAAGAGCCCCAAGGCGGCGGCGCCGACGAACCGCAGCATGATCCTGAGCCCCGGTTTCCGATCCGCCGCCGCCATGGCCGGGTGGGACGAGGAAGCCCTCCTCTTCGCCACCCTCGTCGTGGAGGACACGCCTGTGCGAGAGTCCCGACAGCACAAGCACAAGAAGCGCCTCAAGAGCCCCGCATCCACCACCACCTCCTCCACCAGGTTCTTTCCGACCCTTGATTCTACCCACCGACTTTCCTTTCTCAAATTCGTCCGATTTCTAATTCCTCTTTGCGATTTGCAGAAAGAGGAGGGCGCGGAGGCAATCTGGGGTTCCGATTCCGCCTGTGGTACTTTGCCTCGACGACGAAGAAGACGGAGGTGAAAATAAGAAGATCGATAAGGAGGCTGAGAAGGCCGTGGTGGGCACGGAGAAGGAGGGCGAAAAAGAAGGGGCTTTGCCGGAGGAGCCGAACAAGGGCCTTCCCTGCATGGATCGATTGAGGGAAGAGCTCTCCTGCGCTGTGAGTAACTGCTTCTCCGCCCAGGCTTCCGCCGACTCCATTGATCACTACTCTTTCTCTTGTGCTCATCAAGAGGGCGATTTTATGCAGATCTGCTTGGAGATCTGCTTCGAGCCGAGCACTACTCCTTGTGGACACAGGTAGATGAAAAACCAAAACCAGGCATCGTTTTCACTCAATTTTTAATTTTTTTTCTTCAATTTTCTTTAGAAAAACCATGCAACTATTGATAGACAAGATTAAGATTTGTGGGAAGATGAGAAAATGTATCTAAATTTTCCTTGACAAGATTTCCTTTCAATTTTCATCCATTATGGTTTTACAAAGTTCTGAAGAGAAATAAATTAAGATTTTTGATCTCTTCTTCCTCACACACCTTGTCATTGTCTCCTTTGCATTTCTTTGATCTCTTCTTGGTCACACAAATTACATCACTCACCCATATTTATAGAAGATAATGGTAACTAAATATCAACTTACAGCATTCTAGATAATTCTTTATAGTCATATATTTTGATAGATATTTTCATCTACTCTAGTCTTTTCTTTCTAGACAAATTTAAGTCCATATAATGCCTTCTTCAACTAGAAACATAGTCTAGGTGGCTATTGTCTTCAAACACTTGTGGTTGCCTTAGGTGCATGTCTTGTTCAATTTCTCTATGTAAGAATGTATTCTTAATGTTCATTTGCCACAACTTCCATGACTTACTTGCTGTTAGAGCTCTAATAAGTTGGAATTTCTACCACTCCAATTACACTTTCGCACTATAATTTAGTAGTTCTACTTACATTCCTCATATGATCTCGACTTTCTTCAATTTCTTGCTGGTTACACAAATGACATTGCTCTCTTCTATTTGTAGGAGATAATGGTGGTTATATATCTTCGTCCTAGGCAATTCTAGACAATTCCTCTTACTCACATACTTAGATATTTTTCATATAGTTTCCAAATAGTTTTAGGTAGATTATTCCATGATGCTTTAGATTGTTATAGACTCTTTTAGAGAAGCCTAAAAAACTCTAGGCGTTTTCCTGATACAAAAATGGTTTTAAAATCCGAGAACTTGATGAAATAAAAGTGTCAAGTGAGCTCAATAAATCAGAATAGAAACAGATAATCAACAGAGAATAATCAGATAAACGAATGGCAGGCAGGGGACTCTGAATTTATGCTCTTGATTATGATACCTGATGTCGATGTCATTATTCACAGCTTCTGCATCAGATGCTTGAAGTGTGCTGCCACAAAATGTGGAAAGAAATGCCCCAAATGCAGACAACTGATAAGGTAAACATAATTCATGTGGATTTTACGTTTTGCCTGAAAGAAAGTTGAATAAATTCTTGACCATGTTTGCTTAACTGCTGCAGCAACGGAAGAGCTTGCACCATAAACACAGTGCTCTGGAACACCATCCAGCTTCTATTCCCTGAGGAAGTGGATGCAAGGAAGAGCAAAGTTACTGCAAGTGAAACCCGGAGCAGAAATATGCAACACACTCAACATACCGCAAACACAAGTATCAACAGCAGAAGAAGTAGTACCAGAAGCAGCAACATCAGAAGTGGTGCAAGTGAAGCTTCCCAAATGACACAGAGAAGGAGTTCCAGAACAAGAGTTGGCCCGAGCCAATCGGAGGATGCGGCCATGGCGCTCAGGATGCAAAGGGAAGAGTTTATGGTGGCATTTCAAGGCAACAACACCCAGGGGCTGCGACGACAAGCACTTTATTCTGCTCATGCCAATATCAGATCCATGGTGTCCAGGGGTTTCTATACTCGCACAAGAAGTGAACGACGCGACATGAGTCTCTGATTCTGATTATTTGTGTTGTGGCATAGCGTTTCAGTGTTGTGTTAAATGACAAAAACCATTGCTTGTGACTTGACTGCATGGCTGTTGCCAAGTTCGCTTGGTATGTTGATTAATGGAGTGAATTTCTTTGCTCTCGTGCCAAGTGTTCTTGTGGTTCAGCTAATGGTCGTTCTGCAACCAGATGCCCCTGCGACCAGAGTGAAGGTATCATCATGGAGACAACTGCATAATAAACTCCATCAACCAGATCTTTGAGTAAGCTTACAATGGTTGTATGCCAAGTGAAGAAGAAACATTCATAATTCAGTCAACTGAGAGTTGTCTTGTATGTCAATATATATATACACACGCACTAAAGAATTTTTTTTAAGCTGGTATGAACATGAAAAGCTAGGAATTTATCTCAAACATTAATTTTAAGTTTGAAATGTCACAAAAAAGAGGGGAAAATCACACATCAATGTCTGAAATGACCTTTTAGTAGCAATTTAAATAATTTTCTGATATGTACAAATTGATGTTATTCCCCTATACGTTTTTCAACTCAGGTTTCTCTTGAGTCAATAAGGAGGAAGTCACATTCTCTTCCAGTGTGGTTGGGTCGTTTTCATTCTTCACGGGGTAGAATACATAGTGCTGCAAAATGAAGATAGCATCAAAGAATACAACTTCCTGCAAAATTAAACCAGAGAAAAAAAATTAGGAAATATGAGCAGGAAACATATCTGAAGAATATAAAAATTAAACAGTACTGTTGAGAGTATTAGGTGATAGGAAGCAGCATCACATTGATATTTCAGGTCAAACGTTTCTAGTTGAGCCCTAAATATACATACATGTATTGTTTTACAATTTCAATGCAATATACTTAGTAGTTTTTAACAGATTCAAACGGAATTGTCATTGTTAAACCAGCAAATTTTTATCCAGTTCCTGGTTTAACTTGTCACACCAACCAGTGTCAGATTTTAAAACTACTGATTACAGTAGTTGCATAGCCTCTTACAAAACCTCAGGCAAATCTAGTCTAAATTGATAAAAGCATGACTACAAAGACAATGGTAAAGAAACACAATGCCTTCAAGCATCAAGAAACTCGAGGCACTTACGTACCACAGAAAGAACCGTCTTGCCAATGTTACCATAGAAGTTAACTAGTGTATCTGCAGAAAAAATGTACATATCAGGAAAATATTGACACCAGTATACCAAGGATAGATCCAACCATAAGAAAAACCTTTTACTCACTTTGATCTATGGATTGGATACCCATCTGAGCAAAGTTCAACAAACCGCCAACTAAATCAAGCAGGATATTGCCAATACTCCAACCAACAGTACTCTTGCGTTGGAAGTTCATAAATGCCTAACAATTAGGTTAGCAGTGTTAAAGAGCGAGATGAAAAACAAGTGTCAGGAAGTCCATCAATCCAAAGTTGTCAAAGATAGGGGTAACAAGTGAAAGGAAAACAAGAAAAAGGAAAAAAGAAAAAAAAAAAAAAAAGACCAGCTTTGCTATAGAAAATGACGTTGTGAATTATTCTAAATGATGTTGCCATGTTCAAGATATTGTAACTATTTACTTTACATGACCTCAATGTCTTTCACTCTCTTTTTTTACTTCACTTAACTAGGATTGATTAGTTTAAGAGGGTACATTCATGAAGTTAATTTATATGTATGCTGATCTACAAGAAGAATCCATTTGCAGGTTGTATGTCTTCTTGGGTATCTACTTTACTAAGGCCACCTTTAGTTTAACGGTTTTGCAGTACTACATCATAAGCACATGGAGGGTTTCGTTCATCTAGCTTCTTGAATACAATCTAAAAATTGGTGATAGGGTGGGGCATACAAACAGACCTTCAACAGACTAACTAGTGTCTGACCCGACCTCAGAAAATTGGATTTTTTAACCAAAGCTTCTTAAAGAGGAAGGAGAAGAGGTGACAGCCAATGCCCAACAACATCCAAAGCCATCCACTAGAATAGCAATTATACCTAGTCATCGACGCACAACCCCAAGAACAGATCAAGTCGCCAAGATTCTGTACCTTATTGGGAGGGGGGAAGGCCATTCCCAGACTGAAAGCATGACAAGACAAATAAAAAAGCATCAGGCTATATAGGCTCAAGTGTAATCCTAAGAGATGGTAAAATTGCAAATCTCATAAATACAATCATTCTTGCTGCTGTCTTTTAACATAGGCATCTGAGAAAGGCATAATCTGAACCATTTCTAGCACCCCTAACCTTCTTACAGTTACTCAAAATCAATCTACTAACCAATTCTCCTGAAAAGTGCAAAATAGCGGACTGAAACCAAAACAGTAATCTTGGCACTCCAATCATCTACAGAGACCTCAGTTGATAACTTATCTACTTATGTAACTCACAGATGTTGAACCAGTTCAATCCAATATATAAAAGTTGAAGGATAGAGTCGCAAGACACTAGCAACTCCAGAAAGATCCATTATGGAAGATTCACATGTATGTGCTTAACCACATGCCAAGGGAAATTCTACTCGAGATGATTTGTTGTCATGGCTTGCTTAAGATCCAATCACATCCACAGAAGGTCTCACCGAGGGGATCAAAGTCAAGGGCTAGAGGTACCCATCAAAAAAAAAATCATCTAGAAGAACTTCACTTCTGGACTTAACCTCTCCCGGAACTTCATCACCTCTTATGAAAACAATACAAGGAATGTTGTTCAAATTCCAAGCATCGTGTGACAAGTTGGAGGTTTCACTTTTACGTTATTGCCCATTAGCAACCCAATGGACAAGAAAAAGTTAGATATTGCAACATCATGGATGGACCTTAAAATAAAAGTGGAGGGAGTACAAAAGCAAGTAGGTAGATTAGGTCCATGCATCATATTCGTATCACACATACCACCAAGGATGATCAACTAAACTTTTTTATGTCAACAAGGAGTTGGCAATTCATAGCTTAAAGGTGAAGGTGTATTCTGAAGCCTGAACGAAGGCCTATACAAGAACCTCGACTTGATTAGTGATGCTTAAGGTTGAATTTAGAACAATTAGGATGATTGATCAGCTCAGATAACACAAGCTATATGTGTACCCACGTACCAATGAATTCTCAAAGATATTAATCGCTTTTGGCTTCAGGCTGTTGGTGTCTGATTATGTAAATTTTCTTTCATTTAGACAGTCTTCTTATACTGGATGTAATGACATATGTGAACTGACTGAATCTTAAAAGCAAAGATAGCATCTGTACCTGTGGGATATACTTGATTGCCGTCATGGAAACTTGTATTGCGCTGAATTAGACCATAAAGAATAGAATTAGAATCAGATAATAACTACAAGAAAGTCATTTCCAAATGTGAAAACAAAAAAAAAAGAATTTTGCAAATGTTGAATTTAACTTCTTTCTGGATTGTTCTATTTTTGGCATATCAGGAAGATTAGATGTATCTTACATGGATTGATTATCTAATATCTACTTTTTCATAAGAGAACAAAGTATTACTTGAATACAGAGATAAGCCAAAGCCAAGAATGATTTGGCCAAGCTAAGATCACGCAAACCAGAGCAGAAAGCAAGACAATTATAGAAATCCCAATGCAAGCCTTCGAGACCTTCTGATTTCCACGCTGTGCAGATTAGAAATAAAAAAAGAAAGGTAAATAGCAAGTTTGATTAGAGAAAAGGGGTATAATGGCATGTATTGTTCAGACTCAAAGGACATGTTTTCATCCAAGAAAGGATTACTTACATCATAAATCGACACTTGGAACAATGTGAAAGCTGTGAGTGCGACAGCATGTATTGAAAAAGCCACATCATTTGCAGCTACAGGAATCATCTGAAATCCATGCAAATGAAGTATGAATACGTCACAAATTAAAAAAAAAAATTGATTCCAACGTAAGCAAAACTCATCAAACAAGCAATCCAACTATATTTCCAGATCCAACAGCAAAGGAGCTGAATGATTTAATGAGATTATGGAAAGTTTCAACAAATTACCTTCATATTAGATCAATATCAGGCTTGTTCTTCACAAGATATCATCACAGTTATAGTCTTATTTTACAAGCAAAAATAACTTTTTTTTTTGTAATTTCAAACATCCAACTTATACAACACAATCTTCCTTTCAGTAACTTGTGCAGTGTGAATGTAACAATTTATTGAGAAATCAAGAATCTTTAGACATTTTGTTTCAAATTTACAACAATCAAGATTCGATTTTTTTTCTTTTGCCTTTTTGGCCAAATGCTATTATAAAATCAAAAGAAATATAAATTTAGTAGTAAGTCTTTGTATCTATTTTTTTATATTGTCGAACTCAAATCTAACAATATCATTTTAGATATTATAATAGTTAAAATTATGTTCACCTAAAACTAATTTAGAATTAATTAAGAACAAGAAATCTGAAAATGATTTAGAATCTGAAATGTTACTTAAGACATTAATTATATTTAAAACTAAAAGTGCATATGCATACAAATTTAATTTTGCTCATTTGAAAAATATTGTTGATCTAAATTCAATTAAAATCTAAAAATTGTTTTCTCAAATTAATTCACAACTATGAATTTAAGATTCATAGTAGGATATAGCCGACCCCACATAGTGGGATAAGGCTTGGTGGTTGTTATTGTTGTATGAATTTAAGATTCCTTTTTAGAAAATCTATTGATTGTAAAATTTAAATTTTCAAATATTATTCATAAAATATTACGTTTTTTATTTTTTAAAAAATAAATAATGGTTCTAGTTTCAAAAATAAAAATTGATTAAAACTTCTAATGCAAATGAATTTTAAAAATTTATTTAAATTTGACCACTCCAAATATTGGTTTTCTGAATTTATTTTAGTAAATTTTATAAATTCATTTTATTATATATTGACAAAAAAAATTATAGTTTTGTATAACCATGATGTGAAATTTATAATTTATAGGAAATAAAAAAAAATCTTCAATGTTGAGTTAAACTTATATGCCATTGAAGGTGTAGTACTCATTTCTTTAATCACGCCTAACTACACCTTTGACAGAGCATGAGTGAAGACTTAGCAATGATCCGGGGCAAGGTATGAATTTAACTTCTCACCCCCAACCCACACAAGAAGCAAGGGGGGTTACAAGGTAAAATATTTCTTTGCCATAAACCCCGCTTCTTGAGTGAGGCTAGCTCAAGGCTGACCAATGTAATCTATATTAATTATGACAAATAACTTATAAAATATACATAGTTTATATCAAATTCCAGGTATTGCAATCTAAGAAATCAGGTCAGGGCAGGGCAGGAAATCAAAACCTTGCCCAATACCTATCATGTTTGCAGGTTATGATTTCATATCTCATCCCTTTGTCATATCAGATAAGGACTAAGGTCACCCTAATTAGGGCACATTGACGTGAGTGTTTATTACATGTCAAATTATTATCCATATGTGAGATCACCTAAATCTTACATGGAAATGAGTTTCAAAAAGTCACTACCTAGGTTGTTTATGCTTCTACATATGCTTATACAATGAGAGACACATCACATCCTCTTACAGATACCAATCCAAACTTATTAAAGTCCATGTCAAATTAAATTCAATATTGATTAGTCAAAGCAATTTTGTTTAATAGAAAACAAGAAGCAATAGGACTTGCAACAGAACAGGTAATTTCAGATAACCATGACTAGCTGACCCCTTTAATCTGGTTCAAGTACACATTAAATAGAAATAAGATGAGATTGGGTGAAATGGCAGATACCCATCATCTGTATGAAATGGATTTAGGATTACATACTTGAATACAGCTACTGGATATAGATATATACTACGTATTTGCAAAATTTGCCATCTATGTTTAACGACAAGTCTACAATTTGATGGTACTATGATTTTATTGGGCATATCATTATTAAAGCTTGATATGCATACTTTTAGACAAGTTCTATTCATGAAAGATTGAATTAGTTAATTTTAGAGGTTTGATTTGTCATTATTTTCAATGCTGATGGTGTCAAGATATGCTAACTAGGTCGGTTTGGCTGAATATCCGCAGATAATGATGGAATGAGCATGGATAGAATAGCTAGTACTCCTGTCTAGGAGGCCACTTGGCTAAGGCTGAATAAGCCCCTGTGATTTACCACCTTTCAGAGAGTGTGGGGTCACCGGGAGGAGCCGCTAAGGTGAAAGCTTCACCTTTTACCACCACAGAATAGCTAGTACTCATTACGGGTGTAGGATAGGTATGGGTTTGGATGTACCAAGCAAGCATGGATATGGGTAGAACAAAATTCAAGGTTCCGCACCCGTTCCTTAAGAAGAAAGTTAAAACATTTGATTATCTCAATAGATTTTTTTTTTGTTATGGGACTTAGAATGATCGCTATCATGAATTATTATATGCTATGTGTTTTATATATATATTTTTTTAGATTATCACAGAAAGCATTTATAGGAAATAGTAGATTAATTATGATAACTAATGCAATTATTAATTGATAGAGGCATCTTCAGAAAGTCAAAGGGGCAAGAAATGGAAATTGCTTCGGTTTTAACAAAGACAAGGAAGCGTAATATGATCTACTACTCAATTATCGTCAATCAATTCGTCGACGAACGAAGCAACAAAACATTTAGGAACAAACGGCTTTCCGGAAGAACATAAACCAACGACAAGGAGTTTTTTTTTTCTATTTCTCCTAAAACAAAAATACCAACCTCGTCGGAACCGTACTTCTCATGATACTGCCTCTGGACCGCAGGACTGAAGAACAACACCGCGTTGTAAATGAGGTACGACGAGTGCTTCGTTATGTTGAGAACCAGGAAATCGAAGTTCAACCCTACCACGCTAAAATCAACAACAAATCAGCTCAATACCACACCAAAAAACCCACTACAACCATTAGATCCCATCAAAATCAACCTTCCAAGAAACAAAAAACTCAAGATTGAAGTAAAAAAAATCAACTAACTAACAAAGGAAAAAATCCGGACCTCTTCCTCCTGAAATTGAGGATGACCTGGGGGTAGAAGCTGATGGACCAAGCGAAGAAGGCCATCCATCCGAAGATCTGGTAAGTGATGTCCAAGTAGATCGAATTCCAAGACGCCATGGCCTCCTTTCCCTGCTCGACTCGATGGGAAAACACGGCACGTCAAAAGGAACTAAAAAGCGAGGATATTTATCGTGCCTTCGTTTGATGATCCAAATCCCAGAAATGCCCTCCAAGTTCGACTGCAGCCATACTCTCTGTGCTCGCCCTGAATGGATCCGGGCCGACGTGATAAAATCACAAAAGAAAATGGGCATTTTGGGCAGTACGTGCTTTGATCCACGCGCCTTTGGCAATGCGTGTAAGAATCTGGCTGGAATCCCGGGTAGAACCGTTCATCCATCACTCGATAGATTCTTAAAAAAATTAAAAATTAAAAAGACATCTCAAAAAAGATGTTTAAAAATAAAGGACATAATATTTTATTTCTAAAATATCCCTTATCTCATATTTTGCAGTAATTATTCAATAGTTTTATAATATTATTTTTTTATTTTCAAAATTATAATAGTACTTATGACTAACGTGTATTCTATAATTGTAACATATAGAACATATTCATAATAATTTTTAAATAATTTAATTAATTTAAAATAATTTTAATAAAATTTTAAATAATTTTGATTAAGTTGGTATAGAGTATTTTGATATAATAATATTTAGAGTTTAAAATTTAAAATTTAAAATTCAAAATTTTAAATTTTAAATTTTAAGATTTAATCATAATATATAAGAATTATTTGATAGCTGCTCCTTGGTAGAAAATTAACTATTTCAATGTTTAGAGTTTATAATTCATGATTTTAAAAGTTAAAATTTAATCATAATATATAAAAGTTATTCGACGATAGCTATTACATTATATAAAAATTATTCGATAGCTACTGCAATATAAAAAATCAACTATTTTATTAAAATCTTAAATTTTAAATCATAAACTCTGAATATTATTATATCAAAATACTCTTTACTAATTTAATCAAAATTATTTAAATTTTATCAAAATTATTTTACATAAAAAATCAACTATTTTATTAAAATCTTAAATTCTAAACACTATTATATCAAAAATACTCTTTACTAACTTAATCAAAATTATTTAAATTTTATTAAAATTATTTTAAATTAATTAAAATCACTTGAAAACAATTGTAACAATTATTTAGTAGTTGCTATAACATAATATAAAAGTTACTAATTAGTTATTATTATAATTCAATAGTAGAGGAAGAGAGAATTGAAAATAGAATTGTCTTATTCTTTATTGTACCAAACACATAACATGTTTGAGATCTGGCTTTATGTGGATCTGAAAGATAACCTGCATTTGCATATCCTACTAAAGACAAATATGTTCTTATCAAATAAAATAACCTCATGTCTACTGTACCATGAAGGTAATGAAATATGTGTTTTATACCATTCCAATATCTTTGAGTTGGAGAAGAGCTATGTCTTGCTAGAAGGTTAATATTTGGGCGAGTGCAATTGGCGAGGTATGATAATGCACTAATTGCACTAAGATATGATACTTTTGGACCAATGATTTTCTCTCCATCTTCAAGAGGACGAAAAAGATCTTTCTTAGTATTAAGTGATTGAACAATCATTAGTGAAGGCAATGGATGTGCTTCCTCCATATAGAAGTGTTTTAGTAACCTTTTAGTGTATGAGGACTGATGAACAAATATTCCTTCCGGTAAATGTTTAATTTGCAATCCATGACAAAATTTTGTCTTTCCTAAGTCTTTCATCTCAAATTCACTTTTTAAATAATTAGCAGTCTTGTTGAGTTGTTCGGGAGTCCCTGTGAGATTTAGATCATTAGCATATACTGCCACAATTGTAAAACCTTTTTTCATCTTTTTTGTAAAAACGCACAGACAAATAACATTATTTGTATATCCTTCTTGTAATAAGTATTCACTTAGGCGATTATACCACATGTGCCCTGATTGTTTTAATCCATATAACGATTTTTGTAATTTTATTAAGAACTGTTATGACCAAAAGGGAGCTAGAGGGGGGTGATTAGCTTCGATCGCTTGGTTGAGTTATTGTTGCAACGGAAACCTTGAAGCAATGCTAACACCATTGATTTTATTTGGTCTACACCTCCTTGAGGTGACTAATCCAAGGGTCCGACTCTACGATCTCATCCATTATGAAATCTCTCCTTCTCAGAAATAATCCGGAGGTGGAGAAGTCTCGTACAAGCTCACAACAAAGAAACACAACAAGAATACATGAAGTAAATACAAATACAATGAACACCTTTGCTCTTGATCTTGTTGTTTGGGAAAGCCTCTTGTAGACTCAGAAATGCAGTAGCACTTCACTCAGAATCGTCCAAGAACCGACATTAATAGCTTGTGAAGAAGTCTCAAAAACCTACCGCTTCAATCCACGCGAAACCTCTTTTATCCTACTGATTTAGGGTTGCTTAATCGATTGACCTTACTCACCAATCGATTACCACGTCAGATCTGTCCGTTCAACGACTCTTTTTTGAATGCCTAATTGATTGGTGAACAAAGCTAATCGATTACCAGCTTCTTAATCGATTACCCAATCGATTCAAAAGTTTTTTGTTCTCACGACAAACTGACCCTAATTGATCACTCAATCGATTGGTCAGGCTATAATCGATTGACCAATTGATTACAGCTTCTTTTGTTCTCTCGCGACAGGTCAATCGATTACAGCCTCTTCTGTTCTCTCACGATAAACACACTATTCACTCATGATTTTCTTCTCCCAATCAATTACCCAATCGATTTATAAGGCCTGAATCAATTGCCCCCAATCGATTCACAAGCTTTCTGTTCACTCGACAAATAGCTCCCAATCGATTGCTCCAATCGATTGAAACTGCCCCAATCGATTTGTCAATCGATTCCAGCACTCACTGTTCTCTCACGATAATAGCTTCCCAATCGATTAGCCAATTGATTGGCTTGGACTAAATTGATTGCCCAATCGATTCAGCCACCTACTGTTCTCTCATAATTTATTTTTTTTACAATCGATTAGGAAGTTCTCCAATCGATTGACACCAGGCTTAATCGATTGCTTCAACCTTAGTCGATTTCCTTAATCGATTACCTAACCCTAACTCACTTGATTTGAGTCTAGGGTTCCTTTGCCCAACATTCAGTCACTCTTGACCTGTCAAGACTTCTTCACCAAGTGTTTGGTCAACCTTTGACCCACTTGGACTTTATCTTGCCTAACCCTACTAGGACTTCCATTGCCTAGTCCCACTAGGACTTTCTCACTCATGTCGAGTGTTCAACTCTCAGCTGACCTACTTTGAACTTAACCTAGTTCCAAACTAGGTTTACCTAGTCCTACTAGGACTTTTCTCTTGTGTCAAGTGTTCAGCTCCCAGCTAACTCATCTTAGACTTAACCTAGTTTCCAACTAAGTTTGTTTAGTTCCACTAGGACTTCCATTGCCTAGTTCCTAACTAGGTCTTCCATTTGCCTAGTCCCACTAGGACTTTTGTTGCCTAGTTCCCAACTAGGTCTTCACTGTCTAGCCCCGCTAGGTCTTTTATCTTGCTTAATCTCAGTTAGGACTTTCCATTTGCCTAACCTCTAGTTAGGACTTATCCCAATCAAGTCTCTAGTCAACTTTGACCTACTTGACTTCTTTCTCACATATTGTCCAAACATCGAAATTCAAGCTCGAGTCATCCCGAGCTTAGTTAACTTGGTCAACCTTGACCCGAGGATGATTGCACTAACAAGAACATGGTCTTAGGGGTTGCATCATTTGCTTCTAGTGGTTTGAATCCTTCAAGGATTTTCATGTATATATCACTATCGAGTAATCCATATAGATATGCAGTGACCACATCCATAAGTCGCATGTCCAATTTTTCTGATATAGCCAAACTAATCAAGAATTGGAAAGTAGTGACATCCATCACAAGTAAATATGTTTCCTCATAATCAATTCTAGGTCTCTATGAGAAATCTTGAGCTACAAGTTTGGCTTTGTATCTCACAATATCTTTTTCATTCTTTTTTTTATACAAATACCCATTTATATCCTATCAGGATTACATCTTTAGGTGTTCGAACTATAGACCCAAAGACTTTATGTTTCTCTAAAATTCTAATTCAGTCTGTATAGCCACCTTCCATTTTAGCCAGTCATTTCTTTCTTTACAATCTTTGACAGATTGTGGTTCGGGATCTTCATCACCTTGCACAATGTTAAGGGTCATATTGAGAACGAAAATATCATCAATGGTTGTATTATTTCGATCCCATATTTTACTAGATATCAAATAATTTATTGAAATCTCATTATTTTCATGTAACTGTGATTCTTTAGGAACAACATTATCCACATCTGATTCATTGATTTCTCTTACTGTATTATCTAGAATTGCTTCTTCTAGATATTTTGATTCTTCCTTTTCTTGTACCTTTCTTTTCTGAGGTACAATGTCTTTTGAGTCAATTGATCGACCACGCTTCTTGCGTATTCTAGAAATATTTGCAGGTAGAGTAATTGATGGTCTTACATGGATATCGATTTTTATTGGAGTATTTTCTACTTGTATGTATGACTTTGTCACATTTTTTGTATTAACAAAAACATCAAGTAATTGATTTGCAATTCTTTGCAAGTGAATGATTCTTTCCATTTCTTGCTCACATTGATTGTTGCGGGGATCAAAATGAGATAATATTTTTTCATTCCAATAAATTTTTCGTTGTTCTTCAGGATATAACTTTGCTCCCCTAGCGTTGGAAATTTTATTTCATCAAAGTGACAATCTGCAAATCTTGTGGTAAACAAGTCACCTGTCAAAGACTCCAAATATCTAATAATGGATGGTGAATCATATCCCATGTAAATCCCAAGTCTACGTTGTGGACCCATTTTGGTTCTTTGTGTAGGTGATATAGGGACCTGTATTGCACAACCAAATACTCGAAGGTGAGAAACATCAGGTTCTCGACCATAGGCAAGTTGTAATGGTGAGTATTGGTGATAATTAGTTGGTCTTACACGAATAAATGATGCAGGGTGTATTATGGCATGACCTCAAATAGAAGATGGAAGTTTTGTTTTCATGAGTAGTGGTCTAGCAATTAATTGCAACCGTTTAATAAATGATTCTGCTAGTCAGCAACTAGTTGGGTGCAATTGATGATTTTTCATGAGTAGCTCATTATTCTATTCAGCAACTAGTAGATATGAGATAAACTCAGAATATTTTTTAAATCCACGCTCATGATATTGTTGTTGCAGGAGCACATTTGATACATGAAAAGTGGAGAATTTTTTTTATAATAGATCTTGATAAGTAATTTTCTCTCCACAAAGTGTGAATTTGGAGCTAATCTTGAATAGTGTTGAGTTATAATTTCTTATAGATTTAAAATCTTGCAGGCTGAAATGCATCCATTCATAACGAGCTCTTGGGAGAACTATAGTTCTCTGATGGTCAAACCTTTCTTTCAAAATTTTCCAAACTTCTTGTGGTTCTTTTATGGTGAGATACTCAACTTTCAATCCATCATCAAGATGGTGGTGAAGGAAAATAAGTGCTTTTGCACGATCCTATAGAGATTCGTTGTTTCCTTCTTTTATTGTATCTCCTAAGCTCTTAGCGACAAGGTGGATCTCGACATCCAAAATCCAGGACAAATAATTTTTTCCAATTAGGTCAAGTGCTTCAAATTCAAGCATTATAATATTTGTCATAGCAACTACTATATAAAAAGAAATTAAGAAAATAATTAGAATAGTATCATTTATAGAACAAAATGTGTTACTATTTGAAGCAATCAAATATTTGTGTCTAAAAAATATAATAACAATGAAAATTAAAATGAAACAAATATTAAACAAGTATGTGATAATATGATTAAAACATATTATGTTGTCATAATTACGATGCAATCAAATATTTGTGTCCACACACAAATATTATAGCAACAAAAATTTTAAAAAAAAGAAAAAGAAATATTAAATAAGCATGTCATAATATGATCAAATCGAATATATATTTAAATATTCTTTAGGAATATTGACCAATCTTATATTTTTAATCAAAATTCTTGAAGAATATTGATATGTATTGATTGTAAATCAATATTCTTCATAAATATTGATAAAATTTATATTTTAGATCAATATTCTTTAAAAATATTGATAAAAATTTATATTTTTAAAAATATTCAGCAACTAGTAGATATGAGATAAACTCTGAATATTTTTTAAATCCACGCTCATGATATTATTGTTGCAGGAGCATATTCGATGTATGAAAAGTAGAGAAAGTTTTTTCTAATAAATCTTGATAGTAATTTTCTCTCCACAAAGTATGAGTTTGGAGTTAATCTTGAATAGTGCTGAGTTACAATCGCTTATAGATTTAAAATTTTGCAGACAGAGATACATCCATTCTTAACGAGGTCTTGGGAGAAGTATAATTCTCTGATGGTCAAACCTTTTTTTCAAATTTTTTAAAAGTTCTTATGGTTCTTTTACAGTAAGATACTCAACTTTCAATCTATCATCAAGATGGTGGTAAAAGAAAATAAGTGTTTTTGCACGATCTTACAGGAATTCATTGTTTCCTCCTTTTATTGTATCTCTTAAACTCTTAGCAATAAGGTGGATCTCGGCATCCAAAATTCATGACAAATACTTTTTTCTAATTAGGTCAAGTGCTTCAAATTCAGACTTTGTAATATTTGTCATGCAACCACTATATAAAAATAAATTAAGAAAATAATTAGAATAATATTATTTATAGAACAAAATGTGTTACTATTTGAAGCAATCAAATATTTGTGTCTAAAAAATATTATAACAATAAAAATTAAAAGGAAATAAATAGTAAACAAGTATATGATAATATGATCATGTTGTCATAGTTATGATGCAATCAAATATTTGTGTCCACACAAAAATATTATAGCAACAAAAATAAAAATAAATATTAAATAAGCATGTCATAATATGAAAAATAAATTGAAGCATGATTTGAAGCTACAAGGGCACTGCAACCATTCGCTGGCTAGTTCAACACCATCTCCCCAATGGAACAAGAGAAGAAGATGATAAAGAGGTTCAAGAGGCGCATGATGTGTCGAGGCCAAAAGAGACGAGGAGTCTCCTTGCTCCTTCATAGTTCATACAAAACTCTTAACATCCAAATTAAATCGATTCTTTTATTTCCAATACATGCTTATTACTGTGAAAAAATATATATAGCATGCACGCATTGATGGATCAGTTAGGGACAGCGTGAGGGACGAGCTTGGAAGGAGGCTTGGGAAGAGATGGAGTTGGATCGTCAATTCCATAATCCTTTGTATCCACCTTCATCAGCATCCTCCAACGAACAGCATGACTGTCATCAGCTCTATTCTCAGATACTGCATAATATTCCTGCCATTGATGAAAAACAGTATCAAGTTAAATTAATTAGAAGCTAATTCCTAACCCAAAAAACTAATAATATCTTAATTTGTTATTATAAAAACAAGAAAGTATGCTATAAAATTAATATAAGTGAAGGAATAAAGAGCTGTTTTCATTACCTTGGTCATGGTTCCTGAAGGAGCTGCATACTTGACAAAGTTCCTGCTTTCCCTCCCTGTGTGTGTATGTATGTATATATATATACAGAAAATGAAGAAGAATTAAGATCTTTTAAGTATAAAGACAGTCATGAAATAATGGATTGAAGTTGTACCTACCTCCCAATGCTGTATATGGATGTGAAACCATGATGATGATCATGAAGAGGACAAAGGTATGTTTCTGTGCCATTAAGACCATCACGATACACTGCGATTTTTCAATCCCTTGATATGATTTCTTTGTTTTCTTGGATCTTTCAAGAATGAAGGAGAAAACAGAAGAAGGAAAGAGAGAGATAGAGAGATTAATGTTACCTTATCCTAATTAGCTTGGCTAATAGAAGGAGAAAATAATGCTGCAGACAGTGTCGGATATGGCGAAAAGAAATGGTGAGGAATATTAGATATATAGTCAATTCTTTATACGTGACAATGCAAACTCTTTTTTAAAACAAAAAAAAGGAGAAAAATAAATATTGGAACGATGGAGCTGCATGGCACAATCTCTAACTTAGCCATATATATAAAGTACTTAACCTTGTTTAGTAGGGATGCATGCTAATTGTGGGAGATATTTGCGGGAGATATAAAGTACTTAATCTTATAAGGAATATTTTGAATTGAAATTATAAAAATAATTAAACGGATAATCTCAAGATAATCTCAAGATAATCTTGAATAATTTAATATGGCTGAGTTGCCTTGTATGACAAGAGTTAATTTTAATTTTGTATGACCAATGAACCCTAGCCCGTAATTTTAATTCTTTACCTAACAAAGTTAAATTTAGCCTGTAAATTTTAATTATTTACTGATTAAAATAATTTTTTATTTTCTATTGGTTAAAATTATATTTGATCGATAATTTTAATTCATTTTATTTTAGGTCAAAGTTAGAATTGACCTATAATTTGTTATTTTTTATCGATCAAAATTAAATTTAGCTAGTAATTGATAATAATTTTATTTAGCTAAAGTTAGATTTGACTGATAATTTTATAATTTATTTCTAACTAAGGTTAGATAATTGTTTATTTTTTATTGGTTAAAATTTGATTACCGGGCAAAGTTAGATAATTGTTTGTTTCTTATTTTTTTTAAAAAAATAGCTATTAAAATATATATTAATCGGTATTACAATAATTTATATTAATGGTCAAATTTTGCTAGTATTTTTAAAAATATATTAACCGAATTTAATTTTATTTTACTCTTAATTGTCTTATAATTATACGTAACATCTTTCATCCTCTTCCTATACCCCGAGAGCTCGCTTCTTGCTCCTCTACCAACGTTGCCTTCTCCCTCCGTGAGTCTTCGTCAACACCCTCCTCCGTTAAAACTAATAAAATTACTAGTATTTTAATAAAATTACACTAAAAAAAATTGGACAGCAAATTTATTAAATAAAAAATAATTTATAGTAAAAAAATATAGTCAATAATTATATTAATTTTGATGGTTAAAAAAATTAAAAATATCATCCATTTTTTTTAATGATTTCTTTTAATATTTCAATAATATTTATATTAACATTAGTAGTAAAAAATTTAAAAATATATCTAAAATTTATTTTATAAAATTTTAACTATTTAAATTTTATTTTTTTAAAAAAATTATGATAAAAAGTTCGAATTTTAATAGGAATGACCAATATTTTAAAAATTGACCTTTGAGTATGCATAAACTTGATTTAACTGATAGGACCAAAGAAAAGACGATCTACCTAACCTTCCGAGATTAGTGTGATGGAGTTTGGATATATGGAGTATTAAAAAAACCATCTCTTAAATTTTAAATGTAAAAGGCAAAATGCTATGGGCCTTGTTGAAAATGGAAAGAACTTGGCCCGGCCCACAAGTAAATAAGTTGTGTGGAGTTGGTAGCCCGCGTGAGTTCTAGTATAATTTTCCTAAAGTAGTTTATTGATGGTATAGAATGAAAACTAATTAATTTTACTAAATCTATTCTTTATCATATTGAAAATGCTAAATTGGAACAGAATAATTTCACTGAAACAATTCAATTATTCCATGCTGTAGGTAAAATAAACCCAAAAGTATCTAAATTTTGACTTATTGTTTCTATTATTATTTTTTTATAAAATCAAAGGTTTGGATAAAATGAAAAATAATGAAACTGAATATTTTACTGAATTTATTTATTTTCTTCGTATTAGGTGTGAAGTTTTTTTTACTCTCTTGTTTACTTAGAGAATAAAAATATTAATTTCTAATAAGGTGAATGCTTTTGAATTTCAAAATAAAATAAATTCTACAGTAATATAGACTTCAATCAAGAATTAAAAAAAAACGGATAGAATATATATTGAAAAGCAGAATCCTTTTATTTATATCGTGAAAAAGAACACTCCTCTTTTTAAAATTATTATAATAATATTCTATTTGTAATTTTTTATTCAAAATATTCTTTTGTATTTTACTTTAGATTTTTTGATACAAAATAGTATAATCTTAAAGTTATTTTTTACAAAATAATATCATTTAAAAATAATTTTGACTCATATTTTAACTCGTATTCTTTTGCCATGTCCCCAATGGAACAGGTGAAGAAGACGATAAAGAGGTTGAAGAGGCGCATGATGTGTCGACGCCAAAGGACGCCGAGTTTCCTTGCTCCTTCATACAAAACTCTTTAACATCCGAATCAATTCTTTTTTTTTTTTATTTCTAATACTGTTTTACTACTGTAAAAGAGATTGTTTATCGTTTAAATTAATATTTTTATATCTAAGACTTAACTGATCACACAGATATATATCAAATACTTCAGCAGGAAATCAAATCATATTTGTACTATATACACCATAATATAGTTCATCATTTATTACTAGATTGGTATATCTATATATCGAGAAGCATGCACGCATTGATGGATCAGTTAGGGATGAGCTTGAAAGGAGGCTTCGAAAGAGATGGAGTTGGATCGTAACTTCCATAATCCTTTGTGTTCACCTTCATCAGCATCCTCCAACGAACAGCATGACTCTCATCCACTTCATCAGCTCTATTCTCAGATACTGCATAATATTCCTGCCATTGATGAAAAATAGTATCAAGTTAAATTAATTAGAAGCTAATTCCTAACCCAAAAAACTAATAATCTTTGTTATTATAAAAACAAGAAAGTATGCTATAAAATTAATATAAGTGAAGGAATAAAGAGCTGTTTTCATTACCTTGGTCATGGTTCCTGAAGGAGCTGCATACTTGACAAAGTTCTTGCTTTCCCTCCCTGTATGTGTGTGTGTGTATATATATATATGTATACAGAAAATGAAGAAGAATTAAGATCTTTTAGTAAAGATAGTAATGAAATAATAATGGATTGAAGTTGTACCTACCTCCCAATGCTGTTGATGGAAGTGAAACCATGATGATGATCATGAAGAGAACAAAGATGTGTTTCTGTGCCATTAAGACCATCACCATACACTGCGATTTCTCAATCCCTTCAGTGTTTGGTTTGTTCTGATCGTCTACTTGATATGATTTCTTTGTTTTCTTGGATCTTTTCAAGAACGAAGGAGCAAACAGAAGAAGGAAAGAGACAGAGAGATAGAGAGCGAGAGAGATTATAATTAGCTTAGCTAATAGAAGGAGAATGCTGCAGACAGTGTTGGATATGGCCAAAAAAGTTGTGAAGAAAATTTGATAGTCAATTCTTTATACGTGACAATGCAAATCTCACTGGACTCTTTTTTTAAACAAAAAAAGAAGAAGAGAAAAATAAATATTAGAAAGAGGGAGCCGGCACTTTCTCTTTGGACCATGCTTTAAGACAACTATATGTTGTCTAGCTTAGCCATTACTTTAAGACTGGGTATATATATATATAATAATACAACTTTAACCTTGTTTATTACGGATGATAATATAATTAACTAGAATGGAAGAAAAAACAAATTAAAGGAACATACATATTCATTGCAACAAGCTTTACAAGTGAGTCACTAGCTAGCTGGGGAGGAATCATTCCCTTTAAAATGTAAAGGTTTGTCCAAGAATAAAGCTGATGAGAAGAACTAGGAATTCAATGTTGACAACTAAGTAGATCCTATCCAAGGACCTCGATCAAGATGGCGAAATACCATTCGAGGAATATCGAGTGAAATGTATTGGTTTACATAATGCTTGCCTCTCATACACATTAATTTGCTCAATGTAGGTCCTTTTTTCTTATCTCGACCAGAATGCTTTGGCCGTAATCATGCATATAGTGGGGATAATATTGGAATCATGTCATATAAAGGGAACCATATAGTAATTATTAAGGAACAAAAAAGGTGAACCATATATACCTTTGAATTAACAAATTAAAGAGAGTTGAATAGTTGATGAGTGACGTGATTTAAAATTATTAGTTGAGCAAAGTTGTGTTCGCAGGCTAACAAAGTGGCTAAGAAGTGGTATTGCACCAAGAGCAAAATATATAATACGAAATAAAGGGTTTGTGAGTGAGTGGGTGGGGTGCACTTTGAGCTTTGGGATTGCTTCAACTTGACGACGAAGAGGAGGATTTGCTGAAGCTAGTGGACAAAACATTTGCACATTATAATACAAGTAAATAGTGGAGAATAAAGGGAGACACCACCCTGTCTAAAGTTATGATGTAAACACTTGAATATTAATTCTTTATAGCACTTTTGACTTTTTGATTCGTATTTTTTATTTATTTTTTAGAAAACAAAAAATAAAGAATTTAATGAATCAAATTAAATAACCATCAAAGAGTCCGATGAGCTTGATGATCACATGCTAACTTAATAGCTGACAAAATCAATCTTTAATAAATATATACGAGACGGGTGTAACAAAAAGATAAAGGTAAAACCCCAAACATTTGAATGCCACCACGTCTAGAAAAATATAAAGGATGGAAATTCCTAATTAGATATCTATCTGGGGAAAAAAAGACCTAGAATACAAGAAAAGAGTAACTAGTACATGAATGAGTTCATAAACCAAGCCAATTACATTCCTTTTTATAAATTTTACGTATCAATTGCATGGAATCTGTAGCACTTTTTTTTTATGGTGCATCATCAGCATCGGGCCTGAAACCCTGTAGGCATTTTTGTCCAAACAAACGTCGAAGCAGCTGATAAAGCATTCGACTTCAGGTGTGGTCTTTGATCAAACAGCGTATAGAAAATCTGAAAACTATGACACGCTTCAGAACAAAACTTGTGAGTGCACCGAAGTCCTTCCTTTACTTTAGAACCTCCTGAAACCATGTGAATATCTGCACCTCTCACGAGTTCCTGAAACATGCACATAAAACCAGCTCCAGCCATTAAAACAAAAGCAATTCATGGAGAATTGATGATCTTATTATTGATGTGATCCCGACTCCAAAGGAATTAAGCTCCAACCTGATGGATAAGATTAAATTGACACTAGTTATCTTTCTAGTGATGACAAGGACATCCCTTGTAAGGAAGAACAAGATGGTGGCAACTTGTAGAAAGCTGATTTCAGGTCAATTGTCAATTCTTCTATTAGGTGGGTCAACATATAAACCTCCTCAGCATGATTTCTAGTTGACCAGTTCTCAATAATCCTGCAAGTATTAACATATGCATGCTTTTAGGGGGGGAAATTATCATATGAGTACAGAATCATAGTGCGTATAATCATGCATCATTTAAAATCATGTAGGGGCAGTTCTAGATCCATTTTGAAATGGATAGTGTCATATCAAAATGTATAGCACTTTCTTGCAGTGTTTTTGAAGTTCTACATATGAGATATGAGTCATCAGCATCCAATAAGTGATATTGGTTTAATTATTCAGGATCTAGGTAAAAAAGGTGAAACTAGATTGGCTTTAATCCCCACATGGCTTTTTTTGTTCTATTTCTTTTTCTCAAATTTGCTTTAGTTTGTCCAATACAATAGTTACAAGTTGCAAAGGTAGCATGTACCCTTTTCACGTTGTAACCACCAACATAATGTACGATTATGGTGTAACAATATGCAGTCCATACATTGTATGCATCCCCTTCCAGGACTTGGACTGAAAATTGTTTGCTGTTCAATCATTTTAGATTTGTTAATCTAATTTATTGTTGATATAAGGTTTGCAAAAACGTTGACCCAACTCTGACTCACAATTTTTTAGGAAGGATTGAGCTAAACAAGTTTAGGTCATAATGGGTTGATCCTCTAATGATCCATAACTAAACAGACAAACGTCAGTCCATCTATGACTCAAATACTCTATCTATGCTATAAATATATAATATAATATAAAAATTATAAATACATGGTGGCAAAAGGCGAAACGCTCGCCCCAACGCCCCCGCCAATCGATCCCAGGACCAACACAGAGGAGGTAAATCACAGGTAGCTACTAGCTCAAACAGTAACCACTGCATGAGGGAGGGAAGGAACCTGGCTACTAGTCAGGAGTAGCCAGGATTTAACCCCCAGACCTCATGGTGGCAACGCCGCATGCACTAACAAACAGCCCGTCCCGAGGGAGCATAAAAGTTATAAATACATCTTATTATTCCATATAGTCCAAAGGACTGTGTTTTTAATTTATCTGTAATTATTCAAAACCAAATATTCTCTGTTTAATTTTTTTTTTTTGAGTTTACTAAATGGGTCATGTTGTACGAACCATTTATGACTCATCTATATAATTTAATTAATGATGTAAAGCAAATGATTTATAAATGGGCTACATACAAGTCATAAAATATAACCCGTTTTGCCCGTATATGGCATGAGTTGGATATGAGTTTGTATTGTGTTGCAGGTTAATGAAACATTGCCCATTTAAGACCCACCAACTCAAATTACCAAATATATATTGATATGTTATGCTAATTCATGCCTTTCGCTAGCAAACAAAGTAGGAAGGTGCAAGTGTACCTCGACAATGTTCTAACTTCTAACATGTGAACTTGTTAAGTTAGAGAGGTCTTATCCTACTAGGTGGAGTCAGTTATATGGATTTCTTACGCCATTAGGCCCATAGTTGATGAAAGTTAAGGGGTAATAAATAATCAAAATAGAAGAGACTACTATTATTACCTTGCACTTGCTTTTGAATCAATGCTGCAATCAGAAAATAGTACTTTCAGAAGTGGTTGCAAATCTGTAGAAGGGAGTGGTCCTGAGCCAACATTTTCCATGCAATAGCCACTAGAACTCCAAGATTTTGAACTTAAGAAAACCAGCAGTAGCATTGGAGTCCCTGAATTCATGTCCCTAACAATTATCCGGTATGAAAGTTCATCTTCTGCACTTTCTAGTAGCAAATTGGCAAAAACTCTCTGCAAAGTGTGATTTCTAAAAAAGTATGCATAGACTGTTAAGAACATAGCTTGAGTGGGTAAAACAAAATAGCAGAAACTGTAAATCAATCAGATCAAATAACAATCTGCAAATAGCATACCGTAACAAAAGCTTACATTTTACATCATAAAGCACAAAAATAAGAACCCAGTATTTACTAATTACCAGAAAAGTACAATACTTAGTGCACAATTGATTTGCATAAAAACAAGAACAACCGCCAGCCACTATTATGTGAATCTGAATCAGTTGAAAGTATTGGCACTCTCAATCTAACACTATCTATAATACTATCAATACAAAGGTTACACAACCAAAATGCAAAAAGAGAGGACAAAAAGATTAAATATGTACCAAAAGACAAAATAAGCATAAAAGTCACAGATAAATGCCAAAATTAAGCAACATCTTAATACAAAAAAAAAAGGAGTAAATATTGAGTACTTTTTGCTAAAATCCAAAAAAGTTGAAGGATTGATCTTACTATTATCAAACAGTAAAAGTTGAGTAACCTATGTTTCTAAACGCTACCTTCAGCTGAATTACATACAGTTGCTCAGTTTGTACTTGGTAGCTTGAAAACATAAAGAATAAAGCTATACATACAGTCTTAGCTATTTAATTTTATATGTGAATGTTATTGATGGCGGTACATCAATTGTTAATAGTCTCTCCTTTCCATAGACAAGAAATGTGCAACCTACAGAAATTTTAAAATATCCACTTGGCCAAATCTTACAGATAAATCCAGAGGAAAGAAACCACTAAAATATATAGCGTTTAAATTTGAAAAGACATAAATGATCACGACTTTATTTATGACAAAATTTAAAATATTATCATTCAATAACATCAGACATCAGTAAACAATAATGATGTGTTTTAACCTTCGCTAGATCTGACAAGTTACTATGCCTAGATAATCTATCATTAAAAGGATCACCTGAATATGTCACCAGTTCTGCCAATTGAAGCACAGGTAGAAATGCAAAACTTGAATAGTCGAATTCCACCATCTAGTGGAACATTTGCACTTCTAGAAGAAGGATAACACCCAATAAGAGATGAGCAATTTTTGCATAAAACATTAACCCATTTGATATCATGTGAAAAATTGGATGTTGGAACTATAAAGCCACCACCAAGAGACTTATTATGCGCCCATTTCTGACTGCTAGGCATGGCTGATGGACCAGGCATAGATCCTCCAGAAGTATGATTTAACACATTGCACATTGTATCATCACAGTTGTGGCAATGACCATCTGAAGATATGGTGTTAGGCAGATCTGAAAAATGTTTCTCTGATTTTCCACAGCAATAATCTGAATTAAGATTCAGGAAATTTGCATCTTCAGTACTTAGCATCTCATCAATGGTAAGCTTTGAAAAAGATAAATGATCAATGTCCCCTTGAACAGGTGCTACTTTTGCTAAATCAATACATGCTCCTCCCATTTTACTTGAAGAAAAATCCAATGCCCCTGCAGCAACGTCTTCAGCAAACTGACAATAACTACTCCCATTTGCAGAATCAATTCTAATACCATTAGATGCTTGCTCATTATTTTGGTGATCAGGATATCCAGTTAGGAGATCCTGAATCGTATAACCTTCTAGATCATCCTGGCATAAAATTATTGAAGCACTATTAAGTAGGCATGTACCGGCAGAGCAGTCATATTTGTTGACATATTGAGAGACAATTTTCTCACTTGCACTGCCAAATGAACAGCAGCAATTTCCAAACCAATTGTCTGCCACCTCTTGCCAATTCACTGACGGCATTTCCACAAATTGTCTGCAAACCAATATAGTATACACAAGATAAAAAAGGCAGATTAGAGATTGTGAAGATAGGGGCAGCAACCACTTCAATAGGAAGATCATTTTCCAAAAAGACAAAGAAAATAACAAATAAACAAAAAGTTCAAGATGAAGACACAAACAGTGGCATCCATATCTAAATCTAAAGTAATTTAGTGCTTTGTATATTTACATTGACCTGCATAGTGACATGACCATGAAGATAAACATTTTTCTTTTCTGTTTTTAGTGTAGGGTTTAGGGAACTCTTCATGCATGATATGGAAAGAAAGCAGACAAGGCAAAAACATGAAAACTGAAAAGCATACCTAAGTTGATCGATAAAGTATAAATTTCTCCCACCAATAATATCCTTCTGCAAGAAAAAAAAAATCTTAAATAGGAACCAGTGTCCCAGTTCTGAACGGTAAGCTAGTGTGACCATTCAAAGACTAACAACAATGTCACCCCTTCCATCCATCCCCTTCCATCTATGCCATTATTTATCCAAGTTCTCCATTCTTAAGATCTCCTCTTCCATCTATTCATTTATAATTTAAACTCCAAATATTCAAAGTAAAAAAATATGACTGCATGAATTCATCTATCAAATCTTCACTTTGGTTATAGAAATTACCAAGGTTCAAAAGCAACCAGCTTTCTTTGATCCAAAAAAGGAAAGCAGCTTCCACACACTAAATTAAAACTCTCCCACCAATATTGTGTCCATCTGCAAGACTGGCCTGAGACCCATCTATGAATAAGCACACAGGCTTGCATAAAGAGCATAGACACTGTTATGCAACAGATGCATATAATAATGATAAACTCGCTCATCATATAATTTCAGATTGCTGCTGATTAGTGGCTTCTGTTCTTCTTAGTTGAACCTTTCCTCTTGGATTAAGGACCTAAGCTTATCTTTCAAGATCTTGTCAAGAAATATGAGGAGCTAAAGAAATATCACAGGCTATATACCTGTGGTCAGATATCTATGATGCTTGTCTGATGCCAATCAAAAGTGAATATTTAACTTACATTACAGTGATACAGAGGTTTCAAAACCAACAGGAATAAAATTGGATACACAAAAGAAATAAGACCAATTGTGACTACTAATAGAAGTTAATTTCTTTGCAGATGGTTCATTATGATGAAACTTGCCTAACTTCAAGAAAAACAGAAGGAACAAAGTGTAGGACAACAACAACACAAAAGACTTCAAAGTCAGAACTGCAAAGTGGTGAAATAGCCGAAAATGTTTCCTAAGATATCTCAAAACAGAGATGATATCCTATGAGACTTTACAAAAAAGGACGGATAATTCACATGGCAACAATAATAAAAGAAAAGTAGCACACTGGTTGTGCATCTCTGACATCAGGGAAACAATATGGCAACAAAGCATGTCCAACTTGAGTGCTTTATAAAGAACTAAATGCATCATACTCATTGTTTATAATGTGAGACAAAGTATGACAGTAAGTTCAATTAAAATGGGATGCCCATGCTTACCTCAGGTGTTGTTTCGTTAGCTTAGTTGAGCATGACTTGCAAAAGAAATCCACAACACCAGCAGAAAGGTTCTTTATATCTGAATGTCATTCCAGAAAAAAAAAATGATAGAGAAGATAAGAAAATAAGAGACAGGAGATTCATGATAAAGGAACTGTGCATTTTTTTTAGCCATAAAACCAGTAGGTCAAATAACCTCTCCACATTATGCAACGTTTAATGCGCAAAGAGTGAAGTCTCCAAACAAGTAATTTTTATTTCATACAAATATGGTAACCAGACCACTCATATTGTCGACTTGGCTTTGGTTGCTAAATGCTAGTGTTTTTCAAGTCTATTTTAATGTTCCCAAATCTACATTCTTCTAATCAGGAATGGAATTCATACAATTTGCATAAACACACTATAGATGATGCAAAGGGAGCATAGGGTGTCTTGATTCACCACTAACCTTCACGGAAGAGAAAATGCACTTCACGTTTTAAGAACTAATATATTGCTATAAAATTTATCGCAATTGAAAAGAGCGTTTTAAATATAAGCATACTAACCGGAATCCAAGGACAGCGGAAGCGACCGATTCGAGACCTCGCCGGCACCGCTCGCAGTGTCCCAAGAACCGGGATCGAGGACCCCAAGTAAATCCGAAACGGCGGGATTATCCAACGGGAGGACCAACGCCAGCTTAATCTCGACATAATCGCTTGTGGCCCTGCAATCCACTCGGCAGCTCGGGTCGATTAACACTCTAGGAACAGGAACCCTGAGTGCTACGTCGTTCCCGCCTCCTTTCACTCCGCCTCCGTCCTCGACCCAGGAGACGAGGACAACGAACTGGTCGAGGCGGAGGGATGCAGCGAGGTTTCGGCAACGCGCCGAGGGGTCAACATCCGGGTGGAAGAGGTAGAGGCGGAGGGTGGGGATGAAAGAAAGCGTTTCCCAGGTGAAGCTCCACCGCCGCCGGCTAGGGTTTCCCGATGGGACCGAAGTCATCCCCGCTCGCTTCCAGCACGACCACCACTCTCAGTCGGCGGCGCGGAGGAAGGGACGAGTCATGTGCTTATGGTCCAACGTGGCCCAGTAACCCGAAAGCCGTTACACATTATATACATTATATAAAATAAAGCCCGGCCCATCTGTAGCCCACTTCCGTTTACTTAGATGAAAGATACGAAAGGGAAAAAAGAAGTTTCATATGTAATTCGGTGAAACTTTCTTTCTTTATACTAATTTTCTTCCAAATAAAGAGAAAGAAGCATTTTTTGCTTGGTGACATTGAATCGTTGAGTGACTCATTTGATTCATCATCGTTGCACAAAAAGGACCAAAATCCAAGTTGATTAAGGCATTAATACAAGCTATTAATTATCGGACTATTAAATAGAGAACACTGCAGACTAGAAAGATGGCACATCGACTGAATCACCAGGCCCAACAACGCTAAATGGGCCGTGATCTGATTACTTTTCCCTGCCCATCTTCTTCTCGGCGTCGATTAAAAAAGTACCCCAACTCCGTCCGCCGAAGCCACCCTGGCCGCCGCCGCGTCCGCGCTCATCGAGCTCCATGGCACCATGCATTCCTCGTCAGTGCCGCAGCCGGCGAAGGCGCATCGGCGGAGGATGTTGTTCAGCGACTGCAGCGTCACGTCGAGCTCCGCCACCTGGGCTCTCAGCACGGCGTTCTCTGCCTCGGCCGCCGCACAATGCCGTTCGGTGAGAGCCAGCGCCGTCATCATCCGGCAGTTTTCCTCCCTCAGCCTGCTCGCCTCCGCCATCAGATCGCCGAGGTGCTTCTGTTTCCTCATCCTGGACCGCCGTGCTGACTCCCGGTTCGACAGCATCCGCCTCTGCTTCCGCCGGTTCATCAGCTCCTCCTCCGACTGAGTGTTCAAGCGCCGACTCGAACCGGAAGAAGTGCCGCAGGGAGACGCCATGAAAGCTCGCTTTTTATGCTTATTATTTTACTCTTTAATCAATATTACCCGAACACAGAAGTAGACTCAACAACGCGATATTTATCAAGGACACAAACAACACGATATTTATCAAGAGACACTATATATCTATTTAGGCGATCAATCGGTCAACGAGTTTATGAGAAAACGTAGAACCAGTAAAGGAAGACGACGGAGAAGGACTGAACCAAATGCGTTCTTCGCCGGAGAGTCGAATTGATCATAAACCCGGAGAGGAGGATCTCACTTAGGATAGGCGGCATCTATCAGAAACGCTAACAGGAATCTGCGCTGCATGTATGTGACGATCTAAGAAAAACGGCAGGCAAAAATTGAAAAAATATGAGATTTTGGCAGGAAGAACAGCAACTGGGGACTCAGAACCAGCCCCAAAACCACAGCTTTGATTCACCGGAAGAACCAGAGAGGGAGAAAAAAAAAATCGAAGCGGACGACGATCACAGAACCGAATTAGAGAGCGGAATGAAGAAGAAGGAAGAGGCGTTGGGCATCGAAGGGAGTGGGACTTATAGAAGAGCAAACGGAGAGGGCGGAGCTTTAAAATGAACAAATTTTGTTTAC